>VDFB02358134.1:27616571-28262290 GCA_007258455.2 Sequoia sempervirens | reverse complement strand
GGTCATGGTGTGCATCCCGGTACTTTAGAGCATGTAGAGCTTGATCAACGTGTTGAGCATGATCAGGCTAGAGAAGATCAGGAATATGATGTGGCCACATCAGGTAAAGAGGACCACTCTAAAGTTATTTTAAACATATTTAATTGCAATTGGTGTATTAATTAATGTAACCTTTGATGTTTCAACTTTAGAGCATGTAGACTGTGATCAACGTGTTCAGCATGATCAGGCTAGAGAATATCAGGAACATGATGTGGCCCCATCCGGTAAAGAGGACCACCCTCATGTTCTCTTAAACATATTTAATTTCAATTGGTGTATTCATTAATGTAACCTTTCGTGTTTCAATTGCAGATCAAGATTTAGAGCGTGTTCAACATGTTGAGCATAAGTCTATAACAAAAGTTCAGGAACATGATGTGGACCCATCAGGTAAAGAGAACCACTCTAATGTTCTTTTAATTAATGAAATACTTGTAACAATAATAATAAAACATATCGGTTTAACATTTCTTTCTTATTGCAGCAGACCCCCCTTACAGCAGCGTCCACGTCATGAGAAGAAGACTACGCGTACATTAAGATCACAAGCGGAGAACAACTAAAAGGGCCAGATATTGATTTAGAAAATGATACTCCACTTGACTTTATGTAGCTTTCAAAAGAAACAAAAAAGTGATTGTAATCATATCATGACAACCATATTTTTGATAATATGAAAAACTGAAAAGAATGATTATTATATGTTAATGAATGAATGTGAATATGTTAATTAATGAATGTTATATGTTAATGAATGAATGTTATATGTTATTAATGGATGAATGAATGAATGTTATATGTTATTAATGGATGAATCAATGATTAATGTTATATGATTGGGTATGGGGAATTGAGAGTGATGTGAGGGGGCATGGGGGAGGCCAAATGAGCTTCCACCGTCACGTAGTTGGCCTTGTTAAGTAAAGAATATTAAACTATACTCAAAACAAAGAGAAGCTAAATAAGGTAATGCACTTTTCAATATAAGAAATGCATCGTTTGAAGCATCAAACCGATATGCAGTCTGTATGTATGATCAGTCGTCAGTCTCCACAATGGTACATTTCCATGAATATATTATTTTATTTTATTTTTTTAATTTTGCTTTTTTGTCGCACTTTCGACGATAACCACCGTCGAATCAACAAAAAGGCTCGACAAAGTTTCTATAGCTGTGACGACAATTTCATCGTAACTCCCTACACATTTCATCACCATTCCGACGATATTTTCGGCGTTGCTGCCACACTACTCTCTACCAATTTTGTCGCACTTTCGACGAACTTTCAGTGTTCTTCCTACGGTACTCCTTGCTAATTTCGTCGCAAAGTCGACAAACTTTTCGCGTTGTTTCGACGCTACTTCCTACTAATTTCGCCGCACTTTTGACGAACTTTTGGTGCACAGCCGACACTACTACTTGTCTATTTCATCACACATTCGACGAACTTTTGGTGTTCTTTCGACGCTACTACTTTAGTATTTCGTCGCTATTTCGACGAACGTTCCATGTTGTTTCCATGCTACTGCTTTCCCATTTCATCGAACCGACGATGAACTTCTGGTGTAATTCATCAGTGGATAAACAAAGGTTTCATTGATATTCTGACAAAATCCTGAGGTATTTCACGATGCTGCTGACTGACGATTCTTCGCTGATATTTCGATGTTTAATTTGTCATCGGCCTTGCAACGAAAAAATAGCGATAGAAAGATTTTCTCCATTGCGTCGCTCTTTTGACATAGATTGGTCGAACGACCGACGAACGACCATCAGAAAATGGTGTCAAATCCAGTAGTGAGTCTACCTGGCTGAGGCTGCCCTTTCTGGATGGTGTCGGATCCACAAGACAAATAGGCATTTAGAGTTGGATTGTCCAAAATTCCAAATTGCCAGAGAAATTTTCCAAGTGGAATTCTAGAATGTAGTGGATGGCTCTGGATGTAAATACTTAGTTCTATTAGAGCTATATTATTCTTTAGTTCTAGTGGTCAATCCAGCTCCTTTCCCAAAAGGTAAAAGTAACACACTCGAGGAGGCTACGCCCAAGGACAAAAAACTGAAAGAGGTAAGTAACAATGAAGCTTTATCTCAGCTCTTTGATTTAGTAGATAATGTTCTAGTAGATGAGGAATAACCTCATGAGGATGAATTCCATATGTTCCACCAATGGGAAATTCCCTATAACCTAAGAAATACGCAAGTAGGTGGTCCTTTTACAACTTCTACTCCTCCCAATAACTTTAGCACCCCACCCGATCCTAACAATAGCAATAATCCTACCTATCCCCACATGCCTACTTAGTACTTCATTAGGAATAGGTAGCCAAATCCAAATCAGGATCAGCCCACTAGTTCTTCCCAAGGAAAATATTTTGAAGAGGTTGAACGAATGGGGGAATACATAGCCAAAGAATTCAAGAACATTATGTTGAGTCTTTCAAATTTTGAATTACTCATAGTCCTAACGGTTAGAAATTCCTTCTTTAGGATGATCAATGGGACTAACTCATCCAATTCAATCCAAGAATTGCTTGCCAAGGTGGCATCATTTGACACCTACCAAAGTGATCCCATAATCAGGGAAATCCTAGGAAGGAAACTCGATCAACCTCCAAATCAACAAGTAAACAAGCAACCAACTAAAGAGAAAAATCTAGCAAAAACCAAGGAAAAAACCAATGATAAATACAAGGCTCAAGTAGCTCAAACTGATATGTCAGTGGGGTTGTTCCAAGGGAAGCTAGAGACCCCTCCTTTCTTGACAATAATCAAAATATTTAGTAAGAATTTGCACAACTGTTTGTTGGATTTGGGAGCTTCAGCCAATGTCATGTCACTGGCAATATGCAAAGCCTTGGGAATAACTCCCACTCCCTCCTAACAAAAGGTGACTCAACTAGATAAGATGGAAGTGAACATAGTCAAGGAATTGAATAGAATACCCATGTAGATCATAGTGGATCCAAGAGTCCATCATGTCATAGACATTCAGGTCACTGATATTCTGAACACCTATAGAATCATACTCGAAAGAGATTTCACTTGAGCCCTAAATGGTTATGCTACTTTAGATTATTCCCACTTGTTGCTACCTTCAAAAGGGCTACCCAACCAGATCTATATTGGTTAGGAGCCTCGAACGAAGTTCATGATCATTGAATACAACAATGAAAATGAGGTGTTGTTCATGGAAATGGAGTTGGTAAATTATCTTCCTATGACATATCAAGATGAAGAATGGTTCCAAGAAGAGGAGCTAGCTGAAGAGGTCCTTGTTCTATGCAATACTCCCATCAACTTGACCCATGCTCCTGATAATACAAAGGTGTTGATTAAATCTAGAGATGAAAAACCCTATGAAGATGGTAACCTGGGGTTGTTGGATGGATTCCAGGAATTTATGCAAAAGTATACATAAGATCAGCTTAATTTGGGAACCGTAATGGATTTCTAGGAATTACTACTACCAAGCTAGTGTAGGGTACACAATGTCGCTCATTCTAAATTTGAATGTTGACTATGCCAAGTACCAATGGAGCATATAGTATGGTAGGTCCTTCCAAAATGGAATTATCAAGAGGACTAGTAGGATCAATGTTAGGTTAGATCTACACAGCCACCTAAGGATGTTGAAGCAAATACACAACCAAGAAAGGAAGCATGCCCAATCAGCCCCAAATTCAAAGACTCTTCTAAGTTCTAGATATTGTGCTTCAATGTGTCCAATTCCAAGCAAGGAGAAGGAGCCAATTTCAAGCTCATTAGTCCCATGGGTGAGACATATTTTGATCCCCATATACTCCAAATTTATTGTACAAATAATGTAGCAAAGTACGAGGCACTAGTTCATGGGCTCTCGATGGCATTAAGAAAGAAAATCAAAATGTTGAAAGTCTTTGGCAATTCTGAATTAGTAGTGAAACAAGTTAGGAAATGGTATTCTTGTTACGATAGAAGACTAGAAAACTATAGACACAAGATATGGGATCTTATAGAAGGATTAGATGCATTCAACATTTAGTTAATCCCTCACAATATGAATCAAACCGATGATGCATTAGCTCAAGTAGCTAGCACCCTTCAGCCCCTATCCTTAATCAGGATGAAGAAGTTCACTATAGAGCTCACCTCTACCCCATTAGTGCCTAACAATGTCACCAAATTTCAAGTTTTCAATGATGACAAGAACATGGTCAATTTCATCACTAGTTCTAATGTGTTTGCAAACCAAATCATTGATGAAATGGAACCAGAGGAGGCTAAACTTGACATAGAATGGGTTATCAACCTAAAAAAAAACACAATACCGAGAGGTATGGTTCAACTAGAGAAATTATATGATTTGGACTAGATAAGGGATCAAGATCAGCAAACTAAGGAGTCAATAGACAATCAATGTGATTCTCACAATATGGGCATGATTGAAGAAGTTTAAAATGTCTTCATAGGAAAAGTGTGTACACTAGAAGAAAGAAAGGGGATCATTGAGGTTGTATGCATGTATCACAATGTAAATTCTTTCGGATATGAAGATTTGAAAACCTATAATACTTCAATTATTACTGAAACGATTCCCCTTAAGCTAGATGTAAGGCCTTTCTGACAACATCAATGCCCAATCAATCCGTTATTAGAGCCAATTATTTTCAAAGAGGTTCAGAAGTTGTAGTCAACCAAAATTATCTTCCCATTTATGCACTCTATGTGGGTGGAAAATTTGGTTCCAGTCAAAAATAATAATGGAGAGATTAGATTATGTGTGTACTTCTAAAATATAAACAGAGCTTCTAAGAAGGACAATTATCTGGTGCCCTCACTGGATTAAGTTTTGCAAATAGTCAATGAATCTCAGATGATGTTGTTTCTGGATGGATACTTAGGATACAACTAGTTTATGGTACAATATGAGGATAGACATAAAATTGTGTTCACTACGAAGTGGGGAATGTTTGCATACAAAAGGATTTTTGAATTGATTAACGTCGGCACAACTTTTTAGCATGAAATGGACATTACTTTTAAAGATCTAATTAGAAAATGCATTATCATATACATGGATGATCTTACCATGTTCTCTAAGAGAAGAGGGGACCGCATCTCTTATTTGTGTAAGATTTTACAAAAATGTAGAGAGTTTGGCATCTCACTGAACCCAAAGAAATGCATTTTTGGGGTGATAGAAGGAAATTTGTTAGGACATGTGATTTCAAAGAAAGGGATCTTAATAGATCCAGAGCGCATCTAGGCCATACTAAAAATTCAGCCTCTAGTAGTAAAAAGGAAATGAAGTCCTTCAGAAAAATCAACTTCATTAGGAAATTGATCTGGGGCTTCCTAGAAATCGTCAAGCCACTGAACGCCATGCTCAAACAAGATGCTAAAGTGGAGTGGACTCTAGAATCTAAACAGGCTTTTGAGGAAATCAAGAAAGCAATTGCAAATACTCTAGTGTTGGTTAGTCTAGACTATTTGGAGCCATTCTACATTTATTACTTCACTTCCCATCACTCTTGTGCCAACATACTAATGTAGAAGGATGATGAAGGGAATGAGCACCCCATTGCATTTATGAGTGCTCCACTAAAAGATGCATAATTATGTTATCACAATGTTGAAAAATAGGCATATTCCTTAGTCAAAGGAGTTAAGAAGTTTCGGCACTATATTTTAAGGAACAAGGTATTTTCAATTGTCCTAGATCCAACAGTTAAAACCCTTTTAATGCAGAATGAGTTAGGAGAAAGAAGAGAAAAATGGGTCACATTAATACAAGAATATGACATGGAGATTCAGCCCATGAAGTTGGTCTTAGGATAGGCCCTCACTCGCACCATAGTAGAAACTAGACCTAGGCTCACTATGCAGTAGTGCCAACTAGAGGACATCTCTCTAAGGGAGTGGTATAATGACATTGTCTATTATTTACTAAAAAAAAGTTCCCATCACAGTTGCAAGGAGTCCAAAAATGTGTTTTAATGTTGAAGAGCAGCAACTATATGCTATAGGGATCTATATTACATAAGGGAAATCATGAAGGAATCTATCTCAGATGCCTTGGAAAGAAAGAAGCAACTAAAGTGATGTAACATTTTCATGATAGATTCAACACTAGCCATAGATCTAACCCTTCCACTACTCATCAAATTCTATAGGTTGGGTAATATTGGCCAACACTATTTAAAGATGTGCACAACCATGTCAGAACTTGCCATGTCTTCCAAACTGTTGCCACTAGGGAAAGAAATGTTGTACCATTGCAACCAATTGCAAAGGTAAGGACTTTTGCTCAATGGGGACTCGAATTCATCGATCTGGTAAGCCCACCATCCTCTGTAGGCCACAGGTACATTCTAACCACTTCTAATTACTGAACTGGATGGACTAAAGTAATAGCATGTAGGCAATGTACAATTGAAGTAGTTACTAATTTTCTAGAAAGTTTTATTTTGAATCACTTTGGTTGCTTGTTTTCCCTCGTGTGTGACAATGGTCCCACATTTTCATCCCTTAAGTTTTCTAGTTGGGCCTTTGATTATGGGATAACACTTAAATTCTCATCTAACTACTACCCTTAGGGAAATGGCCTAGTTGAATCCACAAATAATAATTTTCTAATTGTGATCAAGAAACTACTTGACAAGAATCCAAAAGCTTGGCACACTCGACTACATTTTTCCCTATGGGAAGATTACATGCATCATAAAGTTTCCTTGGGAAATTCCCCATTTTGTCTCATATATGGTTTAGAGCCTATTTTCCCAGTCCACCTTAAGATGCCTACACTCCAATTTATTAATATGTACTTTGAGGAAGGAGAATGTCAACAAGCCTATCTAGCTAAATTGCTACATTTAGAGGAAGTTCATGACCAAGCAATAGAAAACCTCACCAAACACTAGGGCGTAGTCAAAATATGGTTCGATCGCTGAGCCAAAGTAAAGGCCTTTAGGATTTCCAACTTAGTCCTCTGTTGGGACAAGGTCCATGAAAAGAAAGGGGAACATGACAAATTCGACAAGCTCTGGCTTGGCCCCTTTCAAATCTTAGAGATTCTAGGAGATAATTCCTTTCACCTCAAGATGCTCATTAGAGAGGATGTTTCGTTGCCTATCAATGGGTAGTACCTCAAGTATTATTTCCTTGCTTGAGTTACTCAAGCTCACTCTTTGTATATACGTGTAAATAGTTAGGGTAGGCTCTTTTGCTTTACTGCTTTGCTTTCACCTCGCTTTTTCTCGCTCTCCTAGCTTTTGTTTTTGCTGAGGGTGTCTCCCTATCTTGATGTAGTGGCCATGCTTGGCTTCTCTGAGGGCCTACTTTTCTACCCACTTCCATTTTTTATTTGGATAATTCTTCATTCGTTACTATCAATTTCTAACTACTCTCGTGAAATAGGTTTCCTTACTTGAACTCCAACTTGATCTAGGACAGAACCCTTATTTGAATCCCTTCAATTTTATCTTAGATTAAAAATGATACACACCTTAAATATTTTTGACGAGCTATACAATAGTCATCATGCGGCTCTGGTAAGTGAAAACTTGTAAGCCTACTCTAGTGACAACTATGATTTCCAAACCCACTATAAGCTTCAGTGCTTATGTAGTTGAGCAACGAAAAAAATATCAAAAGAAAACATCTAAAAGAAAGAAAAGGAAAAATAAAATAATGAAACAAGCAACTGTGTGGGTGTGCGAGAAACTCTATTGGGGCTATGGATGCCTGACAAGAAATAGATCAATGTTCGTCAGGTCACAGTGACAACTTCGTCAAGGCTATGGATTCTTGATTGGCAATGGAGCGATGTCTAGCTTACTTTTGGGGTCAAACAATTTACGTAGCTTTCCTTTGTTGATTTACTAGTATTTGTTATGGTCTCTAAGGGAAGGAAATAAACACACTACACACACACTCCTAAGATATTTTTGTGGTCGGATTCAACCAAGGATTTTTTTCATCTCAATTCTTTAGTTCATTTATGGAAACTCACTTCTATAGTCTGTGAAACTAGAGATTCTAGGTTCTAAATGAATCCTTACCCTTAGAACACTTGGAAGCATTCTCCCAGTGGAGTCACCATTTGTTGTGTCTATTGGACACACACCTCATGTAGACTAGGGATCTCCTCTTCCCTCTTTTCCTTCAATGGGTTTTTTTTTTGTTGCTTGATTTTGTGTGCCCCTAATTCTGAGCTTGAGTTGGTCACCGTAATAAAGTCATCAATTTCCCTTTGACCAAAATCACCACCCCAAAATTTATTGTAATTTATCCTTGCGGGTCTGGACTTATGGATTTCCCTTGGTCCTTTGCCCCAATGTCTGTGGGGTATGTTGGACCCACATTTGTTGGTTTTTTTCCTCGAGCCGATATCATCACTTAGTCACTAGCTAGCAGAAAAACCCAAAGGTCTACCCACATCATGGGTTTCGCATGGTCTTTTGTTGTTTGACCACTACACCAGTTTAGTTTCCCGCAAACCCAACTACCTCACCTATTGTCATACCTGGAAATTAATGCATGCCATTAATGACCTTTTATCCTATAAATAGATGTACCAACCTATTATTTCACCATCGTAATTTGAATTTCAAGAGAGAAAAGTGGATAACATGGAGCTCACACCCACATAGGCTTCTAGCAGATTGAAACTAAGGTCTTCATCAGATTTCCACACCATTTCCAAGTTAGCCATTGCTTAAAATTTCAAATTTTCTTTTTGTAGTCAAGGTTTGAGCTAGTTAGGATTAAAAAAAATAGGAATTGAAAACACAACTCACCTGGCAGCCTTTGCAACCCTTGGCCCTACACGAAATTCATGATTCCTCATTCGAAGGTCATTCAAATTGGCTAAAATCATGCCTTTGCATTTGTGTGGAACCCTATGCTCCCTTCACCATTCTTCACACAGCAAGGACACCTTTGCAACATGCACCATCACTACAAACACCCCAATTAGCACTAAAATCCTAGAGAAAAATAGTTAAGTCCTTAACCCTATGTAGGATTTTGAGTGTGGGTAGTTGCCATCTAACCCCTATTAGTTAATGGCCTAACCCTATCTGCTCTCCATGCTATGGGTCCCACCTCCATCATTTTTGTCAATTTCTCAAATCTACTAAGTCAAAAAGCCACTTGCAAGCTGACCTCTACAGGTAGTGTTGTATCAGTCTATGTTTCCTAACGTTTGAGTGTTTGCATCCCTCCATATTGCACACCCCACAAAAATATTTTTTGTCTCCTTTGATGAAGTTTTTTAGAGCTTAACTTAAGTCTAGGAGCCCATTGCGGGCCCACAAATGCATACCATCATCCCTCCAAAGTAGTTCTTTGACATCAAACCTTCAATGGTAGCCTGATAGTTCCCATCCACATGCTCAAAATGAACAACCCTAGCTTCCCAAACCATCCGCGGGTCCCGTAGTACGGAGCTCTACTTGCAGGTTTTTGTCCCTCAAATGTCAATGTTTAATGGATGAACCCAAACATCCTTCAACCTTCCTACACTCACATGCCTCGAAGCCGCAAAGGCATCAAAACTTAATCTAGTTACTTCAAGTGTCCTACACCCAATTTTTGCACATGCCAAAACACCACACAAGAAATTTGATCACCAAACTCACCATGTGAAACTTTCATTGCGAACTTCCATCTATGGGTCTCTATGACCCTTTAGATGTTATTTAACTACCTTCCTCCTAATGGCTTCCTCCTAGGGGAAACCCGCACTGGTAAACCCACATTTTCCTAAATGATCCAAATAAGCTCCAAATACTGGGTGATGATGAATCTTATGCTCTTTTGATGATTTATTAATGATCAAATTCTTTATTTGAAATATTTTGCTAACATTCACTTACTTTTATATGTAAACACACTTACTACATCTTTTGTATGCAATATTCTTGGAACCTGTTGCAGGGCCTTCTAAGAAGCTTGCGTAGAAAATAAACAAAGGAAAGAAGCCTACTCGCAATCACAGAGGAAAGGAAGAAAAAGAACAAATGAAGTACAAGTTTCACAAAGTGAAACACATGTCAAAGCTCACCTCCAACTAGGAAACAATCTCAGATTCTAATTTTAGGTACCTCAACATAGATGAATTTAGAGAGAGGGTCATGCTGAACCCCAAAATAGATAGGGCCTTGAAAATCAAGAAGAGTGGCCTATTGGCAACACAAGGGGAAAAAAATTGAGAGGAGGGGTGAATCAGTTGTCACAAAAATTCAAAACTTATTCAACTTATTAACCTTATTCTCTTATTTGATTATTAACTATGAAAACATAAATCATCAACACATCATAAACACACATAACACCAAGATTTTTTACGTGGAAACCCTGCTAGGAGAAAAACCATGATGGAGGTCTTTCCATAATATTATACCCTATCAAAAGTATAATGAAAATGAAATATGGGGAATTCACATGCATTCAAGCACACTACCTAGAGCTCACTACTCAATTACAAAGGAAGACACACTATCTTACAAAGAGATTCGGATTAAATCCATCTAGATTTTGAACTAAGAATTTTTACAGTTCTAATTAAGCACATGAACACTTCTTCACTCTTCTTCACACTTCTTCATAATTCTTCACACTCTTCTCTACCTTCAAATGATTTAGAACATTATTCGCACACACACAAAGAATCACACCCTTTTTACACTTAAATTTGAATAAACAATCACTCTTATATATCCACAACATGAAATTTCATCACTACAAGTTGACCACAATGAAATAATAAAATGAATATAAACTCTCAGCCCAAAACATTAAATATTATCAATGTGAATCAACCAAGGTCAGCCACAACTTAGTGAAGACCCAAATCAACATCTCCGACATGAAGACACTTCAATTAATTTCTCCTTGAAGATCCACAACACACTACAAACACTATGTCGGCCAAGAACAAGAAAAACATGAAAACACAAGAGAAAATCACCAACCATGATCACAAAAATCAATGTGGATGTGCAAAAAAGATAGAGAATGATCTAGAAACATCCACAAGTATCACAAATCATAAGAGAAGAATCCACAACAACTAAACTAACTAAAATAGCATCATCTTCAATCAGGAACACCAATTGAAGAAATAGAAAAATTGTTTGAATGGAAATCTGCATAACTCGATCAAATCTTCATGTGGATCTCTAAAACTTGAAATGGATAAAATAGATACACTCAGAAACAAACCCTTTAGTCCACAACCTCTGATCAACAATGTATAGAAATAATCGCCATATTGAACTTCACTTCACCACTGACAACCTGGAACTCATTTATTACAATTTTTTCAATATCCTCGACATATATAGCTTCAAATACATTTATACTAATAGTGTTGACATCAATGAAAACCACATATCATCAACACAACCACAACATCCAACAATCTCCCCCTTTGGCATTGATGGCAACACATGATCTAAAAAACACCATCAACACAACTAACTCCTACTTAGGTTTTGACTCACCTTCTCCTCAACACTTTCACATAATCTTTCTCCCCATAAGGCTCTTCTCCTTAGATATTCATCAATTTTTCACATGACTCTTCTCCTCCTTTGACATCAATGACAAATTTCTCTAAGCTCTAAACCATATATCTGAATTTCTAGATATCTGACTACTCCCCCTGAGTAGCAGCCACCACAACATCAATCTCAGACAAGATATGACTGTGAAATGAACGGACTGATGCAATGCAATGCATCCTTAGTTCTAATTAGGAGGGATAATCACCCCTAACTTCCCTCTGAGATACTCAAAAGTATCCTTAGGAAATGGCTTGGTAAAGATGTCTACAATCTACTCCTTAGTAGGCACATACTCTAATCTGACTTCCTTTTCACTTACCTTCTCCCTCAAAAAGTGAAACTTGATAGAAATATGCTTCTTTTTTTAATGCAGCACCGAATTCTTGGAAATGTTAATAGCACTTGAGTTATCACAGAATATAGCAATAGGCTCATATATAATTATGATATCCTTCAACATATGTTTCATCCACATGACTTGAGTATAATTATTAGTAGCAGCAATGTATTCAACCTCTACAGTAGATAAGGAAATGGAATTTTTCTTCTTGAGTAACCATGAAATTAGCTTCTTACCCAAGAAAAATGCTCCACCACTAGTACTTTATCTTTCATTCACATCTCCTTCCTAGTTAGCATCAGTAAAGGCACTCAAAGTAATATCATCATCTTTAGGATACTATAGGCCAAGATTAACAGTTCCCTTCAAGTATCTAAAAATTCTCTTCATAGTAGTCACATGAGATTATTTCAAATTAGCTTGAAATCTTGCAATAATACATACAGAATTCATGATATCAGGCCTAGTTTAAGTTAAGTACAACAATCCACCAATCATTGATCTGTATCTTGTTTGATTTTCTTTTGGAAAATCATCTTATATTGTCAACTTGCATCTAGTCACCATGGGTGTACCAACTAGTTTTGAATCTTCCATACTGAAATTCTTTAGCAATTCCTTCACATACTTGGAATGAGATATAAAATCTCTTTATCTAATTGAGTAATTTGTAATCCCAAAAATAATTTCATCTCACCAATCATAGACATATTAAATTCATTTTGCATCTCATTAGCAAACTTCATGCACAAAGCATCATCTCCTCCAAAAATAATATCATCAACAAATACTTCAACAATCAAATCTTTATCATCATTCTTGAAATATAGATTACTATCACCAGTATCTTTGTTAAATCTAAGCTTTAGCAAATACTTTCCCAATCTTGCATACCATGCTCTAGGGGCTTGCTTGAGTCAATACAATGCTTTCTTCAACTGACGCACCATATCTTCTTTATCAGTCAACTGGAATCCATCAGGTTGCTCAACATACACTTCTTCCAATTCACCATTTAGAAAAGTTGATTTTACATCCATCTGATAAACTTTGTAGTTCTTGTGAGCAGCATAGGAAAGAAATAATCTTACAGCTTCAATTCTAGCAATAGGGGAAAAGGTCTCTTCAAAATCAATTCCTTCCATTTGTGAATATCCTTTACATACCAATCTTTCTTTCCTTCTAACCACTTCACCTTGCTCATTCATTTTGTTTCTAAAGACCCATTTGGTTCCAATGACATTCTTATCCTTAGGTCTAGGAACAGGAGTCCATGTATCATTCTTTTCAATCTATTTTAACTCTTCTTTCGTTGCTTCAATCCAATGCTCACCTTTACATGCTTGATTCACACTAGTAAGCTCAGTCTTTGAAATCAAGCAATACTCTTTTGCAATATTTCTCCTAGTATGGACACCTTTGTTCTTATCACCTATAATCTGATCTTCTGAATGATTCAATCTTACATACCTCAAAGTCTTCTTAGGATTTTCTTCAACTTCAGGCTCTTCTGATCTTTCTTCTTCTCTTTCACCAGTTTCTCCTTCTTCTTCATTTTTTTGATTTACCAAATTTATTTTCACTTGATTTTTAGTCTAAACTTTCTTTCCTTTGTTTGTACTATCATCCTAATCATCAGATTCGTATCCACAGGTTCTAGATAGTGTACCAAAGTCTTCATCAACCTTAACATTTGCAATTTCAACCATTTTCTTCAATCTTTTATTGTGACACCGGTAGGCCTTAATTTTAGTAGAATAACCCAGAATGATACCTTCATCACTCCTAGCATCAAACTTTCCTATGTCTTCATCTCTCTTAATATAACATCTGCTTCCAAGTATCTTGAAGTATTTAATAGTAGGATTTTGACTAGTCCATAGCTCAAAAAGGGGTCTTACCAGTATCACCTTTGATTTGTACCCTAGTTGAGTGTGTACATAGCAATACTCATGGATTCTCTTCAATAGATATGAGGAACATTTCCTTATAGCATCATAGTTCTAGCAGCATCTTTAATTGTTTTTTTCCTCCTTTCCACAACTCTATTTTGTTGAGGGGTCCGCAGTGCAGATAATTGTCTCTTTATTCCATGTTCTTTACAAAAAGTATTAGATTCATCGAAAGTGAATTCACCACCTCTATTTGATCTTAGACATTTGATCTTCAAAACTATCTCTATCTAAACCATAGCTTTAAAGATCTTTAACTTTTCCAGTGCTTAAAATTCCTCCCTTAAGAAAGTAACCCATAACATTCTATAATAATCATCAATGAGTAACATGAAATACCTATAACCTTGTAAACTTCTAACCTTAGAGGGACCACATAGATCAATATGCACAAGCTCTAAAAATTCATTTGAACAATTCTTTTTTCTTTGAAATGAAATCCTAGTTTGCTCTCCCAATTGACATTCCTTGCATATTGCATTGGTAGGTTTCACCAACTTAGATAGATCTCTCACAGCCTTAGTGGAACTTATCTTGACAATATTATCAAATTTAACATGACACAACCTCCTATGCCATAACCAACTTTCATCAACTTGAGCAATCAAACAACATTTACTAGCAGCACTCAAGTAAAAGATATTACCTTTTGTTTTTGTACCTAATGCAATTTCATTTCTGAAACTCAATATTCGACACTTTCCATCCTTGAATTGAATATTTTATCCCTCATTAACCATTTGACCAACACTCAAAAGATTATGCTTCAATCCTTCCACATACAAAACATCATCAGTATTATGCTTACCATCAAGAGAAATGAAACCTCTTCCATGGATCACACCAGCTATATTATCACCAAATCTCACAACACCACCATCATACTTTTCCAAGCTTACAAACTTACTTTTTTCTCCTATCATATGATGTGAACATCCACTGTCAATTACCCATTCATATTTTTCTTCAACTAGAGTAGCCAGGGATTTCTCCACATTTGTACAACCAGTAGATTCAGTAGATATAGGATTATTTTCCTTGATAGCAATAAATACCCATTCATCATCACTTGTATTTCCTTTATTAGATTCATCATTTTTCACGCCTTCTCAATAGCATAGTAACACTTCTTCTGAAATATAGGCTTGTTATGTCTTGGTTTAGCAACTCTTTCTGGACACCTTGATGCAAAATGAACTATCTTATTGCAAGAAAATAATTTAAGAGGTAATTTTCCTTCATACTTACCCTTTCCTCTCGGTACTCTTTTGACAATAAGTGCTTCCAACTCTTCTAGCTCTATTTCTTCTTCTTCAATCTGTGTGATTTCATCGTCATGCTTGAATGTCTTTCTAGATGAACTCTCACCCAGATCATTTCTATGTCTATCTCTTTCATAAGTAGTAGCCTTAAATGCATATTCAACCTTAGGAAGGGCATCACCAAATTCACTCAACTCAAAATCATACAGCTTACCAACCAATGTATCTCTGGTTATGTTTGTTACAGTCTGAAGCTCTTCAATAGTACTAGCTTTGACTTTGTAAGAATTAGGAAGGGATCTAAGCACTTTAGCAACAATCTTAGATTCATCTATCTTTCCACCAGCACATCTAATACCACACACAAGTTCATTCACTCTTTACGTGAAAGTATTAATGTTCTCATCATCACCCATTCTCAACCTTTCATATTTCCCTTTCAGACTCTGCAACTTAACAATCTTCACATTAGCATCACCTTCATACAAGGTTTCTAACTTTTTCCATATCTCATAAGTAGTCTTCAGATCCATAACATTTGTCATCTTATAATTAGTCAAAGCAATCAACAAAGCTTCCTTAGCCTGGATATTATACTCAGCATCTCTAATCTCAAAAGAAGTAGTAGGACCATTTTGTGGAATAATATACATGTTACTTGTAATGCTCTAGTAGGGCTCACCAATGCATCTCATATGGCACTCCATTCGAGTCTTCCACAAAGAATAATTTGTTCCATCAAATCTTGGACTATCCTTCTTGTAACTTGTCATCCCGAATCACCTTAAGTTTTTAAAATTCTTCCAAGGAAAGTGCTCTAATACCAATTGTTGGCAACACAAGGGCAGACAATTGAGAGGGGGGTGAATCATTTTCCATAGAAATTCAAAACTTATTCAACTTATTAACCTTATTCTTTGATTTGATTATTAACCATGAAAACATAATCATCAACACATCAGAAACACACATAACACCAATATGTTTTATGTGGAAACCATATTAGGGGAAAAACCACAGTGGAGGTCAGTCCACAAGATTATACCTTGTTAAAAGTATAATGAAAATAAAATATGGGGAATGCACATGCATTTAGGCACACTGCCTAGAGCTCACTACTCAATTACAAAGGAAGACACACTATCTTACAAAGAGATTCAGATTAAAGTCATTTGGATTTTGAACTGAGAAAATAGCATCTACTAATGCCTGATTACAATTCCAATTAAGCACATGAACACTTATTCACACTTCTTCACAATTTTGCACACTCTTCTCTTCCTTCAAATGATTTAGAACATTATTCATGCACACACACAGAAGCACACCTTTATTACACTTAAATTTAAATAAAAAATCACTCTTATATATCTGTAACATGAAATTTCATTGCTAGAAGTTGGCCACAAAGAAATAATAAAATGAATATAAACTGTCGACCCAAAATATTAAAGATTATCAATGAAAATCAACCAAGGTTGGCCACAACTTAGTGAGGACCCAAATCAACATCTCCAGCATGAAGACACTTCACTTAATTTCTCCTCAAAGATCCACAACACGCTACAAACACTATGTAGGCCAAGAACAAGAAAAACATGAACACGCAAGAGAAAATCGCCAACCACAATCACAAAGACAATGCATATGTGTAACAAAGATAGAGCATGATCTAGAAACATCCAAAAGCATCATGAATCACAATAGAAGCATCTACAACAATTGAACTAACTGAAATAGCATCGTCTTCAATCAGGAACACCAACTGAAGAAACAAAAAAACTGTCTAAATGGAAATCTTCATAACTCGATCAAATCTTCATGTTTATCTCTAAAAATGGACGTCAATAAACTAGATACACCCAGAAACAAAACCTTTAGTCCACAACCTTTGATCAACAATGTACATAAATAACCACCATACTGAACTCCACTTCACCACTAACAACCTAGAACTCATTTATTACAATTTTCTCAATATCCTCAACATATACAGCTTCAAATACATTTATGCTAATAGTGTTGGCATAAATGAAAACCACCTATCATCAACACAACCATAATATCCAACATGGCCTAGCTAAATTTGTAGGTTTCCCTCCCACGCTTATCGTTCCAAAATTGTTAATGGCCTACTGGGAGTGTAACCACTCCAATAGAAATATTATTGAGCATGATGGAAGAGTATTGGAAGACCTATCAAATAAGTCTATTGGAAGGACCTTTGGCATTCTAGTCTTCGACAAGATGGAAGAGATAGAGAAGGAATTTTCCCAAAATGTATTGAAAATAGACCCCATTGGGTGCAAATGAACAATCAATTAGAACTAGTTAAAGGAGAAAATGGAAAGTGTTGCCAAAATTCCCCAAACACTATACATAAGTGACTTCTTTGAGTAATACCACGATCTAGTCACACTCTTGAGAAAATTAATAGGTTTTCCCATGGCTACATTCTTTGAGAATTGGATATTTTATTTCATAGAGGAGATCCTTGAAGGCAAGAATAAATTCCATTGGGAAAAAATGATTAGTGACAACATGCATCATTAGTTAATGAAGGTAAACAAGACCTCTTGCTTCTTCATAACATCATATTTGGTCTACCTCCTGGAAGCAAAATTTCCATACAAGGGATTGTTCTGTGCTAGAGAATTGGGAACTATGCAAGGACAATTGAAAGTATACAACTACTACACTCAATTGCAATACAAAAACTTCAAGAGGGAGTATAGAAGAGTAAATGATGCCTTCATTGGGCTTATAATTAGTCTCCTAGGTGGAAATTCAAAAGAAGGGTAATGCACAATGCGCAAGCCTTCGTGAAGGGTTTCAGATGTCTGTTCATCCAATTCCCCAAGTTCACTTATATTAGAGATGAGGGATTCTCAGGAAAACTATATAGGTTTCCACGCTACCCCAATTATAGGATCATCATGTTGGAGGTAACTCGACAACTACAAACTTCCCACACCTTGTTAAGCAACAAACATAGGGTTGTGGTCCCATATCCTCTCACTCTTGGACAAGGCATATATGCTTGCCCCACCACCTAGTGTGTAGAATAATCAGAGGAGTTGGCCAAGTATAATCTTTACCTTCATACAAACAAAGGAAGAGTAGATCCCAAGGAAAAATTGAAGAAATGGGTTGGGAGAGAGTGCTCATCACCCTCACATCGAGTACTTTTGGGTGAACTACATAGATGATAAAGAGGTGTCAATGCACCATTATATGAGAATGACCCTCGCATTTGTAAAATCAATAAATTTGTTTCAACTCCCAAACCAATTTGTCAATGATGACAACATGATAGATGAAATATTTTGGGCCTTGATGAATGTTCCTTTTTTAGTGATAGGTTGGTCTAAATAGGATGTCACTGACCTAGATATGCCCACTCATCTTGTGGAAAACTGAACAAAGTAATTGATGGAGGAATAAAATTCTCAATTAAAGAAACAAGGTGTTGAGCTCACATATGGGGAAATCAAAGATGAAATGAGTAGTGAGAATAATAGTGTTGTTGCTATGGAACCCTATGGTGAGGCACCAAAATCCCCACTTGCTACAAGATCTAGAAAGATGGAGGTATCGGAGTGACAGCCCAAGCAAAAAATTTATACAAGAAAGACAATGGAAGAGCCACCTCCATTGAAGAAGGGAAGGAAAATGACTTTTGTGTTAGAAATTGTGACCATCCAGGAGGAGGAAACCTTGCCTAAGGAAGAATATTCTGAGCTGCTATTCTCATCACCATTGACTGCATCCATCTCTACTAGTGTTGTCACTACCACTCCATCACCTCCAATGCAATCTTTACTTGTTTCATCTCCACTTGTGGTGGACATCTTTGTACACCTTGCCTCCACCTCGCCAACCACCCCAATGGTAGTGTTGGATTCTTCTTCCTCCACTACTTCCCTATTATCAACCTCCTTACTCATGTAGCTACTGCCTACCTTATCCAATTTTCCTCATTCCATTATGACAGCCACTATTGCAATGCCCACTATGCCGCATGCCTTTGTGGCTTATATGCAAAATGTACCTACTAAAATTTCTGAGGTAATGGTTGACCCCAAGGTTTAGGCTTTAATGGCTCAAATTGTTGCTACCCTACCTCTTTCCTTGCCACCTATAGAGCATCCAAAGATGGAAGCCACAATACAAATATCGAAATAGATGGAGAGGTGACACAAGGAACAACAAGGAGAGGCTGTAAAAGTCATCACCAATGAGCCTGGAGATTTCGATAGGAATGACTACTTTGAGAACCTGGAGCGAGGGTTGAACATAAATATTGATAAGGTGGCCTCCGATGAAGAAGTGCAACAAACCCCTAAAGATGAAGGAAATGACAAGCTCAATGAGACTTATGAGGTTGAGACCTTGGATCAAGAAGAGGAATTACTCTGAGAACATAAAAATGTAACTGAAGAGGCTAACCCTAAGGAGCATCATTCCAAAGAAGAGAAAGTAGGTATTGATATAGATGTGGTGATCCTTGAGGAGCCTCCACAAATTGACCAAGAAAAGGGCCTGAGACAGGAAGGAATGTACACAAAAAAAGTTCTTCTTGTGGAGTCTAAGAAGAAAGAAGAAGAGAGCATGAAAGAAAAGGATGTCAAGCCCAAGAATAATGATGAGGACAAACCTAAAGGGAATAAAGGGGCTTCCCAACAATAGTCGAGCATCACTGGAGAGAATATATCTTCTATTGAGCTAGATAGAGAAAAGGCTATGCAGATTGAAGGCTCAGATAAAGAGGAAAAGGATGAGGGGAAGATCCCCAGTGATGAGGAGGATGAGCAAGACAAAGAGGAAGGTGATCATGAATCACCCAAAGGTAAAACTAAAATTCCTAACTGGCTGGAATGCCAATTAGAGAAGAAGAAATCTCTTGTGGTCATTGACCCAAGAGTAAGACTAGAGGCAATCCTAGCATGGGCTCAAACGAAGATTAAAAAAGAAAATAATCCCAAGGTCCACTCTCACATCACAATGGATGCCTTAGGATCCATGAAGATACAAATTGTCACCCCAATAGCAAGAAAGGATACAAGTTCCCTTCAGGGGCAAGAATATCAAATTTCAACAATCAATCTGGGCCCAGTGACCCATGAGCAGAAGATAAATGAATTTCAGGGGTCAGTGGCCACTATTATGCAACACATGAATAAAGACCAGTCCACAAAGGAAGAACTAAAAGCACAGGTAGTGGATCTTACCACTTACATTCAATAGTGGACATCTACAAAAGAGGAAGTTCCAACAGCATCATCGACGCCGCCCTCACTACTTTCCAAGGAAGATATCAATAAGATGGAAAAGAGGAAGAATTGGACCAAGTCCATGACTACTTGGTTCAAAAAAGTGGTGTCTATTGGAAACAAAGGAATTGATAATTCCTTCATGATGTATAATAGGTATCAGAGCTTGGGAAAAGACATAGAAATTATGATGAATACCTATAAGTAATTCCCCAAGGCATATAGGATAACTTATCTAAAATTGGAGTACATCCTCAAGATATCTTGATTTTTTTGGGAAGAGGAGCTGAAGTTAGTAAAGGAAGATCACTAACTGGTAGAAACATGGTTCAATAACCTAGGGCATTGGAAAGAGGTTTTGGAGAATATCTTGCACAACCCTGAGGTTGATCATGAATGGGTTTCATAGCATCAAGTTGATAGCACAGAGTATCTGAAGCTGGTGACTAACTTTGAGGTGTCTTCGCTAGAACTAGATGCAGAGAAAGTCAAACCTTTGTTTCACCAAAAAATGGAGCAAGGAACTAGTGACACCCTGTCACCAAAATTTGTGGATTTTTTTGTGTGATCTTTTGTTTGGACCGAGCAGATGATCGAATTTGCGTCACAGAGAATCGGCAGGAAATCATGGATAGAATCAAGAGGATGTCCTTCTAGATCCTCAAATTTGTGCTCTCTTGGGAGAAGAAACTTATATTCATGTTTGGAAAGTTCATCAAGTATGCAAATGCTCAGAATGTAGGTGGAAAAACCATCATAGATGAATATTTTTCAAAGCAGCTATGAAGGAAGGTAGCCACTAAAAGACAAAATTGTTACAGTGTCAAGGTCACTAGATGAAAAAATAGGGAAAAGACAAAAGATGTATTTTATATTGTCATATATTTGGGGGTAGGTGAAACCCTAATGTAAAATGAATCTGAGCCATACAATGAAAGTCAATATTGTCCATTCATTTTTCTTTTGGAAAACTATAAATAGGGGTCTCCTCTCATTTTCAAAGAGAGAGTTGAGTTGTTGTGTAAAGGAATTATGTAGAAATTTAATGAGAATAGCATTATTTTGATAGATTCTTTTGTTTTCTCCACATGTGTCCATGATTCATTCTCCCAATGTTATATTTAGTTTTTTTGTTCTAGTTTTAAGTTATTCTAGTTATTAGTATATGTTGCACTTTAATGGTGAAGAATGCTATGGTGTTGATATCTTCCTTGTTCATGTTTTTTGTGGTTTGTTGATAATGAATCACTTTGCAAAGCTAATCTGAGCTAATTCATATTGTTGCACTTAAATTCTTCTATATTTCATAGTTTAATATTGTATGGATGGTTGAAAATCTACAGACGTTAGAAGATTGCACTTGTTTCATTAGACTATAGGTTGCCCTTTGTTAAGTGGAATTAATTTTTAGGAAGGTTGTCCACTATAGCATCCTCTGTTGTTACTATTCAAAATTAGTTGTAGGTTTAGGAAACCTCTTATTCCTTTTTCCTTTTTACTTTTCTTTGAAAACTAAAGTTAAAGCTAAGTTTCAACATCACAAAAAATCCAAATTTGATGAGTAAAGAGGAGTTTTAGACTGTTTTTCTAAACTTGTAGCAATTTCCCTTCATTTATAGAATTCCACAAAACTCCTTTTGAAAATCCAATTCCCTCCATGCTTAGTCAACAATAAATTCCCTTTGTGATTACTATCAAATCACATCAATCAACTGAGTTGTTTTTTCAAGTCATGACCTAACACCCGAGAGACCTTGGGGTGATAGTTTGAAACCTAGTTGTAGATTTTCACCTTTCAAGAGAGGCATTGCACTCATACATTTTCTATGTTGAGAAGTGAAAAAACACCCATCAACAAGACTTTATTAAATAAATTAAATTTATTTAATTTGTCAAAATTGACAAAAAAGTGAATTAATTAAATAGTGTTGTGTTGGAGGTTCCAGATGATGGTCTAGCAAGGGTAGCTACTCCTTATACTCAAAGAACCTAGGTCAATGGCCAACGAACAAGAGATTAGATGACTGATTGGAAAGCCTCTTCTCTACACTTTAGGCTCTATAGGACCAAGGTGGGTATCTCTATACATTAATGTAGATCATCACACTATAATGGTGGAAGGCCTTCAATGGGCTAAACCATCTACACAGCCTTCACTACTGGAAATGGCTTGTGGTAGTGTGGAAAGGGCAACATCAAAGCAAATCTAAACTAAGAAAGCAAGAAATATTCTTAAATTAAAAGTTTTGATTTTTCCCTAGCGTCATACTTTGTGAATTTCCTTGACTAGTGCCTAATCCACACAGATTCAGGAATGAAATAAAATCCTACAATAGACCAACCATGGCTTCTCATAACCCTACTACCTTGTAGCAGGAAACCAACAAAAGGACAATTAGCATGTTACTTATTCATCCACACTACACTACATTAACTTTGTTACCTCTATGCAAGCAATTACACCACTCCTTGAATGATAGGAAAACATAAACATAAGTCAAATAGCAAATGTGTTTGAAGCATCAACACAACCCTTGATTATATTGATTCAAAAGATAATGCATACAATATTTGGAGAACATACAGATTGAAATATATAATGAAGTAGAATACAAATTTTGTATGGAGGTCATCTATTGTTATTATAGAGCATAGCTCATTAAATTCCCTATCTATGTCCAAAGGACTTGCCCTATTCAACTTGACTCAAAGAAAATAATTACAAATATAAACAAAATATGGTAGGGAAACATTACACCAAACCACTCAGGTTGGAGAGTAGAAGTTTGAACAGAAGAAAAACAACAAAACTTTCCTTTATAGTGTAGGCATAACTCAGATTTTTAATTTAAACCTAAACTATTTATTTTTGGCACCAATGCACTTCTCTAGCTCTTCTAGGGTTTTTCACCTAAAAGGAAAGAGGTAGGGCCAAAAATGCTAAAGGGTTCATTCAAATTAGGAGATCTATGATGTTTTTTATGCTAGATGAAATGATCTAAGTGCAACTAAGCTGTGAAATTGATCAAATATGAATGCAAAACCTAAGAAACATGTGATGTTTGAAAACACATTGTGTAATGCAACAATGAATTAGAAATGAATGCAAAGCCTAACAAAAATGAACCAAGCTAAAAGTGTGCACCTAGAACCTTGATGAAGACTGGAAATTACATTTGAAATGTTTTTGATGTTATTTTTCAGGCTTGGAGAGACTCATTCACCATTCTGGGTGAATTAGTCTCAGTTCTATCAAACTAAGCTGAAACTTGTTTTTGTCAAAAGGGTACTCAAAAATGTAGAAAAATAAAAATTGACCCTAGAATGGGACTCATTCACCACCCATGGTGAATGAGTCCACTTTTTAATTTTTGTATTTTCAAAAGTGGATTTTGGAGCTTCTGATCTGCACTTTGACTTTCTACAAGAGTCTGCTTCTAAAAATCTAATTTATAGGCTTGAAAAATGAGTTTTTATTGATACTTTGACTTGTTGAATGAAGAGAAGACTTGAGAAACCTTGAAACTTGATCTTAAATTATTTTCAAGCTTCCAAGAGACCTAAATCTACAAACACACAAGACAAGAAGAAGAGATGTTGAATTTTAGGGCATGGGGGTTTTCCTTAGTCAAACCCCTTTTAGGTAGTTAAACCAAAACGATGAAAGAGTGGAATGAAACATGAAATAATGGATTTTATACCTTTCCATGATGTTGATCTTGGATTTCTATAGCAATGGAGGAAGAATTAGCCCTTGAATGTCTTTAGGAGCTCTCTTGATGTCTTGTGATGATAAAGCCCTAAGTTGCTTGACTTAAGATGAAAGATTGGTGGATGAATAACAAATAATGGATTTTAATTAAGTTAATTGATGTAAAAATTAGTTTAATGAGGTTCTTTTATAGGCAATTCACCTATTTTACCCATTAATACCTCATCACAGGCTGACATGAAGTAATATTAAACTCAGATTTCACTTTTTTCTTGCTCAAAGCTCAAAATTGAGCCAAATGGGACTCATTCACAACACATGGAAAATGGGTCCCACCTGGATGGTACTTATTCACCATGCATGGTGAATGGGTCCCATAGGGGCCAATTTGATAGCTTAGATTCCAAGAGTTAAGGAA
This sequence comes from Sequoia sempervirens, assembly GCA_007258455.2. NCBI lineage: Eukaryota > Viridiplantae > Streptophyta > Pinopsida > Cupressales > Cupressaceae > Sequoia > Sequoia sempervirens. The sequence continues at coordinate 28,237,738 of VDFB02358134.1, read as the reverse complement.
ATAAGGTTTAAATGGCAACCTTGTCAGGTATTTAATCAATTTGAGCCTTGGGATGCACAATATGGGTTAAGAGGGTCCTATTAGTGATTATGTAAATGTCAAATAGGGATTGGGACATAGAAATAAATGTGAAAGTGTGATTAAATACACTTTACAACACTAAAATGATGCCCACATAGCCTAGGAAGGCATAAGAACCAATGTGAATGTGTAAGACACATTACAACACTAGTTTATCATTAAGTTTATTTTACAATCCTTCTATATTGATGTGAAGATGTTATAAATATGTTAAATAATGTTCAAAATAGGGAGAAATAGGTTTATTAAGTCTAGAAAAGTGTGAAAGCATCTTGCAACACTTTACACGACCTTTACAAGACATCATTAAAAGCATGTTGTTTGATTTACAAGGGTCCAAGACCTAGTATGGATACATAAAATTCCTCAAAACACTAGATTAAGACCTCATTAAGTCCATTTTATCATGAAATAATACGATGTCAAGAAAAGGGTCCTCTTTTGTACAGCACAAAACCCTAACCATAACTCAATCAAAGTTACAAAAAGGATTAAATCTGATCATATTACAAACAGCAAGAATTCCCCCCAAAATTGAAGCAACAACTAGCCATAAAGGCCTCTAACACCTCGAGCACACTCCATCATTTTCATTCATGAATGTAAGCATGGTACTCTTGGGAAATTCATGATCATAGTTAGGAAGAACATACCCTGACATCAATTTCATTCTTTGCAACACATCAGGACATCAATGGCACTACTCACCAAAAAATTATGCTTGGGAGAAGCAAAAATATGATCTGTAACTATCCTGGATCAATCCTGGTAGCTGAGAAGCAGATACGCCATTACTACATAGTCAATGCCCATAAAAGGGGGCAATTAACCATTGGGGAAATCACATTTTGAACTATAGCCATCAATCTATTTGACCCACACCTAGATCCAATGATCCATCACTTACTGTCCATACTTTAAAACCTAACTATCAGATTAACTGTCATTCAAATCTCCACTATTGAGCACATTCATATATTTTTTGCCATATGTGGGGTCCACTAGGACACAAGTCCAAAATTTTCTCATCTCGTGACCTTGAAAATGGGCCCACACAAACCTTGTGAGGTGTGTGATCACCGTTCGACCTTGCTTTCTGCCACATGCCATTTTGTCATTTGCTCTCTAACTGTACCATAAATACATGTCAACCTTATTATGTCCCGCAATCAACATCATACACTCATCGCCCTGTTGAAGAGACCTTCTCCAAGGTCCTGGAAATATGCCAATGTCTCACTAATGAAAGAGTCATTGGTTTGTTGAGGAGACATCTTTGAAATCCTTTCTGACAACACCAAGTGATCGCCAAGTTGAGAGGTTAGGAAATCTTGAAACCCTACGACAAGGAAAATATTAAACACTTCAAATGGGGTGGCAACCAGAAATAAAAGGTAAAGGGGCTAGTGAAGACATGACCGCCTAGACAAAATTATAATATAGGTGACCGAGAACCACTGATAGCTAGGATATCGCTAAGTCACCCAAAACTCAAACCTCAAAACCTCATATTAGGAAGTTATGAAAATTCAAAACCCCACAACATAGGTTAGAAAAACCATGAAACTTGTGACTTAGGAAAATGAAAAAACATTTGAAGGGGCTATAGAAAAGTGTACACCAAGGGTTTGGGATTTTATGATATAAGGTTTTAAGCCCTTCATGCAATTTTTTGAACCCTAAATAGACAAAATAGAGGAAACTCGGAGCCACAAGGGGAAAAAAATAATTGAAATTGCCACAGATTTTACAAGTACCACTAGTGGCTCTAGTTGGGGACATTTGTTTGACAAAACAAAGTGAGAATTTAGATCTTTGGAGAAGTATACCATGCCAACCATTGGGCAATAGAGTCAACCCAATACAGAACACCTCATTTGATAGCCCCAAGCCACCAAATGAAAAAGGGGAGTTAACATTTACCCCTGTCAAAAACCAATCTATTAAAGAATTTGATCTCCTTCAACTAGTAGTTTTTTTTGTCACACCATAGCAACACAAGTAGCCTCCTTCTTACAAAAAATAACATGTGATTACCCTTTCAAACAAGTGATAACTTGCTCCATGTTTGACCTTGTTGTTACATGGTAACCACAAAATATAGGCCACCTCACTACCACCCATTGCATTTTTGATGCTATGTCTGGTAACAAAAATTGAGAACACTGATCAGTAACATAAAAAACCTATGTCTCTTCATAGTTGTTGATCACTTCACATGAATCAAGGCCAAAAGAAAAATCCTCAGACTCAAATGGAACAAAAAATGTGCCATCTCATCATGCCAGCATGCAAAGGGAAACTCATCCTCATACAAGTCAAATTGAAAAATTTGAAGCTCAGGCACATGAGGGATATGAGCAACCAAAAAATTACCACCATGTTGCTACTCATCAGAAGTACAAGTAGCATGATTGAAGTTTTCAATGTTGATGTAGACCTCATCAACACATCCATTTAGATCATGAGGCATTTTTTGTGAAGAGCTATACTCTTTAGATTGCCTCTCTGTTTCAACCCTTTTACAACTAGCTAAGTCATATATATTACAAATATCTAAACTATGACACACATCAAGAGAACTTACCTCAGCAATATCACTCTGCCATGACAAACTTGAAGCCTACTGCTCATGAAAAAGACTATGAGTTTCACCCCTTGAAAAAAAATCTTCATATGCATCCATATGATCCATACAATCATACTCCTCAGGTGTAGACTTGTCATAAATAACATCATTAGTTGTAGCAACATTTACTTCTTACTTTTCTTTTTCACCTACAACTGTATCTATGCTACCCTCATGCAAAAACTTAGTGTCAACTTCAAAACTAGAACCCAGAACAAAAGAAGGTGGGAAATAAAACAAGGAAACACCCTCTTGTTCATCACCCACAGTAGACACATCTTCTTCTTCCCAACTACTACAAAAACTAGTAGAATCATAACCCACACTTCCAAACTAGAAATCATCATTTGGCTCATCATTGCTGCTCTCCTCTAGTTGAAAGTCGCCACAAAAACTATCACACTCATTTTATATAGAGATCAAGCTCTCTTTCTCCATTGTTTCATCATCAACAAGAGGTACATCTACAAAAAATTCCTCTGTGGGCTGCTCAAAAGTAGAATCTTCACCACTGCAAGATGCATCATTGTTCTTTTCTATACCAGTCAGACACCTAGAGTAAGTACCATCACATAGTCTAGATAGGAAGTGATCTCCATGCCTCTCTATCAACTTGTCCATCATTGAAATCCAACCATAAATTTCTCCAACTCCTAAATGCTTCCATCATTGTGGCATTGTATTCATACCCAGCTCAAGTCTTTCACAAAATAAATCAACACATTTTGATTCATCTAGCCTTTCTAATTCTGGTATAGAAAAACAACATTCCATGAACTTGTCATGAAAATAAAATCATGAATCATCCCCATATCTCTTTATATTCCATAATGCATCTAGAGGTGAGAAATTTTCAACCTAAAACTCATATTCTTCTTCATTTTCCTGACTGTGCAGAGAACTACCATTAGACAAATACCATTATTCACTTCACCAAACTGATCTATGAATATTTCTTTAAACTCACGCCATGAAAAAATGGAATGCAAAGGAAAATTAATAAACCAGTCCTTATCATCAACTTCTAAAATTCTTACAAATAACTTCATGACAACATCCTCTTCCTCTATCTGACATTCCACCAACAATTCAGTGAAATCTTGCCAATGTCTTGATGTTGATTCTTCTAAACTGCCTCTAAATTTAGGAAAATATTTCTTTATTTCCCATGGAATAGAGTGTGGATAGCCATGGATTTTACTACAATCCATAGGGTTATATATCTAGATAGAAAAATGTTTTCTTTTAGGATATGACTGTGGTTCACACATGACAGAATAGCTAGTAGAGAGGGCATCCATTTGATGATACATTTTAAATATTAACCCTCTACAACTAGCTATAGAATATCCAACTTCTCTTTTCCCTTTTGAACTACTACCTTAAAGCACTGAATAAGGGACAATATTTACTAGAACTTTGTTGTAGACCTTCATACAAAATGCTGCAATATAAAAATACCTGGACACTGCTAAAACCAACTCTTCTAATGATGTGGAATATTTTGCAGAGTCGCCACCTCTTTGAAAGAGGAAAATATTTTAAAGTAGTAGAGAGATCCTTCCAATATCAAAATGTTTCTAAGTTCTCTACACTAGCAGAGCACCATACTTCAAGAACACACCAGAAACATTGCAGCAACCTCCTTCTTCAAGGATGTAGGTTCCTTTGCAAATCTCTATCTTCCTCAATAAGGAAGAGAATATTTGCAGTTTCCCACCTAGAGATTCACGCACCTATATTTATCATCCTCAAAGCATGTGGTTCACAAAGAGGAAAAGCATATATTCAGTTGCTCACCCAAATATTTTTTCCTTTTTCTCCCTAGTGTCGCCAATCTGTTGGCTCAGATGACTCTTTTGATAAGACTATTTGCAACCAAGATTCTTAGTTCATCCCCAAAAAATTCACCAATCTGTTGGAGGTTCCAATTGATTTTCTAGCATTTGTTAGAGGGTAGCTACTCCTTATACTCAGAGACCCTAGGTCAGTGGCCAACAAATAGGAGATGATTGATTGGTAAGCCTCTTCTCTGCACTTTAGGCTATATAGAACCAAGGTGGGTATCCCTATATGTTAATGCAAATCATCACACTATAATGGTGGAAGGCCTTCAATGGGCTAAATAATCTACACAACATTCACTAATGGCAATGGCTTATGGTAGTGTGTAAATGGAAACATGAAAGTAAATCTAAACTAACAGAGTAGGAAATGTTCTTAAATTGAATGTTTTGATTCTTCCCTAGCCTTATACTTTGTGAATCTCCTTGACCAATGCCTAATCCACATGGATTTGGGAATGAAATATACTCCTACAACAAACCAACCATGGCTTCTCATAGCCCTACTACCTTGCAGCAGGAAACCAACAAAAGGACAATCAACATGTTACTTAGTCATCCACACTGCACTACATTACCTTCATTACCTCTATGCAATAAATTACACCACTTCTTGAATTATAGGAAAAAATAAACATAACTCAAATAAAAAATTTGTTTGAAGCATCAACATAACCCTTAATTATATTGATTCAAAAAATAGTGCATACAATATTTGGAGAACATACAAATTGACATATATAATGAAGCATAATACAAATGGTGTATTGCAATCATCTATTATTATTATAGAGCATAGCTCATTACATTCCCTATCTATTTCCAAAGTACTTACCCTATTCAACTTGACTCAAAGCAAAGAATTACATAAAGCATAGAAACAAAATCTAGTAGGGAAACACTACATCAGACCACTCAGGTTGGAGAGTGGAAGTTTGAACAAAACAAAAATAACAAAACTTGCCTTTATATTGTAGGCATAACTCAAATTTCAAATTCAAACCCTAACCCTAACTCAATCAGAGTTACAGAAAGGATTAAATCCAATCATATTACAAACATCAAGAATTCCCCCCAAAACTGAAGCAACAACTAGCCATAAAGGCCTATGACACCTCGAGCACACTCTAGCATTGTCATTTATGAATGTAGGAATGGTACTCCCAAGAAATACATGATCACAGTCAAGAAGAACATACCCTAACATTGATTTCATTCTCTCCAACACATTAGGATATCAATAGCATCGTTCAGCAATAAATTCTACTTGGGAGAAGCAAAAATTTGATTTGTAACTATTCTAGATCGATCTTGGTAGCTGAGAAGCAAATACGCCATTACTACATAGTCAACACCCATGAACAGGAGTAGTTAACCATTGGGGAAATCACATTTTGAACTATGGTCATCAATCTGTCTGACCCACACAAAGATCCAATGATCCATCACTCACTATACATACTTTAAAACCTGACCGTCAGATTAACAATCGTTCAAATCTCCATCATTGAGCACATTCATATAATTTTCACCATACATGGGGTCCATGAAGACACACATCTAAAATTTTCTCATCTCGTGAGCTTGAAAATAGCCCCACACAAACCTTGTGAGGTGTGCAACCACCATTCGATCTTGCTTTCTGCCACATGCCCTTTTGTCATTAACTCTCTTACTATAACATCAATGCATCTCAACCTTACTAAGTCCCACATTCAGCATCATACACTCATCTCCCTATCAAAGAGCCCTTCTCCAAGGTCCTAGCAATACACCAATGTCTCACTGATGAAGGAGTCATTGATTTTTCAGGGAGACATCCTTCAAAGTCCCGCTGATAAGACTAAGATTGACAAGTCGAGAGGTTCATAAATCTTGAAACCCTACAACAAGGAAAAGATTAAACACTTCAAATGGGGTGGCAACCAAAAATAAAAAGTAAAGGGGTCGGCAAAAACATGACCACCTAGAAAAAAATTATAACATAGGTGACCAGGAACCGCCGATAGCCAGGAGATCGCTAAGTTTCCCAAAACTCAAACCTCAAAACCTCATGTCAAGAAGTTATGAAACTTCAGAACCCTACGACATAGGTTAGGAAAACCATGAAACCCATGACTTAGGAAAAGGATAAAACATTTTAAGGGGTCACGGAAAAGTGCACATCAAGGGTTTGGGATCTTATGATATAAGGGTTTAATCCCTTCATTCAATTTTTTGAACCCTAAACAGACAAAATGGAGGAAACTCAAAGGTACAAGGGGTAAAAAAATAATTGAAATGGCCATGGATTTTACATGTACTACCATGTCATATTATTCAATTAATAGAAAAAATTAGAGTTTTTGATGCCATTGATGTGCAATGTAGTGATATTTGATGATAATGATGTCGGTGATGTGAAAATATCATTTAAAGTGTGTGATAGGTGTTAGGTCAATTTTACATGTCTACAACCTTAAACACAATTCTAACCTTATTTATGACTTTTCCATTCTTATTCAGCTTGTTCTGAAATACCCATTTATTTCCTATTACATTCTCTTTTTCTAGTCTTGGGACTAATTCCCAAGTTTGATTCTTCTCAATCTACATCAATTCTTCTTCCATGAGTTTGGTCCAATTCTCATCCTTACATTCTTCAACCACTGTCTTAGGTTTAATTATTGTGCAGAGGTTTAATCCTACTCAACAACCACATGTTTTTCTAAAGCGGCTTGGAACAGCCTGAGCTAAGCATCCAATACTATCCAGCACATTGACATGCATGGAAATATGGAATGGGAGATTACAACTTGCCATCATATATGTTTTTTTCTAACTTAATTTTTTGTGTTTGTAGGTTGTTAGTACTAATCATGCTTAACTCCTTACATTTGCATGTGTTTATGGCATGGTTTCATTGACAGAAGCAAGCTTAATGGAAACCATTAATTTTATTAGACACAAAAATCTTTTTTCAAACTATAATGCAAGATTTCAAGTGTGTCACACCTGATCAATATCATTTCCAATAAAGGATTGGGTTATGCATTTTTCCTTTAAATGTCATTTTTTTCATCCACATTCTACAAAGTTAAAACCTTCATCTATTTGTCTTTTTTTTGTGAGCTTGGCTCTTTGTGGGTTTCTCTCTACCTCATTAGTGTGAAGCTTGTCCATTTGAATTTTTGTTCACAAGATGGCACATAATGTGCATCGAGTGGTGGTTTTGAACAGCTCATATTTTCATCCAAGGAACTACAGAATGATAGTGGCAGTTCAATCGTGGGAGCTACCATTTTCTAACTGCATAGAAGAGGAAAATTTGCAACAATTTTTTAAGGTAAACTGCCCAATAGTCCTAAATTACATTAAAACTTTGATAGGAGAAGATATTTTGCACACTGTCTTGCAAAGAATAGTTTTTCCTGTGAAGCTTCTTTCCATCTTCCTATCCAACTCAATGAACTTGCTTCAAAATTTCATGTTTCTTCAGTCTATTGCTAATAAAATTGTGAAGGCAGAATACTTGCAAGAAGGTGCTTTGTTGTAGAGTGTTCAACGTTATGATCTCACACATGGCAAAGGGTTTATTGGTGGTCTCTTTCCCAGGAATTATCTCTACCACAAACAAAGATATGTTGACACTTATGAATCCCTCAAGCTCTCTTTACTCAAAGGTTCGTCGTCTTATCTATATCAAGCTTTAAGCAGGTTCCACTTTGATTTTGACAAGGAAGAGATTAATAATTTTAAAAGAAAGTACCATGCACTTCCATTTCTTGTCTCATTTGTGTGTTCAAGGTCTGCAACAGATTGTTCCTATGCCAAATCACCAAACCAATAGGGTTAATGTGCAAGTTCTAGATATAAACACAATAGTTCATTCTCAGGCTCAGGCTGCAAGTCAAATTCAAATGTTAGCTATTGAAGGCCAAGGAGAGAATTTGGTCAACCTGGGTAATAGGGGTGTTTAAATAGTCAATCATAAAATATTTTTGTTGTTGGTAATTAGCAATATATATAAAATTTGTAGCTAGGGTGATAGGGTCTAGTAAGTAATTTGATCTATATAGATCAATTTTGCATAAAATTACAGTAGCTTTTTGGGTGGTAGGGTTGGACATGTAATTTTGTATATTGAAAGTAGTTATCAACTAGATTTTGAACTATTTATCAAAGTCCAAACTCAATATGTATTAAATTATATTATATTAATATATCTATAGGCTCATGGTCTTTTTCTCAAAAGAAAAAACCACTGTCTTAGGTTCTACTTTGGAAAGTAGACACAAATTTACCTGTTCCTCTATCATAGTAGCATTTCTTCTTGTCAACATGCCTCTACTCTTATCACCAATAATCTAATTTTTAGAATGATTCTTCTACACATACTTAGGAGTCTTAGGAATCCTTTTTGAAGCTTCTTCATCTTCAATCTACATCTCCTTTTCCTTTTCTTCTTATTTTCCTTCCTCTCTACAAGAAGACTCATTAGATTTATCTCCTTCTATCAATACTAAGCTTTTATGTGGTTCTTCATCTACTTTTACACTTGCACTTTCAACTATCTTCTTCAGCCTCTTGTTGTAGCACTAGTAATCCTTTCTTCTTGTATAATATCCAAGGAATATTCCTTCATATGACCTTGTATCAAACTTTTCCAAGTTTTCTTCATCTCTTCTAATATAACATTTGCTTCCAAACAGTCTAAAATATTTGACAATAGGAGTTCTTCCATACCATAGTTCATAGGGAGTCTTTGAACTGTTAAGTCTTTCTTTTGCTCTATTGATTATATATACTACAATATGAGTAGCTTCTCTCTAATAGACATCTAATAAATTTTCTTCCTTCATCATTGTCCTTCTTGCTTCCTAAATTGTCTTATTCTTTCTCTCCACCACTCCATTATGTTGGGGAGTCCTTGGAGCTAACAAATTCCTCTTTATCCCATAATCTTCACAAAATTTATTAAACTCATTAGAGGTGAACTATTCACCTCTGTCAAACCTTAAGCACTTGATTTTCATATCCATTGCATTCTCAACCATAGATTTAAATGCTTTAAACTTGTCTAGAGCTTCTGATTTCTCTTTGTGAAAAGTTACCCAAGTCATTCTATAGAAATCATCAATTAACAACATGAAATACATGTCACCGTGAAAGATTCTTATTATTGTAGTTCAATATAGGTCTATATGCACCAACTCCAAAGGTTTTGTGGTAGAATATTATTTGATATTCAACATATTTCTTGTTTGTTTCCCAACCTGATATTCCACACAAACTGCATTGATAGGCTTTCTAATTCTTGGAAGATCTCTCATAGCTTGACTAGAGATGATCCTCACTAGAATATCAAAATTTATGTGACACATTCTTCTATGCCATATCCAAATTTTATTGATTTGAGTCACTTACCATTAGCAACTTTTAGATGATAAACATTCCCATCTATCCTTATTCCTATAGCAACCAAAGTTCTAGAGATTCCTTTTCTGATTTCACAACCACCATTCTAAAATACAAGATTATATCCTTTGCTACACATTTTTCCTACAGTTAGAAGATTATGTTGGAGACCCTTGACATTAATAACATAATATATATTATGCTTTCCATTAAAACTAATTGAACCTTTTCCACATATCTTAGCAGATGTATCATCACCAAACTTAACAAGACCACCTTCAAAATTCTCAAGTTTAACAAACTTACTCGTATCACTTGTCATTTGATTTGAGCATCCATTGTCAATTATCTAGTGATTTTTCTCCTCTCTAGCATGAAAAGCAGTCACTATAGTCCCTTTGATGTTGTGACCTAATTTTTATTACTTGCGAAATTTTAAAATCTAATGCCTGTATAAAAATCCTTTTGATTGATGCCCTTTTTAAATCCTAAATGTATTCAAATCGAGGTTTTAGCAAATTTCATAACTAATCACAACCCTGCCAAGTTTCCTAACTAAGCCACTAGGTTCTAAAATTCTATAATTCCCCAACTTTAACCTTTGTGGTGATGGCCTATGAAGTTGGGATGTCAGAATTTTGCAAAACCTTAAAACTCCCGATTGATGGTTATGAAGCTCTACTTCTTCGCGACCAGGTAATTTCATTGGAATACACAATTTTTAAGGTGTTAGTTCATTAAATAAGTTGCACAACACCTTTGAGGAATGTCTTCTCAAATGATTTGGAATTTCAATTTGAAATGTAACGTAACCTTTAAAATCCTCTAAAAGGATAGCTATTAAATAAGGAAGTTGGTGAAACAAATTTCATAGTAGGTTGGCACGTTTCTCTTTGCTAATAAATGGTCACTTCTTGCCACCAAAATTAAACAAGCCTGATGCAAGAGAAGGTAACAACATTTTTCAATTCCAAAAAATTTCTCAATATTGTACTTCCTGGTGAAGTTGTAGAATGGGAAGATGAATTGGTTCTTGTCATACAACTTGATTTGAATTGGCCAGAAGAGGAACAATTCGAAATCATTTCTAAACTATGTTCATTGTCTTGGAAAGAGAAAACCAGCTATGCTGAGTATAATTAAATGATCTTCATCTTGGATGAAGAAGAAGAATGTGTTGAATTGCAAAATTTGGTCTTGGAAATGCAATTGGAATTGTTCAGGGTTCTGGCTCATCTAGCAGTTTAGCGGCGTGCATGGGTTTTCATGACACATAATGATAATGTCTTTTACAGAACTATTTCTATCTTCAAGTCTTTTTTCCTTCCAGTCATTTTCAAAACCGTTACTTTTGTAATGTAATAGTTTTGGTGTGCCTATATATATAAAGAATCTGAAATATCAAGGAAAAGGGGGGGAATAGGAAGAAAAGCAAGAATTTTGAGTTGGGGAAAATAGTTTTATTGTACAGAGAGGGAGACTTTGAACCTGCTTATAAGAATTAAAGAACAAAAAGATATTGTAAAACTTTTTGTCTATTAGAATTATCTTTGATTACAATTGAATTGTGCTTCTTTGTAATCTCTTTAATGTTTATCTATTATATGAAACTAAGTATGTGATTATTTCTAGGACTTTGAATTCAAGATAATTCATCCATTGAAAGAATTTCTACAAATCATTCTTTTCATTTTTTTTTCTATTGTGGGTTTAAGAAAAATGAGCTTTGAATCATTTGTTTATATCATTCTTATTTTGGATTAGCTTATCACATTTACTTTCATGATTATGGGTAAATGTATGTGAACCTTTCCTACTTTCTAGTTAAAAGCATACCTAGTTTTCCCATTCATTGAATATTATTAGAAGGTAGTTGTGCCTTGTAAAATAAGCAGAGAACACTTGAAAATACTATTATTAGTGACTCAATTGTTGGTGATATTTGTCCTTTACTTGGGAATTTTGAGTCATTTTTTTGTATTCACTTATGAAGGATAAATCTGTCAACCAATAGATTTTTGGTGACTCCACTGGGGAAAAGATGAATGCAATACATAATTGGTGTCTTGTTCTTTAGAAAAAATTTAAAGTACCTCCTTGAGGACGGAGGTTAGCAACTTTACAAATAGTCATGCACTCAGAAGTATTTTGTCCTATGACTTGTGATGATTTCATTTCCGCATTTATGTAATGGCATTAACTTCCTCTCAGCCATGGGGAAGTCATTCCAGTCCTCTCTCTTTACCTGTATATCCACCTTTTCCTGAAGAATCAAGAAATTATTTCCCAAAATTTGATGGAGAAGGTGCTCTGGATGCTGAAAAAACACATTTTGGCCTTCACAATTGCTTGCAGTATTTTGGGGGTAAGTCAAGAAGATGTTTTTGTCAGGTTATTTATTGAATCTCTTAATGGACCTACTGCTAATTGGTTTTGTCATTTAGAAGATGATTGCATAACTGATTGGAACTCATTAAAAGATAAGTTTTTGGGAAGATATAAGGGCCCTATAGATGAAACTACCTTGTTAAGACAATTTTTCAATATTCATTAGCATGAAAATGAAAAGATCAAAGATTTTGTGGATAGATTTAATAGATTGCTTAGAGAGATGCCTACTTATATTTATCCAAATAAATGATTGCAGCTTTACACTTTCATTTCTTCTTTGCACCCAGATGTTCAATTCTATTTAAAAAGGTGTAAAATAAATGATATTGAAATTGTGCAAGAAGAGGTTGTCAAAATTGAGGATGATATGATTCAAAGTGGTCTATGGAAGGAAAACCTGCTTGAGTTGGATAATGAAAATATAAAAAATATTGCCTTACTGAAAACAACACCTCAGCCTATAGAGTTCCAATACACATGGCCTCCTGCTGTCGAATATTGTAATCTCTCTTTTTTCACCTTCGAACATTTTAATAGAAAAAGAGTAATTGAGGAGGAAATTAATTCTCACGGTAATGGAAGGAATGAGGCCTATTATTTCCAATGTGAACATGATAAATCTACAAATCAATCAAATGACAAAGAAGATGAACAATTCTTCAAAAATGATAATCTCTCAGATTCCTTGTTTGCAACAGAAATACATTCATTCACTTTTTCTACAGATGAAGAATTACTTGGAAGAATTCAACATGAGAATGAAACTACCAACATCTTATCTTCTAGTCACATGAAGGTTGAGTATGAAAATTTTAGATTTTCAGAGCAAGCTGGTACAAGAATAAATTTACAAGAAGTCAAAAATGGTATTTTTCTTGAATATTTTCATTTTAAAGATCTTGATACCAAATATTCTACTAAGTATAGTATTGAAGATGATCAAACACATGAATGTGTTGAATCTCATATTATTCACCATTCTAATCAATGTTTCCATGGGGGAAAAAATGATTTTTTGTGTGAAAAATAAGTTATTGTGACTGTATTGCAAGACATGAGTGTAGGTGGAAAAATAAGTTATGAAATTGTTAGATCAAAAAGAGGAAATTTTTGGTTGGGAACAATTTCACTAGAAAGGAGGAGAACTCCCAGTCCAGTACACTTCAAGTTTTACAAGAATTTGGTGATTTGCATGATTCTTTATTTGTTGACAGAAATATTAAGCATGTTCCCAAATACAGTGGAATGTGTGTTGTGGGTCAAGATTTGGGGTTTTAAAATGATATAATCACTTATGGTACCATAAGGAGAGTTTCATCAAATGGTTTGTGTGTGGGTTGTCTAATCTGAGGTCTACTTTCTTCAAGCTAGTTGGAATGAGTGGGTCACCAGGTTGTACTTGAGGTCATTAAGATGAATATTGAGGATCTTATGATAGGACAGATTGGTATAAGTTGTCAAACAGAACAGATGCATGATGAAAACTAGCTTCCTGAAGGCCAGATTACGGATAGAAGATTTTTTTATGGAGCTACTCTTTCCATTTTTATCAAGTTAGTCACAAGTCAACAATTAGTTGTAAGCATGCTCCTTTTCTACTCAACATTATTTTGTGTAGGCTGCTATTTCTCTCAACCTATGAATGGCTTTGCTTAAATAGAGGTTACCTAAAGGTAGGGTTCTTGGACCATGTAAATAGTTGAAGTTTTGGTTTCCTTTTTTGCTTTGTCTTTTTTTTGGCTTGTTCACTTTTGGTTTGTGCCTAGTTCCCCTCCACCCATCTGCAAGTAGTTCCCCTAATGTTGCTTTCTTTTGACTTTGCACCCAATGGATTTGGACTAGTATGTCCCAGAGCTTTTGAAGTTCTCTACATTTTCTGCAAAAATGTAGTCCCCGGTTGGAGCCAATGTTACTTGTGAAATTTTAAATTCTAAGGCCTGTACAAAAATCCTTTTGATTGATGCCCTTTTTAAATCCTATATGTATTCAAATCGTGGTTTTAGCAAATTTCATAACTAATCACGGCCTTGCCAAGTTTCCTAACTAAGCCACTAAGTTCTAAAATTCTAGAATCGCCCAACTGTATCCTTTGTAGTGATGGGCTATGAAGTCGAGACGTCAGAAGTTTGCAAAACCTTAAAACTCCTGACTAATGGTTATGAAGCTCTACTTCTCCTCGACCAGGTAATTTCATTGGAATGCACAACTTTTAAGGTGTTAATTCATTAAATAAGCTACACAACACCTTTAAGGAGTGTCTTCTCAAATGCTTTGGAATTTCAATTTGAAATGTAATGTAATATTTAAAATCCTCTAAAAGGATAGCTATTAAATAAGGAAGTTGGTGGAGTGGATTTCATAGCAGGTTGGCACATTTCTCTTGGCCAATAAATGGTCACTTCTTGCCACCAAAATTAAACAAGCCTACATGTAAGAGAAGGTAACAACATTTTTTATTTCTAGAATTTTTCTCAAGATGGTACTTCCTGGTGAAGTTGTAGAATGGGAAGATGAACTGGTTCCTATCATATAACCTAATTTGAATTAGCCAGAAGAGGAACAATTCGACATCATTTCTGAACTACATTCATTGTCTTGGAAAGAGAAAACCAACTATGCCGAGTATAATCAGATGATCTTCATCTTGGATGAAGAAGAAGAACGTGCTGAATTGCACAATTTGGTTGTGGAAATGTAGTTGGAATTGTTCAGGGTTCTGACTCATCCAATAGTTTAGCAATGTGCATGGGTTTTCACGACATGTAATGATGACGTCTTTTACGGAACTATTTCTATCTTGAAGTATTTTTTCCTTCTGATCATTTTCAAGACTCTTACTTTTGTAATGTAATAGTTTGTGTGTGCCTATATATATAAAGAATTTGAAATATCAAGAAAAAGGGGGGGAATAGGAAGAAAAGCAGAATTTTGAGTTGGGAAAAATAGTTTTATTGTACAGAGAGGGGGACTTTGAACCTGCTTATAAGCATTAAAGAAAAAAGAGATATGATAAACCTTTGTGTCTATCAGTATTATCTTTGATTACAATTGAATTGTGCATCTTTGTAATCTCGTTAATGTTTATCTATTATATGAAATTGGGTATGTGATCATTTTTGGGACTTTGAATTCGGGATAATTCATCTATTGAAAAAAGTTCTACAAATCATTCATTTCCTTTTTTTTCTATTGTGGGTTTAAGAAAATGAGCTTTGAATCATTTTTTTATATCATTCTTATCCTGGATTAGCTTATCACATTTACTTTCATGATTATGGGTAAATGTCTATGAACCTTTCCTACTTTCTGGTTAAAAGCATACCCAGTTTTCCCATTCATTAAATATCATTAAAAGGTAGTTACGCCTTGTAAAAGAAGTAGAGAGAACTTGCAAATACCATTGGTTGTGACTCAACTGTTGGTAATCTTTGTCCTTTACTTGGGCGTTTTGATTCATTTTTATGTATTCACTTACGAATATTTTCAAAGTAATTTCCTTCATACATCTTTTAGAGTCAATAGTATTATTTCCAACATTCAGAGCCATGAACAAGGATTCATCATTTTCATCATCTAGGTAGTCATAATCATCATCAGATATGCTAGCATCTTCTTTAACATAATAACTTCTCTTGACAAATTTATGTTTGTTATCTTTACATCTATCATTTGAAACTTTGGTTGGACATATTGAAGCATAATGACCTATCTTTCCACAATTGAAAATTTTGAAAGGAAACTTACATATTTACTTTCCAGTGCCCTTTTTCAATATCCTAACAAAATTTGCTTATATCTCATCATGATCATTCAGATCTTATCCATCATCCTTCTCTGTTTTTCTCACTTTAAAAGCAATCTCTTTTTTTGAATCATTTTGACCAAGCTCTCTCAATTCAAAAGTAGTTAAAGCACCAAACAACTAATCTCTATAATAATGATCTAAATCTTGAGCTTCCTCAATAGCAAAAACTTTATGACTATAATATTTAGGAAGAGTTCTTAATACCTTCTATACCACCTCATCTTCTTGCATTTTTCCACCAAGGCCATTGATGAAATTGACAACTTCATCCACTTTATGCATGTAGCTTGCAATATCTTCATCTTCTGAAATCCTTTGGGTTTCAAATTTAGTCTTCAAATTATGCTTCTTTTCTTGCTTGACCTTATCATCTCCTTCATAGACACTTTCCATCTTCTTCTAGATTTCTTTAGTAGATTTGTAGCTCATAATCTTCACAAGTTCTAAATCATCAAGACCACTCAAAAGAGAATTCCTTGTTTTTCCATTATTCTCATATACCTTGATCTCATCATCAATTCCCAAACCATTAGTGTGTAAGGAAGCTAAGGTAGCAAAACAACTTCCTACACTAATCTTGAGAGGAGAACAATAAAAAAATTATAGATCTTTAACAATTACATAAACTTAAACATAAATATTACACATACCACAACATAATGATTTATGTGGGGAAAACCCTTTCGATGAAAATCCCCACACTCCAAATGCCACCCAATATATTATTTATAAATCATAAATATTACAATATACTTGTAGAGCAAGCTTATCATAGGATTATCACTACTTAGAGATCCAGAGACAACATGATCACTATCAAACTCTCAGAATGCATTGCCCCCTACTTCAGTTATAATACAATGCCCTCATAAAATAGGGTTACCTTATAGGTAAAGATAGTCCAACAAAATATCCACCATTAGATATAAAACCTAATAATTAATGGTCTATATTTACAATGTATCATTTATATAATGTATGTCGGTCATTTTAGGAGTTTCCTGAAAAAAAGTTAACAAAAAAATATTTACACACATCCCATGACTCCCCTTGCTACCATTGTATATTACACCTATTGGTGTAACTAGTAAATATATATATATATATATTCATTATATATATCCTATCAACAATAACCTTTATATAATTGCAAGGTTGAGACACATTTTCCCAACATAGTGGGAATGTTATATACATCTTCAATTAACTTTCAAATTCTAAACCCTAGAGAAACAAGGAAACCTTCCATCCTAGTTTTCCAAAATATATAATTCATCCCATCAAACAAGGGAACCTCCTTCATTTGCACCACATGTATCTTCCTCAAGTAGTTAAGCTTCTTCCAAGGAACCTTTCTTTGATACCAATTTTTAGATGCATAAGACAACTAAGAGGGGGGGTGAATCAGTTGTCTATTAAAACATCAAAACCCTCATTAACATTCATATCTCTATTACCCCTTAAATCCTTATCATGCATTAGTAGAATGTAAACATGTGAACAATAATGCAAACACATTAAACACATAAGAAAACTATATTTACATGGAAAACCTAAGAAGGGAAAAACCATGGTGAGGATTAGCTCACAATGTAAATTAATAGCAACACAAAATACAATAGGCTGACTACTAGAGGGCTCACTACCAAAGGACTCACTGTCTAGAAGAAAGAAGATAGAAGAAGGGGTGGCTCACTTCCAATTTGAACTGTTAGCTATGCATATCTCTTATGCTAAAGGTACAATTCCACTAAATCACAAATAACTCATCCAATAGACTAAAATGTATACACCTTCTACTCATTGCATTTGGGAGTCATAGGCATTAAATATCACACTCAAATCATCAAACTTGATCACTTTCACATATTGCACAACACACACACCCTCTACTTAATCCACACAATAACTCACCTTGTATTTATACCATTTGTGGCCTAAAACAATCTCAATTAGGTTGGCCTTAAGGAAACATATCCACCTCAATCGTGCAACATCAAATAGGTCAGAACCAAACACTTCCACAGTGTAAATAAGTGGAGGAAGACCACTCCACAACTTAATTGGGACCCAGATCTACACTGAAATTCTTCTCAACACTTCCACAAATAGCAATCATCCTCTATAATTAGTGCTAGCATTCCAGGTTAGAAAAACTTATACTAACACTAACAAGCAACCACAAACATGCCTCTCTAAGTCTGGAAACATCTCATGGACCATGCAACAACAATAAAAAAAATCTCAAAGTATTCTACATTATCATAATATTTGCTACTACTACTACAACCACCTGAAACTTAAGAACACCTTTATTTTGTGCAACTAAACATACTAGCACAAACATCCAACAAACCAAACAACCTTGTCTAACACCAAAAAACTTGAAACTTCAAGGGAAGATAGATACAAAATATATACAAATAAAATTAAAAATATTTGCTTATGAGGACCCTTTTCTACAATAAAATTAAAAAATAATTACATTTGAGCACACATTTGACCAATTTTGTGACACCTCCATGCTAATTGTAGGGCCATAATCATCTTGAAAATTACAATGTAGTGTTGTATAATCACATGGGATTCACCAAATTTTTAATATACCATTTAAAAATCTTGTGTAATTCACCAAATATGGATTGATATAAATGCAATGAAAATTTTCATTTATTCTTGCACATTTTGTTCAGTTCTGAACTTGTGAGCTCTTGATTCAGAAGTTGGACTTGGAACCTTGAAGTTGATCATAGGCAAGTTACAAACTTACAACACATGCATTCCTGCATTAATGAATAGCAAGTCAATGAAAACCTAAACTTTAAGGTGAGTGATCATTTCTTCATAGTGTTATAAGATTTATTTATCTCTTTTCCATTCTTGATTCAATCTTAAAGATGATATTGAGTAGGGAATGGGATCTATATTCTCTATCCTTCTTAAACAAGAAGACATTTTTTTCCAGCTTTTATTCAAAGTGAGAGATCAATATGTCGAGAAACTAGTGCAACAAGGGTAAGAATCCTCAGGGTGGTGAAGGGATTGTAGGCCATCAAAATGCCCAAAATGTAGAGTTACCATACATCCTTACTTCGGAATTGGTAATGTTTCTGATCCATCAGATCAAGATGGAGCTACATCATCAACTCTTCCACTAAATATTAATGAAGAAGGCATTTGCAATACCTCACCACCACTAGAAGGCCAAGATGAGATTTTCATTAAGTTAAATGAGTCAAATGAGATGTTCCAAGGGATACCCTGGTTAGCCAAAAATGAGATAATTGACTTCGATGATGTTGGTATCAAGAAAAGAAAAGGAAAATCAAAAGTGAGGCATGAGTGGGAAATGACAAGGAATTTTTAGCTTAATTGGGTGTCAAAGTACCCATTCATTGTACCAGTGGAGAAAGCAAACAAAGATGAATCTCCAACAGAATGCAAGTGTATTATTTGTAGTTGGAAATTTAAAAGAGACAAGAATTTGTAGCTAAAGCTTGACACTATAGAATGTTGATATTATGGATGCACAGTCCCTAAAGCTCTGGAATCTTCAATGGAGGACCTTTTCCAGGAAAGATAATCAACAATACAGAAAGTGTTGCAACTAGGCATGCACAATAGAGATTCTATTGATCTAGTCTATGAGATGATTACAAATGGACAAATTCCCTAAATATATAGGCATGAGAGAGATGCAGGATGCAAGAGATGTTTCCATGTGTCATGATCTAACAACATGTGACAACATGTGAACCCAATCTAGGAAATTATTAAATGTTGAGATAAGTTCTAGAAGTACAACTCATCTTCTAGAAGGAATTGTATCCCTACAAAAATGGAAGGGCACATTACCCCATTATTAAATGATTTGTTAAAATTCAACCTAGGACTAAATGATGCAAGACCTAAGTTAACTTATGCTAGTGTAATAAATAATTAATTACACTAGCATAGAAAAGCATATCAATAAAGTTTATGAAAAATAAATCATAGACAGAAAGGAACAATTAGTAGTACAATGGAAATCAAAGGAAGAATGTCTTATGTTAAGTATGTCATGCAATATGAAGAGAATAAGCAAAAATGTCAAATCTTTCTACATGTAGAGGTACAATTGAGACTCAATTTGGAAAATTAATGGAAGGAGCACAATTGGCTAACATTTTTTAGATGAGTGTTGTTTTTCCTATTTTTTCCAGAAGATGTCCTATGACAAACTACCCATAATATTTTAAATTATTATCTTTTTTGGGTGTTCCTCACTTTCCTAATGCACATTGGTTAGTAAACATTGGATGGGAGTGGGAAAACTATCTTGCTACAATGGAAAAGCAATATTTAAAGGAGAAAGTAAGATTCAAAATTCATTGCATTATCTTTAGATGAAGTTACTACGGTAGATAATACTTCTTGGGTCTATATGCATGTGTATACTATTAAAAAACATGTTCACCAAGCTCATCTTCTCTGTGTTCATAAAATGAAGGACAATTCAACATCACAAAATCTATTTGAACTATTCAAGAAATCTTTGAATGAAATTGCAAGTATGGAGGACTTGATAATTGCCAAAAAGTTGGTGTTTGTAGGAGTCGATGGAGCTGCAGTAATGTAAGGTCATGAGAATGATGTTTGCATAAAGATACAAAATACTTGTGCACCATACATGCTTGGCATTCACTATATGGCACATAGAATGAATTTATCATTTAGAATTGTAAGCAAGTTTCTTATAGTATCAAAAGTTGAAAATCTAGTCCGCGAGCTTTACGCATACTTCTGTTGAAGTCTAAAACGTTTCATGGAATTTTAAAATTTTGCTGAGGGAATAACAGCATCAAATAAGCTCCTCAAGGATGTTGATACCAAATAGATCTCCCTACATGGACTAGCACAATGAGTTCTTTCAAAATATCAATCCTTGATTGGAGTAATGTACGAGCATCACAACATAGTAGACAAAGCTCCTAGCCTCTTGCATAAGTTAAGCGATATAGAGACACTCTTGACTTAAGCTAGTCTTCTCCCTATGCTAGATGAAATGAAAAATCTTGTGAAGAAATCCCAAGAAAAAACTATGTATATTAATGAATATTCCAAGCTATGTAGAAATACATGCATAACCCTCGATCATCTATATCTAGATCTAACCTCTAAAAGCCCAATTTTTTTCATTTGGCAAAAAAATATAGATTTGAATCAGCCTAATAATTATTTATATTTTAATGCAAGAGGGTACTTATTATCTGTGTACATGGATTTGAGATAAAAATGTACCATGGTATGACATTCAGGCACTCTATCAAATAAGTGCCTATTACAAAGGAAGTTTTAACAACATTGTTAAATCTATTAGTGATAATTTGAAGGAAATTGCAAAATCTCTTTCCACAGAGATTTATGATAGATTCCCTCAATAAGAAATAATTGAAGCCATGGGTATTGTGTATCCTCAATTTTGGATAAACCAAGATAGCCCAACCTATTTTCATGATAAAGTAAAAATCTTGGTCGAACACTTTTTGAAAAAGTGTAAAATACAATGAGCAGACAATAGAAGGAATTATAAATGGAGATTAGCTTAAACAACAATGTAAGAATTTTGCAAGAAGTATGATGGACCAATTTGATTCCATTGA
The DNA here is from genome assembly GCA_007258455.2 of Sequoia sempervirens. Classification (NCBI taxonomy): domain Eukaryota; kingdom Viridiplantae; phylum Streptophyta; class Pinopsida; order Cupressales; family Cupressaceae; genus Sequoia; species Sequoia sempervirens. The sequence goes on along the minus strand of VDFB02358134.1, from coordinate 28,215,949 downwards.
GAATCCCTTTGAACTGGGATCAATAACAAAGGCTTGGACAATCTTAGGTCAGAGTGATTTATATTGTGTAGTTTGATATTAGAATATTTCAAACTTGTTGATTTATGTCAAACAATTATAGTGGGGTTAGTGGAGGATGAGAGAGTTTTCAGCTCATTGGCATTTTTGAAATCAAAGATAAGAAACAAACTAGACAAGAATTTGGAAAATTGTTTGAGGGTGAAAAGAACTATGTATAATGTCAAATATTTTCCTTTTGAAAGGTATCTCACAATCTATAGGTCCATACGTGAAAGAAGAGGGTTGTGCAACACTCTAAATTTTGGTACTGGTGACACTGGAAGTGGGACAAATGACTAACATAATGAATTTTGAATTTGAGACACAGGGTAAATAAAATGAAGACCAGACTCATAATCAAGATGACTCTTTTACTTTATCTCAAGTTGAATGTCATTTTTAGGACCCTGACTCCATTTGGGAAATGGAAATAAATTAGCAGCTTTTAGGTATTTATACTGCACTTCATGCATCATTTTCCAAACTGTAGTTGATGATATTTTATATTATATTCCATGGACCATATTGTGAATCATTTCACTTCATGAATCATATTCCAAACTGTAGTTGATATTTTATATTTTATATTTTCTATTGTATTCCATGATATTGAATTTGATATGTGATTCTGCATCATTTTTAAAGAACACTTATCAAACTACTTATAAATTCCTATTGCAATTTCATTCACATAATCTTTTTTTTTTTTGGAGATACCCCCGAGGGGGTCCCCTTGAGCTTAGCGCCAAGGACTGAGGGGTATCCACTCCACCAAAATCTTCCTGGGGAATGATCCCATCCTCATCCCTTTTTTTGGGTGTCGGGGCTTTGCACTCAGCAAGACTTGATCCCTAGTGGGCTCATTCTGAACCTTTCAACTTCACCATTCACATAATCTTTGATAAATAACTGAAAGGAATATTAATCCATCCCTTGAAAAAAAACTAATAGTTAAACATCCATAACATAAAAAAATGATGTGATATGACAACTTATAAATAACCCTTGATTATTTTGAGTCAAAAGATAGTGAATACAATACTGGAGAGCAAGATAGGTTGATATTCAAAATTAAAGAAATACACCTAAGTATTTGAGCCATATTTTGTTATTATATAGAAAAATTACAACATTTCCTATATATGCTATCAAATATCTTACAATAGGCATCCCAAAATATGCTTAAATCTAGTTGTCTTTCTGATCTAGGTGTTTCCTAAGGCTTAGGGTTTCAATCTTACTTCTATTCTAGGGTCTTGTGTGCCTTAAACCTCTTGTAAAACCCTGAGTGTCAGTCTCTTTACATACATTCTATTTCATGGTTGACTAGTTATCACCCATTCCAGGTTTCCTAAGTTGCCACTTATGCCATTGAATCCATCTGGTTACTGGTCCCTTGAGCCTAGTATTCCCAATTGTCACCTGTTGATTCATTATAAAAATTTCTTCATATTGTACCGGTCGTAAATCTTTTAATAGTTTTCCTTTTTCCTAGGTTTGGGTCTAATATTTTCCAAGGTCTTTCTATGTCATAAACCTAAGCTAATGACCAAATTTTAAGTCATGTAATAATCACACATGCTTGTTAAAGTCCTTACTAATCCTTGGCGGGTCACATTTAGTGCATTCTATTAGTTCCCCTCCAGCCCACGGGATTAAAATAATAAATTAAAGAAGTTGAAGGGATGGAAAATAGGTGACACTTGTCTACCCTCGTGGAGGGCCCTACCACTATTTAAAGATGAACAATAGGGGAAATTTGGTGGTATGCTTCTATGGCCTAGGTCATAGAACACCACTATTCTCCAATTGTCACTCAAGTATGTCCTAGGATCCCAAATTGAATCTACTATCAACCCAAAGGGTGAGTCAATTCTCAACAAGGAAGACCTACAAAGGGGTTATTTAAGCTTTTAGGGGTTCACCACCAAGCAAAAGCTTGGAAAAGACAATTTAACATTCAAGTCACAAAACCTAGTAATGCAAGCCAAATAAAGAGTGAAAATGATGAAATTATGCAACAAGTTAGGGTATGTGTATCTAGGAAGTCTAGAAATGTGATGAGGATTCCAAAAATGCAAAAATAATGTCAAAATATGAAAAGGGCGACTAAGACACCCTTACTATTGTCTTATTCTCGCTGCTATTTTTTGGGGGAAATGTGGAATCTTTGAATGTTGGAAAAAAATCTAAAAAATCTTTGCAAAATACCACCAGGAGGACTAAGACGCCCTTATTACCATCTTAGTCCTGATCTAAATTTATGAAATCTCTGAATGTGATCCTAAGTTTCAATTTCTACACTTCCTTCTTCTTTGATCTTAGGTCCTGAAACTTCCAGATCTAGCCTATAGGTGAGTTTCCATGAAGATGGAAACTTTACAATGCAACTTTGCAACTTTACACTTCAAATGATCTTCAAGTCTTCAACCTAAATTTGTAAACACAAATCATGAAAGAGAAGAAAAAAACTTGTTGATTGTTAGTAAATGGTGGTTTTCCTTGGTCAAACCCCTTGTTGGTAATTAAACCTTGGAATGAAATAGAATAATGAAGGGAAATGATGAATGAACAACATGCAATGTTACAACTTGCCAAACCCTTGTTGTGAAGTCTACAAACTTGTGTGAAATGGCTAGATTAAATGTAGATCTTGAAATTCTTGAATGCTTGATAGATCTTGACTTGAAATTCTTTCTTGAATCAAAATCCTACATCACAAATGTTAGCTCAAAAACACACATGATGCAAGAATATCCTTGATATGATGCTTGAATCTTGATTATGGCTCCAAATGCTTTATGAATTGCTCTTGAATGCTCTTGTGAACTCAATTATGCTACTAGGAATTCTCTCGCAAAAGACTTGATATGAAAATGAGTGAAAGAACCTTGTATTTATACTTATCTATGCTTAACACCCCAAAATTACACCACAAGTCGACATATGAATTCATTAATTAAAGGAAGCTAAATCCCACCAAGATTCAAAATTAAATCCCAAAAATACCTTAAGGGGGACTAAGATGCCCTAGGTGGCGCCTTAATCTTGAGGCATGATACTCAGGGCACGAACTCCAAAAAGGGGCCCATTTAAGGCACATTTTAAATTAGGGTCCCAAGACCTAGAGGACAAATACGCCCTAGGTGGCGTCTTAGTCCTAGTCCAAAAATTAGGGACAGCCAAAATCATTAAATTATCATTTACCCATTAAATTTTTTTGGGATTACCCATAAAAAGATATCATTCATTAGGCTTTTGGATGAAAAATAGGATCAATTAAGATATAAATAGGGATAAATAAAGCAAGGTGGGCCCAAACAAGTGTGAAAATGCAAGGATATGCATTTTCCTACAATACATTTAGCCCCCACTTTAGTGAGAGGAGGAACTTGCTTCAAATTCACACTAAAGTAGACAACCATGCAATAAAGAGGGATTCAAATGTACAAATGTTAGTAATATAGGATCACAATAATCAAGAGGGTGGCCAATCCCCCAAGATCAAGATCCTATGACAAACCAACATAGGCACAAAGGAACACACATGTGGATGATATATGAAGCCATAACCAGATCACAAACATACACCATCAAATATCGAGAAAGAAAAATAAAAAATGCTATAGATCAAGCTTCGACTAGCCATCCAATGTGTTGTGGACTGAGTCTAGGTTGTTTGTCTAAGAGAGGTTTACAAGTGGAACATGTTGTCTACTATGCAAACAAAACGCACGTTCACAAGGGCTAGTGAAGCTAGGTTTCCACTAGGTGAGCCCCAAGAGATCCATATCAAAGTCATACCCCCATGACTATGATAAGTGTAAACAAAGATTTTGGCTTCCAAGGATCTTTCTTGCACTTGTAGGGTTTTTCACCTAAAAGAAGAAAGATGGGCCAAAATGCAATGTACACATTCAAGAGTAATGTAAGGATGGATGCAATATTCCTAAATACAATGTCTACATGCAATAAATTTAAAAAGAAAGATGATTATTAATGCAAAACCTAAGAAATGAAAGGTGTTTGAAAACACATTGTGATATGTAAAACACCTAGAAATGAAGGTAAAGTGTAACAAAAATTGATGAAACTAAAGGTGTGCACCTAGAAGCTGAAAGAGGATGGAATGAAGGTCTGGAATCCTGAAAAACCTAATGTAAAAGCCAATTGGGACACTTGTGCCAATCTAGGTGACTTAGTCCCAGATCTGGAAAAATTGCTTTGCAACCTATTTCAGCCAAATGGGTGTTTGAATCTATAAAAATCATTGAAAGGCATGTACAGTGGGACTTGTGCCATATAAAATTGGATGCTCTTGAGAAAAGAGATAATTTCATGCATAATTGGACCCACTTTTGAGTCCCCTCACATCATTTCTCCTTCAAAACAGCATTTATAGGCCCCTTAGACCTATTAATTTTGATCTAAAGGCCCATTTCACTTGAGAAATCACATAAAACCCAACAACAGCATTTAATGACATCATACCCCAATAACCCACCTTCAAACAGCAGTAGTGGGACCCATTTGCCACCTTGGGAAAATGGGTCCCCTCTAGTGGGACCCATTCGCCAAGGGTGGTGAATGAGTCCCCTTTGAGGGAAAATTCAAAATTAAGCAAGAATTTAATCAATTTAACTTTTATTTTTGGTGAATGTTGGCCTGTTAGGTCTAATTAATTAATGGGAAAATAAGGTCTTCTTGCTTATAAATACACATTTCAAGTCATTTTACACATCCATCTATTATCTTTTATCATTTTCTTATCATCTCTCAAGAGCAATTTTTAGGGTAAAGTTTTCTACAAGTTCCATTAGCAAAATTTGAAGTTTTAGGGTAGTAAACTAGGGTTTTTGCAAGTTTTGAAGCTCACTTTTCTTGTCAAGATCCAACATTGCAAAGGATTTATGATAGATACCTATGGTGAATCATGAAGAAATCTAGGGTGAAGAGGTGCAACTAGGAACCAAATCATGCCTAAGGACATGGTTTCCTATTGATTCCATCTTCCATTTTCACTTTATCTTCATATTAAGGTTTGCATTGTGTTTATTTAACATTTTCATGTCATTTTATTCCTATGTTTCATGTGTTGTAAGGTTTCTAGAGTTGAGATCTTGCATCATTTCAATCACTCTTGCATGTCTTGTTCTATAGCAATAGAATAGGGCCCTTCTTACATTTCATCTTTTCCTAGTCTTTAACACATATAAGGCTAGGGTTTATGCAGATTTTTCTCTATTCAAAGTTTAATTACCTATCTCAGGGTTTGACTAAGGAAACCCCCCATTAGACCAACTCTTTTGAGCTATTTTGTAAGAATTTTTTGAGACCCGAAATCGGGTTTCCGTCAGAAATTGTTGTGTAAGTGTCAATTTACAAATCTGAGTTTTGAGATTACAGAAATCAGAAAGAGGACCAATTCACCATGCGTGGCGAATGAGTCCACCCTAAGATGTAGATTTGAGTCAGATGCAGTTTTAGATCTTAGGCCATTAGAAAATAGGTTTTGTGTAGAAAAGTCCTAATCTAGGACTGATTCGCCCAAGGTTGCGAATGAGTCCCAATCAGCCCAAGTTTAGATTTCATCAGCTTTTTAGATTTTTCTCTAGTCCTCTATAGCTTTTCACGAGCACATATTTTGAGAAAAAACTTTCTATTTGGTTAAAAGTTGCATTTTGTTATTATTTTAACCTTTTTGCAAACAACATTGTGTTTTCAAACAAAGCATAAATCTTAGTTTTGCATTTATTTTCAATCATTTAGATTATTCAATTGCATTTATTTTACTTCATTTAGCCTAGGAAACATTTCATACATCCTAATTTGTCACGAATCCTATTTTCAATAAGTAAATTAAAATTTAATAATTTTGATGAATTCAGTATTTAATTTAGTGGATGATTAAATTGTTTGTACTTTTGAATGCTTAATTAATTAGTAAGTGGAATAAAGGTAGAATAAAAAAAAAGGGAATTTATTATAATTTAATTATAGATTTTTATTTTGCAAATAAATGGTAATGCTATGTTATTTACAATAATTATTTTAAATACTATTGAATGACATGTCCATATTAGTTATTTGGAATAAATATTTAAATTGTCATTAGAATGATATCTTTTATCATTTTATTTTATGAAGGATAAATATGTACATAAAAATAAATCTTTCTTTTTATTTATTTATTTTGTTCATGTTCTTTTCCAATATATATTACACTCACTCTCGGGAAGCAAGGGAGGGAAGTAGTTAGAGTTGCATGTAACCATTTTGATGGGGGAAGGGATCTTGATTTGCAATTGGTAAGCATATAAAAAAAAGGGGGAACGAAAATAAGGAAGGACAGTTATCAGAGATGAAGGAAAATGACCAGGCATGTTTTTATCATAGAAGATTGATCAGGTATGCTTCATTGTACGCAAGTCTCTAGTAGAGTAGTGAAATATAAAAAGATATCCCTCTCTGTATTGTCGTTTTCTTTATGGTTTTCTCCTAATGATACCTTGCTACTACGGTCACTAATCTCTTTAGGAATCATTCTCTGCCTGTAAAGTATTTGATGGGTAGGAATAAAATTGTTTGGTCCACACCTCTAAATTTTGTTTATTAATTTCTAAGCCATATCATAAATCTCTTCAGACATTTCTTGTAACCCTGCCATCTTTAATACCGAGCATTTCTTTCTTTCTTCAAAATGTTTGATCTCCTTTTTGGAACTGCATGGTCAATGTGCGTTGGAAACCTGGATCTTAAGAACACTTCCTTAGCGTACATTTTGTAGGAATAATATTGCTAGCATATAGATGGCTTGTGAGCCGTAGTTTCAAATCATTGTAATTCATCTTCAAGTAAGAATTCCCTCTATCTTGTTGGCTTGATACACATTTATGGTGGCTTCCTGATATGGAACCATGGCATCACGTACGGGTTTCTGAATAGCATCATTTTGTTTCTTTGTAAATTAGAGGTGGTGCGTGCTCTTTCTTGGTTGATTATCTTTCTAAGGTTCATCGAATGGTTATTGTTATGATTCCTTAACCTATTCCTGCCACTCAAAAGGCGTTCACCTCTAGTTTTGTATTTGTGCTTGTACCACATTTTATTGCATATCGACCCCCTTCTAAATCGCAGTTAAGCTTTACCTTTTTCGTCTGCTGAAACTGATGCTGATTGTTGTCCCCTATATTGGTGATTCAATTCGTAACCTGTATATATCCTAAGTGAGATTGTTTTCATTTCTTGTGATTATCACAATGATCCTTTTCCTCCTTTGCAAACTTCCACTCTATTCATGCCTCTGCAAATTGATTGGTAGACTAGTTCTCATTCGAGAATATTTGACTGTCTTTATGATAGGGCTACCTGATTACTACATTTTTTTCTCTACTCAGCCGTTTATCAATTGATTGTAATATTTTTGTAAGTAATTGCATGTGCCTCCTTGATACGACTGCATCATGATTACAAATTTTAGCCCTTATTCATGGTGTCGTACTATTCCTTCCCACTCTTTGATTGGATATAATACCATTTTGATGTTTATAATACTTCTCAAAGTCACAAAATTGGCAGAGATTTAACATTAATATTCCAATTAGTAGAAGTGTAATGTCCTTAAGTTTGTTCAACTTATGAGGAATTTATTAGAACCTCCCTATTGTGTAAATAACATATAAACTTGGGTGCAAAAGTGGGAAAACCAGATGACCAGGGTTGTAGTACAACAACCTTCATTATTTTGGTACTTGGCGGTGCATGGTTCTTTTGCTCTTATAGGAATCTTTATATTCTTTATTTATTCTTTTTTTAATTTATCTTCTTTCGCTTTGAACCTGTACGTGGTATAATGGGTACCTTGCTAAAGACTGGTTCAGTATTTTGGTGGAGGACCCATATCCACAAGTATGTAGTAAAGAATCTCATAAATTGAGTCTATGCTGAGTTTTAATTCATTTTTTTTAGATACCATGTTGAAAATAACCAGATGCACCAAAATTATATGATATTTTGTAGATGCAATTTCATGTTGAGGGTGTCGATGCTTATAGATGAAACATTTTTCCCACCATGTTATATTTAAAGTCAAATCTTAAACTAATCAATTCATGATTGGCCCACACAAGATTATAAGGTGTTATTGTCCCCTACTTACATGTCCCTCTATTGATACCATTAAACAACATTGGTTAATTTAGTTGGTAAGGAAATATAATTGTATTCTATCTACTTTAAATAATGCCTGGATCACAACAAATACTAAGGATATTGATGATATAGTTATCTGTAGATCAGTTACATATTTATAGATTCACATCCATAATAGAATTGTTTACAATATTTTGTAGAATAGTTGGACTATCTATCAACAAATTTGTGAATTGTTATAAATGAATATGGAATCCTATAATTAGAAGTCTCAAGCTCTATACTCATGAAAGCGTGCACTTTTCTTCATTGATAGTTACTTGTATTAGTTCTGTATTGCACTCAGTACCACTATGATTCTTTGTATTCCGATATATGGAAGGAAAATTTATTTAATCAATTCACTTTAGAATGAATAGGAATCACATTAGGGAAATTTATCATGAAATGCACATTATACATGTATATATATATAAGTGTTGGGTCTTTATCCGCTTATTGTGGTTCATTTATTGAATAGGGAATGGCTTGTTCATTTTATTTATTTTTATATGAATATATATATATTCAAAATTTAGGAAAAATGGTAGTCTCCACTAAAGTGAAATGAAAAGAATGTATTGCCAATCTTGGATTTGGTCGTAAGAGAAATAATAAAGATCTATAATTGAAGTTGTAAATTTATTTAAGAGTTTGGAGAATTAATGATTTCTTAGAAGAGAATTATTGAATTGGAGACCTCTTTGAGATTATTTTAGTGTGATAAGCATCTCATTTATGTTTTGGGTGATCTTTTAAACCCTTGATGGGCACATCAAGAGTTAAAGGTGGAGTTAAGCTTTGGAGGTAAAATATGTTGAGACTCATAAGATCTTCAAAATGCCTCTCAAAAGTGTAGTGAGGCAGATAAACATCGGACCCCTATCACCACCTCTTTTGGAGTAAACTAATAGCTTGAAACATTGATTTTATTTAATCTATCCTTGTGTTGCCAAATTGGACGTACTTAACCTGAACTACGTTTAAAAGATATATGTATGCACTTTCTCTTTTTACAATGTTGGAGGATGAGACCTAGGTTGGTCTTGATGCATAAATGATGTGGAGCAATAGAGTGGTTCTCTGTAGTTGATGACTTGTTAGTCAGAGATGTGTAATGAAGATGTAAATGGTCTGTGAGACCATATGTTCATTGCTAGTGAGGCATTTTAAGACCCTTGAGAATTGTAGCCAGTAAGGCATTGATAGAAAAGCATTTTATTAAGCCAGTAAGGCACTTTTACCGAGTGGTTTTTCATCCCCACAAGGGTTTTCCACTCATGAAATCTGTGTTATGGTATCTTTGTAGATGCATTTATGATCTTTTTTTACCTTAAATTTTGCTCTACAATATTTGAAATTACATGTATTGATGAGATGATCTTTAATGGAAGCCTGTATGGATAAATCTAATAATGACACAACCATGTTTTAATAATTCTCTAATTCTTCGATGTATATTATTCCATTTGAAAATTCTATAAAGATAATTTGGAAATTATGGGTTACAATTGGTAAGTGATATTTTTTACAAGCGTTACATAATTTGAGTGATACATTAACATTTTTGGCCCTATCTCTCTTTTTAGGTGAAAAACCCTAGAAATGCAAGATTAGTCCATAGGGTCCCAAAAATCTATGTTTCATTTTGGTGAACCTGACTTTTGAGCATAACAACATTCTAATTTACATCTAATTGCACCTTAGGTTTTCATTATTTCATGCTCTTGCATTATTTTAGGATTCTTAAAAGCATTGCATTAGTGAAAGCATTCTTTACTTTATATCATTCAATTATTCTACATCTTTGCATTTTGTATTTGCATTCTACAAAGTTGAAATTTCACAACAACAAAAAAAACAAAAAAAAAATCAGAGAAAAATTAAAAAATCCATCTTCTAGGACTCATTCTCATTCGCCACCTAGGACGAATCAGTCCCTTTGTAGTTTTGCATCAGCATTTCTAGATTTTAATTTCCTGTATTGCATCTTTCTATTTTTTGTCATTACATTTTTGTTTCAGTTCAGTTCTTTCTATTTTCTTAAAATAAAGTTCATTTATTTTCATCACATTTATGGATATTCTTTTGCAAGTTCCATTTTCAGTCATCTTTCATAGTCCTTTTTTATCAGCTTACATTGAGGAAACTCTAGCAAATATCCAAAGCCAATCACTCAACACAGCAAATGATCCAATTAAACACATGATTTAAATTCAAAACAACATCTCATCTGAGCCACTTCGTAGTGATTATGTCGATAAGTTAAATGAATCCCTTAAGGGTGTCCTCTTACTCACTTCATCCTCTAATGTTTGTAATGAGAAACCTAACACCATTAATGATAAATCCCCCCTCAAACCTTTTGATTTTGATGACTTTGATTTGTTAGATGAAGCCCTCCAAGACTTCATCTTGCATAAGTCATCCACTAAGTTTTGTGGTAACCAACTTGATATAACAAATGTTAATACCTATAATTCTTTTCTTGAACATCCTAAACTAGTTGATGACTATTTACCCTTCACACCTTTTAATAGTGATGATTGCATTTGCTAGATGAGTCTCTTCAAGACTTCATCTCATCCAACTCATCCACTATGGTTTGTTGTGACACCTCTAAAATCAAGGACGTTAATGTAATTCAACCTAAACTTATCCTTTACCCACCCTCACATCCACTTCATCCCTCTAATCAACCACACCACACCCTCCACCCACCTAACACTAAGTATCACAGTAGTCTAGTGATGATACTATTGCTCATACATATAACACACAAAATAACCAACAACTGCCACAACTAACTCCCCCATCATTACCCTTACCTAATCTGCCTAGTGCTTCTTGTTCTAACCCACATACAAAGGACTATGATCTTGTTGAACAATTAAAGAATACTCCTACCAAAATTTCTCTTTGGGATTTACTTCAAACTTCACCAACATACAACACCATTCTTCAAACTGCTTTAAAACAACTCACAATTCCTTTTGGAACTACTTCGAATGATGTGCCAACTCTTGTTCAAAAACATAGTCTCGATGTTACTTTTCATCAACATGAGCTCCCTCCTTTGGAGTTACGAAAACAACATGATGTCTTTATGATCATCATACAGGTATCAAACACACTCTCATAGATAATGGTTCTGCCCTTAATGTGTGTATTGTGAGTCTCCTTGATTGATTAAAAGTTGATAGATCACAAATAATACCTAATTTTGTTTCTATTCGAGGATTTGATAATACAACAAAGAAACCACTTGGGATAATTACTTTACCTATTATGGTTGGGGTGGTTACTTTGCAAACTCCTATCCATGTCATGCCTTACGATCTTTCATATAATCTCCTTTTAGGCTGACCATGGATTCATGAGATGAATGCAATACCTCCTACCCTTCATCATATCATGAAGTATGTTTATAACAATCGTATATATCAAATTGAAATAGACCTTGAGCTTGAAAGTTTCTTGTACCTTGAAAAATGGATTACAAGTCCTTTGAAAACATTGATTCCCACTTCTAACATTGACCCTCTTGAAATTGAACACAATGATATGGAATCAGTCTCTAAATTATTTGGTGATGATTGGGGATCCTTAGAATTCACACCCTCGTTCATGGGCGAATACATACACAAAAGAAAGATGAGAAACATGAACAACGAGCAATTATTTCCACTCAAAATTCTAAACAAGCATCTATCTCTTACAATATGGATGAAAATGCAACATACACAACAAATTTTGATGAGAGATTATCAATCCCCACCTACCCCATGTGAAATGGAATGACTTTACGAGAAAGGTTATAAATTTTTCAAACAATTAGGTTATACTAGAAAAGGGTGTGGAAAACATTAACAAGGTATTTGTGTCCCTATTGAACCTAATACGCAAGAAACAAGAACCAGATTGGGATATTCTTTTTCTAAAATGTCCAATGCTACTCAACAACCATCTTTAAACATTAACGTTATAACATGTCACCTACAACACAAACTCACAACCAAATATCATAATTTGCTAGATATAACCTTACCACCTTCACGGACGTATGTTGATAGTGATGAGGCTTTGAAATACATGTTTGGTGTTTATGATACCCCATCCTCACTTACTTACATGAAACACATTTCCCGCACTTTGAACATTACTGAGCAAGAAGCAAGTGATCTCACTGAAGAATTCTCTGAATCTGAAAGTCCTAAATCCAATGCACTCCCTTTAGGAGATAAAAATGATGTGCTTATGGACATTCATAATAAAGATAAAGTTATTAAAATTGGGAATTTCCTTGATTATGAATAACAAGAAGATACGACCACTTTACTTCATGATTTTCTTGAAATTTTTGCTTGTAAATATTATGATATGCCAGGAATTGACCTGAAAATTGTGATGCATAACATTGTCCTTGTTGCAAATGCTAAACCCGTTCGTCAAAATATTTGCAAAATGCACCCTAGCATAGCCTTACATGTTAAAAAGAAACTAGAGAAACTTCTTGATGTAGGCTTTATTAAACCTATTGATTATTCCCCTTGGATTTCAAATATTGTCACAGTTGCCAAACTTGATAATCATATTAGGAAATGCATAGATTTTTTAGACTTGAATAAATCCTCCTTAAAATATGATTTTTTGCTTCCTAATTGATGGAACTTTATTAATTTTTGCTCCTTGTGTTCTATTACTGCCCTGCCTAGTGTTACTAGTCTTTCATGGTGTCAAAATTTTCCTTGGGTTGGGGGTTTTAGCTTTGTCTACATGTAAAACCCTTGTGTTTGTCTTACGCCTTGGTTGGGATCTATTTCATTGTTACTTTTTGAGGGGTTTTAAAATGACTTATGTCCTATCAGTTCGTCTAGGTCAAGTCCCTTTGTTTTAATTTTATTTCCTCTGCAGGGTTTATTTTCCTAAGTCCTGGTTGGCCTCATGTTTCATCATTTAAAAAAAAAACTTATGTCATTGTTTACCATCTGCCTGGTAATGTCCCCTTGTCCTCTTAATAAATCTTTTGTTTTGTAGAGGGATGAAGTTTGCGCTACCATTGATTAGTTGCCTTCAAATATCAACAGTTGCCTACTATCATGTGATCGGGAATTGCAGGAGCTTTATTGATCGCGATATAATGGGAAGGCACCACGTGTCCTTTCTAGGGGATTGAGATCACACAACCATTGACCAACTGTCGTTTGATCTTAGTCATTCCCCACCATCTCACGATGACCCCACCATAGCGCTTTGGTTGATCGTGATATTGTGGGTGGGCGCCACGTGTCCTATCTGGAGAGGCCGAAGGAGACAAAGTAGGAGTGATCATTGATCAATTGTCATTTGATCAATGGTCGACTGCCATTGCGTGATCAAAAGATGCAAGGTTTTTACCAGATCATAATATTGCAAGTGACTACCATGTGTCTCATCTGATGAAGTCGAAGGAATAAAGGAAATAATGTCTGGCTTTAATACATTAAAAGGCAGGTTACTAAAGTGCTCTTGAGGTGCACGTGTTTTAAATCAATGGATCTATTATAATATTGATGGGAAACTTGCTCGATGGTTAATCATAAGGCTGGCGACTATGTTGAAGGAACGAGATCATTGATGTTCAATATCAATGGTTTCCTGCCATCGCGTGATCCGAAGTTGCAGGATCTTTACTAAATGTGATATCATGGGAAATTTCCACGTGGACTTCCTTGGCAGCGTATGGTATGGTGGGCCCCTTATTTGCCACGTTCATGATTATGTCAGCTTATTTTGAAGATGATCATTCGATGATTTGATTCAACTGAAGGATCGACAGCTAGAATTTAAGTCTTCATCAAATATGGTTGGAGTCATTTTTGCAGTGTGTAGGTGAGCTTTAATGGCGAGAAGGATGCCTACTGGCATGATTTGATCAATAAATCAGATGTTGCAGTTGTAGCAGTTTCTAGTTTTTCTTTAATGGCAGTCTCGGTGTGGGTTTTCAGTGGTCTTTTTTGGAGACATTAATTCTTTCAAGTGGGAAATCCAAAAGCAAGCTGAGCTCGAGAGGAAAAGAGAAGCAGAGTTGAGGAATGTTGTGATTGAAAGGGATAGGTTGATGAGACAGTTGAAAAGCATGAAGTTCCTAAACCAAGAAGAGCCTAAACCAAGTGTTGAGGGTATAGTTGTATAGAATATTGCTAATAAGGGAACAAAGCCTATGTCTAAAGAAAACCCAATAGGCCACATTGATGTCCAACCCAAACCTATTGACCCAAAACCCTCAAATCATGTTAAGTCTCAACCGAGTAAGCCTATCTTAGATAAGGGAAAGAAAAAGGTTGAGGGGATTAAAATAAATGAGAAAGTGACTCCCCATTCCACTCAACAAGATCTCCCACCACATGTGTCATTTCAAACAGAATCTACCTTAGAAAAGGCTAAAAGGGAGAATGAAGCTCTGGTAGAAGAGTTGAACAGAACAGAAATTGAGGATGCAAATGCAGAAATGAAGAGGAAAATAAGTTTCCTAAAGATGTCAAACATGGATGAGGCTACACAAGTTGCAACCTCATCAAGTCACTAATATTTTTTAAAGGATGGTCCTAAAACTAATCCAGACCCCATCATAAATAATTCTAGCCTAAAGACTCATGCAAATAGGTCTATAAATCCAAATCAGGATGGTTCTAGAGTACAAGATTTAGGGTCTGGTGTTGATCCTCCAGGGAATGAAGGATTATTTCAATGACGACCTATACAGTTGGAAAAATATAGGCCATTATTCTTTGATGGTATCCCTAATTATCCAAATCCCATCCCTACTGAATTGAGAGAAAAGATGAGTAAGTTTGTTGGCAATAATGTTGTGATGGCAGAGGAACACTTAAAAGGTTTCATGGATATGTTAAATTATTATGAGGTAGAACATGAAGATGTTGTAATGAAATTGTTTATACAATCTCTGGTAGAAGATGCAAGGGATTGGTATAGAGGTTTACCTAATGCTAGTATTGGTTCATGGGATGAGTTTGAAAAGTGTTTCAAGGAGCAGTATGGTGATAAAACTAATACTAGTTTTATGTTAAATTAATTTAATAAAATCAAGAAGTCATTGAATGATCCTGTGACAGAGTTTAATTTAAGATTTTCAGAAAGCAATGTATAAATTATTTCAGGTTTTGAGGCTTGATGAAAATGTTTGTTTAACTAGACATATTTCAATGCTTTTGATGCTAAAATGGCATATCTCCTCAGAGATAAGGACCCTCAGACTATGAGGGATTCATTTAGGGTGGCTATAAATATTGAGAGTAACAGAAGAGCTTATGGGAAGTATGGTAGGAGAGAAGAACCTGCATTTTAAAAATCCTAAGAATAAGACTGAGAATATTCTGGCTGCAAAGCCTAAGGATGATGAAAAATGGGAAAAGGTTTATAATACTCTGAAATACATAAAGTAAACTATTGCTAAGCAAGAGAAGGGTATAGGAAATGAAAGGAAACCTTATAATAAAAATGATTGGCCACTCAAATTACAAAATTATCCTTATAATACAAATTAGAAAGTTGGAAAACCAATCTTGCCTAGCCAAAAGCCTAAAAATGATCTGCATATGCCAGACCCCTTGTAGAAACATTCAATGAATCTAGTACCAGATAGACCATGGTGTGAAGTGTGTGAACACCCACATGATCAAAATTATTGTGGTGTTGCTTATTTGCTTGTTGCTGAGGAGGGGGAAGAGGATGTTTATGATCAAACATCAGAATATGAGTAGAATGATGTAGATGTTTGTATAGCCAGATCATACATTGATGAGGTGGAATGTTCTTCTGGTGATGAAATACAGGAAGTTGATGTGGATAATCAGAGGCAGAGAAATGAGATGTATCATCAACAGATCTTTTATGATGAGGAAGGTGATTTTGATCATAATGCTTGCAATATGGAATAGGATGAAGATTCAATGTCCTTAAGGAGACCATCAGAAGAAGAGATTGCAAGATTGACTGAATAAATGGCTGCTCAAATGAGAAGTTCACTTCAATTGATAAATAGAACTGTGGGTGGTGAACAAGGTAAACCTGTTGGCCTATTTATTAAAGAACAAAAGGATAAAAATAGAGGTGTTAAGGTTGACAACAAAAAGGATGTTGTAAAAGTCAAAGAAGTTAAGAATGACAAGGCTTGGGCTAAAAATAATGAAACCCCAAAGCCTCAAGAAGATGTGACTTCATCATTGGTGAAGACGAAGGTGATTACAAAGGTAGTTGAACCTATTGCAGAATATAAGAAGCAAAAGAAGCTAGGAGGAAGTAATCAACAAGAGAAAAAGGAAAATGATGAAGGTATGATGTCTAATCTACCTAAATATACACTTGTGGATATGTTTCATGTTCTTTCTCAAATTAAGGTAACTGTACCTATGTTAGAAATGATGAGAATCAATGAACACAAAGAAAAGATAATAGCCATGATCACAGATGTTGTTGGTAATAAGACTAAACAAGGAACTAGAAAAGAAGAAAAGGATAAAGAGAAAGAAAAGGAAGTGAAGGGAATTGTGTCACAAATTCCTCCTGTATATTTAGGAAGTTCTATTAACATGTGCCTTGAAAATATAACCCCTTTTTTCTTAAGTGTGGATATAAATGGGAAAACTTTAAGGAACTGTATGATAGATTCAGGGGCATCAAATAATTTTATGCCATTCAAAATAATGGAGGCAATGGGTTTGACAGTAGATACTGCTCAAGGTAAATGTTATGCTATGGATTCAAGAGAAGTGCCAGTTATTGGAACTATCAGAGCATTACCTTATAAATTGACTTAGTACCCTGACAAAGATTTAGTCATGATTGTATTAGTTGCAGACATCCCACCTCATTTTGGAATGCTTTTGTCAAGAAAATGGAGTGCATCAATGGGGGGTAACATGCAATGTGATTTGTCATTTTCTACTTTCTCCATTGATGGTAAAGATGTCAAAATTGAAAGAGAATCAAAAGTACCTTATATGATTGAGCATGGCCCAATTGAAAATATGTCATGTTTTATTGACAATGGTATAGATGAGTTCAAGGTTGAGGAATTCCCTAACAATTGTGATAAGCCTACTACATTGATTGATACAGAAATGAAACAATTTTCAGAATCTGATGACTTGTGGACTATGTATTTTGAAGGTACAAGTTCAAAGGAAGGCTCTAGTGCAAGTGTTTTTTTATGGTCACCAAGTGGAAAGACATTCAGGTTCTCTTTCACTATGTTATTTGAATGCACAAATAATGTGGCAAATTATGAAGCCTTGTTATTAGGATTGAGATTGGCTGAAAAACATGGGATTAAGAAACTCAAGGAAATTGGGGATTCTAAGCTTGTGGTTTCCCAAGTTAGATCCAAGTATGTATCAAAGAACAAGAGGTTGAAATGGTATAGGAATTTTATTTGGGATGAATTAGAGAGATTTGATGCATTTGGTATAGGATGGATGGAGAGAGGTCAAAATAAGGTGGCAGACCTATTAGCTAATATTGCAATAAAACCAAATGATATGTCTTATGCTGGAATTTCAAAGGTTGAGGTGCAAACTAGGCCATCTATTCTTGATGACATAAAAAATTGGCAATTTTTTGATAATGATTATGATATATTAATAATTTTGAATTGTGTGGGTGAATATGAAAATCAAGAAATTGACTCTGGAGCTTTTTTTGAAAATATTGATGGTAAGGATACTATATTTGGAAATTATGAGGTCATCCAGTTAAAGACAAACACAATTCCCAAAGGTCTAGTTGTATTAGAAAGAGTGTTTGATAATCAAGATAAGACAAAGGCTAATCACACTGCTTCCCATCCTGATGACTTGGAAGAGATAAATCTTGGAACAGAAGCATCCCCAAAGAAGGTGTATATTGGAAAGAAAATGTCACCAAAGGTGGGAAGGATGCTAATTGATTTATTAAGGAAGTTTAGGCATGTGTTTGCATGGTCCTATGATGATCTTAAGGCATACAAGGAGGATCTTTTCCAACATGATATTCCTTTACGTGATGATGCCAAGCCATTCAGACAAAAGCAAAGGCCTATTAATCCCACTTTAGCCCCCAAAATGCAAGAATAATTAATGAAACTAAGGGATGCAGGAATCATCAAGCCGATCAGACATTCATCTTGGGTATCAAACTTGGTACCAGTACTAAAGAAAAATGAAGACATAAGGTTATGTGTAGATTTCATAAATTTGAATGTGTCTTCATTAAAAGATAATTATCCATTACCCAATATGGAAGCCATGTTTCAAAGGGTGACAGGTTGTGAATTAATGTCTATGATGGATGGTTTTTCTGGTTATAACCAGCTTATGGTCAAGAAGTCTGAGCAATTTAAGATAGCTTTCACCACACCATGGGGAACATATGTTTATGTAAGAATGCCATTTGGTCTAACAAATGCAGGAGCTACTTTTCAAAGAGCCATGGATGTGGCATTCTCATATTTCATTAACTTGTTTTCGGTGATCTACCAAGATGACTTGACAGCATATTCTAAAAAGGAAGAGGATCATTGTGAGCATCTGGAGAAGATATTCATTAGAGCCTTGGAGTATGGTATTTCTTTGAATCCAAAGAAATGTGTGTTCAGAGTACTAGAAGGAAAATTATTGGGACATATTGTTTCCAAGGATGGAGTAAAAATTGATCCAGAGAGGGTAATTGCAATTGATAAAGTTCCACAACCCTGAAATGTCAAAGGAATACAATATTTCTTTGGAAAAATAAGCTTCTTAAGGAGGTTTGTTACAAATTTTGCTGAGATAGTTCACCCTATTTCCAAAATTCTCAAGAAAGAAGCCAAAGTTGAATGGGATGAGGAGTCTATACAAGCTTTCCAGGCCATTAAGCAAGCAATAAAGGAGGCTCTTGTGTTAAGAACCCCTGATTTTTCCAAACCTTTACAGATTTTCTCTTTTGCTTCATTCCACACAATTGCAGTTGTGTTATTGCAAAGGAATGTCAAAGGTTTTGAACATCCTGTAGCCTTTTTCAGCAAATCTTTACAAGCTGCATAACTTAAGTATGATATAAATGAAAAACAGGAATATACATTGGTAAAAGAAGTAAAGGCTTTTAGGCCTTATTTGATGGGAGCTATTGTAATTTCCTATGTTCCTAGTGTTGTTGTTAAGAACATCTTCACACAACAAGAAGTGTCAGGAAGAAGGTGTAGGTGGATAAATAGGATCCAGGAATTCAATATTGAGGTTCAAATTACCAAACTGGTAAGAGGACAAGGATTGGCCAAGCTTATGGTCCAAAGTAATCTGGAAGAAAATCAGATAATTTTTTTAGAAGAGGAGAATAGATCGCACATATGTGATATGGAGCATTCTAAATGGTATAAAGATGTGATATATTATTTGAAAAGAATGAAATGTCTTGACAATTTAAGTGAAAATGAGAAAAGGACATTGAAGTTACATGCTATCAAATATGTTATTGTAGATGGAAAGCTCTAGTGGAGAAATGGAGAAGGTGTCATGCTGAAGTGTGTTGACCAAGATCAAGCAAAAGAACTTCTAAGTGAGATGCATGGTGGACTTTGTGGAGGGAATTATATGGCTAAAACAAATGCACATAAGATAATGAGGGTTGGGTTTTGGTGGCCTACAATTTTTAAGGATGCACACCAACTGGTGAAGACATGTGATTCTTGTCAACGTTTCTCTGGTAAGTTAAAGTTTTTTGGTAACTTTCCTCTAAAACCAATTATAGTACAAGCTCCATTCCAGTAGTGGGGTATTGATTTTGTAGGAGAGATAGCATGTAAATCTAGTGGAGGCCATTCATGGATATTGGTTGCCACTGATTATTTCACCAAGTGGGTGGAAGCAATTCCAACAAAGAAAGCCACTAGTAAAGTAGTAATTGAATTCCTGATGAGCAACATATTGACTAGATTTGGGTGTCCAGAAAGGATTGTATCAGATAATGCAATGTGTTTTAGATCTGAGGAATACATAGAATTTTGTGAGAAGCATGGCATCCTAATTTCTTATTCATCACCATACCACCCACAAGGAAATGGACAAGAAGAATCAAGCAATAAAAGCTTAATGAAGATCATTAAATGAATCCTGGATCAGAATAAGAGGACTTGGGATTCTAAGCTGAGATTAGTAGCCTGGGCAGATAGGGTAACGATGAAGAAGGCAATAGCTTGTGCCCCATTTGACTTGGTTTATGGGATAAATCCCAGGTTGCCCCAAAATAACTTAATGGAAATGTATAAGTTTGTCCAAATGTATGATAATGAAATTGATGATGAGATGCAATTGAGAGTGGAAGCTCTTATAGAATTGGATGAAACCAGGAGGGAAGCTCAAAAAATAAATGCAAAGTTGTAGCTACAAGTAAATAATTTGTATGACAAGAGAGAAACTACGAGGAGTTTCAAAGATGGAGATTTGGTTTTAATGTGGAATGCCAGACTAGAAGATAAAGGGTTCAAACATGGGAAATTTGATGCGATCTGGTTGGGTCCATTTTCTATTAATGGTAAGTGGGGTGAAGATTTGTACTTCCTCCAAGATATGACAAGGGATATTCTTGAACTGCTAGTTCATGGACAGTTCTTGAAGTTAAACTTCACTTGAAGTATTCTTTTCCATGAACAGTAGTTTAGGTTTGTATATTTTGTATATATTTTGCACATAGTTCAAGTTGTTTTGTCCAAACAATCCCTTTTTGGTCATCTATGCCTCTTGGTCTACTCCACCTGAGATTCTAAGTTCTCGCTTCATCCCAGTGGAATGAACGTCCCCAACTGGAGCCACTGATGGAACTTTATTAATTTTTGCTCCTTGTGTTCTATTCCTGCCCTACCTAGTGTTACTGGTCTTTCATGGTGTCAAAATTTTCCTTGGGTTGGGGGTTTTAGCTTTGCCTACATGTAAAACCCTTGTGTTTGTCTTACGCCTTGGTTTGGATCTATTTTGCTATTACTTTTTGAGGGGTTTTAAAATGAGTTATGTCCTATCGATTTGTCTAGGTTGAGTCCCTTTGATTTAATTTATTTCCTTTGCAAGGTTTATTTTCCTAAGTCCTGGTTGGCCCCGTGTTTCATCATTTAAAAAAACAACTTATGTCATTGTTTACCATCTACCTAGTAATGTCCCCTTGTCCTCTTAATAAATCTTTTGTTTTGCAGAGGGATAAAGTTCGCACTACCGTTGATCAGTTGCCTTCAGATATCAATAGTTTCCCGCCATTGCGAGAGCTTTATTGATCGTGATATCATGGGTGGGTGCCATGTGTCTTTTCTGGGGGATTGAGTTCGTGTGACCATTGACAAACTTCCATTTGATCTCAGCCATTCCCCACCATCCCACAATGACCCCACCATAGTGCTTTGGTTGATCACGATATTGCAGGCGAGTGCCACATGTCCTATCTAGAGAGGCCAAAGGGGATAAATTTTGAGTGACCATTGATCAATTGTCATTTGATCAATGGTTGCCTACCATCGCGTGATCAAAAGATGCAAGGTTTGTATCAATCATGATATTGTAGGTGACTGCCACGTGTCTCATTCAATGAAGCTGAAAGAATAAAAGAAATATTGTCAAGCTTTAATACATTAAAAGGTGGGTTACTAAAATGCTCTTAAGGTGCACGTGTTTTAAATTGACGGATTTGTTATAATCTTGATGGGAAATGTGCTCGATGGTTAATGATAAGGCTGGCGAATATGTTGAAGGAATGAGATCATTGATGCTCAAGATCAATGGTTGCCCGCCTTCGCGTGATCCAAAGTTGCAGGATCTTTACTGATTGCGATATCACAGGAAACCACCACGTGGACTTACATGGCAGCATATGGTATGGTGGGCCCCTTATTTTCCATGTTGGTGATTGTGTCAACTTATTTTGAAGATGATCATTGGATGATTTGATTCAATTGAAGGATCGACGGCTAGAATTTAAGTCTTCATCAAATATGGTTGGAGTCATTCGTGCAGTGCACGGGTGAGCTTTAATGGTGGGAAGGATTCCTACTGGCATGATTTAATCAATAAATCAAATGTTGTGGTTGCAGCAGTTTCTAGTTTTTCTTTAATGGTAGTCTCGGCATGGGTTTCCAGTGGTCTTTATTGTTGCATCAACTTTTCCAGGTGTGCCAATTGGCTGGTGACATGTGTACTTTCTGTCCTAATGCTTGTTTTCTCCTTCATTTTCTATAAGGACTTCAAGGCCAGAAGTACAGAGAGGTAGCAAGTTAGATATTTTTTGTCAAGTCTAGGTGAAGTTGCAGAGCAACTCGTAAATTCTGATGCTTTTAGAGAGAAATGCAAGTTAGGTTTTGAGTCATTCTATAACAGGTTTTGAGTTCATGAGGATTTGAGGTTTTATAAGAGTACTAGCATTTGAGTTGAAATGAAAAATTCAAGCTCATGTCTCTCCATTGTACATACATATCTGAACTTTGAATAAAATAACTAAGGGTTGTTTCATTCATCTCACTATTGTGGTGTGTATGATCCTTATTTTAGCTTTAATTCAAGGAATTAATTAAAATGCTTGAATGGGATTATAGGGGGTTATGTTCTGTATAAGGATTTAATAAGTAGTATTGGATTAGAATGCATACTGATAAATTTGTAATGCAAATATTGTTAGGGATTCCATATGTTATGTGTTAAATCTGTCATATGCCTTTAGATACTTATGAATTTGACTCTTTCCCAAAGGATATATGGCACTGGTCTAAGTTGTAATTACCCATATGATTCAGTATTTGTTTGTCTTTGCCTAGAGCTTGCTATAAATTGCAAATCAATGACTATCTTATGTTGTAGTTATCTCATGCTCAAAGTAGTTGATATTATCGATGAACAGTCGATTCTATTCGATATTATCCTATCATGTTGAGCTATTAAGTGAGATTATCTGCTATTGTTAATGTTGTTTATGATAATGATGCAGAGGTTGTAAACACATTAAGGGATCACCCTCTCGGGTCTTGCAGAGCCTGAAGTGTAGGAGGCTTCTTAAAGTCCTCGTTAGTTGGTCCAGGTCCTTCGAGTTTCCCTTGATTGGAATTGGCAATTCCATAGGTAGATTAGAAGACAAACCTAGTTACATTGTAAAAAAGAACCAACACTAATATAGACATGATTGTGGATTCAACTATTGGACATGCTTTGTTGTCATTCATGGACATATTTTCCGGTTATAATCAAATCCTTATTAATCCTCAAGATCAATACAAAACAACCTTTACAACTATTTGGAGTACATTTTTTTGGATTGTGATGCCCTTCGGTTTAAAGAATGTCAGCGCAACTTATCAATGTGTAATGACATTAATCTTTCATGATTATATTCACAAAATCTTAGAAGACTATGTTGATGATATCCTCGCTAAATCATTAACATGACAAGAAAATGTGAATGTCCATAAAATATTTGAACACATAAAACAATACAACATGTGATTAAATCCAAAAATATGTGTCTTTGGCATAGATAGTGGTAAACTTCTTGGGTTTGTCATATCTCGTAGAGGCATTGAAGTGGACACAAAGAAAATTGATGCCATAATTAACATGCCACCTCCTTAGAATATTTCTTAGTTGCATACATTACAAGGTTGAATTCAAGCTATTCGTCATTTCATTGCATCTTTAGCTGGTTGCACAATACCTTTCACACATCTCCTTAAAAAGGGTGTACCTTTTGATTGGGATGAGAATTATAAACAGGATTTTGAGTCTAAAGGAATATTTAAAGACTCCACCTATTTTACAACCTGTCATGCCACATCGATTATTTATCTTTTGTATCGCCACATCTACCCATGCTCTTACAGCATTGTTGGCTCAACACGATGATCATGGTAAAGAACACCATGTTTATTACATTATTCATACCTTAATTGATTATGAAACACGATATTCACCAATTGGAAAAAAATGTTTGGCTCTTGTATTCGCTACTAGTAAGTTGCAACATTATTTACGAAATGGTGAAGTACAAGTTGTCACAAAATTTGTTCCTCTTAGATATCTTTTCAACAAAACCAATCTTTCAAGACACTTAGCTAAGTGGGTGATGTTTTTAACTTAGTTTGATCTTAAATTTTTTTCACAAAAAGCAATCAAAGGTCAAGCCTTAACCAATCACTTAGCAGATGCTCCTTCTCCCTTTGCTTTACCTACTAATGATTCCTTTCCTGATGATCATGTCTTAACCACTGATACTAAACCATGGGAATTATTTTTTGATGGATCTAAGTGACCAACAGGTTCTAGTGCTGGAGTGGTCCTAATTCCACCTAACAGAAAACCTATTCCTTTATCCTACCATTTAAATTTCCTATGCACAAATAATACAAGTGAGTATGAGGCATTGATTACAGGTTTACAAGTTGCTTTATCTCTTCATTCTAAACATATTAAGATTTTTGGTGATTCACAATTAGTCATAAAACAAATCAATGGTTCATATCAAACTAAACATGAAAAATTATTAAGATACAAGGATCTCATAATAAAATTATTAGAAAATTTTGATTCATTCACCATTGATAACATCTCATGCAAAGATAATCGACATGCAGATGCAATGCCAAGTGCAGCTTCTCTCATATCCCCACATGATCCTTCTATAGATTTCACATTCGTTATTCACCCCATCATGAAACCTTCAATCGATACTCCGTTAGAAGACATTTTGGTGATAACTCAAGAAACTTTGTGTGAATTGTATGATACAATATACAACTACTTAAATAATGGTACCATTCCCAAACCTATCACAACAAATACTCGAAAGCACTTATGTAAACTCACAACTAAATATGTGATCCTTTCCTATGCATTGTATAGAAGATCTTTCAATGGTCTCCTATTACATTGTCTTAAAGATTCTTAAATCCCTTTAGCGCTCAAATAGGCTCATGTTGGTGCTTGTGGAGGTCATTTTGGAGGTTGTTCGTTGGTGCAAAAGCTTATTCATATGGGTTATTATTGGAGACATATGGAAAAGGATTGTTTTTCCTATGTTAAATGATGTCACAAATTCCAAGAACATAGAAATTTTATTCATGCTCCTCTTGCTAAGCTCCATGCCAATGTTCCCATTTGGCCGTTCTCAATATGGGGGTTAGATCTTATTGGAAAAATTTCACCTCCTTCTGCTGGACATACATTTATCATAACTGCAACCGATTATTTCACAAAATGGGTAGAAGCTATCCCTCTTCACTCAACAACTATTGAAGTAATTTGTCGATTCATATTAGAATACATAATTTCTCGCTTTGTACTTCCTTCTATAATTGGTTCAGATAATGGAACACCATTTAAGAATAGTGAAGTTCAAAAATTTCTTGCAACATTTAATATTCAACATCATTTCTCTACACCGTATTATCCGTAATCCAATGGAAAAGTTGGAAATACTAATAAACTTCTTGAACAAATCCTTAAGAAAACTATTCACAATAATCATAAAGACTGGCATATGCAACTATCTTACACACTTTGGGCTTATAGAACTAATGTTTGATCATCCATAGGAAATACCTCTTATAGCCTTGTTTATGGTACTAATGCGATTATGCCCTTAGAATTAGAAATTCCTACTTTTGCGAGTTGCTCTCTGAGATCTTTTTGACATTGACACTTATATAGAACAACGATTACATCAACTTGAGATGCTTGATGAATAGCACATTCATACTCTCGAACATCTCCAAGCTCACATCAAACAATTACAATGCAAAAACAACATTCATGTTATCCCTAGATCATTTTCTAAAGGAGATTAAATATTCTTATTAAAAATCAAAGAATTGTTAGTGCTGACAACAAAGACAAAGATAAGTTCAACCCTAATTGGTTGGGACCTTATGTAGTTGATACCAATTATGGGTCTCGTGCTTATCTCTTAACGCAGCTTGATGGAATGCCCCTTAGGGAACCTATTAATGTCGTGCATCTACATCGGTATTATCTCTAATCCCCTTTGCATAGTATGAGTGATATAGCAATGTTGTTTAAAGTTATTTGATGTTATCACTTTCACATTGCTTTGTTCTTGGCAACTAAATTTATGTTTATCTTGAACACTAAGGTAATTATTTAAGTTCATTTTATAATTACTTTAGGCTTCATACTATTCGCCCTCCTGTTGTGTTAAATTAAATCCTTACTGGTGTATTTAATTTAGCATATTCTTTTTCATTTATCACTATTTTATCTATGATAAAACTGAAATATGTTTTATATTAGATCACACCATTCCTATTAAATCATGAAGCCATTAATTAAATACTTTTTACCATAAGTCATTTAATTAATCACATAGAATTTAACATTTGCATACCAAAAGATACGTCATCATAATATCAAAGGTGCATGTCTATATATATATCAAAGTTTTATATACATCTCATAATCATATACAATATCAAAATGGTCTATGAGAGCTAGACCCCTCAGGATCTGATGCTCGTGATCCAATCCCTAGACATCATGAGATAGTCATGTGTGATCGTGAATGTGAACTTTCAATTCTTAGTGCATACTCCAGACCCTGTACTTACCCAACGGCTATAATCTTCTCTTCTACCATTTGGTCCCTCTCTGCTCGTGTTTGTGCCAGCTCTACCTACAGCCTCTCTACCTTTGTTTAGGTCTGTGTTGACTATAGTGCACTCTCAGCCCAATAGAGTTACCTCCTCACACTCTCGTACACTACTTATAGCCTTGTGAATGGTCTAAGTGACTCTAGTTCCTCCTCCATGATCGGTGGGGGCACCTAGTCAAGATCTATCCCATCCTCCTTGAGGTATGCTAGCACTATCTTTGTGGTTGCCTGATGATAGAACTCTCGTTAGTCTCTTATTGCTCCTACAAGATAGATCATATACACAATTAGTAACACATCATCAAGATATATATATACAAATACAACATAAATCACTAAAGGACATGCATCAAATCAAATTTCATCACCTATGTCTCTCGATGCACGAGGAATGTCAACCTCCTCATCTCTAGGGGGCATGGAAGATGTGCTAGCCTCTCTCTTACTATGCTTGTTGATGTTTGTTGTAGCTACTGTCTGTGATCTGGTCCTATAAGTGTGTGACAACTCTCCATGCTCGCACCTATCCTCAATAGCTACCCCATCACCCTCGCTCAGGGGTGGCTCCTCCTCATAATCCTCTCCTCCATCCTAGTCCTCATAATGAGGATCAAACTTAGACTGGTACTCCTCATCGATAATATCTATAAAAATATATGTTAGCATGTATCGTACCTCCTCTACTCTCTCCTCTAGCTCATCACCCTCATCTACTGCTAGCTTTGCATCACCTAGAAGTAAATCCATGGGGAACACAAGATTTGGTCATGCATATGACCACCACTCCTCGTGCTCGTCTGTACTACCAACATCATCAGCGTTGGACACTAGTGGCTGCTCATGATCTAAATAATTTGAATCACTCTCCCGCACATGATCTATCATCAGCCCAATAGTATTACCTGGCCTCTAGAAACTCTACATTGATCATCTAATGAAGGGGCACGCCCTCAATGGTTTTTGTACCTATCCAAACTGTTGCAAGACTCGCCCATAATAGAATGGTTGTACGATGTAGTCATGCCTCCTTGCTAGATATATATCCATCTGTATCCTTTGTAACTTTCTAGTGGGGTCTGGCCACTATTGAGTGAGTAGATACATCCTCCATAAGATCGTATCCTCCTCCAACTGGTCAAATCTCACCCTCCAAAAGTATATATCACCATACTGCCATAGCTGTCCCAAAGGATAGCTAAACGCTTGTGGGTATCCTACTACTATAGTACAAGGGTATCTGACAGGCCTAGTACATGTGATATGCTCAAGTAACCACACCTGTATAAGCGTATAATGGACCATACTGTCAATCTCTCAAAATAAAAATTGACCAAGATCATAAAACAAGTGTGCTAGAATGTATTGGCCCTAGGCATAGATTGTCCTTTGCTTGTACATCCCTCGTACCAGGTGTACCAGTCCCCCATCCAAGTGTGTAGCCTATCCATATAGATTGAGAACCAGTGCCATTGTGTGCATCATAATTCTTCTAACCATAGGAGCTCATGAATACAGTAGTATGGGAAGCTCGATCCATGCTCTAACCCTCTCATCATGAATAGGTCCATCCAAACAATGTTGCATATCTCTCTTCTTCTCCTAAAATGATTGATCCCCCCAAAAATACACTCACAATCCCTGAACAGGAACTCAGAGAATGTGGTGTATGTCCTCGAGTGTGATGGTCATTTCCCTTGTGGGAAGATGAAAGGTATAGGTATCTTCATCCCAATGCTTGCACAAAGCCATCAGCATGGCATCATGGTATCTCATGGGTCGCATAAGATATGCCCAATAGATACCCACTGACTGTAAATACTCTACCTCTACCATTGATAGTGTTGGTGCATGATCTCTCAAAAATTTCAATTGTCTTCCCCCTAGCCATTGTCGCAACCAAGTGGGAACCTATCAAAATCATCACAACATGCTCTAAATTTCATCTAATATTTTCAATTTCCATAATTTTCATCATGAAAGTGTGCTAAAGCTGATCTAGTGTGCTTCCCTAATGGCCCTAGACACTTTAGAACTATTTTAGACATTTTGCAAAGAAACATGGACACTTCGCAAAGAAACGGGACACTTTGCGATGAAATGGGACACTTTGTGAACAAAAGGGAGACTTTGCGAATAAATGGGACACTTTCCAAAAAAAAGGGGACACTTTGCAAAAAAAATTCCAAGAACCCTAAATTAACCTATCCATGCATAAAAATCATTAAACTACCATCAAATCACAATGTGAAAGTTATAGAATCGACTCACCTTATGATACAGATCATCGCGTGCTACCTACTCACAAAGATCAGCCAGTTGCAAAGGTGTGTAATCTCATCTGCTTAGCATGTTCTTCTCTCACTCATCACTTTCAAGCTACATGAAGGTAAAATGAATAGTAAGCGACAAATTACTTTCTCCTCTTTCTTTAATCACTTTTCACCTCTTCTTACTTTTACACATTATCATAGGGTTATTGTTTCTTAAAGGCTTCATAACATATATCTCCTTCAAATCATCATTACAAGCGCTAGGGTAATCCATTTTTGACGCCATTTGATGTGTTGGAATTGTGATTCTGCACCCGACATCATCATTTTCCTATCATTATGTGGCATGGTACTTGGAAATTCCCTACAATATGATGTTTCTTGTTCAATGTGGTTGGATTGCTACCTTGATTCCACCTCTATAAAGAAAGTGGAATCAAGGGGGGGCATACATCTACCCTCGAATTGGATGCCTAAGAGTTAGATAAAAAAAAAATTGAGCAATTAATGAATGTGTGTTGCAGGATGTGGTTCCTAATGTTGTCGTTGTGCAGATAACTACACTAGGGGCTTCATTCTCCCATCCTTTTGAATGTGTATCCTTTTATATAGTAAGGTGCATCATTTAGAGTCCTTCAACTTACATATGCACATAGATTCATATGGGCACTCAAGTGGGGACTAAATGTGTGATAGAAAATTTGACCCTCTTGAGAAAACAGATAATTTTATGCATAATTAGACCCACTTTTGAGTCCCCTCACATCATTTCTCCTTCAAAACAGAATTTATAGGCCCCTTAGACCTATTAATTTTTATCTAGAGACCCGTTTCAAAGAGAAATCACATAAAACCCAACAAACAACATTTAATGACATCATAATCCAAAGACCCACCTTCAAATAGCAGTAGTGGGACCCATTTGCCACCTTA
Organism: Sequoia sempervirens; assembly: GCA_007258455.2. Classification (NCBI taxonomy): domain Eukaryota; kingdom Viridiplantae; phylum Streptophyta; class Pinopsida; order Cupressales; family Cupressaceae; genus Sequoia; species Sequoia sempervirens. The sequence goes on along the minus strand of VDFB02358134.1, from coordinate 28,185,854 downwards.
GGAAAATGAGTCCCCTCTGGTGGGACCCATTTTCCAAGGGTGGTGAATGAGTCCCCTCTAGTGGGACCCATTCACTAAGGGTGGGGAATGAGTCCCCTTTGATGGAAAATTCAAAATTGAGCAGGAATTTAATCAATTTAACTTTTATTTCTAGTGAATATCGGCCTCTTAGGTCTAAGTAATGGGAAAATAAGGGTTTTTTGTTTATTAATACACATTTCAAGTCATTTTACACATCCATCTATCATATTTTATCATTTTCTTATCATCTCTCAACAGCAATTTTTAGGGTAAAGTCTTCTGCAACAAGTTTCATTAGCAAAAGTTGAAGTTTTAGGGCAGAAAACTAGGGTTTTTGAGGTTTTGAAGCTCACTTTTCTTGTCAAGATCCACCATTGCAAAGGATTGATGATAGATTCCTATGTTGAATCATGAATAAATCCAGGGTGAAGAGGTGCAACTAGCCACAAAGTCATGCTTAAGGACTTGGTTTCCTATTGATTCCATCTTCCATTTTCACTCTATCTTCATATTAAAGTTTGCATTATGTTTGTTTAACATTTGCATTGTTGGAATATGGCTTGGGGAGGTTGTTTATGGATTCTATTGTTGTCATTTATGGAAACTAAAGTCATTATCTCTGTCCACAGATCAGGATCTACTCATACTGGCAGGAAATGTAAAAGATAGTGTGTTATCGACATAAAGCATGAAGAACAGGGTATCTGTTTAGTTAGTCGATCTGTATGCTTCACTGGATCATCATTTTGTGTTGTGGATCCCTAGGAAAGTTTTTTAAGCATGTATGTTACCTTATTGGTAATTTTTGTGGTGTTTTTGCAATCGGTGTACAAGTTAGGAGATTCGGTAGAATGATTTTTTGTTTATTTGCTCATTGTGGCCAACTTAATGAATGTAGTGTATCACGGATGTATGAGTAGTTGTTTAATTGTTTCTAAGTTTGATAATATTTTTTTGGGTCCCAACTATGTCTTAGCCAACTTGTGTGGGTGCGCATTAAATATTGCTCATGATTTGAGCTGACTATTGAAGAATATTTCATGTTTTGTTGAAGCTGACTTAAGTGATTAAAATCTTTGCTAGCAGATATATATATATGAGATCGGTAATTCATTTTTGAAAGGAGGAAAAAGTTGTGAGAAGGTGTGAATGTGTGAAAAGAGCAGAAAATATGTATGAGCAAACATCAGAAGATCAATTGAGTAAATTTTGCTTGAGTAGAAGAAGATTATTCTGAATTAAGGCAGAGCAGAGCAGAGCGAGTTGCGGGATTAGATAGAAGGTTCAAAATCTATTTTATGTGCTTCACCAAAACTAAATCCAGGCATTTGTAGATGTTATCTTCTCAGTTTAATTTTTTTTGTTATCACAAACATTTTTTAAGGTAGTGAGCCTTCCTTATTTTGAGCAGTGAGCTCTAGACAATGTGCCTGAATGCAAGTGCATTCCCTTTTATTCATACTTTTAACAAAGTATAAATTGTGGATTAATCTCCACTGTGGTTTTTCCCATAACATGGTTTCCACATAAAAATATTGGTGTTATGGTGTTTTGATCATCTTTTTCATGTGCTTGTATCTTTATTTTTGTTTATGTGTTGAAAATGGTTTAAGATCTAAATTGAAAGTCTAATTTGTTGAACACTGATTCACCCCCCCTCTCAATGTTCCTTGAGTCCAACAATTGGTATTAGAGCACAATTCCTCTATAGAATTTTAACAAATTGAGGTGGATCTTGGAATATAATGGACTCTGGTGGTCTTCAATAGCAACTTATGGTGGCACTTGATGATCTAGATCAGTCTAAAGTAGAAGTCATGGAATTAAAAGCAAATATTGTGGATGCTGAGAAATTCATTCAATCATTGAAGGATAAAATCAATGTGTCAAGAGAAAAGAGGAACTTTGTGATCAGCTGAAGTAGAAAGAAAATAAAAACTTGGAAGATGTTCACCTGAATTAGACCTTAAAAGAAATAACTGAAGAATGTGAAAAACTTGCTAGAAATAATGCTACTCTGAAGCTTGAGATGGAATTTGTGGCAATGAAGCTAACTAATGAGATTGAAGAAAGGAATAAGAATGAGGAGAATCTAGCCCAATCCTTAAAATAAAAATTTGAAGAATGTAGTAGAGTAAATAATGGATTCATTTAGCTGGAGATTGAATTGCAACAATCTAGAAACAATGAACAAGAACTTGATAGACAGATAGTTATTCTCATATATGAACTCACTACTGCAAATGAGTACAAGGAGAAGTTTAGGATCAGTTCTACTAAGCTTGATGATCTGACTAAAGGAAAAAAGGATGCAAATGATAAGTGAGGTCTTGGATATGAGAAGGAAGAAAGCTGTAGATTTGAACATAAGAATTCTAGACAAAGAAATCAGATGAACAAAGGAAGAAGGTATCCGGTAAGACAACCCAATGCTCAGAAGTTTAATGGTTACTGCTTTACTTGTAATAAATTTGGTCATATGGCTTCTCAATGTAGAAGTAAAATAAATTCAAGTAGTCCATTACTTCTCAATCAGTTTTTTAGTTGCAAAAAGCTAGGTCACAAGTCTATTGAATGCAGAAGTATGTCTATCAGTTTAAGAAATGTTAAATGCTATACTTGAGGAAGATTTGGGAATCTTGCTAATCAATGCAGATCAGGAGTAAATTAGTGGAATGAGTGGTCTAGACAGAGAACTCTGGTGCGTTATAATTGTAATAGATTTGGTCACATTGCAAGATTATGTAGGAATAGAAATATGGATAGAAGAATTCCAGTATGCAATGGGAGAATTTTGCAAAAAGATGACAAAGGAAAAGGAAAAGTGATTGTGGAAGAGAGAAGTGATCAGATGAAGAAAACATGGGTAAATAAGAGTGGATCTGATGAAGGAAATAAGCTCGTACCAGAAGCAACCTCTAATAATCCCTCTGAAAATTGATCTCATTCCATTGGCCTAGGGGGTTTTTCAAGGAAAACCCTTTGGCCCCCTATCGGTAGCTGGCACCAAAATGTAGAAAATTGTCAGCAGTTGTGATAAGAGTTTGAAAATGCATCAGTGATCACTTATGCAGGAACATGAGAAGTAGAAGGTTCACAGACAATTTTTTCTTTTGTTGTCTGAGAAAATAGAGTTACCATAACTCCTAGGGAAAATTATTTAATGCAACTAAAAAGGTTAGGTGCGTGAAGACATAAAAGGGTATTTGGAACCCTCATTTGTCACCTTTCATTGAAGAAGAATAAAAGGAGATCCTCTGCAACGAAATCTCAAAGGAGTAAAGCAAATTTTGGCGGTGAATTCTTCAGGTATTTTAGTTTCTTATAGAATTTCAAAATTTTGTGCTCGGTAGAAACCTTGTTCGGTACAGAAAGTAAAATGAAGAAAATCAAAGGAACAGTGACTTTGGATGAATATAGTAGTAGGAAGATTAGGGATGTAAGAAATTTGTTTCTAGCTGGTGAATTGAAGTGGCTTGAAGGTGCAAAAAATAAGAATTTGGGCATCTAGAATGAGTTTCCTTATTTTGTCAACGCGGAAGTGGTCAGGTTTATCTTGAATAGATTGGATGATGATATCCTTACTCTGGATAAACCTTATCAAATTTCAAAAGAGGTGATCAGAAATCTAATAGGATTATGTAATATTGGAGATGTTCTAAAAAATAAGTTGATTCGAAATCAAGTGGTCGAAACCCTAACCAAAGTAAAAGGAGATTAAAGAGATCTATTAATTTCAACAATCAAATATCCAATAATGAGGTACATTGCACATGAAATTTCATATAAAATTTTCTTCAAAAATAGGGAAGGATCAACATCGACAGGCGTAGTTTACATTTCTCATAAAATGATAATGGAAGATGAAGACTTTGATCTATGTGGATTGTTGAAGGATCAATTGATGGAAAATGTCCCCTTCAGGTTTGGTACCCTAGTTATATGCATTATGATGTATTTTTTTAATTGCTTGCCTGATAATGATAATGTGGTATGGAAGGAAAATGAACCTGTTTGCAAACAAATTTTTAAACATTTCAATACTTTGGAAAATTGTGAGCAAGTTCATAAAAATTTCTTTAGACAGTTGTTGGGAAAGTTTGGAATAGTTGGCATCTCTCTTCTAGTAAGAGCAGTTGAATTTGGGTCCTCTTCTAGTAAGGTGGAGAAGAAGCAGAAAAGGGTTCTAGAGTTTGCAGATGGCATTCCTCGAACACACAAATCTCCAAGAACTAAAGAAAAAGGAAAAGATCAAGTAATTGTGGATATACCAAATGAATATTTTGATGATTACACTCCAAGAGATGAACCAGAATCATTTGAACTAGATGTGATGATAGTAGAAGAAAGTGATGAAGAAGGTGCTTTATTCAAAACAAAGATACTGCAAATTGTTCAGGAGGAAGATGGAATGCAAAAGATTGTTGACATATGGTTAAATGGACCATCATATGAACAGGACTTCATTAAGAACACTCTAGGAAAATAATTTGTGCACAACAAAATTGAAATGGAAATTTTGTAGAGTTTACTTCTAGAAGAACTGATTGAATGTATAAGGGAGGCTATGGCCTATGTGCCTCAGGACAAGAAAGAGGAAGAAGTAATTCTACATCTGAAGGAGTAGTTTAGGCTATCTCTCACCAAACTGAAAAAGAAAATGAATGTGTTAAGGCAATGCATTGACTCAGAAAATAAGGTCTACAATTATTGTCTTCAGTGGCCTCATGTGGTTGGTAAATACAAGGACAAGCTGGAGCAAATTGAGAGTGAGTTGATCAGAATTGGTCAGGATTACAATATGTTTCAAGACCAAGATGGAGTAATCAAGAAAAAGATTCATGAGTTGCAGGTTGAGCATGCAAAGGTTCACTTTTCCAGAAACACTCTTATGGACACTTTCTAGAAATGGAAGGATCTAACTAAATGCATAATGGAGCAGCAAATTGAGATTTTGAAGAAAGGAGAGAAGTTGGAAGAATCGATTACAATTCTAGAATCTCTTATCCAAATCATTAACCAAACATCAGAAAACAACATTTTGATAATAATTATTGGGATTGTAGTAGATGATTGGAATAAATTTCTTCCGAAGATAAAGGATAAGTATAAAATAATTTTTCATTTGTGCAATAGTTGTAATTTCTCAATTTTTGATCAATTTTTTCATCAATAAAAGGTGGGAGAGTGCAATGTAAATTTTAGCAAAAGGAGAGTAAGCAATAAATTTTTGTCATTGATGTCAAAGGGAGAGGAGAGCAGTGAAAAATTTCTTGAAATTAAAAACTGGGAGAAGTGTTTTGTTGTGTTTTGAAATTTTGAGTTTTTGTTCTGACACTTAGTCATTTTTCACTAAGTGTTGCCATCAATACCAAAGGGGGATATTTTTTATGGCTTATAGTGTTGTCATTGATGGAAAATGAAGTCATTATCTTGGTCTACAAATTAATATCTACTCATACTAGCAAGAAATGTAGAAGACAGTGTGTTATTGGAAAAAAGCATGAAGAATAGGGTATATGGTTAGTTAGTCAATCTGTATGCTTCACCAGATCATCATTTTGTGTTTTGGATCCCCAAGAAAGTTTTTTAAGCATGTATGTTACCTTATTGGTAATTTTTGTGGTGTTGATGCAATCAGTGTACAAGTAAGGAGATTTGGTAGAATGATTTTTTGTTTATTTGCTCATTGTGGCCGACTCAATGAATGTAGCATGTCATGGATGTATAAGGAGTAGTTTTTTAATTGTTTCTAAGTTTTAGAATACTATTTTGGGTCCCATCTATGTCTTAGTTGACTTGTGTGGGTACGCATTAAAGATTACTCATGATTTGAGCTGACTGTTGGAGAATATTTCATGTTTTGTTGAAGTTGACTTAAGTGATTAAAATCTTTGCTAGCGGATATATATATGAGAATAGTAATTCATTTTTGAAAGGAGGAAAAACTTGTGAGAAGGTGTGAATGTGAAAAAAGAGCATAACATATGTATGAGCGAACATCAAAAGATCAGTTGAGTAAATTTTTCTTGAGCAGAAGAAGATTATTGTGAATTAAGGCAAAGCAAAGTAGAGCAAGTTGCAGGATCTGATAGAAGGTTCAGAATCTATTTTATGTGCTTCGCCAGAACTGAATCTAGGATTTTGTAGATGCTATCTTCTCAGTTCATTTTTTTTTGTAATCATAAACATTTTGTAAGGCAGTGAGCCTTCCCTATTTTGAGCAATGAGCTCTAGGAAGTGTGCCTGAATGCAAGTGCATTCCCTTTTATTCATACTTTTAACAGAGTATAAATTGTGGATTAATCTCCACTATGGTTTTTCCCCTAATAGGGTTTCCACTTAAAAATATTGGTGTTATGGTGTTTTGATCATCTTGTTCATGTGCTTGCATCTTTATTTATTTTTGTGTTGGAGATGGTTTAAGATCTAAATTGAAAGTATAATTTGTTGAACACTGATTCACCCCCCCTCTCAGTGTTTCTTGAGTCCTTTTGAATATGTATCCCTTTATGTATTAAGGTGCATCAATTAGAGTCCTTTAGCTTACATATGCACATAGAGTCATATGGGCGCTAAAGTGGGGGCTAAATGTGTAGTAGAAAATTGGACACTCTTGAGAAAAGAGAAAATTTAATTCATAATTGGACCCACTTTTGAGTCCCCTCACATCATTTCGCCTTCAAATCAGCATTTATAGTCCCCTTAGACCTATTAATTTTGATCCAGAGGCCTGTTTCACTTGAGAAATCACATAAAACCCAACAAACAACATTTAATGACATCATACCCCAACAACCCACCTTCAAACAGCAGTAGTGGGACCCATTCACCACCTTGGGTGAATGATTCCCCTCTCGTGGGACCCATTTCTCATGGGTGGTGAATGAGTCCCCTTTGAGGGAAAAATAATAATTAAGTAGGAATTTAATCAATTTAACTTTTATTTCTAGTGAATGTCGGCCTCTTAGGTCTAATTAATGGGAAAATAAGGTGTTGTTGCTTATAAATACGCCTTTCAAGTCATTTTACACATGCATCTATCATCTTTTATCATTTTCTTATCATCTCTCAAGAGCAATTTTTAGGATAAAGTATTCTACAACAAGTTTCATTAGCAAAAGTTGAAGTTTTAGGGTAGCAAACTAGGGTTTTTGCAGGTCTTGAAGCTCACTTTTCTTGTCAAGATCCAACATTGCAAAGTATTGATGATGGATTCCTATGGTGAATCATGAAGAAATCTAGGGTGAAGAGGTGTAACTAGCCACCAAATCATGCCTAAGGACTTGGTTTCCTATTGATTCCATCTTCCATTTTCACTCTATCTTCATATTAAGGTTTGCATTGTGTTTGTTTAACATTTGTATGTCATTTTATTCCTATGTTTCATGTGTTGTAAGGTTTCTATGGTTGAGATCTTTCATCATTTCAATCACTCTTACATACCTTGTTCTAGAGCAATAGAATAGGGCCCTTCTTACATTTCATCTTTTCCTAGTCTTTAACACATCTAAGGTTAGGTTTTATGCAGATTTTTCTCTATTCAAGATTTAATTACCTATCTAGTGGTTTTACTAAGGAAAATCCCCCATTAGACCAACTCTTTTAAGTTTTTTTGCAGGAATTTTCTAAGATCTAGAATCGGGTTTCCGTTAGAAATTGTTGTGCAGGTGTCAAGATACAAATCTAAGTTTTGAGATTGCAAAAATTAGAAAGAGGGTTGATTCACCATGCATGGTGAATGAGTCCACCCTAAGATTCATATTTGATTTAGATGCAATTTCAGATCCTTGGCCATCAAAAAATAGGTTCTTTGCAGAAAAGTCTTGATCTGAGACCGATTCGCCCAATGTGGTGAATGAGTCCCAGTCAGCCCAAGTTCAGACTTCATCAGCTTTTCATATTGTTCTCCAATCCTCTACAGCTTTTAAGGTGCACATATTTTGAGAAACAACTTTCTGTTTGGTTAAAATTTGTATTTTTGTTCATTATTTTAACCTTTTTGCAAACAACATTGTGTTTTCAAACAAAGCATAAATCTTAGTTTTGCATTCATTTTCAGTCATTTAGATTAGTCAATTGCATTTATTTTACTTCATCTAGCCTAAGAAACATTGCATACATCCTAATTTGAGTGATACATTAGCATTTTTGGCCCTATCTCTCTCCTTTTAGGTGAAAAACCCTAGAAGTGCAAGAGTAGTCCTTAGGGTCCCAAAAATCTATGTTTCAGGACTAATTCACCATTACTGGTGACTTAGTCCACTTTTGTATTTCTGAAAATTCAAAAGGGGAAATGAAATCCCTTGGTCTACACTTTGATTGTTAATAGGTGTCTGCTTTTGAAACTCTGATTTTTGGGCCTAAAAGTGGCTTTTTGTTGATATTTTGACATTACAAGGAGGAAGATGACTCCAATAAGTCTCCAACCTATTCTTCAATGATTTTCAAGTCCTCAATATACCTAGATCTACAAACACACAAGGAGATAAAGAGAAAATTATTGATCGTTAGGGCATGGGGGTTTGCCTTGGTCAAACCCCCTTTTAGGTAATTAAACCAAAATGGAGAAATAATGCAATGAAACATGAAACAATGGAGCTAGAGACTTTCCATGATAATTTATCTTGATTTTCTGCAGCATAAGATGGAGAATCTACCCTTGAATGTCCTTGAAAGCTATCTTGATGACTTAGAATGTAAAAACCCTAGCTTGCTTGACTTGAGAGAGAAGATAAATGATGAATAAATGATGATGAGTTATGAATGAGGGTTTAGAAGCTTGTATTTATAGGAAATCCACCTAATTTTCCCATTAATTGGATCCAAATTTAATCACTTAAAACATAAAAATAACCCAAATGGGACTAATTCACCACTCTGGACGACTTCGTCCCGCCTAGTAGGGACTCATTCACCCAGATGGGTGACTTAGTCTGAGAGGGGCCCTTTTTCCAACCGAAATGTTGGGGAATGAGGAATTTCAGTTCTTATGTTGATTTCATCAGGTATTTGTTCAAATTATGCCTCGGGATGCATAATATGGGGTCAAAGGGGCCTATTAATGATGATCTAAAGAGTAATTAGGGCTTGGGATACAAAATTCATTGTGAAGGTGTGATTAAATACACTTTACACCATTAAAATAAGGTCCACACAGCCTAGAGAAGCACAACATCCAATGTGAATGTGTAAGACACATTACAACACTAGATTAGACTTAAGTTTAATTCACAAGCCTTCTGTATTAATGTGAATATGTAATTAAATAGATTTTATAGCATTGAATTAGGGAAAGATGGGTTCATTAAGTCTAGAGAGGCATGAAAGTCTTTTACAACACTTTGCAACACCTTTACAAGACATCATTAAATGCATTTTATTTAGTTTGCAAGGGTCCAAGACCTATTGTGGATGTGTAAAACACCTCACAACACTAAATCAAGGCCTCATTAAGTCTAATTTATCATTAATTAATCCCAAATCAAGAAAGAAAAAAGGGATACTTTTTTCCTATCCATAATAAGGACAAAAGAAAGAAAATGTATGCTCACAATGGCCAGTGAAGCTAGTTCACTAGGTGAGCCCCAGGGGACCATACCAAAGCCATACCTCCATGACTTTAATAAGGTACAAAATGCATTCTAACAAGGGCTAGTGAAGCTAGTTGTTCACTAGGTGAGCCCTAGGGGAAACCATATCAAAGTCATACCTCCATGACTTTAATAAGGCACAAAAAGGAAAAATGCAACAAGAGAGAGGGATATTTAAAGGGATTTTACTTAGTTCATGTGAGGTCTTAATCTTAGGGTAAATTTTTCCTAAAGTCTCCAAGAGAGGACCAATCAAAGGATAAAATATTCACAACATAGGGAATGCAGTGTGTAGCATCACCACTAAGAGGAATGTAATATGTTGAGATAGATCAAGCTCTTGAAGGACATTACTCCCAATGTCACCACAAAGAGGAAAACAGATCGCATGAAGTAAGAAGATCACATCAAGGAACATGGAAACAAATCCCAAATGAAATCATGCCAAAATAATGCCAATGTATTCCCCCACTTTAAAGAAATTTCTAAACACCATGTTGTGAGCAATTACTTTAAAGTAGCCAAAACATGAAAGAGAAAAAGGAAAAGAGGGTTGCCCCCCAAAAACACATAAGGTATCTATGGATTTTGGGTCAATATTTATCTTTGTTGCAATGATATTAGAGAGCTTGGAACTATCATTATTTCCCAAATACACATAGAATTGGAAGAATTACACAAAGAGAGCGAAAAAAAAATAATAAACTTTTTGGGTCAACATGGAAGAGACATAGGGTGTCTTGACTCCTTGGGTCATCCCCAAAAGGAAAACACAAGACAAAAAATGAAAGGAAAATAAAAGATAATGAAAAATATTTTGGGTCAACATCGAAGAGACATAGGGTGTCTCGATGTCTTGTGTCATCCCCAAAAGGAAAAAATAAGACAAGAAATGAAAGGAAAAGAAAATATAATGAAAAATATTTTGGGCCAACATGGAAGAGACATAGGCATCTCAATGCCTTGCGTCATCCCCAAAAGGAAAACAAAAGACCAAAAATGAAAATGAAAGGACCAATGAAAAGGCGAAAAGCTTATGACATATAGAAGAATGAAGGTACAAATAGAGGAATGCAAATAGAGAGAGAAAATCAAAAAGAACATCACAAGGGATCACATTACACACATGCAATCACACAAATGAAAACGCAAAATACTAGTAAAACACATGTGATTCAACCATCTAGCAGGTCATCCGCATCCCAATCTTGTTCAATATATGTAGAATATAGATCACTAGCAAGAGGGACAACACCAAGCACTATACTAAGAGAATCACTAGGTTGAAAACGCGATGCATCACTCAATTTAGGAGGATCACCATGGTTGTTATTTTTTAAGCTCATAGAAGAGGAAAATAACAATTCAACTCATTATGCACTTCCTCATCAATTTTAGTGGTTTCTTCATCATCATCCAAGTTAACCACAATGGGAGGACGAATGATAATATCCATAGAAGGTGTTGATCCTTGTTGTGTTGCAAATGTAGGATTTGTTGGTGTTGGTAATGGAGGTTGCTCATCATTTATTGCTTCTGTCAAATTATGATTTGTATTTTCTATGTTGTTCATATTTCGAGCAATAGCACGATGTCTACGCCTACACTAGATCTAGCATTTTGGTTTCTTTTATTACAATTTTCAAGTTGTGTTTGTGTAGGAGAAGGTTTTTCAACCATAGGTTATTTTTCTTCTTATGAGGGATGAAAGGAAAAAACCATGGAAGGTTGTTCAACCACTTTATCTTTGGCTTTATAAAAAAATTTAGGAGGCATATTAGGACTTGATTGGTTTTCTCTTGGCCTTTTGTAGGAAATAGGCAAGGGATTTTTTATGGATGGGTTTTGGTTTTTCGGAAGGGATTTAAGCTCAATATTTTTTTCTTCAAGGAGTGGAGGTTCGATCATAGGTGGAGGAAAATTTTCAAGAGATAACTTGGCTATTCTTTTTTATTTGAACTTTTTGTAGGATAAGAAAAGGAAGTCCTCACAGGGACTTATAGGTTCCATGGGCTCAAGCCAAAAATAGTCTAAGAAAAAAATTACATGAGAAGACAGAGGTCTCAAGCCACTATGGTTCACAATGAATATTTCATTGTTGACTAGAAAATTTAAGCACTTATGGACAACAGATGCGACCGCATTCATGGAGCTAATCCATTTTTAGCCTAACTTCACATGAAATTGATCTAAATTAGAGATGATAGAGAATGGTACATTTGATTTCTTTGGTCCTACTTGTAAAGGGAGTGTGATCAATCCCATCGTAGCACAAGCAAAACAATCATGTGTTTTAATCCATGCTTTTAGTTTATTATATATCTATCTTGAGTAATTCCATGCATATATAATAGTTATTTTGTGATCACATTCTCTCCATAGATGGAATCAATTAAAATCCCAGGAGTGGACTTGTTATTGATTCTTTCAGCTATGTAAAGAGGACCATCAGGTGCATGTTTGATTGTTTCTTCTGAAGAGAAAGTAATGTCAATAGGAATTATGGTTTTTTTTTTACAAGGCTCTATGTCAATCACTCCTATCATTGTACTAATAGGACTTTGGTCATTAGTATCCATAGGACTCTATTCATCATCATCCATAGTATTTTTTTCATTATTTTTTATGTTCTCGTCATTCGTGTCAATGCTCACCACATTGGGATTAGTTTCACTAGCCTTAACAAATGAAATTTTATGGTTAGGCATGGGATTGGTAAAGATTTGCAAGTTTTGGTTAGGAGGAGCTACAAATTTATTACCATTTTCATTCACACCTTCAATTTGAATATGGTTAGAATCAATGAGATCTTGCACAAGATTTTTAAGACGCTTGAAATTTTATGTATCATGTCCTTTTTTTTGGTGATAAGAACAATAGGCATTGTGTCTAAATCTCAGAGGTAAGGGCTTGCTAGGGTCAAGAGGTCGAACGGGAGATAACGTAAGCATGTTCTTATTTAATAGTTGAGTCATGATCTTGTGAAGTGTTTTGGGTAAGGGAGTAAATTGTCTTTGTGGATCCCCAAACATATAAGGATTACTCTTCTTTATAGAAGCTACTTGGGTATCAACTTGTTGGGTAGGTTGGGAGGTGGAATTTAGTTGAAATAAACTTTTATTCTATCTTCTAAAAGGCTAGTAGGTGTTTTGGTTTGAAGGTTTGGACTTTTTCAAGATGGGTAGAGGTGGTTTTTGGTTCACAACTACCTACTAAATTCTGATAATCTTGAAGGGTGGTGCACAAGTGCATGAAGGAATGGAATTTCATCATGGTAAGATTGTCTCATATCTTACTTTGTAAATTTTCTATGAACATCTTTTGAAGTTGAGAAATAGGAATCTTCACACTAATTTGGGAATAAAGCGATTGGTAATGTAAAATAAAGTCAACGACTTTTTCACCCTCATTTTGTTTACATCTCATCAAATTATCTAATGTCATTTCAGGAACCATATGCACTTGGAAATGGTTAATAAAGGCTTCAACAAGTTCATTAAATGAATGAATTGAGTTATTCAGTAATGTGGAAAACTAGTACAAGGCAACGTCTTTCAAGGATCGGGGAAAAATCTTAGCCAAAAGTTTGTCCTCAAGGATAAAGTCACTACACAAGGTAGTAAAGTCATTAACGTGATTAGTAGGTTCTCTCCTTCTTCCATATTTTTCAAATATAGGGATCTCTATACCCTATGGCACCAAATTTCTCAATATCTCCAAGGATAGTGGGTTACTTTTGACATAGTATGAAGGTGGACAATTTTGATTTTGATTATTGTGGAAACTTGATGTTGAATGGATGAGAGGCTTTGTAAAAGGTGGTTAATGATAGGTTCATTTTTTGTGGTTTGAGAGGATGTGAATATGGTGGTGGTGTGTATGTGTTGGGAGGACAAGTGAATGGATTGCTTATAGGAGAATATATAAGGTTATATACCACATAGGTATAAGGAGCACTAGTGGAAATGTTTGAGGTAGGAAAGATATTGCTAGTTGGTTGCATTGTTGTGGCCACTTGAGGATTGGTATAGGTGGGAATAGAGGTTATGGTTCAATGGGGAGGAGTTTGATTTCCTCCTTAGCTTTGCACATTGTTTGAAGCTTGAGCACCATTAGTGGTGGAAGGAACGTGTTTTCCAAATATTTGACCTTTGTTACACAACTTTCAGTCCTTCATCACTTTCCATCATGCGGTGAATACTATCTATGGTACATATAATAGTGTTGGAAATGTTTCCAGTACTCACGCTATCTTGTGAATGGGCTAATTCTTCATGCATTTTCATCACGTTTTCTTGAGGGATATGATCAACCATTGTTTGAAAACCTGGCATAGCACTTGTAGGTAAGATAAGCATAGAAAAAGAGTTATCAAATGTGTGGTCCATACCTAGTGAACTAGTACTAACACTAGAAGTAAGAGAGCTAGATAACCTAATATCCACAACGAGTGTTTTATCATAGGATTCCATAAGTCTCACACTTCGTCTAACCATAGTATTGACAGTAGGACACCAAGTAGTACAACTCATGTAAGGGATAAACCAAAGAAAGTGCAATGAACACAATATCATATGCTTACAATTACACTTTAAATGAAAGAAATTGAGATAACAGCAATTCTGAAAACTATAAAAGAAAACTGGAAGCAGCCAATAGAAGCATGGAGAAGTAATTTCAAATCCTAAAAACTAGAAAGTCAAAGTCAACAGGGACTAAGATGCCAGTAAGGGAATCTTGGTCTTACTAAAGGAATTCTAAGGTTCCAAGAACTGGAATAGGAATTAAATAGCATAGACAAGGTTCTGAGCCAAAAACCTATAGAAGGACTAAGACGCCAATAAGGGCGTTTTAGTCCCAATTGGGGTTTTTTTAGAAAAATAGTAAAATCTAGATTGTTTACAGCGCTCCCAAGTTGCCTATTCAGGGACCTGGTGTTAAGAAATAGAAAACTAGGCAAATGAATGTAAGAAAAATTAACTAATGACAAGTAATTGAATGCAAAGTTGAATGCAATAACAATGTTCTTAAATGCAATTAGGATGATTGACAATGCATTTTTCAATTTTTTAATGAGATAAAATGATGCAAGAAAGCAAAAATGCAACTTATATGCACTTTCACTAATGAAAATATGAGAAACCCTAGATGCACTTTCCACAATGCAAGATGCAATGCAAGAATGAAATCAACCTAGATCTAGGATTTTAATGAACTCCAAATCAGAAAAATGAATGAATGTTCTAAAAATGCAGGTTCACCAAAATGAACAATAGGGGAAATGTGGTGGTATTCTTTTATTACCTAGGTCATAGAACACCACTATTGTCCAATTGTCACTTAAGTGTGTCCTAGGATCCCAAATTGGATTGACTATCAACCCAAAAGGTGAGTCAATTCTCAACAAGGAAAACCTAGGAAGGGGTTCTTTAAGCTTTGAGGGGTTCACCACCAAGAAAAATCTTGGAAAAGATAAAAACCTAGTAATGCAAGCCAAATGAAGAGTACAAATGATGAAATTATGCAATAACAAGTTAGGGTATGTGTATTTGGGAAGTTTGGAAATGTGATGAGGATTCTAAAAATGCAAAAATACTGTCAAAATATGCCAAGGAGGACTAAGACGCTCTTATTGTTGTCTTAGTCTCACTATTGCTTTTCAAGGAAAATGCAGAATCTTTAGATGTCAAAATAGAATTTGAAAGAATCTCTACAAATACCACCAAGAGGACTAAGATGCACTTACTACCATCTTAGTCCTAATCTAAATTTTTGAAATCTCAGAATGTGATCCTGAGGCTTAATGTTTGCACTTCCTTCTTCTCCAATATCAAGTCTTGAAACTTTCAGATCTCGCTTGTAGGTGATTTTCCATGAAGATGACAACTTTGCAATGAAACTTTTTACTTCAAATGATTTGCAAGTATTCAACCTAAATCTATAAACACAAATCATGCAAGAGAGGAAAACAACTTGTTGATTGTTAGTAAATGGGGGTTTGCCTTGGTCAAACCCCTTGTTGGTAATTAAACCTTGGAATGAAATAGAATAATGAAGGGAAATTATGAATGAACAACATGCAATGTTACAAATCACCAAACCCTTGTTGTGAAGTCTACAAACTTGTGTGAAATGGCTAGCTTAAATGTAGATCTTGAAATGCTTGAATGCTTGATAAATCTTGACTTGAAATGCTTGCTTGAATATCCTTGATATGATACTGTAGTCTTGATGATGGATCCAAATGCTTGATGAATTTCTCTTGAATTCTCTTGTGAGCTCAATTATGCTACTAGGAATTCTCTCACAAAAAACTTGATATGAAAATGAGTGAAAGAACCTTATATTTATACTTATCTATGCTTAACATCCTGAAATTACACCACAACAAGTCAACATAAGAATTATGTTGATTAAAGGAAGCTAAATCCTGTCAAGATATGAAATTAAATCCCAAAAATACCTTAAGGGGGACTAAGACACCCTAGGTGGCGTCTTAGTCTCGAGGCATGAATTTTGAGGCATAGACTCCAAAAAGGGGCCCATTCAAGGCACATTTGAAATCACGGTCCCAAGACCTTTGGAGGACAAAGATTCCCTAGGTGGAATCTTATTCTAAGTCCAAAAATTAGGGGCACATAGCTAGAATCATTAAATTATCATTTACCCTTTGAATTTTGTCGGGATTAGCCATAAAAAGATATCATTCATTAGGCTTGTGGATGCAAAATAGGATTAATTAAGACATAAATAGGGATAAATAAAGCAAGGTGGGCCCAAAAAAATGTGAAAATACAAGGGTATGAATTTTCCTACACTACAAAAGGCACTGATGGCTAAAGGTTACTAAATCAACAGTTATGATGTGTTTTGGAAAATGAATCTTAGTCACTCCCCGCTTTCCCATGGGGACGCACTGTCAGATTTGGGCTCATGGAGGGATAGTGGGTGGATGCCACATGACACCATCACCACCACCCATAGAAATATTAAAGACATAGAAATATTTGGTGAAATATTTCTCAGAAAATATTGAAGGGCTAAACAACGTGCTACTAAAAGGACATATGAGCATGTGCAAAATTGTTCATCGAGATATTCTAATCTTAGTCATTTATTGCTAAAGCTTAATGGGGTAATACATTATGGTCATCATCCTATTGATTAAAATGGAAGCAAGTTGATGGTTGTTGGGTTAATCTGGGCCATTGCTCGCTAAACCATGACTGTAGATCTAAAACTTGCAAATCTCACAAGGCTAAACGGAAAGCGCCATGTGGCTTTTTTGCCAGCTAGTAAAGCATGGTGGGGCCATGATGCTAATGAAGGAGATGTACACTTGGAAAAAATAGAACATGGCAGATGTTGATTTAACTAAAAAGCAAGTATTCAAACTTTGTTGACTCCATCTAAGCCACACACTAGTCCACATCAAGATTGAATCAATCGTAGACATTCAAAGTTTCTAAAATTTACACCATTGAGTCGTTCTAGTTCACACAAGTGAACAATAATGGTGGAGTTGATGATTTTCTATCAAATTGATGGATTTTCTCACCATAAAATATTTCCTTAAAGCTTATTGTTGATTGTTAAAGTATTATCAATGCATCTAGAGCTTATTGCAAAGCTATTCGAGCATTTGGCACTGTGAAATTAGGGTTTCCTACATCATGCAACTAGTAAGTGAAATTTACCTCTCTTAAACTTGAATTTACCCTTATTTACATTTCAAATTGTGATTGTTGTTTCTTGCTCTCTAAATTAGGTTTCTTTTAAGGTTTGACATTCTTTGAACTGCTATAAATTGTACTTTGTACTCCTTTCTTTGTGTCAAGTATTTCCTTGATAAGTAAGAACCCTAGTTTAAACCTGTCAAGCCCTAGTTTGAATTGTATGTTACCTATGGCACCTAAAGTCCAAGCATCTACATCAAAGGGCCAAGCCTCTAAGTATAAACTTGCAGTAAGACCATTGGTTCAAGATTTAACTGACTAATTGGAACCCTCAATTTTTGATAAAGCAAAAGGGTAACCTATGTATCATGGCCCTGGAACTAAGTTTGGCATCACTAATAAGTATTGCATGGTTAAGGATGCTACCCTACCATACTCTATATGGACCCTTTTTCATGGTTGGTGGGGAAATAGGAATGTTGGTATCCCACTTAGCAACCCCTAGAGGTTAGACATGGACAAGTTGGTTGTTCCCAACATGTAGATTGATGTTGATCTTCTCAAGGCAATTGCTACAAACTATGAACCTCTGGTTAGGGTTGTCATAATTCATGATGGAAATAATATGGTATGGGTTAACAGGGTAAAAATTTCATATGTGTTTAGGTTGAAACAATGGAGCAATGACATGGTCAAGATTGATATGAGGAAGCTGAAGGAGGAATACATTAAATTAAACCACAATTTTAGGGTCTCAATGTTGAGCAATTTTTTGATATTGATAGGGAAAGGAACGGACAAAAGGAAGATTACTTTGGGACACTCTAATTTTGATCCCCTCCCCATTAAGTAATTCCTCGCATATTTTCAAAAAAACTTCTATTCCCTCTACTAGATTTTGGGTTTTGATGTTGGCTCTAGCATGTCAATTGTTGAAATGTACATGGCTGCAAATATACAACACCCCAACATAAATTATTTATATGATTTTTCCACCTATATAGTGGAGGAAATTCACAAAGGGTTGGTGGTATTGAAGAATGAGGAGCCTAGTGTCCGATTTTGGTGGTTTTCATTATTCATGCACATGTTTCTTTTTAGAGGTGTAGATTATTTTAGACAGGATATGGAACTTAGGAGGAATGTAGATGGCATTGAAATTTCAATGTAGTCATGGGCTCCTTTATTGGATAAGAATGAGAAAAAGACTAGTTTTGTGACTGCTAACAATCTCTTTGCTTCTAAGTTAACAAGGGATTTAATGTGGATGTGCCTAGGGTCCCCAAATAATTACATGACTTCTTGAGGCCAACTGAGAGGAGGCATGATTTAGGTGTTGCTTACAACTAGGGAGATGTGATCCCCTATAAGGATTGCACTATTTTGAGAGTATATGGCACATAGCTAACACCTCACATACTCCCTAGGGAGGTGCCTTTAAGAATCATTTTTTTGGAGGTTATGTGGTAGCTGTGAAATGTATATGATTATTTCCTAAATGAGAAGAGAAAGGGCACACTTTTCCCTACATACGTTGTGTTTGTGGATTTTTTTATGACAACACTTGGATGGAGAAATATTGTGGACAACTACCTCAATACCTATAATATGAAGCTTCATGCATACAAGGATTATGATCCTGAGGGGTTTATAGTCTAGTTGATGAAGAGAATCAAGGGATGCCAATATGTCCATACCCATACTTTTCTTGAGGATCTTATCAGAAATATTCTGATCTTGATGTCTAAAATGACAAAATGAGGAAGTGGAGTGTTTTCATAAAATTGGAGAGAGAAAGAAGGGTTAAAGACACTAATTTTAGAGCTTTGTTAGATATTAGTGATCCAATTTTAAAGATTGAGAAAGTTATTCATAAGTTTGACAAAATTTTCACTAATTTGAAGGAGGAAAGGGTAGTAGAAAATAAGGGGAATGCCCCTATGACAAAGGGATAATCAGCCCTACAACCTTCCAAGAAGGTCCACATTTATTCAAGGAGGAAAAGAACAACAAAAAAGTAGCTATCAATAGCAACTCCTGCATAGTTCGAGGAGTTAAAGGTGTAGTCTCCACCATAGTAACTACCTCCATTGTTACCACAACATTATTTTTCTCTAGAAATAATTGAGTTGGATTCACTAAGGATCCATCCTCTCCAAATGAGCCATTAATAAAAAGGAAAAAGGTTGAAGCTACCAGCCTTGTTGATTATCCTACAAAAGAGTTTGATGATGAAATTGTTATATTAGATGATAAAATAAGGTAGAGAATGTCATCCCCTCCAAGAGGTTCTAAGCCACAAGTTCTAAGCCTTAGGTTAAGAAAAGTTGACCTCAATGGAATAAACATCTCTGAGGGTGTAAGCTTCCAAGCTTGTGAAAGCTTTATGGAGGATGATGAATTTGTTAAAACACAATCATTCAAGGAGTTTATATGGAAAGCTATGAAGGATGAGATTCCTTGAATGTACAAAAGAAGGTAAGTGAGAACCCAGAGAAGCCCCTATTGGCAACTCAAAGGGTAGACAACTGAGAGGGGGGTGAATCAATTATCACTGAATCTCATATGTATTAAACTTATTAACCTTATTATCATATTTGGTCATTAATCATGAAAGCATAAATGAACAACACATTAGAAGCACACATGACACCAAGATTTTTATGTGGAAACCCTGTTAGGGGAAAAACCATGGTGTAGGTCAATCCATAAGATTATACCCTGTTAAAAGTATAAGGAAATATGAATGGGGATTGCACATGCATTCAGGCACACTTCCTAGAGCTCACTGCTCAAATACAACAAGGCTTACTGCTCAAGGAAGACACACTCTCTTATAGAAAAATTCAGATTAAAACCATCTGGATTTGAACTAAGAAAATAGCATCTTCTAATGCCTAGTTATAGTTCTGGTTAAGCACATGAACACTTCTTCACTCTTATTCACTCTTTTCTCTACCTTCAAATGATCTAAATTTTATTCAAACATAGGACTCATACACTTCACATTCGCACCTCTTCCACATTTCAAACAATCACTCTTATATATCCACAACAAGAAATTACATCGCTATAAATCAGCCACAAAAATATAATAAAATAATTACAAATAGTCTGCCCAAAATAAATAAATATTATTCATGAGAATCAACCAAGTTCAGCCATAAGATAGTGAAGACTGAAAACAACATCTCCAACACAAAAAGACTTCAATTAATTTATCCTCGAAGATCCACAACATGCTTCAACACCTTGTCAACCAAGAACATGAAAAACATGAACACACGAGAAAATCTTGGATCATGAGCACAACGATCAATGTGGACATGCCACAAAGATAGAGAATGAACTAGAAACATCCAAAAGCATCATGAAACACCAAAGAAGCATCCATAGCAACTAAACTTACTGAAATCACAGAATCTTGAATCAAGAACACTAACTGAAGCGACAGAAAAACTGTTAGAATGAAAATCACCATAACTCGATCAACTCTTCATGTGAATCTCTAAAATTTGACATGGATAAACTAGACATACTCAACAAGAAACCCATTAGTCTACAACCTCATAACAACAACGTACTAAACACACTGACAAAAGGAACTTCACTTCACCACTAACAACCTGTAGCACTTATTACAATTTTCTCAATATCCTCGACATATGTAGCTTCTAATGCAACAATGCTAATAGTGTTGACATCAATGACAACCAAATATCAATAACACAACCACAACATCCAATAATCTCCCCCTTTGGCATTGATGGAAACACATGATGTGAAAAATACCATCAACACAACTACGCTTATTCTTCCTTTAAGTTTTGAATTTTCTTTCCTCACATGATCTCCCCACAAGGCTCTTCTCCCTAGATAATCAGAAATTTTTTTCACATTACTCTTATCCCCCTTTGACATCAATGACAAAGATCTCTTCAATATAATCTTTGAACCACATATCTAAACTTTTGAACATCTGAATATCTGACTACTCCCCCTAAGTAGCAGCCACCACAACATCAATCTAGATCAAAATATGATCATGAAATGCGCGGATTGATGAAAATAAATGCATCATTAGTTCTTATTAGGAGGGGTAATCACCCCTAAATTCCCTCTGAGATACTCAAAAGTATCCTTAGGCAATGGCTTTGTAAATATATCTACAATCTACTCCTTAGTAGGCACATACTCCAATCTGACTTCCTTTTCACTTACCTTCTCTCTTAAAAAGTGAAATTTGATAGATATACGGTTGGTCTTTGAATGTATCATTGAATTCTTAGAAATGTTAATAGCACTTGAGTTATCATAGAATATAACAATAGGTTCATCATACACAACTTTGATAGCCTTTAGCATCTATTTCATCTACAGTACTTAAGTACAATTATTAGCAACAACAATGTATTTTGCCTCTGTAGTAGATAAAGAAATAGCATTCTGCTTCTTACTCAACCATGAAATCAGCTTCTTTCCTAAGAAAAATGCTCCACCACTAGTACTTTTCCTATCATTCACATCTCCTACCCAATTAGCATCATAAAAGGTACTCAAATAAAGATCGTCATCTTTTGGATACCATAGACCAAAGTCAACTGTCCCTTTCAAGTATCTAAAAATTCTCTTCACAGCAGTCACATGAGGTTCTTTAGGATCAGCTTGAAATCTAGCAACAATACATATAGCATTCATGATATTAGGCCTATTTTGAGTCAAATAAAGCAATCCACCAATCATTGATCTATAGATTTTCCTTTGGAGAACCATCATCAGTTGTTAGCTTGCATCTAGTCACCATGGGTGTACCAAGAGGCTTTGAGTCTTCCATATCGAATTTCTTTAGCAATTCCTTCACATACTTGGACTGAGATATAAAAATCCCTTTATCTAACTGAGTAATTTACAATCCCAAGAAGAATTTCATCTCTCCAATCATTGACGTTTCAAATTTATTTTTCATCTCATTAGCAAACTTCATCCACAAGCTATCATCTCCTCCAAATATGATATCATCAACAAAAACTTTCACAATCAAATCTTTATCATCATTCTTGAAATAAAAATTACTATCAGCAGTACCTTTGTTAAATCCAAGTTTCACCAAGTACTTATCCAATCTGGCATACCATGCTCTAGGGTCTTGCTTAAGACCATACAATGCTTTCTTCAATTGACACACCATGTCTTCCTGATCCATCAACTGGAATCCATCAGGTTGCTCAACATTACCTCTTCTTCCAATTTTCCATTTAGAAAAGCATACATGACATCCATTTGATAAACCTTGTAGTCTTTATAAGCAACATAAGCAAGAAACAATCTCATAGCTTCAATTCTAGCAACAAGGGAAAAGGCTTCTTCAAAATCAATACCTTTCATTTGAGAATATCCCTTACAAACTAGTCTTGCTTTGTTTCTAACCACTTCACCTTGTTCATTCAGTTTGTTTCTAAAGACCCATTTAGTTCCAATTATATTCTTATCCTTAGGTCTAGTAACAAGAATCCATGTATCATTCTTCTCAATTTGTTGCAGTTCCTCTTTCATTGCTTCAATCCAATGCTCATCTTTGCATGATTCATTCACATTGTTAGGCTCAGTCTTTGAAATCAAACAATACTCTTCTGCAATTTTTCTTCTAGTCTGGACACCTTTGTTCTTATCACCTATGATTTGATTCTTTGAATGATTCAATCTCACATACCTCAGAGTCTTCTTAGAATGTTCTTCAACTTTAGGCTCTTCTGATCTCTCTTCTGTTCTTCCATCAGTTTCTCCTTCTTCTTGATTTTCTTGATTCACCAAAATGATTTGAACTTGACTTGTAGTCTCACCTTGCTTTGCATTGCTTGTACTATCATTATGATCATTAGAATCATATCCATAGGTTATGGATAGTGTAGATATGTCTTCATCAACCTTAACATTTTCACTTTCAACCATTTTCTTCAATCTTTTATTGTAACACCGATAGGCCTTACTTTTAGTAGCGTAACCCCAAAAGATTCCTTCATCACTCCTAGCATCAAACTTTCCTATATCTTCATCTCTTTTTATATAACACTTGCTTCCAAAAAATTTGAAATATCTAATAGTAGGCTTTTGACCAGTCTATAGTTCAAAAGGATTCTTACTAGTATCACCTTTGATTTGTACTTAGTTAAGTGTGTACATAGCAGTACTCACAGCTTCTCTCCAATAGATATGAGGCACATTTCCTTCCAACATCATGGTTCTAGTTGCATCTATAATTATTATGTTCTTCCTTTCCACAAATACATTTTGTTGAGGGGTATGTGGTATAGATAACTATCTCTTTATTCCATGCTCTTCACAAAAATAATTAAACTCACTGGAAGTGAATCCACCACCTCTATATGATCTTAGACACTTAATCTTCAAACCAGTCTCTATCTCAACCATAGCCTTGAAGATCTTGAACTTTTCTAGAGTTTCAAATTTCTCCCTTAAGAAAGTAGCCCACATCATCCTTAAATAATCATCAATAAGTAACATGAAGTATGTGTAACCTTGTAAACTTCTAGTTCTAGCAGGACCACATAAATCAATATGCATAAGTTCCAACAATCCATTTGTGTTTTGTTGTTTACTTCAAAATGAAATTCTTGTTTGCTTTCCTAACTGACATTCTTTGCATATGGCATTAGTAGGTTTCATCAGCTTAGGAAGATCTCTCACAACTTTAGTGGAACTTATCTTGACAATGTTATCAAAGTTAACATGACACATTCTCTTATGCCATAACCAACTCTCATCAACTTGAGCAATCAAAAACTTTTACTCGCAGTGTTTAGATGAAAGATATTACCTTTTGTTTGTGTACCTGATGCAATCACATTTCCATAATTTCCCAATATTTTTCACTTACCATCCATGAAATGAATATTGTATCCCTTATCAACCATTTGACCAACACTCAAAAGATTATGCTTCAACCTTCAACATACAAGACATCATTAGTGTTATGCTTACCATCAAGAGAAATGCATCCTCTTCCACAGATCACACCAGCTATGTTATCACCAAATATCACAACACTAACATCATACTTCTCCAAATTCACAAACTTACTTTTATCTCCTATCATATGATGAGAACAACTACTGTCAATTACCCATTCATCTTTCTCTTCAACTCAAGCAGCTAGGGCTTTCTCCACATTTGTACAACTAGCAGATTTGGTAGACACATGATTATTTTCCTTGATAGCAATAAACACAAATTCATCTTCACTTGCATTTCCTCTATCAGATTCATCATTTGTTACACCTTCATCAATAGCATAGTAACACTGATTTTGAAATTTAGGCTTGTTAAATATTGGATTGGAAACTCTCTCAGGACACCTTGATGCAAAATGACCTATCTTATTGCAATAGAAACATTTAATAGGAAACTTTCCCTTATACTTACCTTGTCCTTTGGCTTCTCTTTTCACAATCAATGCTTCAAGCTCTTCAAGCTATCTTTCTTCTTCATCCAACTATTTAATTTCATCCTCATACTTGAATGTCTTTCTTGATGAACTTTCACCTGGATCATATCTCTATCTATCTCTTCTAGAAGTAGTAGCCTTAAATGCAAATTCAATCTTAGGAAGGGCATCACCAAATTCACTCAACTTAAAAGTAGTAAGCTGACCAATCAACATATCTCTGGTAACATTTGTCAAAGTTTGAAGTTCTTCAATAGCACTAGCCTTGACTTTGTAAGAATTAGGTGAACATCTAAGTACTTTAGCAACAATCTCTGATTTGTCTATCTGTCCACCAGCACATCTGATACCACACACAAGTTCATTTACTCTTTGCATGAAAGTAGTAACATTTTCATCATCACCCATTTTCAACTTTTCATATTTTCCTTTCAAACTTTGTAGCTTGGAAATATTCACATTTGCATCACCTTCATACAAGGTCTCCAAACTTCATCCAGATCTCATAAGCAGTCTTTAGATCCATCACATTTGTCATCTCAGTATCAGTCAAAGCACTCAACAACACCTCCTTAGCTCTGATATTATATTCAGCATCCCTGATCTCAGCAGAAGTAGTAGGACCATTATGTGGAATAACATATATTTTTTGTAATGCTCCAGTAGGTTTCACCAAGGCATCTCATATGGCACTCCATTCGAGCTTTCCATAAGGAATAATTTGTTCCATTAATTCTAGGACTATCCTTCTTATAAGTCACCATCCTGAATCACCTCAAGTTGTTAAACTTCTTCCAAGGAACCACAATCTCTAATACCAATTGTTGGCAAATCAAAGGGTAGACAACTGAGAGGGGGTGTGAGTCAGTTGTCACGAAATCTCAAACTTATTCAACTTATTAACCTTATTATCAGATCTGATCATTAATCATGAAAGCATAAATGAACAACACATTAGAAGCACACATAACACCAAAAATTTTATGTGGAAACCCTATTAGGGGAAAAACCACGGTGGAGGTCAATCCACAAGATTATACCCTGTTAAAAGTATAAGGAAATATGAATGGGGAATGCACAAGCATTCAGGAACACTGCCTAGAGCTCACTACTCAAACACAAGGATTACTGCCCAAGGAAGACACACTATCTTACAGAAAGATTCGGATTAAAACCATTTTGATTTGAACTGTGAAAATAGCATCTTCTAATGCCTAGTTATAGTTACGATTAAGCACATGAACACTTCTTCACTCTTCTTCACTCTTTGGTCTACCTTCGAATGATCTAAACTTTATTCACACATAGGACTCATACACTTCGCATTCACACTTCTTCCACATTTCAAACAATCACTCTTATATATCCACAACAATACATTACATTGCTATAAGTCAACCACAAAAAGATAATAAAATAATTACAAACAATTGGCTCAAAACAAATAAAGATTATTCATGTGAATCAACCAAGTTCAACCATAAAATAGTGAAGACCGAAAACAACATATCCAACACAAAAACACTTCAATTAATTTCTCCTCGAAGATCCACAACATGCTTCAACACCTTATCGACCAAGAACATGAAAAACATGAACACGCAAGTGAAAATCTTGGATCACGAGCACAACGATCAATGCAGAAATACCATAAAGATAGAGAACAAACTAGAAAAATCCACAAGAATCATGAAACACTAGAGAAGCATCACAGCAACTAAATTTACTGAAATCACAAAATCTTCAATTAGGAACACTAACTGAAGCGACAAAAAAACTATTAGAATGAAAATCGCCATAACTCGATCAACTCTTCATGCGGATCTCTAAAATTCAACGTGGATAAACTAGAAAAACTCAACAAGAAACCCTTTAGTCCACAACCTTAGAATAGAAACGTATTGAACACACTAACAAAAGGAACTTCACTTCACCACTGACAACCTATAGCACTTCTTATTACAATTTTATCAACTTCCTCGACATATACAGCTTCTAATGCAACAATGATAATAGTGTTTACATCAATGACAACCACATATCAGAAAAAAAACCACAACATCCAACATCCCCAAGCAATCATTGAAGTTGAGGTATAAGATGAATTAAGAGCTAAATATTTGAAAATTTATGTAGCAGAGGGCAGAGCATTGGTAAGGAAAAGTGGAGTTTTATTACTCCCTGAATGGGACCTGGCATCAGAAATTTTCTTTGATACTGTGAGAAGGAAAGATGCCCCCATTTTTAACAATGAAGAAGAGGTCACATTGGCCTTACAGGGTTCAACCTTTATCCAACAATGGGACACACTTGCTATTTGGGCTTTGGAACCAACCACTAAGAAGCCTAAAGTTGCACAGTCCACTCCAAGGGTTAGGGGAGGACTCATTATCAAGAGAGTATCAGATACATCAACCCTAGAAGTATCCACCATGAGTGCCAATGTGGCACAATTTACTATGGCTACATTTGAGTCACTAATAGAAGAAAGAGACAAATTTTGAACTCAATACAATGAAATGGTGGCAAAATACAACTTGAGCCAATAGAAAATGGCATAAATGTAGACTCAAATGGCTCTTTGGAAGCAACAATTTCAGTCACTACATCCTGGTACCTCTCATGCCACAATTTTTCCTCCCCCTCTCCAATTTTTTCACCACCTCAAACTCAATTTGAGGTTACTCCCACTAAATATGAGGATGTGAAAACTGCACAATCAGCCCTTGAAGCATTAGATGCCCCTCAAATTGATGAGGTTACCAAAGAAGATTCAATGGAAAAGCTAAAGAACTATGAAGATAGGATTGATGATCTTATTCAATTGAATAATATGAAAATTGTGACAACAGTGCTTGAGCACTTAAATAAGGGAGTTGAGAGGAGATTAATTAGTATTCATGCTAATTATTCTTCCATGTTTGATGTTGTAAGGAACTTTGATATGGACAAGGAAGTGGCAATTCCACTAATGCAAAGGTGGATTCCCAAGGACCGGGACTTAAGGCTTATGGCAGTTGGATCTAAGCATGATGTAGATAAGACACTTAGTATCCAACCCACTCTCAAATTTGTGGGTAGAATCTAGGAGTTCCAAGGGAAAATTGAACCATTGGAAGCAAAGATTAGAGAGCTAGTGAGGAGTTTTAATGAGCTGAATTTTAGTCTAATCCTAGACATTTTAAGTGAAGATGGTAAATTCAAACCCTTACAAGAATGGAAGGACCGGGTCAAGTAATAACCTCCTAGGCCAAATCAATTTGTGAGGGAGTTGATTTAGAATAGTTAAAGAAGAGCATGCATATGCTCACTCATACAAGAATTTTCCTCGAGGAGTTTGATAAGGAAGCTAACTAGGTGTTAGTCAAGTATGCTTCATACAGATTACAGACTGACAAGGTCATTGGATTCAATTGGCCTTTAGAGGAGTTTTAGCTATGGAAAGAAAAGTATATTGATGTCTTGGATTATTAGGCTGTTGTTGTGGGAGTGGTTATTGCAATTTTGGTTCTAAGTCTGCAAAGGTGGAGAATAATAGTAGGGAGAATACAATACATGGCCTAGAACTAATACAGATTAGGCATTTGATACAGTAATGTTAAACAATTGTATTCTCTCCAATTTGAAATTGATGACAAGGACTATAGATGTGGAGGTACATTTTCCTTTTCCTTTAAATCTTTATTTTATGCTTCTTTTCCTTAAAGTTTGGTGTATGTGGAAAGAATTTTGGAAGCATGTGGACAAACTACTGCAATAACTAAAAGTGCCTTTTGGAAGGTGTGACAAATCTTTATCGAAAAATGCAAATGGTTTTTGTCCCACATGGTGTTTTCCCTCCTTTGAGTTGTAAGTATAATTGCATTAGGGAATGTATTTTGTATTGGTCCAATGAGATGGGGACGTGTGCATTTTGGCCTAAAACTTGTTTGCTCCTCCATTTCTATAAGAAGGAATCCATGGCCAGATGTATAATTTGTTGATTGATCATAGAGAAATTTTTGTAATAGAGAATACAGGGAATAGCTTAGGGTCTTGTCTTATGTTTTTGAGTTTTTTTTACATGCAATTGTAATTTTTGATAATAGTATTGGCAAATGAATATAGATAATGGTGAAAATTCAAAGCCATTTCTCTCCTGATGTATTCGTTATATGAACTACGAATAAAATGATCAAGGGTTGTTTTTTTATCTTCATTGTGTTCCAATGATGTATGGATTTTATCTGTGTTTTAATCCATAGGTGCATTGTGGGATCACCCTCTCAAGTTTTTCAAATCCCAAAGTGCAGGAGGAGCATTGTTGCTTTCACTCATTTGTTGGACAAACCCTTCAAGGTGTTGAGAATTGGAAATGGAAATTCCATAGACTCCTTTGAAGATCAGCTTGGTTCTTAAAAAACAACCAACATGACCTTACCCTTAGAAAGCCCTAGGTTGTAGACCTAACAACCCTAATTTAAACAGTTGAGGATTACCAAGAATTCTACACTAGGGTTTTAGGATAATAGGGTTTTAGAAAGCCCTAGGTTATAGACCTAACAACCCTAATTTAACCAGTTGAGGATTACCAAGAATTTTATATTTTAAATTATAGTTGATATTTTATTATATTTGATATTTTATATTGTATTCCTTGAAATTATGCATCAAATTGAATAAATTAACATATTATTAATAATTTCATATTTTAATTGTGTTAAACATGTACTTAGTGATTCATCACTCAACTCAATGCTTAATAACATATTAACAATAGTACATATACAACATTGAACATCATCCATAATTTAATGTGTATCTAGTAGTTGAAACTAGACTTTTTCTTCAAATGATAAAATAAATAATACAGATAATTGAACATCAACACATTACTAAATTTGAGCTTTTTTATTGATTTTCACATGAAGGAATACATAGAGGCATTGGAAATGCAAACTCTTTCTCAAAGACAACTCTACACAGAGTTGAGTTGGAACTTGGAAACTCATATTATCAATATCAAATCATTGTATCACCTTTTCTAACAACTTCCACTATTCAGGTTTTGTAATTGTCATTTGTTCTAACTAATGTTTTTTGACTTGAAAATTTTTTAACAATTCATGATTGAAATTGGAACCTGTCTTGAATTCTTTAGTCAAAATTGCATTTAAGGTTATCAGTAGTTTAATGGAATCCAAATAGTTTGCCACATCTGGGTTCTAAGGAAACTGGTCCAAATCAATCTTCCTTGTACCCTCCATCTTCTTTATGAAATCATCCTTTCTAATGAATCGCTCATTTGTGTCAAAAGCCTCTGGAAAACCAAGCTCTGTGAAGTTCCTTACCTTTTCATCTAGCTTCTTCATCTTGTTTGCAGCTAGATGAACAAATTCCTTTGTTTCACGCATTCTCAAACATTTTTGAATGATAGATGACAACGTCATTGAGGCAGAAAGTCGATTATTAATCCTTTTTTTATTTCAAATCATTGTCACTGGCTTTGTAGACTATTTGTTGAACTTGATTTGCAGATTTCTCTAATGCCAGCACATTTTTATTGTCCCCTAAATATTTGTTGAGCTTCTTATAATGTAATCTAATAGCATCAATCGATTGAAAAAATTCACACAAATGATCAATCCTTTGCATTATTTCATCCCAGATATTTTGTTTCATATGTCTCATTATTTCTCTACAAAATGCATTCAACTTATTTTGACAAGAGTTAATTTTATTTTTTGCTTCCATCAGCTTTGCGGCCAATCTTTCATTTATTTTTCTCTCTTTCTCCAATTTTTGTTCCCATTGTTCATTTCCTTTCCCAATGTTTTTTCTTAACTTTTTTGAAGTGTATTTTTCCTCATCATATTTCATTTTACTCTCATCTAACCTTTGCTTCAGTTCATTCACTTCTCTCTCATTTTGTTTATCCTCTTTGCTTGTTGATGTAGAGGCATATTTTTTTATTCTTTTTTCTAATTCATTGCTCTTGTTATATGTTGTTTTCCTCTTTGCTTTCTCATTTGCTAGGTATGTCTGTAACCTTTCTATTTTAGTCTACAGCCTTTTTTTCTCTTTCTTTAGCAATGATGTGTACACCAATTCATTGTTCTTCTTTGACACATTAATTTTGTCAGTATTTTTTAGTCCAAAAAAATCCAATTGTAAACTACTCACCTGAAATTCAAATTGATCCATCTAATTTGTTGGCTTATTTTGAACTATGGGAACAATAATCGTGTACTCCATGAGTTATTTATTTGTGTCAAATGTGGGTAATACCATGGTTGTCGCAAGCTCTAAAATTATAGCAGACACACTCTCCATCAGTTGTTTCTTTTCTTTTTTATACAATTATGATTTATTTTTAAACTCTTCAATGTAATCAAAACCAGGGGACACAGGAACAATGGAATGCTTGAATGGAAAAGGACTAGGAGTACTTGTAGTTGCTAATGTTGTTGCAGCAACACTAACTGTGAGAGTGCCTGGAAATTTAACTCTTCTAGTGGAAATGGTAGTTGGACTTGGACCTATCAAAATCCTTAACATCTTCTGTATGCCTTGATCACTTGGTATTTGTGTGGTATCTTGTATTGTTGTCCTCTTGTGTGTAATTTGTTGTTGTAGCACATTTTGACCACTACTAGTACTACTACCCATACCATTGCCACCAGTGGCGATGGCAGTTGCACTAGGTCCTCTACCATGGGCATGTCTTAGTTGTGATTGTATTTGACCTTGAGGATTAGGATTTGAAGCTCTAACAAAATGAATTATTTTAGTTGTACTTGTATACTCTTGGTCTTACTTATCAAATCCAAGGCCAGATTTATCAACTAGTTTTCTATGATCTACATCTATTACTATCCAAGGGCCTTGTCCTTGGGGCCCCAAAGGACCACCTTCATAACCCATTTTTTCGGCTATAGTTGCTCTTGAAGTATATGCTTCTTTTGTGGCCTCACTTAAACAAACTTTGACATAGCTTTTTTCTTCCCTATCATCATTAGATTCATTGTCAGTTTCTTGATCTTCACTTTCATTAGGATGCTCCATATTCCACAATTTGGTAAACTCGTGATCTTCTTTGTTATCTCCAAATTCTACAAGATTTCTTGGTTCACCTAGCTCCTTCCTCATAGACCAAAAGGCAATAATTTTTTTATCGTGACCATTTTTTATCTATAACTTCCTTATCTAGAGAATGTTGCAAGAATGAAGGTGTTGTCATTGATGTCAACTAGTTAACTAGTTATCGACTGGTTGTTGTTGTCATTGATGTCATGGATGTGGGTTATTGGTTGTATATGTCGAGGATATTGAGAAAATTGTAATGAAGAAAGGTTGTAGGTATTCAGTGGTTGCTCTGGGTTTTGCTTCAGGATTTTCTCCTATGTTCTTATGGTTCAGACATGTTGATTGTGGTTGTTGAAAGCTACTATATCTAGATTTTTGGTTTCTAGATCATTATACAGTGCAAGTTATGTTCACCATTTGTGAACTGTGTTTTTCAGGGTATCTAGCTGAGGTTCAAGAGAAATGTATTTGCTCCATATTTCTTCTCAGTTGAGTCTTATGACTTACGGTTCTAGAGTTAAGTTTTTATGATCATGTTGAAGATAATTTTGTTGTCTAGAAAGATTAGATCATGCTAAGGGTTGTGTGTGCTTAATGTTATATGTGTTTTACATTGGTTTGGTTAACCTTGTGTTAAACACTACTTTCAAAGTTCATCAAGAATGTGTTTGGGTCACCCTCATTCTAATTCCACCCTAGAATGATTTGGTGCCAACCTAATTTAAATTTAAATGATGTATGGCTAACTTTGTATATGTTTCAAAGTTGAAGATGGTATAAATATAGGATGAGATATAAGTGAAAGGTATGCAAAGAAATAGAGAAAGATATATGTGAAATATATGTGAAATAGTGTGTATGTGATGCAAGTTTTGCAAATCAATGCAAAATCTAATTATTGAGTTTCTAGATGCGATGAGCTAAAGGTGCACTCTACCATTCATGCATGTCTACAAGTGGTTAAGTGAATCATGGTGGAAATCTCTATTGCATTGAGGTTGTCTTCTCTTTGTAACATATCTCTTCTATCTTCTTTGTATCGGTGTGGCATTGAGCCCTCTAGGTGGTTAACCCTTGTTGGACAATGAGTCTTGATCCAGAAAGTGAGTCCTATTTTGGCAGTGAGCCTAATCTGGCAATGAGTCTTTGTAATCAGTTTTGATATTCTTTATATTGTGAGCTAATCCTCACTATGGTTTTTCCCTTATTGAATTTTCCACATAAATCTAGTGTTACTATGTATGTGTGATGCTTTTCAATTTATACCTTTGCACTTAATGTTTAATCATTTTAGAAGAGTAAAGGATTTTTTATTGATCTAATTTTTGGTGAAAATTTTAAAGGTTAAAATTTCTCACAATTGATTCACCCCCTCCTAGTTGTCTTGTTCAACAATTGGTATCAGATCTTGGTTCCTTGGAGAGGAGCTTAACCACTTAAGGAAGGTCTGGGATGGTAGGCTAGATCACATTTGAGTATCCTAGGTTAGGTGGAACTAATATGCTATTTGGAAATATAGATGGAAGGATATCTAGAGTATTTTGGATATGATGTTGAAAAATCCTATAAGACTACTTACACTCTTCCTTGTAATGGTCTGAGTACAACTGATGAAATCAAGGCACATGAAGAAAACAATAAGGTGAAGTTAATTTTGAAGAATAATCTTTCACATTTAGAGTTGATTAAATTTCAAAATCTGAAGATGGCTAAAGAAGTCTGGGATGCTTTAGAAAATATGTACGAAGGAGATGAAAGGTTCAAAGAAGCAAAGTTTCAAAATTTGGAGACACGGTTTGAGCTCCTGCATATGTTTGAAGATGAGATCATTAAATCCTATGTTCAGAGAGTGGATGAGGTGGTAGGTGGAATGTGAGGACTTGGTGCTACAATAGATGAATCTAGGATTGTAAAGAAGATTCTTAGAACTCTCCCTAATGCATACAGTGAAAAGGTATTTTCTATTGAAGAACATATATACTACAAGACCTACACTAAAGATTAGTTATTGGGAACTCTGACATCTTGTGAGTTGAGAAAACCAAATTTGAGAAATGGATCCAAATTAAAAACTACTTTTAAGGCTACAAGAACTAAAGATCTGGATGAAGAAAATCTTGATTAAGTAGAAGCTAACTTTGTGAGAAGGATGAAAAAAGGCTCTGGTAAGTATGAAGGTAATTTACCCTTTAAATGCTTTATTTGTGGAGGAATAGGTCATTATGCTTCGAGATGTCTAAAAAGAGATAAGAATAATAAACAAAGATTTAGCAAACAAAACAAAGGTAAGAAGATCAACAAAGCATATTATGTGAATGAGGATGCTAGTATTTCTAATGAGGAATCTGATTATGGAGATTTTGATGACAATGAATGCGTGTTCTTGGCTATAAAAGATGAACCTACTTCTACTAATTTTGAAAGACAGGTGAAAAGATGTCTTCTAGAGAAAGAGAAAGATAAAGATATTGTAATCTCTGCCCTACATGCTAAACAGGAATAGAACTATTGGGTTGTTGACAGTGGTTGTTCACATCACATGACCAGTGATAAGAGTAAGTTTGTTAAACTTGAAAAATATGATGGAGGCTTAGTTATGTTTGGATATGATACTGGTGCTAAGATTTGTGGGATAGGTTCAATAAGTTTTGATGGCAAGCATAATACTTATTGTGTCTACTATGTTAAGGGCTTAAGGTCCATAATCTCTTGAGTGTTGGATAGATGTGTAGTAAAGGATATAATCTTTTATTTAAGGATGAGAGATGTGAAATTAGGAAAGGATCCAGAACAATGATTGCTACAGGAAAGAAGCCTAAAGGAAATATATATCAACTTAAGGGTGTTGATGGATGTTGCTTTAGGACTCAAATTAATGACAGTTGGTAATGGCATCAAAGAATGTGCCATAAGAATTTTGATAACTTGGTGAGGATCAGTGCAGTACAAGTTGTGAGAGATTTTCCAAGGATTACAAAGCATGTTAATGCTATTTATAGGGATTATTAGTTTGGAAAACAAGCAAGAAACAACTTCAGATCAAAGGAACAATCTACTATCAGACTACTGGATTTAATTCATACAAATATTTGTGGTCCTACAAGAGTGAGAAGTCTACAAGGTAAATGGTACTTTATGCTTTTGATTGATGATTACTCTAGGTATACATGGGTTACATTTCTTAGAGAGAAATTTGACGCATTAGATAGATTCAAGAAATTGAAATCTATGGTTGAGAATGAAGTAAATTTGAGAATAAAATGCTTAAGGTCTAACAGAGGTGGTGAATTCACCTCCCATGAGTTTAATGTGTTTTGTGAAGTTCATGGAATAAAAATATAGTTATCTACTTTCAGAACTCCTCAGTGGAATGGAGTTGTTGAAAGGAAGAATAGAACAATTCAAGCATCTGCTAGATCAATGATCACTTAAGCTAGTCTACCGAAAGTTTACTAGAGAGAAGTTATTCACACTGTTATTTATGTTTTCAATCGAGTTCAAGCAATAGCCAACAATACTAAGACCCCCTATGAGCTATGGTGTGGAAGAATTCCTACTATTAAGTATTTCAAGGTATTTGGAAGAAAATTTAGGGAAGTTTGATGCTAGAAGTGATGAAGGAATTTTCCTTGGATATTCTACTAGAAGCAAAGCTTACATATGTTTCAATAAAAGAATAAGGAAGATTTTAGAAAGCACAAATGTCAAGGTTGATGAAGCAATGAAGAATTCAATTGAAGTTGATGGATATGTACCTGATGAACCTAATTGTGTATTGAAAAAATTGTGGAAGAATAGGAAAAGGATGAGTAAGAGAAGTAGAATGAAGAAGAAGAAGAAGCTTTGGTGGTGTCCCCAAAGACACCTAAATATGTGCAGAAAAATCATTATGAAATTCAGATCATTGGAGATAAGAAAAAAGGAGTATTGATAAGAAGCAAAGTTGCTGCTAGTGAGATAAATGTGTGTTTACTTTCTAAGATTGAACCAAAAACCATAAGTGAAGCATGTAAAGATGAGCATTGGATGGAATCTATGAAAGAACTTATGCATATTGAGAAGAATCAAACTTGGGAATTGGTCCCAAGACTAGCAAATAAAAACATAATTGGATCAAAGTGGGTATTTAGAAACAAGTTGGATGAGAATGGAGAAGTGATCAAAATAAAGCAATGCTTGTGTGTAAGGGCTACTCACAAGTAGAAGGCATATATTTTCAAGATACTTTTTCTTTGGTGGAAAGAATGGAAGCTATTAGGATATTCTTAGCATTTTTTGTTCATAAATACTTTAAGGTCTATTAGATGGATGTTAAGTCTCCATTTTTTAATGGTGAGCTAGAAGAAGAGGTCTACATAGAACAACCGGAAGGATTTTAGTTGTTAGATCAATCGGATATGGTCTGTAGATTGGAGAAAGCTTTATATGGATTGAAGTAATATCCTAGATCTTGGTATGCAAGGTTAGACAGGTATTTGATTCAGTAAGGTTTCAACAAAGGTGTGGAAGATAGTAATTTGTATTTTAAAACTGAAAATGCTAAGATCTTGATTATGGTTGTATATGTTGATGACATTATATTTG
Source organism: Sequoia sempervirens (assembly GCA_007258455.2). NCBI lineage: Eukaryota > Viridiplantae > Streptophyta > Pinopsida > Cupressales > Cupressaceae > Sequoia > Sequoia sempervirens. Next base: position 28,149,453 of record VDFB02358134.1, on the reverse strand, counting down.
GAGGAAATGAAACTATGTGCAATATTTTTGTAGAAGAAATGCAAAAAGAATTTGAGATTTCCTTGTTTGGTGAGATGAATTTCTTTCTTGGGCTACAAATCAATCAAACAAAGAAAAGGATTTTTATTTCACAATCAAAGTATATCTTAATCGAAGGTAGGGCCATCCAACTAAACTCTAGCTTTCTCTCAGCCCATGTAAAACAATCTCCTCCTTTGACAGATCATTTAGCAACACTGATAGTCCATATTGGGAGTCCCGAATGAGGAAGGAGCCTACCTCAAGATAGTAATTTCCCATGCTTTCATTTTCTTAGCATCCTCCTAGTAGTACTTCTATATCCTCCATGACAACTGGTTGAACAACAATTATGGGGACCCCTGACAATCAACTAGAGTTCCTCCCACCCTAGCCTAATAGGTTACCCAGCACCATCTCCTTCATTGCCACCTGGGAGAACACCTAGATATTGGATTATTCACCTTCACCCCCACCCCAAGCAAGTATTCTTTATAAGAGAGATGTTGAAGAATTTTGGGATGGATGGTTCCAAACTAGTATGCACTCCTATGGTGACTAGTTGCAAAATAAGTAAAGATGATGATTCACCTAAGGTTGATCAAAGCAAATATAGATCTATGATTGGTGGACTATTGTATTTGACTGTTGTGAGACTAGATATTATGCATGCATTCCATCTTGTGGCTATATTTCAAGAAAATCCTAAAGAAACACATGTTGCTACTATTAAAAGAATATTTAGATATATGGATGGAACTCCTGATTATGGCTTATGGTATACTAGGGATACTAAATTTACACTAAGTGCTTATACAGATGTAGATTGGGTTGGCTATGTAGATGATAGAAAAAGTACAAGTGGTGGTGCATTCTTTCTTGGTTGTAGATTGGTGGCTTGGTTGAGTAAAAAGCAAGATTTAGTCTCATTGTCCACTACTAAAGTTGAGTATATTTTTGCTGCATCTTATTGTACACAAGTTTTATGGATGAAATAGACATTAAAAGATATTAAAGTAATGTATGATGATCCTATTTCTATCTTTTGTGATAATACAAGTGTAATTAACATTTCAAAGAATCCAATGATGCACTCGAGGAAAAATCATATATCTATCAGGTATCAATTCTTGAGAGATAAGGTTGTGGAGAATGAAATAAAACTTGAGTATGTACCTACGAAGGATCAGGTTGCTAATATATTTATGAAGGCTCCTCCTAAATATACTTTTGAGTATCCCTAAGAGAAGCTAGGGGTTATTTCCCCTCCTTGAACTAGATGCATATGGATATATATCATTATGGTGGGTCTATGGATCTATCTTTCTTATGGACTTATGTTTTTGTGGCTACCTCTCAAGGGGAGTAGGTAATGTCATGTGTTTTCATTGAAAGAGTTTTTTTTTTTAATGTCAAAGTGGAAATCAATGTAAAATATCCTTTTCCTTTGCCATTGATGTCAAAGGGGGAGATGCGAAAGATGTGAAAAATATATTATCTACTAAGGGGGAGAAACAAAAAGTAAAATCATGAAAAGTGTGTTCAAAGCTATTGTGTTGTATTTGATAGTTTTTCACATCATGTGTTGTCATCAATGACAAAGGGAGATATTGTTGCAAGAATTAAGGTGTTGGAGTTGATGTCAACTAGTTAATTGGTTATCAATTGGTTTTTGTTGTCATTTATGTCATCGATGTAGGTTATTGGCTGTATATGTCGAGGATATTGAGAAAATTGTAATGAAGAAAGGTTGCAAGTATTCAATGGTTGCTCTAGGTTTTGCTCTGGGATTTGCTCCTATGTTCATATGGTTTAGATATGTTGATCATGGTTGTTGAAAGCTACTACATCCATATTTATTTTTTTTGGATCACTGTACAATGCGAGTTATGTTCACCAGTTGTGAATTGTTTTTTTTAGGGTATCTAGCTAAGGTCTGAAAGAAATGTAGTTACTTTGTATTTCTTCTCGATTTATTCTTATGACTTGTGGTTCTAGAGTTAAGATATTATCATTGTGTTGAAGATAATTTTGTTGTCTAGATAGATTGTATCATGTTAAAGGTTGTGTATGCTTAATTTTTCTATGTGATCATGCTAAGGGTTGTATGTGCTTAATTGTTTTGTGTTTACACTGATTTGGAAAACCTTGTGTTAAACACTACTTTTGAAGTTCATCAAGCATGTGTTTGGGTTTCCCTCAATCTAATTCCACCCTAGAATTTTTTGGTACCAACCTAATTTGAATTTAAATGATGTATGGTCTACTTTGGATATGTTTCAAAGTTGAAGATGGTATAAATATAGGATTAGATATCGGTGAAAGGTATGCAAAGAAATAGAGTAAGATAGTTGTGAAATAGATGTGAAATAGTGTGTATGCGATATGAGTTTGGTAGATCAGTGTGAAATCTAATTGTTGAGTTTTCAGATATAGTGAGTTGAAGATGTACTCTATCATTCATGCATGTATGCAAGTGGTTGAGTGAATCATGGTGGAAATATTTGTTGCATTGAGGTTGTCTTCTCTTTGTAACATTTCTCTTCTATCTTCGTTGTATTTGTGTGGCAATGAGCCCTCCAGGTGGTGAACCCTTGTTGGATAGTGAGTCCTAATCCAAACAGTGAGTCTTGTTTTGGCAGTGAGCCTACTCTGGCAATGAGCCTTTGTAATCAATTTTGATATTCTTTACATTGTGAGCTGATCCTCACCATGGTTTTTCCCTTATTGGGTTTTCCATGTAAATTTGGTGTTACTTTGTATGTGTGATGCTTTTCAATTTCTTCCTTTGCACTTAATGTTTAATCATTTTAGCAAAGTAAAGGATTTTTTATTGATCAAATTTCTGGTGAAATTTTTAAAGGTTAAAATTTTTCACAACTGATTCACCCCCCCTCTGAGTTGTCTTATTCAACAGAGAATCTGGCATTTTTACTCTCCTAGATGGTTTATCACTTTTTTCATAAAAATTGTTGTACCTCATGATTGTCTTTTAGTGGAATGCCATAATTTTTGTTGACAATTGTTCAAAAGAAATACCTTTCTCAGTAGCACTTTTCTCCATTGCTATTTTGACCTCATCCCAAGAATCCTTGTTTCTCAAGTTTTCAAGCAAGGGTTTACTTTGATGTTGAATTCTATTTGCAGCATTCCTATTGGCCACAATCATTGATTTAATGGTGTCACATAGATCATATTGCCAGTGACAGAAAACATCAAAATTCAAAAAATTCAAAAGATCATGTGCCACACTAAATGCTTTTCTTTTGAATGTGAACCATCCACATGAAAAAGGTAAAGAAGGAAATAAGGTCTTCTTTTGCTGACCAAAAAAGTGTAGTTCATCATTACTTTGCATATGCCTTACATATTCCAATGCAAAAACCCTTTTTTTCACATTTATTGGAAGTTTGTATGGCTCTACTCCTAATCCACACTAAATGCTTTTCTTTTGAATGTGAACCATCCACATGAAAAAGGTAAAGAAAGAAATAAGGTCTTCTTTTGCTTACCAAAAAAGTGTAGTTCATCATTACTTTGCATATGCCTTACATATTCCAATGCAAAAACCCTTTTTTTCACATTTATTGGAAGTTTGTATGGCTCTACTCCTAATCCATAAAATCTTAGCACCATATATTCTTCCATTAAGTACCAATCAGCCAATTGTATTTTTTTCCTAGTTGAATGCAATTTCTACATGACATAGGCAATCTAGGCATTGGAGTATTTGTAATTGCTTGATGCAATGAAGCCAAAAAGTAGTCTATAAAATTATTGTAGTTCCTTTGAGAATCATGCATCCTTATCTTAGTGGTCCAATCATATACTAGAGCCATTTTCTTTTCCTCAGCATTACTATAGGGTTGAATCTGAAGCTTGTTGTTCTGAAACATTCCACTAAATTTGAATTAAAAAAATAGCACAAGTAGGTTGTGAACCTAAATGTCTTGGTGGAACCTCCTTTAATCATTAAAAATTGTATATGCATAGATTCTGAAATGTGATAAATAAAGTTATATTTGACATGTGGAACACCATAATGGATATTATATACCATTTCAAGGAGCTTTGCACCTACTTCCCAATTGCTATCCAATCCAAGGAAAAATGTTATCATTGAAATAGTATCCTAAGCCCATGATCTAAAAATTTCAAAATGATAAGGAAGCTTATGGTTACCTTTCAAGTTGTTTCTTTCTTGAACTATTTTATTTAGGAAAATATGTTTTTCCCTTTCATCTTTTGCTTCATAATCACTAGCAATATTTTCTAGGTCAATGTGAATGTTTCCAAATTTTTCTAGATTAATGGATAAAATTTCTTATTTGGTATCTTTATTTACAATTTCTCTTTTGCTATCATCATAATTGTGGGCATAGACTATGATAAATTTTGGGTAAGAGAAAACCTCATGTAACATCATGCTCCCTAATCCAATTACCCATTGTGCAATGAAACTATTAACTTGCATTTGGTTTGCATCCTTATTCTCACATGAAAATCTAAGTTCTAAGGTGAGCATACCATAGATTTCAGGATCATAAGTATCATGGTATTCATCAGTGAAACTTGAGGTTTTAAGAAATCCAGAATAATCTTTTTTTCTATCTAAACTTGCTCTACCTTTCCCAAAAACTTTTTCTAGTCTACTAGTGTTGGTAGACATGTTTATATAGTGTGAAATTGTGAATTCCCTATTAAGTCCTTAATTTTTCTTAAGTATCTCAACCCTAAACCTAAAGTTTGACAAAATAAGATTTTAAGAAATAATGAAATGTATCCTAGGAATTCTTTCTTTCACTTACTTAGATTTTGATTCTTGAAAATAGTAATACTATTAGGCGTGGACTGGCTTTGTTGGAAGTGGAACCCACAATCTCCCTAGTGCACTACAATGAGCAATCTGAAATCTACCTGTGTGCTGACTGTCTCACTTAAAAATAAAACCACTTAGCAGTAGAAAGTTTTTTTTTTTTTTAACATTAAAGTGAATGAAATGTCAACATGTTGCTTCCAGACTACACAATTAGTACATGGTTGTCCTACATTGACAGCAAATTCTAAATCGTTAATCTTTGTAAATATAATGGTTATAGGGTGATTTTGTAGGTTTAAGTTTGCAATCCTAGTGCTCTATGCATTTCATTCTAGAATGTAGCTACAACCATCCATCAAATGTTCATCGAACAGTTGAGTAATTTATGATATAGACAATAAACATGTGTTTTAAAGTTGTTTTAAACATTAGTGTGCTAGAATTGGCATCAAGGCCAAGGGTCTGGTAACTTAATGTTGCAAAGGAATTAATAAAATGAATAATGATACCAAGAACCGAGGGAGAAGGTTAATGAAAAATTAGAAATCAATAACATTTCAGTAAACCCTAGCAAGAGTGACAACTTTTAGTGTTTATAATTTTTTTTGTCATTTTGATGGCAACTTCCTTTTTTCATTTGTATTGCTTTATGTTTTAAATATGCATGTAAATATTCCATAAATAGATAATACTTAATTTCTTAAAGGAAAAAAATTGATTTGAATAGAATCATAGACATTGAACTCAGAAAATAATTCTTTACTATAAATGAATAATGAAGAATAACACAACCATTTATTTTATTACAACTAAATTACAATGTTACATTATTACATATCCTTTTAAAGATGAGTAGAGCATGCAAGCTCCTATTTTGTATAAATGGCATATGTCACTTTACATAGACATGATTGATTCCAAGCTGCTTCTTGTGACAATGGATTACAAATTGATTCCAAGCTACTTCTTGTGACAATGGATTACAAATTGATTCCAAGATTTTGTTGGTCATAACGTAATACAAATGTGGCTCTAAAAATAAATGCAAAGGTTTTTCATTTATAATATGCTCATTCTAACCCACCAGAGCAGCCCAAAATGACACAATTTATTCCAAGTTGGTAGTGGTGGCTATGGGATCTAGATCGTATTACCAAACAAATAAATTTGAGAATCCATAGGGCTTTCCTACCATGTTGGGGAAATAGGAGTTGTGAAGATAAAAAAAAATGTACCTATCACAACTTCCATGTATCTGGATAGCTCACAATGAGTTTGTAAGTCTGCAATTTCTCTTTGAGAGCCTCTGTCAAAATAGAGTATGAGAAGTTTTCGGCTTTGAATGAAAACAAGATTAAAATAGTTATGTGGCAGGACTCTCTATGAAAGCACTTATCTCCCTCAGAGCTCCTCATCCTAGCTTAAAACCTGTCTTTGAAGTCAGGTAAAACAAATCAACTTCTTTCCAATTCCACCCATTTTGAACTTGAAGGAAAGTGATCTTTTACTCTATAACTACATAATTGGAGGCAGGTAAATTTAGAGTATTCCCAATAATACCACATCATCTTCTTCCTTATTAACCTTACAAAATGAAAACCCTTATGGAAATTCAGAACATTACACTCAATAGTAAAGCCTTTAACCTTCAACGAATGATTTTAGTTGTGTTCACTATCCCTATTTATGGGCCACCAATACCACTACTAGCCCGATCCATGTTTACTTATGAGTTGTGTGAGGTTGGGTATAATGATAATTGTGCAAACCAAAAAAACCAACTTAATCGAATCATGTAACTTAAGTCTTACATTTACAATTAAAATATTTATTTTGATTGACATTTGGCTACATGCAAACTATACCTCAAGCTGACAAGCTGTCAAAATTGTCACTCAAACAATATGAAATCATTACAAATCTTGTTTCAATTAATCACTGGATTAATGACATCATCATCTATAGTACGTTGTGCAGTTTTCAATATCAAGCCATCCAATCAATCACTTCGAATGTACATATGGCATTAATGTGTGGTATCGCAACCACAATTTCTTCAAAGAAAGATAATCTAACGAATATGTGGAAATCGATAAAAAGAAAGCATGTGCCACATGCCATACTTGCTGCCATTTTCAGTATCAAGTTATCAAATCAAACATATTGCTCGCTTCAAAATATAAATTTAGAAGAGCAACCTAATTTTGAATCTTTGATGAACTTAGCTCATGTAAGTTTTAGATCAACAATCGTGAGCTAGCGGGAAATAGCCTAGATCAACCTAATGACTGTCAACTTGCTTCCTCTTTAACCAATAGGCCAACGACCATAATGTATATCCTCCTTTAGCAATAGACAATTCAGATTAGAACATCTCGATGAACAATTTTGCACATGCTCATACATCCTTTTAGTAGCATGTTGTTTAACCTTTCATAATTGTCGATAAATATTTCACCAAATATTCCCATACCCTTTGTAATTTTATGGGTGGTGGTGATGACACCATGTGGAAAATGCTCATTATCCCTCCGTAAGCCCAGATCTAATAGTGGGTCCCTTGCAGGCTAGCGAGGAACGGTTGAGATTCATTTGTTAGAGCACATCTTACCATTGATTTGATCACATTCACCCATCGATGCCTTTGAATAGTGGTAAGGCCCACCATGAGGGTGAATAGGAATCACCTACCTGCTATCCCTTTGGCTTCTTAATTTTATTATTTTAATCTCGCTAGTTAGCAAGGAACCAATGAAAATAATTTTTTTGGTTTGAAAACATTTTTGAATCATTAATAAAATCAATAATAAAATTTCAACTATTGATTTTTGGAAATCTAACAGTTCTAGTGTTATTCCAGAGGTTTGAATTTGCAAGTCTAGTGCTTCAGAAATTTTCTTTTGAAATGCAACTACAGTCATCCATCAAAAATTCATCAAACGGTCGTGGGTTATATTGATTTGTGTTGACATTTGGCTTGAGACATAATTAATATTTCGACACTTGTCCCCATTCTAAACACTTTATGAAGGAATTTGGATGTGTGGAAAATTCATCCTGAAATAGAACAATATGTGGCATTTGATATTTTCACCACCCACACTATGATTTATTATTGGCATACTAGTTTATTTTGTCAATGAATTTTTCTATCGGTTTGAGATTATGTTTAATTCGCCAATGGTTTTTTTTCTTCATTTTAAAAAAGGTTTAATTTTTGAAATGAAAATATTTTTTTTAGTTTAAAAATATTTTTGATTTGAATTCAACTTGACATAGTGTTTTATTCTGAATGAAAGCATAAAGAAGGAAACTTGATAAAGGCCATAACATACACAATCTCAAAGATTTCTTCCAAACAGTTTGTGCTCAAATATCGAATGAACTTTAAAACGGAGCTTGGATGCCAATTTGATAATAGTTTGAGCATAAAAAATATAACATGCCAAAGAAAAGTGGTTTTTGCTTAATTCTACTTTTGAAATAGTTCTATCACCCTAGAAAAATAAAGAAAATTTTCCTCAACAAAGGAAATTGAAACTTGGAACCCGTTCCTTCTATCACCGCCTCTCATCTATAGCTACAAAAAGAGAAAATTGCTGTCACATTCCAGAAGTAATTACTATCAGATGTTGGCATTTGATAGCTCATAATTTGATCATAGATCTTTAATTAGGTCATAGCAATATTTTCTTATCAATTCTCAACTATCACATTAATTCTTTTAGATATTTAGCAAAGATCGTTATCTGGAAATGATCATATCCTACAAAATAGCTTGACAAAATTCTAGTTGTCCAATCATGTAGCCCAATATTGTTGACTCAAATTTTCCATTTGGAAAAAAAAAAGACCTAGCAAGCTCTGAAAAACTCCACAAATGATCGCTTCATGAAAGCGCAAACTACTCGCAGTAAAGAGATGATGTGTCAAGTGAGCGGGGATTCTCAAACTCATGAAAACCATCCTTGAGAAAATATTTGTCGAGTTGACACATGTCCCAACTCTCTCCCAAAAGGAAGGTGATAAATGAAAGTCATGCAACCACCAGGTGGCACATTGCACACCTTTCTTACAACTTTACTTGAGTGCGGACACATCCAAAGCCAAAAACATAAAAGCCAAAAATCAAAAATTACTAAGGAAAAAATTCTTCACACATAACGATGATTGCCATGATTTACAAGAACTATTAAAAAAATTGAAAAGAAACCAACTTGACTAAAATTACATGAAACTTGCTCCTTGCCATGTAATAGTTGTAGGATCATAGCATACTCATTATTGCATGTTTAATATTCATTGCAAATCATTTATTTGCAAGGAGCTCATTCTCATCTATCATCTTGGCTCATCCTTGTCCTTCACTTAGTGGGGGCAAGGGGTTGGATAGCCTTGTCCTAGTTTGGCACATTATTTTTTCCCTTTAGCTAGTTATCTTCCTTTTGCATATATTGAACAAGGTTTGGATGTGGATGACCTACTATAGGTTGACTTGCATGTGCCTTACTATTCTTTTTCTTTGTTTTCTTTTTCATGTTCTTTGTGTGATTGCATGTGCATAATGTGATTCCCATACTATTTTTTTTATCTATCTCTTCATGTGCATTCCTCTATTTGTACCTACTATATAGGAGTGAATTCACACCCCTTTTACACCCCTTCACCTTAGAAAATCAAACTTGACTAATAAATTCCACATCACCTACCTACTTTCCATCCACTTGGCGCTTGTTCTTTGTGTTGATGGGGCAATTTCTATCAGGGACACACGTGCGGTGCATGGACATCTACTCAGTGCATTGCCATCCCTGATAGATTTATGCCTTTGGAATCCGTAGGGATGTTACATTCCCCATTAGGGATGGAGTGTAATGCCTCTATGTCGACTAGCCTAACTAAGAATGACTCTTTCCCTCTAAATTCTTCTTGAAACGCCTATCTTTCACTATCACTTGATCTCTTTGGCAATTCATTCCATCTTCTACAACCTCTTCGACAATTTTGCACACCAACTTGATCTTTGGAGCACTTCTTGAGCAATTCAATGCATCTTCTTCACATATTGATGCACTTCTTTCCACCATTGAATTTATGACTTGGTTCCTCGAGGGACTACTTCTTCATTGTTGTGGTAGTGTAGACCTTACCAAGCTTGCATCCTCCTCTACGTGCTTGAGGTCACCTCGATTGATAAGGTGATATTGTTTCTTGATTTACATAGCATAATGTTATTTTGATTGTTTGGTACTCTTTCCTACTATTTCCTTTATTACATTTTCTATCTTGTGGCTTTCTTGGCTATCCATGGAGGTCGAAACACCAAAGCAGGGGCTTGACTGAGGAAAACCCCTATACAGTCCCAACATTTTTCCTCTTGGTTGTTTGTAGGTACGTGTATGTGTGGAGCTTGTTGGAGAACTAGAATCATAGTGAGTTAATCTTCATCACCTTTATCTTTGTCACCTTTATTTTCATCATCCTTCTAGTTATCTAGTTCATTTTGTTATTTATTATTCTGTTTAAGTACTTTAAACTCTGTTTGCTAAACTATTAGTAGATTTTTGGTATTTTCACTGTACTCTTGTACTTTCTGGTTGTACAGATGCCAACACCCCAGAGAGATTCCAGCACACCACTCTATCATCCCTGACCTACACTACTATCCTTGAGTAGAGAGCTAATTGAGGTATAGTTCAGGTTTCAAAAATCTATTCGTTTATCCCTATTCAACCTCCCAGGTTACTAGAGTGACAGAAGCACTTGAGAGTTCTCTTCATTCTCTATCCTTGACCTAAGACACTCACCTAGCTTGAGGTAAGTTAGGGCATCCCTCCACTCTTAGCTCTCCATGACCTAGAGCTTTGGTGTGGTTGGTCCCCCTATCTTACACCTACATTCTTTTGTATTTCGTAAACATTTATCTTTTCTTTGTCTTGTGTTTTCCTTTTGGGAATGATGCAAGGTGTCAAGAAATTTAGGTCTCTTCCATGTTGACCCAAAATCTTTTCTTTGTTTTCGCTCTCCATGTGTTATTCTTCATATTCTATGAGTATATGGGGAATTATGACGTTTCTGAGCTCTATAATCACATTGTAAAAAAGACATACTGACCCCAAATTCATGGATCCCTTAGGTGTTTGGGATTTCATTTTGAGGGCAACCCCTTCCTCTTTCTTTTTCATGATGTAGCTTCATTTGGAAACATATGACTTGGAATAGGGATTTTCGAGTAAGCTCTCATGTATCTTTATTGTTAGCATTGATTATTTTCTACTTTAAAGTAAATTTCTCATAGAAATGGTGTTAGCAATTTCTTTAAAGTGGGGGCATACATTGGCATTATTATTTTTTAAATTTTTGACATTCCTTATGTTTCATTATGTGATTTTCTTTCTTCTTGTGATGCATATTTTTCTTGGTGGTGTCATTGGGTTTGATGTCCTCCAAGAGTGTGATATTTCTTGGCATACAACTTTCCACTTAGTGTTGATGATACGCATTACATTCCCTAAGTTGTGAATCTTTTATCCTTGAATTGTCCTCTCTTGGAGACATTAGCCACAATGTTCTCTACGAGGAGACCTGACATGAACTAAGTGAAATACCTTTGAATAAACTTTATTTATATTTCATTCATAAGTGTTTAGAATAACACATCTTGTTAACCTTATGAAGCTCAAAGTTCATATTTTTGTGGTGTCTTATCAGAGTTATTAGAGATATAGCTTTGGTATGGTTAGTATGATGGGAAGCCTATAGACCTGGCATGACTTTCTCATTGTATGGTGAGAACCTGTATACCTGGCATGAATTTCTCACTTAGCCACTTTTTGAGGGCTCACCTAGTGGACAGCTTGAGGTTCCACTAGCCTATGTGATTGTACATTGTTGTTTACATAGTGCACATCGTGTTCTGCTTGTGAATAATTTTGGACAAAAAGCTAAGGCTTGATCCACATTGCATTGGAAAAATAGTTGAGTTTTGATCCACCTTTTTTTTTACTTTTCTTTAAGTCTTTGACATTGTGTGATTGATTAATCTTGTCGTTGTTGCATACTTATGTTTTGAATGTCTACTTTAGTGTGAGTGTGATGCAAGATCATCCTCTCACTAAAGTGGGGGCTAAATGTATTGTAGAAAAATGTATCCCTTTACATTTTCACACTTGTTTTGGCCCTCCTATTTTTTGATAAGATAAGCAAGGAAGGACCCTGATCCCATAGTACAAAAGCGGATCAAAAAGAGCAATAGAGGTGGGAAACAGCACCACCATCTTAACCAAAAAATAGCATCAGCTCAGCTCACAAGCCCAAATTTAAAACCATAACCATAGTCCATCTATTATCCATCAAAAACAACAAGTTTATACTAGCATAATTTAAACTATGGAGACCATTAATTAAGTCCACAGTAATCCAAGTGGTATTCTACCAAATCTTAAAGAAAATAACCGAACAATCCCAAATATAAGTATAATTCAAAAAACCCATCAAAAAATAGAAAAAGCAGCAATCGAAGCCATTAATTGGATTTCTTTAATAGGTCCCCATACTCTCCTAATAGAGCCACATATTCATGCCAGTAAGGTCCCTCTACTTCATCCAACAGTTTCAGGGCATCAAATTTCCCCTACTTCAATTTTCTAGTAAGCTTTGTTTCTCCCGAGGCTGCTTCCAACATCACACGTCTCATCAACCTTATAGTGACTCTCATCAGAGTAACCAATGCCTTTTCCATATCCTCGAACTAGACCTGCAAGAAGGTTAATCTACTTTTAAAAAATTCATTACTTAAAACTTCAATTTTGTTCTCCAATCTAGAAAACCCGACATCCTGTTCATTCCCAACTTCAGTCTTTTCCTCATATGGCTTTTCTTGATCATCCTATTCCTCATGTTTTTCCTCCTCCAATTTATCTTCCCCCATTTCGTAGGCTGTGTCCAAAACTAGAATCTTCAAATTCCTCATCTTCCTAAGCCTCGAACTCCTCATAACCCGGGACTTCCTCCACATCCACAGACACTTTCTATTTCCCCCTTTTCTCTTTGGAGGCCACCTTTTCCAGTTGGGCAGACCTTCTTCCACCACTACCACCACTCCCCTATCCCTATAAAGTCTCCTTGACCTCCTCCTTTTGGTTCACACCCTCAGATATATGAATAACATCGCTAGGATTGATATCACGTCAAGGTTTCTTGGCTTTTGGTGGTTCTAATAGCAGGGGAGAGTGTTTCCTCTTTTTAGGGGTAGCTCTAGTAAGTAGTAAGTCAAAATTATTCAAATCCTCACTTTCCTGGGACTGAGGGGTAGAAGGATTAGACACATTTTTCACCAGAGAGTTTCTTTTGGCAGGGATAAGCAAATGTCTTGCAACAATAGTAGGAGGGTTGCGGGGAGGTTGTTCAACAACCAAGGGTTCACCAACATCAGGGTTGTCCACCCCCCGCAGTTCAACAATCTCCTCATCTGACTGGTCAGGGTGCTTAATTATGGCATTTAGAGGATTACCATGGGGATTTTGAGCAAGGGAAAATTTATACAAAGTGAGCATAAGACTCTGATGAAGGGGCGGGTTAGCTCCTTTTTCAATACTAAGCTACATAAAGGACATAAGTTAAAAAGGAAAGTTTATGCACTCCCCATGTCTAATGTGATTTAAAAGGGGAAAGTGGTAAGCATGAATAGACATATAGCAAACTTCAAGAGTAAAATAGCACACAACAAATAGACTCACGAGGGAAAAAGGATGAGGAAGTTCGAGTCTGGCATACCCATTCTAGAACCACCTGAGATTTTCTCCATCATGCAAAAAATTATCAACAAACCTTTGGTAATCAGCTCCTTGGCAACCTTCAAACCAGCATTCTGCAACCCTGTAGCCTTGGCTATGAAATGATAGGTAACCTCAAATTTCACAACACCTATAGAAACCCATCCTTTGCTCCAATAATTAGTGAATTTCACTATTAAACTTTCGTTATAGCCTCTAAGGGATTGGAAGGAGGCCATTCTCACGTTCTCGAACAAACTCTAGAGGTCGCCATTCTGTTTCAAAGCTTGGTAGTTAGGCGGCTCAATTATTTTTCTCGAACCTCCCATCTTGCTCCTTTGCAAGTTCTTATGCTAAGACTAGCTTGTCTTCATACTCTCCCCTACAATCTACTTTCTTCCCTGACTGTAGCCAGCACTAAAAACCCAAACAAAACTTAGACCCACAAAAGAATGGAAATTCAAGAAGTTTCTTGTTAGGGAAGCCAACCTCACATTTCTCAGAACCCAAAATTCATTATGAATTTTACAAGCATTAACATCCATGATTAACTTCTTTCCTTCTCCCTTTATAGAAATACATGAATAATAGACAGAGGGATTTTTGACACATATTGAAATGATAGCCTTTATCAAATCCAAAATCTGCATGTGAATTTTGAACATACTCTTTAAAGGTAAATTAATGAGATTATCTCCCTCGAGGATCCTCCTATACCTGCACGTACACCTTAAGCCATCATTATTGAGAAAGCTTGACAACACCACTTGGTACCCTTTCATCCTGCCAACAACTAAATTATCAATTACACATTTGATATTCATTTTCAAACTTTTCATTAAGGATGACATCTCTAAGAGACAGTGGCATATTTTCATCGATCCACTATGTCCAACCCCTGCACCCCAATGCCACATTGGCTACACAATCAGTGGCTTTGTTCCCTTCCCTATACACATGTTGAACTCGATAGTTGGTAAAATATTTTTTAATTACTTTACATTTGTCTATAATATTTTTTATTTCCCATGGGGGGGCAGCTTCATCATTTAAAATATCCACAATTAACTTTGAGTCCCCTTCGATGATAACATTTTTAAAACTTGACTCCTTCAAGAAATTGAAGGCACCAAGAGCAGCCATAGCTTCTAATTTATTATTAGAGTAGACACCTAGGTTCACTCCAAAACCCATAATACAGTCACCTTTCTAGTTTCTCACTAGGCCTCCAACTCTAGCCTGACCCAGGTTTTCTTTTGAGAAACCATCAAAGTTGCACTTCACCCAATCTTTTAGAGGGGGATTCTAGAAAGTACCCATCCTATTAAGCATCTTGGTTCAATTCAGAATGGTTAATTTTTTCCATATACCCCAATTTTGTTTTATTCTCATTTGCTTGTAGTTTGGCCAGGTGTTGGAGAAGTTGTATCTACCTGCCTCAATATTTTCCTTAATTTGAATTCTAATTACTTGAAACATCTCCCCAATGCTTCTCTCCACCTCTATAAAAGTTCTATTGTTTCTATCCTTCCATAACCCCCATGCAACAAAGGAAGGGACTTGATTCCACAAATCTACTATAACATTATGAGAGAAAGGACAATTTGACCATCCTATAAATAGCTTCATTGAATTGGGAAACACCCAATCTGAAGACAGCAACTGCAAAACATTGGACCACACATCCCTCACATAATTGCAATAGAAGAATAGATGAATTATTGATTCTTCCTCTTACTTACATAGAGAACACCAATTAACCAAATGGAAACCTCTCTTGACTAGGTTGTCAATGGTGAGGATATTTCCATGGGCAACAGTCCACCAAAAACAATTAATTTTAGGAATTAGACTCTTAAGCCACACCCCTTTCTAGAAGGGATGAGGAGAAGCATCTTGAGCCCTCACCAAGTCTTCATGGGTATTTCTAACTAAGAAACGGCCTGATGAACTACTTTTCTAGAGCTACTCATCCTCCCTTCATCTATTGAACCACTTCACCTCCCCAATCAAATTATGCAAGTTGATGAGGAGTGGATCCCAATTCACCTATCTTTGACCACGCAAGTTATTTCTCCTTAACAAAACATCAAACTTCTTCCATTTTGGTTCCTCCCCTTCCCAAATTATATAATCACTCATCTTTTTGCCATAAATTTTGTGAAGACTACACTTTAGGGGATTCAAATCCTCATAAGCAGACAAGGTGATATTCTCAAGCCAAGGATCCTTCCAAAAATCCATATTAATCCCATTCCCTATTCTCTTCCTTGCTCCCAACTTCAGCACATTCCTTAACCTGATAAGATGGTTTCATAAAGTTGAACCAAAAGGAAAATCCAATTAAGACATGAAACACCCAGAATTCATGTTTCTCAAGTACTTGATTTGAAAAATTTTGACCCAATCTTTGGAAGCTTCCAG
The DNA here is from genome assembly GCA_007258455.2 of Sequoia sempervirens. Classification (NCBI taxonomy): domain Eukaryota; kingdom Viridiplantae; phylum Streptophyta; class Pinopsida; order Cupressales; family Cupressaceae; genus Sequoia; species Sequoia sempervirens. The sequence continues at coordinate 28,133,418 of VDFB02358134.1, read as the reverse complement.
AAGATTCTAGCAAATTTTAGTAGTTAAGGCCTTGTTTAGCATATGAATTCTTCACATCCCTAACCCCCCCACACCTTTTATGCCTATAAACTTTATCCCAGCTTACAAGAGATATTCTATTTTTTTCTTTTGTTCCTGACCATAGAAAATTCCTCTAAATTTGTTTTATCTTCTCCCCTACATGAGTAGGAATTTTAAACAAAGAAAGGTAATACACAGGAATATTCTGAAGAGAGGCTTTAAGGAGTTGGATTTTACCTACCAAACTTAGCAGCTTCCCCTTCCATCCTGCGAATTTATGTTCAATTATTTCTAATAATAGGTTCCAATAATTATTTTCCAATCTCTTAGAAAACAAAGGGAGACCCAGGTAGGTATCAAAAAAAATAGCTTCTTGACAACCCAAATTTTTTTTCAATCTATCCCTTATCAGCTGATCAATGTTGAAAAAGTAAACTTTGTTTTTTCATAGTTCATGCACTGACCAGACACAGCAGCATAATCATTAAGGACCTATTTCCATAAGCCTACTTCCCCCACCGAAGCTTCCCAAAAAAATAGGGTATCATCAACAAATTGTTGGTGGGACTCAGGCCTGAGAGAGGAAGCAACCTTAATACCTTTGAGAGCTTGTACATCCACCAACCTTTGAATATTCCTTCTCAGGACTTTAGCAACAATAATAAACAAGTAGGGAGAAAGAGGTTCACCCTTCCTGAGACCACGACCATAGGAGAAGAATCCTTGAGGAACACCATTAACCATAACATAATACATAGGGGAAGTTACACAGGCAGAAATCATCTTTAAGAATCTTCCATCAATCCCATACTTCTTAAGAATAGCAAACAGGAAAGGCCAGGAGACCTTATCATAGGCCTTGAGATGTCAATTTTGAAAGCCATCCCAGGCTTTTTTGAATGCTCCATAGAATGAATTATTTCATGGGTTGAGATAACAGCATCAATAATGTTTCTACCTTGAACAAAACCTTTTTGATTAGGGGCTATCATTTTTCCAAGTACCAATTTGATTCTAAACACCAAGATTTTGGAGAAAATTTTATAAAGAGTATTACAAAGGCTGACAGGTCTATAATATTTCATCGTTGAGGCATCAGCTGATTTAGGGATAAGAGCTATAAAGGTAGCAATCAGATTACTCAACAGCCTCCCCGACCTAAAAAAGTCTCTGGCAACACTAAAGAGATCATCTTTGACAATTTCTCAGTAAGTTTGAAAAAAAATAGGAGGGAATCCATCCAGTCCAGGGGCTTTAAAAGCTCCAAAAGAAAAAATAGCCTTTTTGACTTCTTCCATAGAAATAGCATTAGTCATCATCTTTAAGTCTAAGTCTGAGATAACATTAGGGATAACTTGAAGAAAATTAGCATTTACCTGGGGATTGTTGACCGGATTTAAAAGATAAGAAGAGAAGAAGTTAACTGCTTCCCTAGTAATCTCTTTTCATTTGTCACAATAGAGCCATCCTCTTTAACCAATGATCTAATTATGTTTTTACTTCTATGTTTGAGAGTATATTGGAGGAAGAATTTGGTGTTCATGTCACCTTCCGTCAACCATTGGACTCTTAGCTTTTGTTTCCAAAATATTTCCTCCTTTTTGTTTATCTTATACCATTGGGATCTCAAATCTCTTTCCTTCACACAAGTCTCTTCATCCACCAGGCCAAACTCCATAATATCTTGAACCTCTTTTAATCTTTTTCGTAGGGAATTTTTTAACTCAAAAATGTTGTCAAAGGTAAGCTTATTCCACCCTTTCACTTTTTGCTTAATTTTTTGTAGTTTTTCAACCAAACAAAACATTGGAGTTCCAAGAATGGGTTCCTCCCACCACGATTGAACTAAGGCAGCAAAATATGGATTTTCCCTCCTAGTTAATTTGGACTTGATTGTGCCTTATTTTAGTGTTGTAAAGTGTACCCCTTTACACATGCACACTTATTTAGGGCTCCCTTAATTAATTAAGCTTATTTTTTCCTTAGTTGACCCTTTAATTCTTATTCCAAGCCTATTTATTACATTTTTTGAAGAGGAAACCCAATATTCATTAATTCCTTAACATAACACTTATCATTGAGCAATGTGTGTCCTAGGTTTAGGGACCTGCGACACATTCGCCCATGGGAAAATGGGTCCTACCTTGACCTTAGGACCTAAATTTAAATTATTTTTTTGGTGGGATTTTAATATCTCTAAGTGTATATTCAGATGTCGGCTTGTGATATTTGAATTTTAGGAAATTGAGGATGCATACCTATAAATATAAGTTTATTTCACTATGTTTCACCTAGCAATTTGAAGTGAGAAAAATTATAGCAAAGTTGTGATTAAAGACATTCAAGAGAAGAATTATCAGAGTTTTATTGCAGCATTAAAGATCCAATTGTCATTTTAAATTCTTCTTGCATCATGCATTTTTTTTGGAGCTAATATGGTGATGTAGGTTTCATGATCCATTCAATCATTCAAATTCATTGTTTCAAGCAAGATTCAAGGTTCAAGATCCACATCCATTAAGGCCATTTCATGCAAGTTGTAGATCTACACTCTAAGATTTATGTAAGGGTTTGTTGATTGGTAACATTTTCTTGTTCATTCTTCATTCCCGCTTTTATGTTTCTATTAATTTCAAGGTTTGATTACCAAAATGGGGTTTGACCAAGGCAAACCCCCATTCACCAAAAAAAATATTTTTTCCCTTTCACGTTGTGTTTGCAAATCTAGGTGGAAGAAAGCTTGAAGATCCCTTGAAGAGAAAAATTGAAGAAGTTGGCAAAGTTGCAAAAGTTGTCATAAAAGTTGTCATCTCACGAAAACTCATTTATAGAATTTATTTTTGACATTTCGACATTGAAACTCGAAGAATCTGGAAGTGCAAAGATAGGACTAGAGGCTCTCGAAAGTTGCAAAAAAAACCCTAACAAAGGACCCATTCGCCCATGGGTGAATGAGTCCCAAATTAGCTTCAAAAACTAACTTTTGGTGAAAGGTACACTCAGATCTACCCTTCTCTGATCTACAATTTAATTGTAGGTTTTGTTAGTATTGAGTTTAATCTTGCTATTCCAAGTGTTAAATTTCATTTTGGTGTTACTTTACTATTTTTAGTTTTTCTCACCAAAGTGTTGTTTGACATTGAACTGCATCCTTCAATCATAAGGAAATCTAAAGATTCCCACTTTGAGTTGATTCACCTATGGATTGATAATCAATTCATTGTGTGGATCTCATTTCCTAATAAAATAGTGGAATATAGGTCTCTACATTATCAAATTGGTCAACCCCCCTTCTCCCCTAACCTATTTTTCTTTATTTCATTTTGGTGTACCCAACATTTGAGCATTGTGTCTTTTTTTTATTTTGGAGTCTATTTCAGCTCTAGATCTAGGTTTTGCATTCATTTGTATTGATTTGCATCTCATTTAGGGCTCTTAACTTTCATTAGTTTGCATCTAATTTAGGGTTTTAGGATTGCATTTTTGCATCTCTTAAATTCTAAAAAATATAAAAAAAAATACTTATTTTACAAAGCATTTACATAGTGTTGCATCATCATTCATTTGCATTACAAAATTGAATCAAAATTGCACATCAAATTAGGTCTCCTATTTTTTCATTTATCACTATTTTCATTTGCATTTAGACTTCAATTTCATAGAAAATTCAAACTGTAACCACATGTCTCAGTCCAGAACCTGAAAGCCATGGGAATCAACTCAGAAATTTGTAACTTCATTTTTCAAAACCCTCAGCTAGGATCCATTCACCCATGGGCGAATGAATCCCTGATTAGGGATTTTTCTTGCATTTCTGGGAATCAAAATCTATGCTTTTGTATTTTGTTGTGTTGTTTTCATATTCTTTTTACCGTTTGCAAAATATTTGTTATTTCAAATTAATATTATTCAACTTCATTTGATAAATTCAATGCATTGTGTGAATTCAAAATTGCATTTACAAGACATCATTTTTAGGTTTTTGTATAGCATAATTAGAAAATTTATCTTGTTTACATCTAAAAATTACAAAATATTTGCATCATTCCTTTACAAGTTTTCTAAGAAAAATTTCAATAAAAATAATGATGATCATTCTTCAAAAAATTATCCTATCTATGAGATTCTCTTGGAACAAGAGGAGGAAATCATTAACACCACCTTGACTAATTTTCATTCATTTCCCACTTGTGAGAATGTTTTTACGCAATATAAAACAACTATGGATAATCTTGACAATCATAAAGATTCTTCTCACAACACTCCTCTCCTTTGTGATGAAAGTGTTGTAGTTTTAGAAGAACCACACATTTAATTTCATGAGAATTATATTTGTCACTCTTCCAAAGAAATCTTAGCTCAAGAGGATGAGATCATAGATACACTTGTTAACATTACATTGCCTCACCTTCAATCATCCTTAAATACCCCTTCAATTTGTGGAATTAATGTGATAAAGCAAGAGACAATCATTGATAACCCCATTTCTCCTAACACACTCCCCCCTTGCAAAGGAAAAGAGTTGAAGTTAGAAGATGAAATTAATGACCATCATGATAATACTATTCATCTTTCATCTTGTAGTCAACCAATTATCAAACCAAAAAAGAAAGTGCATCAACATTACAAATCCAAGAAACAAAAGAAGTTTGACCCTCTGGAAGGCTTATTGAAAATATCCAAGACTGAGAATGATTTTTACACTCTTTTATATTGAGGATTAATCATAGTACCACCTAAACTTAAAAATTTGACAAAAAGAAAAGTGATCAAAATGGACCATATTATGCATATCGTAGAATATTTGGACATCATATTGATGATTTCCATGATTTACAAGAACTATTAAGAAATTTTGAAAAGAAACCAACTTGACTAAAATTACATGAACCTTCCTCCTTGCCATGTAATAGTTGTAGGATCATAGCATATTCACTATTGCATGTTTAACATTGATTACAAATCATTTTCTTTGAAAGGATATCATTCTCATCCATCATCTCCACTCATCCTTGTCCTACACTTAGTGGGGCCAAGGGGTTAGATAGCCTTTCCTAGTGGCACTTGATGTTGTCCCTTTGGCTAGTTATCTACCTTTCGCATAGACTGAACAAGATTGGGATGCAAACAACCTGCTATAGGTTGACTCGCATGCCTTACTAGTCTTTTGTTTTGTTTTCTTTTTCATGTTCTTTATGTGAGTGCATGTGTGTAATGTGATCCCTGTACTATTTTGTTTGATGTATCTCTTCATGTGCATTCCTCTATATTTCATAAACATTTAACTTTTATTTGTCTTTTGTTTTCCTTTTGGGGATGACACAAGGTGTCAATACATTTAGGTCTCTTTTATGTTGGCCCAAAATCTTTTCTTTTTTTTTGCTCTCTATGTGTCATTCTTCCTATTCTATGAGTATTTGGGGAACGATGACATTTCCAAGCTCTATAATCACATTGTAGCAAAGACATATTGACCCCAAATCCATGGATCCCTTAGGTGATTGGGATTTCATTTTGGGGGCAACCCCTTCCTCTTTCTTTTTCATGATGTAACTTCATTTGGAAACATATGACTTAGAATAGGGCTTCCTTAGTAAGCTCCCATGTCTATTTATTGTTAGCATTGATTATTTTCTACTTTAAAGTAAATTGCTCACAGCAATGGTTTTAGCAATTTCTTTAAAGTGGGAGCATACATTGGCATTATTATTTTTTTAAAAATTGGCATTCCTTATGTTTCATTGTGTGATTTTCTTTCTTCTTGTTATGCATCTTTTTCTTGGTGGTGTCATTGGGTTGATGTCCTTGAGGAGCGTGATATTTCTTGGCATATGACTTTCCACTTATTGGTTATGCTACGCATTGCATTCCCTAAGTTGTGAATCTTTTATACTTGATATGTCCTCTCTTGGAGACATTAGGCACAATGTTCCCTAAGAGGAGACCTTACATGAACTAAGAAAAATCCCTTTGAACAAACTTTATTTATATTTTTTTCATAAATTTTTAGCATAACACAACTTGTTAACCTTATGAAGCTTGAAGTTCATGTTTTTGTGGTGCCTTATCAGAGTTATTATAGATATAGCTTTGGTATGGTTAGTACGATGGGAAGCCTATAGACCTGGCATGACTTTCTCATTACATGGTGAGAGCCTATTGGCCTGGCATGACTTTCACACTTAGCCACTTTTTGGGTGCTCACCTAGTGGACAGCTTGAGGTTCCATAATCCTGTGTGAGTGTGTGTTGCTTGCATAGTGGGCATTGCATTCTGCTTGTGAATATTTTTGGACAAACAGCTAATGCTTGATCCACATCATGTTGGACAAATAGTCGAGGCTTGATCCACCCTTTTTTTTACTTTTCTTTAAGTTTTTGATGTTGTATGATTGAGTAATCTTGTCGTTGTTGCATACATATGCTTTGAATGTCTACTTTAGTGTGATTTTGATGCAAGGTCATCCTCTCACTAAAGTGGGGGCTAAATGTAGTGTAGTATATCATTTCCCTTTACATTTTAGTGTTGTAAAGTGTACCCCTTACACTTTCACACTTATTTAGGGTTCCCTTATTTAATTGAGCTTATTTTTTCCTTAATTGGCCCTTTAATTCATTTTCCAAGCCTATTTATTACTTTTTCCAACGAGGAAACCTGTCATGCATTAATTCCTTAACATACTCATTAAGCAATGTGTGTCCTAGGTTTAGGGACTTGGGTCCCATTCGCCCATGGGCGAATGGGTCCTACCTTGACCTTAGGACCTAAATTTAAATTATGTTTTTGGTAGGATTTTAATATCTCTAAGTGTATATTCAGATGTCGGCTTGTGATATTTGAATTTTAGGAAATTTAGGATAAATACCTATAAATATAAGGTTACTTCACTATGTTTCACCTAGCAATTTGAAGTGAGCGAGAGTATAGAAAAGTTGTGATCAAAGATATTCAAGAGAATAATTATCAGAGTTTTATTGCAGCATTTAAGATCTAATTTTCATGTCAAAGTCTTCTTGGATCATGCATGTTTTTTGGAGCTAATATGGTGATGTAGGTTTCATGATCCATTCAAGCATTCAAAGTCATTTTTTTGAGCAAGATTCAAGGTTCGAGATCCACATCCATTGAGGCCATTTCATGCAAGTTTTAGATCTACTTCCTAAGATTTATGTAAGGGTTTGTTGAATGGTAACATTGCTTTGTTCATTCTTCATTCCATCTTTCATGTTTCTATTCATTTCAAGGTTTGATTACCAAAATGGGGTTTGACCAAGTCAAACCCCCATTCACCAAAAACAAACAATTTATCCTTTTCATGTTGTGTTTGTAGATCTAGGTGGAAGAAAGCTTGAAGATCCCTTCAAGAGAAAAATTGAAGTTGAAAATGTAGTAAAAGTTGTCATCTCATGAAAACTCATTTATAGAATTTATTTTTGACTTTCTGAAATTGAAACCCAGAGAATATGGTAATGTAGAGATAGGACCAGAGGCTCTCAAAAGTTGTAGAAAAACCCTAGCAAAGAACCTATTTTCTCATGGGTGAATGAGTCCCAAATTAGCTTCAGAAATTGACTTTTGGTGAAATGTATGTACTCAAATCTACCATTCTTAGATCTAAAATTTCATTGTAGGTTTTGTTAGTATTGAGTTTAATCTTGCTATTCCAAGTTTTAAATTGCACTTTGGTGTTACTTTACTATTTTTAGTTTTTCTCACCAAAGTGTTGTTTGACATTGACCCCCATCCTTCATTCATAAGGAAATCTAAAGATTCCCACTTTGAGTTGATTCACCTAAGAGTTGATAATAAATTCATTGTGTGGATCTCATTTCCTAGTGAAATAGAGGAAGATAGGTCTCTACATTATCAAATTGATGAACCCCCCTTCTCCCCTAACCGAATTTTCTTTTTTTTTATTTTGGTGTACCCAACATTTGAGCATTGTTTCTTTTTTATTTTGGAGTCTATTTTAGCCCTAGATCTAGGTTTTGCATTCATTTGCATTGCATTGCATTAATTTGCATCTAATTTAGGGCTCTTAACTTCATTGGTTTGCATCTAATTTAGGGTTTTAGGATTGCATTTTTGCATCTCTTAAATTCTAAAAAATATTAAAAAATCAATCATTTTACAAAGCATTTACATAGTGTTGCATCATTCATTTGCATTAAAAAATTGAATCAAAATTGCACATCAAATTAAGTCTCCTAGTGTTGCATCATCATTATTTTGCATTACAAAATTGAATCAAAATTGCACATTGAATCAGGTCTCCTAGTTTATCGCTATTTGCATTTGCATTTACACTTCAATTTCACAAAAAATTTAAACTATAACCACCTGTCTCAGTCCAAAACCTGAAAGCCATAGGAATCAACTCATAAATCTGTAACTTCATTTTTCAAAACCCTCAATTAGGTTCCATTCACCCATGGGCGAATGAGTCGCTGATTAAGGATTTTTCTTGCATTTATGGGAATCAAAGTCTTTGTTTTTTGTATTTTGCTTTATTTTTTTCATATTGTTGTTACGGTTTACAATTTTTTTGTTCCAACTGATCATATTCAACTTCATTTAATAAATTCAGTGCATTATGTGAATTCAAAATTGCATTTACAAGACATCATTTTTAGGTTTTTGTATAGCATAATTAGAAAATTTATCTTGTTTACATCTAAAAATTACAAAATGTTTGCATCATTCCTTACAAGTTTGCTAAGAAAAATTTCAATAATAAGAATGATGATCATTCTTCAAAAAATTATCCTAGCTATGAGAGTCTCTTGGCACAAGAGGAGGAAATCATTAACACCACCTTGACTAACTTTCATTCATTTCCCACTTGTGAGAATGTTTTTATGCAATAAAAAAAAACTATGGATAATCTTGACAATCATAAAGATTCTTCTAACACTCCTCTTCTTTGTGATGAAAGTGTTGTAGTTTTAGAAGAACCACACATTTAATTTCATGAGAATTATATTTGTCACTCTTTCAAAGACATCTTAGCTCAAGAGGATGAGATCATTGATACATTTGTTAAAATTACATTGCCTCACCTTCAATCATCCTTAAACACTCCTTCCACTTGTGGAAGTAATGTGATAAAGCAAGAGACAATCATTGATAACCCCATTTCTCCTAACACACTCCCCCCTTGCAAAGGAAAAGAGTTGATGTTAAAAGATGAAATTAATAACCACCATGATAATACTATTCATCTTTCATCTTGTATTCAACCAATTATCAAACTAAAGAAGAAAGTGTGTCAACATTACAAATCCAAGAAACAAAAGAAGTTTGATCCTCTTGAAGGCCTATTGAAAATATCCAAGACTGAGAATGATTTTTACACTCTTTTGCATTGAGGATTAATCAATTTACCACTTAAACCTGAAAAATTAACAAAAGGAAAGGTGATCAAAATGGACCATATTATGCATATCATAGAATATTTGGACATCATACTGATGATTGTCATGATTTACAAGAACTATTAAGAAAATTTGAAAAGAAACCAACTTGACTAAAATTACATGACCCTTGCTCCTTTCCATGTAATAGTTGTAGGATCATAGCATACTCACTATTACATGTTTAACATTCATTACAAATAATTTTATTTGCAAGGAGCTCATTCTCATCAATCATCTTGGCTCATCTGTGTCCTTCACTTAGTAGGGGCAAGGGGTTAGATAGCCCTTTCCTAGTTTAGCACTTGATGTTGTCCCTTTGGCTAGTTATCTGCCTTTCGCATATACTGAACAAGATTGGGATGTGAACGACTTGCTATAGGTTGACTCATATGTGCCTTACTAGTTTTTTGCTTTGTTTCTTTTTCATGTTCTTTGTGTGATTGCATGTGTAATGTGATCCCCTATACTATTTTATTTTATGTATCTCTTCATGTGCATTCCTCTATTTGTACCTACATTCTTCTATATTTCATAAACATTTATCTTTTCTTTGTCTTGTGTTTTCCTTTTGGGGATGATGCAAGGCGTCAAGACATTTAGGACTCCTCCATGTTGACCAAAATGCTTTTCTTTGTTCTCGCTTTTCTTTAAGTCTTTGACATTGTATGATTGAGGCTTGATCCAAGGTGTTAGAGAAAGTCGGGTTTGGCTCTTATTTCATCAAATTTCATTACATGTTGTCTAATTTATAAGGGCTTCAAGTTGGGAAAGGGTTACCAAATCTAGGAGGTAGCTGAGTTTTTGGAGCACTTTGGACCAAAATGCCCCCTGCCATTATATCAGGAAGGCCCAAAAACCTTAAGATTGACTATCAAATCATCAAAATTGGATCACTTGATCCTAGGCATCAAAGGTTTTTTCACCCAATTTGGTTGTACCATCAAACATACAATTCATACAATCATAGGGCCTTTCATCATAGAAAATTCGTAGCAAGTCATGGGTGAAAATTTTGATTTAAAAATCTATTTTTTAATTCAGATTTAAAATTTTAAAAATGAAAAATAAAAAAATGTGGGTTTTTTTATCCATAAACATACTATATGTGTACAAGGTTGTCGAGCCTATAAGAGGGAGCCACGTGGAAACTTTGTACACACCCACACAACTCTGTAGGATGAGCATCGAACCCACCAAACCTTTCCACTGGTTAAAGAGTATGTTGGTTGTATAATATAGATTCTACTTGTTGTCAACGCCCAAAATATTTTGGGAGCATATTCCATTAATTGAGTATATTTTGGTGGGAAGAATCATATTCTATTTTAATGGCACCCTGGCTGTCAAATTTTTTCTATCAACTACTAACATCAACACTATGTCAACAGTGACATTAGTAGCCCTCTTGAAAAAATTGTGCCCCTCTCCATTGGCATTTTCATTTAGGAAGGAAAACTTTGGAGGTCCATAACTTGGTCATACGAACTCCTTTTTTAGTACATTTTTTTTATTTGGGGTAGAATTTCACACTTTATGTAGTGGTGTAGTTGGTTTTTGATTTTGCTGTCTATTTTTTCAAAAAATTATAGATTCTCACAGGTGTTGCTAATTCGTTCTCATTTTCAAAACTTTTGGGGCTCTATTCTTGCTCCCATGGTAACATTTTTGGGTGAATTTTTTGAAAGTGTATAATTTTTTGTGTACTTTTTAGTGGTTTAATTAGATTGATCTCATCTTGTGTAAAAAAATCCTTGATCTTGTGGCCAAATTTGGCATCTATAAGCACTAAGATCAAGTCCACTTCATTATTGTTGGCAAGTGGCACCTGTAATCACACTAAACATAAAGTGACAAATCATATATTTCTTGTGGGGTTTCATGGTTGAGTAATTTTGGTGGGGTAATATTTTTCTTTTGTCATCTTATGTTTGTTGATTGGTCTATTGTGTAACTAAAATTGAGGAGTTTAATATGGGTATCAAAATGCATCTTGTTGTAGTAAGGTTAAAACGATGGAACTTTAAGTCTTAGCGATATGGAATCCTAACACATTGTAGGTGGCTTAATCTTTTTCCATATCTCTATGGAATAGTTTCTAAACATTCATAAAAATGGAAGAGAGTTGTGTGGGACATAAAAGCAAAGCATATCCTGGGAGTAATTGGTTTTAATTGTGATATTGACACACAATTGGCCACTTATGGTATTGAGATCCCTTGTGACCTTATGACCAGAATTTGGGAGATGTATGGAGACTCAAATGAACCTCCATTCCCAGAGGATCCTATTACAGATTGTCTTGCTCCACTTGTTGAGTTTAGACCTATTGATGATAAAACAATTTTTGAGCTTGCTCATTGGGAAATGTATTTTTTTTTATGACACAAAACCTTATCCTTCTCCTCCTACCAAGACTTCTATTTTGATGGATCTTGATCTAGATTTAGAGGGTTCATCTTCTTCATCTATGAGTCAACATCTTGAGGCTGAGGACTCTTGTAATCCAACATTGGAAAAATCATCCAGTGTTCTTACTTCATCATGTTTTGAGGATATAATAGGGGATGATAGGTGTAGTCGAATGATATGCACTAAGATATCATCTTCTTCATCTACTATTGTACTTGATAATGCTTGCAAAACCATATATTTGGCTCCTTGTGATTCAGTACAGCAAGACATTCATCATCTTCTAGAGATGGATACTTGGGATAAGTACTTGACAGACATTGTTGGTTTGTTTTGTGACTCCTACATTTCATATTTGAGAGACATCATTGATTACATTCATCTTCTCTTTGATGGAGATAATCCTTCTTTAATTGTTGTGAGGGAACACTCTAACCCTCTTGTTCATTCTCTACATGATCATCCTTTGTATTTTGACATGAGTGTAGATACTTTTGGACAACATTTGGAGGATGCTTATTTGTCTTTAGAGGAGGTATCTTTATCTTTGTATTATGTTCTACAATTGCTTCTAGGATATTTTGGATTATCTTATTTGCTAGTGTGGCATAGAATGCTTGTTTGGAGTATGACACCTTTCAGTATCAACATGGAGACATCTAAGCATTCTTCAGAGACATCTCACATAATCTTCCTTCTCACACATATTCCTTTCAAGAATGGGAAGATATCTTGAATACCCTCTTGGTCTTGTTTCTTCCCAAGGGGAGGAATGTTGTTTGACGGTCATGGATCATCTTCAACATTCATTTCTAGACATCTACCATCTTTGTATGAGACTCTACATTGAGGGAGGGCTACATGGTCTCTCTCTTTTGTCCTATGGGGGGTCTTTTTCTTCAAATGGGGTTTTTTCCTGCTCATGCATCCTTGAGAGTATTTTGTTTTCTATCTCTCTTTTGGGGAGGAGTTTTTTCCCACTGGGTTTTCTCCTTTTCTCCATTTTTGAGAGATTACATTTGCATATGTACATGGATACCTAGTATGGCCTCGTAGTCAAGACCCATCTTTGTGTCATTTTCATAAGTACTCCCTAAGTTGTACTTAAGGGGGGTGTTTGTGTAAATAGGCATTTTACCTATCTATGTCCTATTTATATTGTTAAGTCCACTTACGTCCTAATTGGCTTTTATTTAATGTGTGTGTCCTAGGTCATTTAATTATGAAAAAATCATTTATTTTGGTACATCATCACCCTTGCCTATATAAGAAAGGATTCATATGTGCATTATAACAAAAAACTATGAAAAAAAATGAAATTCATTCTAGCAATCTTGCATCCATAATCATAGCATGATATTTCTATCATCTCTCTTGTGGAAGTTATTTTATCTTACAGATGATCTTAGAGTGTTGAGGATTTCACCATGAACTCCTACAGATGTAGATATGTAGATATGGTTGTGTGTACCATATGCTTGAGTAAATATATAAAGGTATTTTTTAGATACAGATGTTGATGTGGTTTATAAATATGATTATGTATGTTAAATAGAGATGTGAATATAATATATTATATTGTGCTACCAAGTTTATATACATGCTTATTATTTGATTAGGCTTAAGTCAACCAATGTTTTAATTATTCTTAATTCATTGTGATAAATCTATTGTTCCAAAGTAAGTGGATTGTTCATTCGCTTGAATTATATATTATTTCTAAAATATGTTCTTAATCATCTTGTTGGTTTTCTATCTACAACATGTTTATATGGCTATAGTGTGTTTATTTAGATAATTTTATGGTTGATTCACTAATAGAAAATCATTTATCCTTGATGTAAATTATAATTTGATGTATCTTATGTAGTGTCAAAAATGTAATCCTTTACATTTTCACACTATGTTTTCTCATCCCCTAATCTAATTAGACTTCATTAAGCCTCTAATTGGCCCAATTTTGCATCTAAAAGCATAATTCATTGTAATTTCTGAAAGGGGAATCATGATTTAATTAATGCCATTATCATTTTTAACACCCCAAAATGAATAGGTCTTGGCAATTTAGGTCAGGACCTATTCACCCTTGCATGAATGAGTTCCCTTTAGTTGCTTAATTCAAATTTTAAATATGTTTTTGGTGGCCCTTTTATGATCCCAAATTCAAATTCAAATTTTGGCTTGTAATGTTTTATTTTTGGGAAATTAGAAAATTACTTATAAATACAAGGTTTTTTTATCAATTTCAATCCTAGAACAAGATAGCACAAGAAAGAGATTATTTCAAGAGCTAATATTATTGTCAAAGGTGTTCAAGAGTAGATTTCTCAGTCATTTGTTGCAGCATTAAAGATCTCAAGCATCACATGTCAAAGTTATCAAGCATCATACATGTTTTTGGAGCTAACATTGTGATGTAGGTTTCAAGCATTCAAGTCAAGATTCAAGCATCAATATCACATAATCAATCAAGCCATTCATGCAATGTCTAGGCCTTGGAGAGATGTACTAATTTTTAGTGCTTCAAGGGTTTCAAATCAAGGTTTTGGTGAGTTGAAACATAGAAATTGTTCATTCATCACTCCTTTCATGTTTCATTGTTTCATTTCAAGGTTTAATTACCAAAATGGGGTTTGACCAAGGAAAAATCCCATTCACAAAAAACAAAAAAAATCCCTCTTATGTGTTTTGCAGATCTTAGGTTGAAGAAGGATTGAAGATCTATCAAAAGAGAAAAATTGCAAAAGTTGAAAAAGTTGCAAAAGTTGTCAATATTATCGTCAAGCCATAGAAACTCACTTTCAGAATTTATTTATGAATTTTCGAATGTGAAACCCGAAGGAATCAGGAATGCAAACCAAGGACCAAAGGACTATGAAAGAAATTTTTCAACCCTGGTTTAAGCCGTTGACATTGAAGCAGCACTATTATCATGACAGACTAGTGTAGAGCCCATTTCATGGTATAGGGACCATAGCCATAACCTATTGCACAAGCAACAAAGCAAGCATAGGCCATTACTATAGGTGGGATCCATAACCAGTTGGTCCAATTCCATATCCTCCAGCACTAGCTTCAGTAGCACCCCTACTATTTTAAGGTCATCTTATCAGTAGCAGTTCCATTTCTCGAGCTAGAAGCAGTAGATCCAGCAACACCACCAGCATCATAGACAGAACCAAGGTATCTAAGCTTTCCATAACTTTCTCCAACCGGATAAGCAAAGGCTACACACTAGGGCAGTAGCACAGTTTATTCTGTTGATTGACAAGATCCTATTGTACCAAGACCCTTTCGCCTTTGGGTGAATGAGTCTCGGGAGGACACTCAGCACAACCTTTTTGTGACAGGTGCATAAAATCACACCCTTCTTAGATCTGCAATTGCTTTTTAGATTCTATCAGATTAAGGTTTAATTTAGAGGTTTCATGTGTTACATTTCCTCATTACATTCATCTCCCAAAAGTGCATTTCAGGCTGATTTACCCTATCCTAAGTCATAAGGAAAACAACAAGATCTCCACCAAGGTTGACTCACCTAAGGGTTGAAAGTCAATCTTTCCTTATGGGATCTCTTTTTCCTAATGAACTAAGGAAGATAGGTGCATCATAACCCCCCTTGTTACTATCCACTTTGATAAACCCATTTTCCTTTATTTCATCTTATACTGGTGATCATATATTTATGGTTTGTGAGTGATTGTGTATAATTATGGATGCACCTATTGATTGTTCTTTATATTGCACTAAATAAATCTGTATATATGCTTGTAATTACACATTATTAGTTTTTTTGTATTTGTTATTGTCATTATAAAGATTCAACATGTAGTTGAATATTAAAGGTGTGTTTGGCTTGTGGCCCACTTAAAAATTCATGAAAATAGATTTTATTTAAAACATGCCACATTTGATCAAAGGTTCCAAAAAAATATAAAGGGATCTGTTGTGCCCAAGCCCACTTTTTTCTTGTTTGATTATCAACAACCTTCAATCAAAGGTTATTTTTTGGAACCTACAGGGCAGTTGATTCCCTCCAAACCATATTTTAGGATTTTGTTAGACAAAAACTTGCTAATTTAGATGATATTTTTTACAATCAAATGAATCATCGTGACACAACAATTTGCATAAGCATATCCTTCAAAGTAATATTTAAAAAAATATTTTTGAATATATTTTATTTTATTATTATCTTCCTTTTTTATTTTCTAATTAAGAAAGGGTTGTTACAAAAAATAAGACATTTTCTTTGACACATGTGAAAACTAACAAACTAGAAAAAAATATGAAAATAAGATCACCCTTTGTATTGATGTCCTTTAAAAAAATAAAATAAAAATAATTTAGATATGTATGAAAATAATTATGCACCATAGGGATATATGTATTTAAATTAAAAAATTCTCATTTGAAAAATTAAATGTAAATAAAATATGTAACAAAAAATGTGTGTCCTAGATATCAATGTTAAAGATATATGTTTAAGAGATTATGAAAGATTTAATTTCTAGCTAAATTCATGCATTATGAGGAAATATTAATCATTAAAAAATACTATAAAATATGATTTTATCAACAAATAGTTTTTTAAGGGGTGGTGGGCCTAGCTTGATTGGCTAAAGCATCCTGTTGTAGGAAAGAGATCACAAGGTCTAGTCTCCCCACCATCCCCATGGTATCGAAGGGCATGTCGCATCAGCATCACCAGTCATGTGAAAAAAAATTACCAAGTGCATTGTAGTTTATAGAGGGGTGGCTACCCGATTATGATTCCTATAGTCTAAAAATATATGCATGTATATTTTTTAAATCTACATAGAAAATCTCACAAATCATTAGTTTACATTGATAAGTAGGAGGTATTGATAATTAGGAGGTATTTAATAATTTACTTGTTATAATTGAGATTTATTTTTTAAATGTTGATTTTCTTGGCCCGTTCAGGTAAAATATTGAGACATAGCATTATATTATCACCCCATGATGATTAAGTATAGATTTGATATGGTGATGGTGAGGACTCACCCTAGAGATGGTTAGTTAGATTATTTGTATAAGACACATTAAGGATTGTCCTTTAAATGAGAATTAATGATTGATATAGTTGCCCTAAAGAAGAGATAGGTGGAGACTATTAGTAATTACTACAATTGGTGTCCATTCTAGGAATTGTTTTATTAGGTTCTTAGATTTTGACACAAATATTTTGCAAGAGGTGTAAATTTTTAAGTGTTTACACTTGATTTTATTTAGAGTTTGAGAATATTGTGTTTTAGGGATTTTATCGATTTAAAAATATATTAATGTATAATTATCACAACATTTATTTACTAGGTTTAAGAATACTTATAAGAGTTATATTGAGTTAGCAATTTTTTTTCTCTTGGCACATAATTTATCAAGACACAATATGAGTTGGTGTGATACCTTATAGGGTTGGAAATGGATCACATGTAGTGATTTCATCATGATTTATGGCTTTCAATGTTTGAGCTCATTATTTGCATCATGGGAGTGACAAAGAATGATAAATTAATAAAATCCAAACTATAGGAGGTTTGATAGAATATCTAATCCAAAGTCTACTTAAAATTTGGTTGAGGAGGAATTATTAGAAATAATTAAGTAATTATTTTTTATTAACTACACCTAGTGGTTAAGAGATTTATATGATGTGAGTGTATTTCTATCATATTGATATGAAATAAATAGATGCCACTCATTCTAATATTTATTATTGTTTGTCAATTTAATGTTAAAAATTGTATATCCTGCAAAGGTTCTATTACATTATTTTTGGTCTTGCTTTGGTTTTCACATTTCATAGCATGTTCTAGGATAATTTTAACCAATATTATCCTTTCACCCACTCTTAATTCTAGTGTTTTGTTGTGTATATATGATTTTAGCCTTGTTTCCTATATTTCGTGTGTTCCCCTATGTTTTTGTTATGTTTTACTCTCATCCTGTGAAGTGTTTGAGCATGTTATACTTGGATGCTAGCTTCTACATAATGTGTTTCCATCCTTTAAATATACATCCACAAAACATTTATTTTATAACCTATTAGTGACTTTCCAACTTCTAAATATCTCTTCCAACTATCATATACCCAATTTTTTAAAATCCAATAATTTCCTTTATATGTTAAATGTCTATTGGAGCTTCTCTCTCATGCTTCCAAGATTTATTCTTGTTACTCATGCAAGTTTGATCTCTCCAAGGGAAACCAATGATACTTTGTAAGATTCTATAATATGTTGTGGTAGTCCAAAATTTGATCACCTCTTTGGCCTCATGAGCATCATCCATTATCATTATGAAAACTAGTTTTCTATTATTCGACCTTATCTATTTGTTATTTCTTGACATTTCATTATTTCATATTTGTATGTTGTGGAGTTATCACCTCCTTTATTAGCTTCTATACACATTAGGATATTAGCATCTCTATACACTTGAGGTAATAGTGTTTGTAGATTACTCTATATTTTTTGTTTGTATTCCTAGATGAGCATAGGATAAGAGCACACACTCTTTGATTTCATTTTCTCATTTTGACTACTTATAGAGGTCAAAAAACCAAAATAGGGGCTTGACCATTCTTGTAAAGCTCTCAAATAGTCTCTTCCATTTTTTATCTCAACTAATAGGCTTTTCTAAAGACATAATTTCATAAATATTTGTGTCTCTCTTCCTTTCTTTTATTATTTAATTACATTTCATTTTATTTAATTAGTATAATATTAGCTTAGTATTTCTCTATTCTTTCTAGCACTATTTTGGTGCTTTTTATTTTTTATCATCATCCCTTGGTGTGTATATCATACTAGTTATATATAGGGAGTTTCATTTTCCAACTTTTCATTTTCCAACTTTTCTAGATAAAAATATGTAAACCAAATGGTAATGTGGATATTGGACAACAACACACCATGCTAGAATATTGGGCAATAAAAAAGTATCAATTTTGAGGTTTCTCATTATTTTTAATTTTTAGTTTTAATATCTATTTTTAGTTTATGTACTTATTTATTATGTTATTCTAGTTTTTAAAACCTACCTCAATCAATGTTAAAGTAAATCAAACATAGTTCAAGTTTTCTTTTATATTTTGTTGAACCTACCAATTCAAGACAAAAAAAAAATCTTGAGCTTCTTCCACTTTCTTCCAAAAACCAAAAAAAACTTTCCTATTTGGTTAGAGTGCCCCAAACCCCATTCCATGCTACTAAAGGAGAAAAATAATGACCTTTTAATGGATCATTTGTATCTTTCCTCATGATATTTATCTTTGATTATCACCATCCCTTTATCATGTTTCACATACCTATGGATGGTTTTATCCTTTATGACAATCGCCTTTGATGTTCAGACTTCTCTCTTAAAAATAATGAGCCTTCTCTTTTTTTTCCATGATCCCATGATGTATACTCTTCTTGTTTCTCCACTTATTCTCTTTGTTTAGAGGAGGCTCCTTTCCTTTCTAAGTATACAAGTTGTAGCATGATAAAATTATTTATCATTTTCTTCACATCACCTTGTGTACTCTTCATGTCAATGCTTTTCCCTACAATGATGAGGTATTGCATCCAATGTTGACTCTCATTCCACATAAAATTATGTACAAATAGATCTTAAGCATACTCTTTTAGATCCTTCTTCCACACCTTATGTTCCTAACATAGAAGATCTCATAATTAATGTGTGCTTCATGAATAGACTTATGACACCCATTGTGGTGACAATAAGTCCATCAACATTAAATGTGTAATTTCTCTAGGTATTCCTAAAATTATTATATGTGGGGTGCTTTATCCACTCCCACCTTCTCACTTGATTATTACTATCTATTTTTTCTTTATGATCCTATGAATTCCTCTTATTAACTTTCATGTCATAGGGTACATATACAACACTGGATAAAATTGGTAGGTCAATCCTATTCATGTTTCTCTTCCTCCATCAACTCTAATTCTTCCATTAGCTCCTCATCTTCTTATTGAGAAAACCAAGGAATATCATCTTAATGAGCATCTTAATTCCACTTAATTTAATATATCCTTTTGAGAGATGATTCAAATTTTACTTTCTTGTTCTAACATGCTTCATAAGGCTTTACAAAAGATTCATGTTCCCTCTTCCATTAAGCCACCTAAATTATACACTCTAATAAATTTCATCTAGAATAATATAATGTGAATCACATTTCTTCCATCCAAACTTATTTCTTATGAGGTTTAGAAATAAAACCTTCCTCTCTTTATTGTGTTCAGTATTAAATTTACGGGCATTAATAAACCCTAATTGATAATGTTTCTAGCATTAATCTTAGTCATCTTGACTTTCTAAAATAAATCCTTGTTGATAATTCTTTTCTTACTCCCTTAAATTTATCCATTAATGTTTTTGATAATGTTGGATGATATCCTTTGGGAAAAATTGATTTACTTATATCGTTAGGACTTATCACCCTCCCTAACATACTTCAAGTCATGCCACATAATCTTTCTTATAGTATTTTTCTTGGTAGACTATGAATTCACTTAATGGGGATAATTCCCTCTAATCTTCATCAATCCATGTAAATTCCATTTGTGGAGGAAATTATTTTATGATCAAATTTGATATCGAAAAATTTGAGTATGTCAAATTACTAATGTTTTCTTTATATTCCATTTCTATAATGGTCCTTTCTATTTTAGTCATATAGTAGATCCACCATTGATATCACTTGTTACTAACTCTATATCACTCATAGACCATTATTCTTCTAACACATATCTTGGTGATAATTGGGGCTCCTTAGACTTCACCCCTTCTTACACTAGTGAATACAAGGTAGACCGTAGGCACTCACTTTGACTACATGGAAAATAGATCTATATTTCTTATGGTGGGATCATTCCTTCTCCTTTTCTCAATTTTGCTACTACTTATTCAACATGTGGATATACATCTTATTTCAACATGGATAATGATGTGGATCCTCATATTTTTTAGTTGAAAAGGCATTATGGGCATAGATTCAAAATCATTTCTAAGAATGGATAAAATAGAAATGGTCTTGGGAACATGGGACAAGGAGTTAAGGTCAATGTGAAACCTGCATCACACTTTTCTACTATGGTTTTATGTTATTGGTCTTCTCCTCTATCTAAATCTCCTATTTCTCCATCAATTGATATCTCTGTGACTTATTTTCATTAATTACACATTTCTCCCCATTAGGAGGGGTCAATTCCTCTTTTATTTTTCTTTTAAAATCATTCAAAATATTCAATCCTCTTATATTTTTCATCCAAGAAAATGACAACTCCTACACATAGCTTTAACATTCATCCTTCTATATATATTCTTCCTATGCTCATATAATCCCACTTGATCACTCTCCCTCCTACTACACAATAAATTTCTCAAACACAACTCAACACTTCCCTCTCATGTATATCATGAAGTGTTAGGTCATCCCACCAACCAATGGCAAGTTTCACAAGATAAAATATAAAACCTTATTGATACAAGTACTAGCATTTTTCCTTCTAATGACACACCATTTTCTTCTTCACATGATACGTGACATTGATAATCACCTATGTCTAGTTCATTCTACATTATAAGTAAATTCATTTTCTCTTTATATACCACCTCTATTTTAGCATTGAGATCTCTCTTAATATAAGAACCACATTTATCATTATATTAAGACCCCTTTATTATGACATCCAGCTTACCTATGTTGTCACATGGGACTACCTCGATCATTTTGACTACTAATGCTTGATATTGATACTACCTCTATCTTGCTCTCTTCTATTTTCACATTTTTGTCATGTGGTATTTAGGCCTCTCTTCATATATGTTGTGTTACCCATTATATGAAACTCATACATGTCAACTCATATTATTTCAACATAATTCTAGGTGCATTGACAACTAATTTTGGGGGCACACATCCTTCCTTAGGATCCCTTTCCCCATTTCCCCTTACGCATTGCCTTAAAATATTCATATATTATACATGCCAATATTTTATGGAGGAATATATTTTAAGCACATGTGCAAACACACATATCCAAATTCACATTTGAAAACATGAATCATCAAAATTCTTTCAAAATTAAGCATGGGTATGGTGACTATTTAATAACAACTATTTGATCCACAACTATAAATATTGGATCACCCAACAACATAGCACACAGTATTTTAAACATCTAAATCACCTACCAATAGGGCATAATAATTTTACAATTGATTCATTGATTCCTATGATTCATAGTAATAGAGTAAATTTAAAGACCTTAAATTATGAATACTCTTATCATGGTTCCTTGTGATAGGGTAAGCTAGATCTTGAATTGTGCATTTTATTCTCTCCAAATGAATCAGTTTTTTCTTTATAAATAAAATTCTCTATTTGTTACATTGTTCTCATCTTTGAAGATTACTCTATTTTTCTTTTCTATATATATGTTTGTGATGTTTTAAGTCAAAAAATTGTAGGTTTTATGGTTTTTTACATCTTTGTGTAGTAGGTTTTATTTGTTTGACATGTGGTTTGTAGATTCTTAGGTTGGGGGCATGTTTCCCTTACTCAAAGAATTTTAGTTTATTATTTTTAGTATCCATTTTTATGATTTTACTTTTGGTATTTTATTTTTGGAACTTTAGCACAGTTGATCACTTAGTGACATCAAGCTGCTAACATGGGGAAAATGTAATGTAAAAAATTATGTACCTTTTAATTATCACATTATTTTTTGCACTCACTTTGGCGTCTACCTCCCATAGAATGAACCATATGAATATTTAGCTTAGCATTAGCCTTTTACCTAATCCTAGTTCTAGCATTGTGTTGTGTTTTTGTGTGTTTTCATGTCTTACCCCATGTTTGTGTTATTTGTTTCTCCTATTCTATGAAGCCTCTAAGCATGTTGTACATGGAAACTAGTGTAGTGCATATTGGAATGTTCTATATTTTTTGATGAGATCTTCAAGTTTTTGGTCTTTCTGGTTCACAAGGGCTTTCATTCATATTTTTATGACTAGAACCCATCCTTTTGTGCTTTGGCCCTTTGCATATGTTATATCCTTAGATATTCTAATGTTGAGTAATTTTTCCAATTTATTCACTTATGTTTATAGCCTAATCCCCTTGAATAACATAGCCTTACCATCATTTTACTTTCATTAAAAATGTTTACATTTTCTTATTTTATTCCTTATGTTATCAAGTCATGTTTACTTTATAACTTTAAGTCCCCATTTGTGTTCCATGATTATTAATTTCCTATTGCATTATGAGCATCCTTCACATCGTAGTTCTGATATGAAGTATTTTTGCTAAAAGAGTGAACTATCAATGTAGTACCATGTGTCCCTAAGTGTAGATTCATATATTCCAATTCATCCAAAATTAAGTTGGTGTAATTACAAAATTCATTAACAAATTTTGAATATCATAGTATTAAACCATCCTTTTTCTTTCATTAACAAATGTTTGCATGTGATTGTTTTATTCCTTATATTATCTATTCATAGTTACATTATAACTTTAAGTCCCCATTTTTGTTCCATGTTTATCAATTTCCTACTGCATCATGACCATCCTCCACATCATAGTTTTCATATGAAGTATTTTTTTAAACGAGTGATTTAGCAATGTAATGCCATGTGTTGCTAAGTGTAGATTCATATATACCAATTCATTTGGAATGTTATCTTGTTATGATTACCCTATTAATGATTATGTGTGTGCTTCATGGTGTAATTACAATTTTTTGTTAGCTTGTGACATTTGGTGGCGTTTTATTGTGTCTTACAATTCCTTCATATTGTGGTTATGAAGGTGGACCCCACTTTTATTTTTATGATGTGTGATGGGTTTTATCAATCTTAGGATGATGTCTATGTGGTCTCTAGTTGGGAGTATTTTATTACATCATGAAACTTCTTCATACATGGTTTTGAATGTGGGTCCTAATTTATTTATGTGATGTGTGATGGATTTATGTCTTCTAAAGAAATGTTGATTTAGTTTCTAGCCCAGGAAATATTATATATGGTGATAGAAAATTGAGTTTTTCATTACATTATGCAGCTTTTCATATCATGATTATGAAAGTGGACCCCATCTCCACTCCCATATGTGCAATAGGGATAAAAGGTGATATGTTACTGCATATTGTGGCTTAGTTGTCAATACACATGGAAAAATGTTATGATATTATTGGACCATGTGTTAGTCACCCCAATAAATACAATGCTCCTATTGATTGAGGTGTACATATCTCTCTAATGGCACATGGTGCAATCACAAGAACATAAATTGATGCTTGATAGGTCATTTTCATCACCATGACTAGGTGAGCTCACCAAGCTAACCCAGTAACTTCCAAATCACCATTAAATCCCTTATTTGAGCTATGTAAAATTCTAGATATACTTTTCCTACACAAAAATAAGATATGATCTCCTAAGCATGATTTCAAACACTTTTTAAATGGCTATTATTGAACCCTCTTGTGAGCCACCTTTAATGTGGTAGGTTAATTTGAAATGTTAGATTTGATGTAGATTTCCATAAGTTTTTGAGGGTGCAACTTCCAACTAATATAAGTGAAATTTCTCTCCTCTTTTCATAGGTTGATCATTATTGTTTCTAGTCTTTTATAATTTTTGGGCATATTTTAGGGCTTCAAGTATTGAACATCTAGTTTCAAGAGTGTAGTGAATTTTTGAAGAATATAAATGTTAAAATATTGTAATGGTTGTTAGGAATTGAATGTCTCCAAGGTTATTTGTATATCTTTAGGAGAATTCATAGCCTCTTGTTTAGGTTCTCTATTATCATAATTGTTGATATGAATATAAAGATTTGATAAATATAATAATATTTTTAAAACATTACAAACCTAGTAATGATCATTTTTTCCTTACATGTGGATTTTTGCATTACAATGCTAGATAATTATGTTTTATGTTTGATACCTATTATTTGATGTATTTTATGCTTAAATCATTCTTTCATGCTTCGATTCACTATTTTTCCTGTTGTGAATTATGACTTTGTAACCCCTTAGATAAACACTGAGATAAGAAACAAGTGATTCAATCACACTCTTTAAAATAAACAAATAATCTAATAGTATCTTAGAATAAGTTTAATGATTGTTCAACACATTGATTTAGTATTTAAAAAATAATATAATTTATGAGCCTCATAGATTAATCATCTTGTGAATCATGTCCTTGTCATGTCTTCCTCTTGCATTTTTTGTAATGATGTCAATA
Source organism: Sequoia sempervirens (assembly GCA_007258455.2). Classification (NCBI taxonomy): domain Eukaryota; kingdom Viridiplantae; phylum Streptophyta; class Pinopsida; order Cupressales; family Cupressaceae; genus Sequoia; species Sequoia sempervirens. The sequence continues at coordinate 28,108,273 of VDFB02358134.1, read as the reverse complement.
TCAACTATCTAAGAGGTCATTCATGTTGTTGGTTATATTTTAACTAGAAATAGTCTTTGGGATTAAACTTGCATTAATATAATTGCAACTTGTCAAATTGTCTCATCTTTGAACAAATTCAATCCTATTTAGGATACCTCTAGGGATACCATCCTGAGTTTAAGCTAAGCTCAAAGTGTAGGATATTTTATTCACTCTCATTAATTTTCCTTTAAACGTCAATCTATTTATGAATCTCCATTTTATCTTCTTGATGATACCCCCTTGGCCTTGAAGGTGAAACTATGTTCTAGGATCAAATGGAGCAATGATTTTGAACCCAATAATATAGCACTAGGGATAAGCATGTTTATTTGTTGTCAATGAAGTGTGAACTCAATGCATATCTTAAAAACCTCAATAATATATCAATTTTTACAACTTTGTGCATATTTTTAGGTGAGGTCACTTAGCCCACAACTCATGCCAATAGTTAGGTGTCATTTCTAGGGACTAAATTTGATTGGCATAAGTTGGTATTCAACCAACTTAAGAAAACATTACTAGGTTGAAATAAACTTGATGACTTTGCTAGTGTAAAGATATTTTTTTAGCCTTTGTGGTTTTGTTTGCTATAAATATTTCCTCATTTTATGAGGTGACTTTATTATCCAAAATGAATAAATTACTATTCTTGTACCTCAATATTTTTTGATGTCTCAATAACGCAACTCAAATCTATAGAGGTTTGTTGTGTGGTACACATGTTTTCTTCCCTATATTTTGAGGTATATCAATATATAGTACCTCATTTTCCACCCTACATGGTGGCGTGTGATTAGTCATAGCTTATCGGTATGGATATAATTCTGCTTTGGGCATTCCTTTGTATGCTTCATATGTTTCTATCCCTAGGAACTACATTGTGTCATCTACCCATGACTATTTTAGTGATGCTTCCTATTGCTACTCAATAGCATTATGTCTTATGAAAACCCATGCCTAGATTTACAAGCATGCATACTAGGGAACAAGAAAAATTAATGAGATTATTAGGCTTAAAAAGGAATGTGAAGAGAGGGTCAAGTTGTTACAATCCAAAGCTTACCTTGCTACTACAAAAATTCAGATTGCTCCATACCATATCATCCCCTACACGTGTGTCATTTACAAGTAACTAGACCTCTCTTGGGTTGATTATGAAATACAAACCATGACTTTCAAGGTCTATAACTAGATGCCTAAATTTGAGGGGTATCATATTCATGAGGGGGGTGCACATATTGCTACATTTTCAGAATGTGTGAAATTTGAAGATAAGGACAAGTGAATGAGATATTTTGTTAGATCTTTATGTAGAAAGACACATAAGTGGTATGCATTTTTTTAGAGCATTCATTTGCTTCTTAGAATTACCTTATGGCTACAGTTGAAGATAAATATTCACTTAATGTTGACCCTATTGTTCTTTTCCAAGAATTAGAAAGTATTAGATAAAAATATGGAGAGTCAAGTATGGACTTCAACTACAGGTTTGTAGTTGCACTTTTTAAAATACCAAGTGCTTTTTCACTTGGCACACTTTATTACATTAACATGTTCTTTAAAGCCTATGAATTCGGTTTGAGTTCAATGTAAAAAAATAAAATTGAAAAATACGGAGCAAGCTTAATTGATTCTATTGAAATAATGAGGAATGATTATTGTAGACATGTAAAATGTACATGCACCTTATCCTAATTTTACTAACACTAGTTCATCCTAAATCATCTCTCTGTTAATCATTTAATTAAATAATCTCTATTTAATTAAATTCATCACATTTCATCTCTCAATTAAATAAATCATTTTTTATATGATTAATTCATCATCTCCTATTAATTAAATAAAGCACTTTGTTTAATTAATCCTATAATCCCTCTTTTAATTAAATAATTCATTTTATTTAATTAATCTCTAAAGTCATCTCATTTAAATTAAATAAATTAATCCTTATTTGATTTAAAGTTAACACCATCCTCTTTAATTAAATAAATCAAATCTTATTTAATTAAGTCTAAAATCATTATTCCTCTCATTTTGATTTATTTAAATCCAAAAATCTAAATCAAATGGTCAAATCAGCTAATCTCCTTTAAATTAATCAAATCCTGATTAATCTTAGTCTTAATCCATCAAATCCTCTAGATTTTGCAACTTGCACATGAAAATCAATTTAATTGATTTATAAATCATCTATTTACATTCAAAAAGGGCATCAAAGATGGAATATTCCTCAAATTCAAAATCTCCCCCAAAAAGGACTTGTCCTTCAACTTGGCATTTATGAGCTCTTGCATGTCTCTTACACAAGTCAACTTGGCTTTAACTCTCTTCTTTCATCCCCCCTAAACATGTCATTTCATAAAATTCAAATTTCAAACTTGCACATTAATCAAAATGTGCTCAAGCTTCCTCCATTCACATGTTGACAACTGGCACTTTCCCATTGGATGTTGAATGATCCCACATTCATCCATTTGGCTCATTCCTTCATCTTGTTCTTCTATTTATAGAAGGCTTCTCTTTGTATTTTGGATCCACAACTTAGAGCAAAGTTACTCTCTTCACATTGAGAGCTAATTTTATCCATCTTCATAGCATTTGTCATCATCTTAGCTAGGTTATTGTAGATTTCACCAAGGAGCTCATTGTTCTTCATCTACAAGTGGATCAATCTTCATCAAATATTCATCAAAGCTTGCATAGGAGTTGGGAAAGGGCCAATTTTCACATCAAATTAGCACCAATTCCCCCATGGGATTAAGAGTTTGCATGTTTAATTAGGATTTCATTGCTTTCTTATTGTGTTCTTCATTTTATTTCCTAGTTTGAGCATTGTTTAATGGATTTCATGGGGAATCTTAATTCTTAGTTGCATATGATCTTCTAATGTGTTTGTTTATTGTGTTTTGCAGGTAATAGGATTAGGGTTCTACAATTACATTATAGAAATATTACCCTCAAGAGTTTAGGTTTTTTAGGAATGAAATAATTGGTATGAGCAACAATCAAGTGGCTGCAACATACAAGTTGATTATAACATAAAAAATGTATTAGGATTTACTCAGCCAAGTAGAAGATGGTGTTGGTGCATCAAGTTATAACAATGTTGATGACAATGATAATATATTTGCCTACATTTATTTGGATAGGTCATATGTGGATGAATGCAATGGTGAAATTTATTCCAAGAATAAGATAGATGATCCTCCTATTTGTGGTAGCTAGATGGATAAAGAGGAAGATATATGCATGAGAAAAAAAAATAATTGAATTAGCTCTTAAATTTGATTATGTGGAGCATGTACATGTGTATGATGTCAATAATAAGAAAGAAATCAGTATCTTATTTTGTCCCTATTTATGATATTGAAGCTACTAATTTTTTGCACATGACCATGATTTGGACACAGTTGCACTTGGTGATAAGATTACTAAGACTAATGTTGGTGTAGTAAGTGATTTTTAGTTAGGAGACCTTTCCCTTCATGATTATGTAGATTGTGATCATGTAGACACATATGAGAACCTATTTCTATGGTCAAGACTTATTATCTTTCTCATGCAATGTTTGCTTTAGGCGAGTCACAAGAAAATGTTAGTACAATGATTGAGGAAGAAAATGATGTGTGTTATAAGTCTAATTTTAATAGTATTTATGACACATTAGATTGCCAAAATGAACTTGAAACTAAGAGATAATTTAAAGAATAGGGTGCTTCACATGAGGTGTCTCATGATGTTGAATCTTATGTTGATGAAGATGTGGATCAAGTGTTTGATCTAGAAATAGAATACATCAACATGTATAATAATGATATATGTCGATTGCCTATTACCCTAGAGTTTGATAAGGCTGATTATGAAGTATTCCTTTGTGATGAAGGTATGGATTCTACTACTATGAATGATAATAATGTGCCTAAAATAAAATCCCTTTTATGGGTATGATGTATATAAGTGATGATATGTTTGGGCAACAACATGCATGCCAATTTAAAAATTAACTTTCTACTCAACTTGATGATGTGTTAGAACTTGAATTTTTTATTTCGATTTATAGGAGGAAGATCTTATTTATTTATATTATTATCGCAATTATGCATAATTTTCTTTTCCATGTGAATTGGAGGCATTTTCTTTTTACCTCAATTCAAAAAGGATTTTTTCCAATATAACAATAATGTAATTGTGAATGAGGGAAGTGTATCTCCTTCCATGTTTTTAAATTCTTGAAAGGAATCCGGATGAGCGAAAACAACTTCCTACACTAATCTAAGTAGGGGAGAGTTAGAAAAAGTTTCCTTTGAACACCTTATACAGTTACAATAAGAGAAAAACATAGGAATAATGGAATAGAATAGCAAGTACACAAGTACAACATACACTAGATATACATGGGGAAAACCCTTTCAAGTAGAAAACCCCACCCTCCAAAAGCATAGTACTATTGTATTACTTTGAATAAGAGTTACAATACAACCCCAAGTACAAAGCTTTCTTCAACAAGTGTTTCATCACAAACACCTATCTTGGAGTAAACCCGGCAGCACTTTGTTACCTATAAACAAACCTATGCATTCTACAATGCAAGGCACTCAATATATAGAGAGATACAAGATTCAAGAAGCATCTAGGAGGAGATCGGCATCAAAATCCACATGGCACAATATCCCATGCCATAAACATGAATTTGGACACATGTAAAACATTCCCTTACACTCCTTGCAAGTGTCATTACATGCAATATTCTTTCTCCAAGCTTGGGCACCTAGAATATGCTAAAAATAGGCTATGACAGATTGCCTTACACATCTTACAATTGTCATAGAATCTACCATAACTGGAAGCACTTACAGTTGTAAGAGAATCTATCATAACTAACCAAGAATACCTGATTCTCTTATATCCTATCATAACCCAACTTGGGTGCCAACTTTCTCCCATGCATGAAGATTCATTATGATGCATCATAGAATCTATCATATATCATAGATTCCAAAGTGGAATTCCTATGTCCACTTGGGATGATTATGTGTCATCAGTCACCTCCAATGAGGATGCCACCCAGCTGGTGGATCCCAATTTATGACATGACACCATAGGAAATTAAATAATATAAATAAATACAATAATACACAAATTAAATCAATAATAGGACTCTAGGGTTGAGACACCTTAATCCCAACATTCTCCCACTTGTCGAAGACTTGCCGAGAGTCATACAAAATTATTTGCTCAGGGCCCCATAGCCCATGGAATCAAAACACCATCTAAACCTCTTTGTGCTTACTGGTTTTATCAATGCATCTACAACATTTGCCAAAGTGTCAACCTTTTCCAAGTTCACCTTTCCATCTTCTACCATATCATGAACAAAATGATATTGAATATCGATGTGCTTTGTTCTAGCATGGAAGGTAGGATTCTTTGCTAGACAAATCACACTTTGATTGTCACAACAAACAATAATTTGTCCTGCATCTAAACCAATGTTAGAACACAATATCTTAATCCAAATTCTTTCCTTACAAGTATGAGTGGTTGTCATATGCTCTTCATTTGTCGTGGATAACACAACTATAGCCTATCGCTTACTCATCCAACTGATACCACCACCAAACATCATAAACACATAACCACTGGTGGATCTTTTGTTGTCAATGTCACCTGCCCAATCTGAATCCACATATCCATGAATACTCATAGAATGTTCAAGTCCACTAGGATAACCATGAAAACACAAGGCATAATCAGAAGTACCCTATAAATATTTGAACACTCTCTTAACCGCTTCCCAATGCACCTATCCAAGATTAGCCATAAAATGACTAAGGACTCCCACTACTTGGGAAATGTTTGGTCTTGTACACACCATTACATACATCAAACTACCAACTGCACTTGCATATGGTACACTTTGGTCATGTCTTCCATCTCAGTGGGAGATTTTGGACAATCATTCACAGAAAGCTTCATCCTCTGCATCACAAGAACAACTAACTGTATGCAATCTACCATGTTGAATCTCTCCAACACCAAGTTCACATACTTTCTTTGGCTTAATGGAATCTTTTTGTTAGCTTTGTCTCTCATGATCTCCATTCCCAAAATGCACCTAGTTGCACCTAGTTCTTTCATCTCAAACTGTGTTGACAACTGAAACTTCAAATATGAAATCATACTTTACCATTCCCAATAAACAACATATCATCTACATATAAGATAATAATGAGAATGCGACCATTATCATATTTAAAATATGCACAATGGTCAAATTTAGATCTCTAAAATCCCAATGACAACACATAGGTATCAAACTTATAGCCACATTCTAGGAGACTATTTCAAACCATAAAGAGACTTCTTCAATTTGCAAACCAAAATTTCTTTACCTTTTTCAATAAAATGCTCTGGCTGTGACATGTAAATCTCTTCCTCCAAATCACCATGAAGGAACGTTGTCTTCACATATATCTGTTCCACTTCTAAGTCATATGTTGTTGTAAGTGACAACAGAAGCTAAATAGATGTCAGCTTCACTATAGGAGAGAATTTCTCCCCATAATCAATTCCCTCCACCTAAGAAAACCCCTTAATGACCAACCATGCCTTATACTTCTCAACACTGCCATCGGAACCCCATTTTTTCTTGAAAACCCATTTACAACTGATAGGTTTATGTCTAGCACGTAAAGGTACTAGATCCTAAGTCTTATTTTTCTTTAATGCAACCATCTCCTTATCCATAGCTTTTATCCAGGAATCTGCATTACTCATACCCGTAGACTCTCTAACAATCCTAGGCTCATCAGTGTTAGTAATCAAAGAAAAAATGCAATTGGAATCCAATAGTGAATAACCAAACCTTTTTGGTTGTTGCCTAACTTGCATAGACCTCCTCAGAGGCTAAGGTTGAGGTTCTTCTTCTTCTTCAGAACTTTTAGAGCTACTTGAGCTCTCCTCACCATTAATTCCAATAGGAATGTGAGTTCTTCTTTCTTTAGAGTAGGTGGAATTTGAACTACCTCCTTTTGTTTCTCCTCTTTCTCTGGCTGCAGCTCAATAGTGGAAGGTTTCATCCCTTGAAAAATCACACTTCTACTATAGAGAACCTTTTGAGATTTTAGATCCCAAAGCTTGTACCCTTTCACACTGACACCATAGCCAATAAAGATACACTTAACAACCTTTTTCTCCAACTTTGACCTCTTCTTAATCAGAACATAAGCATAAGCTTTACAACCAAATACTCTAAGATGTCTCATCAAAGTATTTTTACTAGACCATACCTCCATGGGTGTCTTACCAACAAGTGTTGATGTAGGAGATCTATTGATCAAATAACATGCAATGTCTATCGCTTCAGCCCAAAAAATTTTGTTCAAGGCTAGCACCACTCAACATACTCCCAACCCTCTCCATCAATGTTTTGTTCATCCTCTTTACAATTTCATTTTATTGTGGAGCATAGGGAATTGTCTTATGTCTCTCAATCCCATGCTCTTTACAGAACTTGTCAAACTCTGTGAAACAAAAATCACCACCATTATCAGTCCTCAAATACTTAATCTTTCTACTAGTCTAATTTTCTACCAAGGCCTTAAACTCCTTAAACCAACTACAGACTTCAACTTTACTTCTGAGAAAATAAATGAATGTCCTATTGTAATCATCTATGAAAGAAACAAAATATATAGATTTTGATAATGAAGGAACATTCACAAGACCAAAAACATTTGAATGAACATAGTCCAAAACCCCAGAAAACTTATGAGAACTAGAGTAAAAAGAAACACAGTGTTATTTTCCATATACACAATGTTCGCAAAAGTCAAACTTGAGATTACAATCATCATGGCCTTCAACAAGGCTCTTATTTTTTAGGGTTCTAAGACCCTTCTCACCAATGTGACCAAGTCATTGGTGCCATAACATTTTCTTCTCTGCAGGAAGCTTCATTTCCAGGGAATGAGCACCCTTAGGTACTCAAAATGGGTGACCATTAGATGTAGCTACAACACACTTCTTCTCTACATGATCTAATGGTGAGGATGAAGAATTCAAAGATCTCTTCTATGGTACATTAGAAGAACTATTACACTGTACAATGCATGCATCAAGCTGAAACAGAGTGCTAATACAAACCCCTTTAGCTAACACCATAGCTCCTCTTGTCATCTTGTATCCTCCACCAGAGAAAATAACTTGCAGTCCTAAATCATTCAATTTACTTACAAAAAGTAGGTTTCGTGCCAAACCTAGGATATGCAAAACACCATCAATCCCCTTATTTTTTCCATTAGGAAATTTGATTTTTACTCTTCCACGGCCAACAATCTTCAAGTGAGAGTCATCACCCAGGTACATCTCTCTGCCATTGTACTCTTCAAACTTCGAGAACCAATATCTATGAGAGGTCATGTGAAAAGATGCACCTGAATCTATCAACCACACATCATCCAATGCATGGGTTGCCAAGGCTGCAATAAATTATTTTCCATCATCTTGGGATGATTTCTCATATTCATAATTGAAGGAAGACTTGTTTTTCTTCTTCTCCTTCTTGTAATCTTTTTGAATGTGACCAGTTTCACCATAGTTTTAACATTTTTCCTTGGACTTCTTACCAGGAGATTTAGATATCCTCAAAGACTAACTTAGATTTCTTGTCTTTCTTTTTGCCTCTCTCCTTTGGTCTGCCATTAATAGCAAGGGCCTCCTTGTCTATCTCAGAAGACTTCCTTCACATCTCTTCATATAATAATGAGGCAACAACCTCATCCATCTTGAAGGTGGAAGTAGTGCTTCCAATAGCCATTACCAAATGATCCCAAGAGTTCAATAATGGACACAAAAGGAGCATGCAATGGTTTTGTTCATAAATCTTGTCTCCAATGGAACCTAGTTGAGCAACCAACATATTAAAAGAGTTGTTGAGTAATCTACAATAGATCCTCCATCTTCCATATTTAGAGAATACATCTTCTTTCTTAGGAAAATCTTGTTTACCAGAGATTTAGCCTGATAGACATCATCAAGCTTCTTCCATAAAGAAGCAAAAATTTTCTCTTCATGGACATTTAAGAGGATGGAATCATCCAAATAGAGTCTAATAAGACCCTTGGATTTCTGATCCATGAGATCTCAATCCTCTTGTTTCATGCCAGATGGCATAGTTCCAGAAATTGCAAGCCATAGATCATGATCTACGAGAATGTCTTGTATTTTGAGCTTCCAAAGTTCAAAATTACCATCATTAAACTTCTTCATCTCAATCCTCCCAGATGTGCATGCCATCTCTTTCCTACAATAAGGTTATAAAATACACTTTTATAAAATTCCCATTGAAACAAATATCAGCTCAAAAAATACTTCTAACCCAACAAAGGAATCAAGGTTGGCTAGGCTCTGATTCCAACTAAAAGGAAGTCAATTGAGTGGAAACAACTTCCTACAGTAATCTAAGTAGGAGAGAATTAAAAAAATTCCTTTAAACACCTTATACAGTTACAATAATAGAAACACATAGGAATAATGGAATAGAAAACAAGTACACAAATACAACATACACCAGATATATGTGGGGAAAACCCTTTCAAGTAAAAAAACTCACCCTCCAAAATCATAGTACTATTGTATTACTTCAAACAAGAGTTACAATACAACCCCAAGTACAAATCTTTCTTCAACAAGTGTTTCATCACAAACACCTATCTTGGAGTAAACCTGGCAGCACTTCGTTACTTGCAAACAAACTATGCATTCTACAATGCAAGGCACTCAATATATAGAGAGATACAAGCTTCAAGAAGCATCTAGAAGGAGAGGGGCATCCAAATTCACATGGAACAACATTCCACACCATGAACATGCATTTGGACACATGTACAACATTCCTTTACACTCCTTACAAGTGTCATTACATGCAATATTCTTTCTCTAAGCTTAGGCACCTAGAATATGCTAGAAATAGGCTATGATAGATTCCTTCCACATCTTATAGCTATCATAGAATTTGTCATAACTGGAAGCACTTACAGTCGTAAGAGAATTTTTCATAACTGACCAAGAATACTTAATTCTCTTACAGCTTGTCATAACCCAACTTGGGCACAAACTTTCCCCCATGTATGAAGATGCCTTATGATGCATCATATAATCTGTCATATGTCATAGATTCCAAAGTGGGATGCCTATATCCACTTGGGATGATTATGTGTTATCCAGTCACCTCCAACGAGGATGCCACCCAACTGGTGGATCCCAATTTATAACATGACACCATAGGCAATTAAATAATATAAATAAATACAATAATACACAAATTAAATCAATAATAGGACTCTGAGGTTGAGACACCTTAATCCCAATAATTATTTTGGTATTGGATTGATCTTTAGATTTAGACCCCTATTTCTATGGACATGAATGGTATAAAATGGAATAGATTAGAAACCTATTATTTATTGTTGCATTGGAGTAGTAATGTTGATGGTAAAGTGGTTCTTCACTTCTTGGGAAATGTTTACATGATGCACATAGATGAAAAACAGTACTCATTACAATTGGGTAATGGACATGAAATTTCAATTTAAGGTAGATTAGCTCCTTCTAAAAGATTATATTTTATAGGGGTAAGCGGTTGCAATAGTTTTCCCATGGTCTTTTTCCATGAATCTTCTTTCAAAATTTGACCTACCATAATATTTTTTAGGTTTTTTTTACATCCATCCTTTTCAATTTCTTTGTTCCCTCATGTCATTGGATGCAAGTTATTGTATTTTACATAAATCCTTTTTTTTTCACCTTGTACATATGAATCTTTATTTTTTTCTTTTCCCTTACCCCTTTTTACCTTTTGATCTACTCCTAGAGATAACTAGATCCTTGTTATGCCTACAAGAGGCACACTTCCTTAATTAGAGCTATTTTTGGAATGTTGCTATCTTTTTTGAAGAAATCCTTAGGGTTTTAGCCTTTCTAGTTTGTAAGGGTTTTCTTTAGTATTTTTATGACTAAAATTCTAGTCTTTTTGTGCTTTGCCTCTTTGCATATGTCAATGTTGTATTATTCTTTTCTAACGTTACTAGTTTTTCATTTTTATTCACTTAATTTTATAGCTTGATCCCCTTGAATGTCATAATATTATTGACCCTTTGATTTCATTAACTAATGTTTGCTCATACTTGTTTCATTCCTTATGTTATCCAATTTTGGTCATGTTATAACTTTAAGTCCCCACTATCATTTCATGTGTTGATTTCTTATTGTATTACGAGTGTCTTTCACATCTTAATTTTCATTTGAACTCTTTTATTAGAATAATGAGCTAGTGATGTCATGGCATGTGTTACTAAGTATGGAGTGATACTTTCCAATTCATGCAATTTTTTTATGATCTCAAACTAAGTTAACATGTTACGATTAGACCATTGATTATTACATGTGTACTTCATGGATTAATTATAAAAGTATCATTAGCTTGTGATAGTTGGTGACATGTTATTGCATTATGTAGCTCCCCAATATCATGGTTATGAAGGTGGACCCCACTTTCACTTCCACATTGTGTGATGGGTTTTGTCTCTCTCAAGGAAATGTTGGTGTGGCCTCTAGCTAGCACTTTATTACATCATGTATCTCCTTTATATTCTGATTTTGAATGTGGTTCCCACTTTTATTTGCACAATGTGTGATGGCTTTGTCTCTTCTAATGAAATATTGATTTGGTTTCTAACCCAATAATATCATATATGATGGTGAAGAAGTAGCAAATTGTCATTACAACACACAAATCCTTCACATCCCAATTATTATTGTGGACCCCACTTCCATTCTTGTCATGCACAATGGGAATAAAAGGTGAAACATTATTACTTAGTGTGGCTTAGTTATTAATAGACATGAAAAAATGATGATATTATTGGACCCCATGTTAGTCATTCCCAAACAAATATAACACTCATATTGGTTGAGGTATGCAACATGTGTCTCTAGTAGCCCTAGATGTAATGACAAGAACATAAATTTGAAACTTGACGAGTAATTTCCATTAAAGTAGCTAGGTAAACTCATCCAACTACCCCAAAAACTTCTAGATTAGCCATTAAGGCCCCAATTTGATCTTTATGACATTCTAGATGTGTTTTTCCCACCCAAAAATAAGATATGATTTCTTGGGCATGATTACAAACACATTTTCAATGGTTATTGGTAAACTCTCATGCAAGCCACACTTAATATGATAGGTTAATTTGAAATGATAAATTTGATACAAATTTCCATGTGTGTTTGAGGGCATGAATATCAACTTCTATAAGTGAAAGTTCTCTCCTCTTTGCATAGGTTGAGCATTGTTATTTGTAATAGAATTTTATAAGCGTACTCTCATTAATTGTCCTTTAACACTCTTTAGTTTATTGATGAACCTTTATTTTACCTTCTTGATGATACCCCTTGCCCTTGAAGGTGAAACTATGTTTGAGGATTATTGAGCAGAAATTTTGGGACACAATAGTCTAAAAACGTTCACATGGCACAATATTATATTTTGGATTTATTGTCATATAACATCTATTTTTGACCTACTAGTGACTTTATAGCTTCTAAATATCCATTTATAACTACTGTATGCCCAATTTTTGAAAATCTAATCTAATCACCTTTAAATTTTGAAAGTTTATTGGAGCTTCCCTCTCATGATTTTATAATGTCCTTTACTGTAAATTTTATCATATTTGCAATAAAATATCCCTTTCTAGAAATTACATTAGATTTTTTCAAATAAAGATTGTCTTCCTTAGGAATGCAATTTGCAACAAACAATGAAATTGGGTATAAATTAAACTTCGCCAAATTATGCAAATATAACCCAAGAAGGTGTGAAACTATCATATGATGTATTATTGATGTTATTATGAAAATTAAATCATATTTTTGTTACAAACATCAAATAACAGTGAAATATAGCTGCATCAAATTACATAGGAAAATCTTGAAACTGGAAGCCAATACAAGAAATGAATGGAAATTGGGTATTGTGCAACAAAAGAAAAATGTTTTATTACAGATCTCCACATGAAATTAAATCATTTTTTATTAAATATGGCAGATAATAGTAATGAATAGTAACAACAAATCTGGAAGTTTGGAATTCTTTTTCTATCAACTGAAAATGGATGCAAATCAGGTAGGATGAAGACTTCACCAAAATATGTTGAAATAACACAAAAATATGTACATTTTTTGTAGAGTGATTCATAACTGAGTATAAAATGGTTTTAAATCATATTTTAGGTCGTGCATAGCAGGTCATAGTAATGACCATTTATGCAAAATACTTCAAGAGAATCCCAAACTGGAAGCCCAAACTAGTGCAATCTCCACACAAACTCACCCCAATCTTCATGCAAAGTTCCAATAGTAATGTACATATATGCATACTATAATAACATCAAAATTTTTTGCTCACAATAGCAATACAAATTGAAACTCATAAATCTACACTATGCACTCCAAACTACACTGAACCCTACAAATAGACTAAGAAAAATTACCAAATTGAAGAGAATTCGACACAATGGAAATATCTGGATGAAAATTCACCTAGATACCTTTAGAACCACTATCTTTGAGCCCCAATCTCCTTGGTTTACTAGTCCTTGAAGAAAACCACAACCTATAGAAGAAATCAATAATCCTACATAATGAAACTTAAGAGACAAAATACCATATATTCAAATCCCTTTTGGCACCAAATTAGGCACCCAAAATCCCATGCCCAAGATGAAAATCTTGCATGCATGCTCCAGTAACTCCCGTCATTCAATGCCCCATTTAAACCGCCAAGTGTCCATTGGAATTTTACAACATTATTTGTCAAATATGCTCCATAATTGCTCTTCCCAAAATCCAATACCCCATTTGGGTCCATGTGAATAAATTTAAAATATTTATTAATTTATCCCTCAAAATTGAACTAATAAATTTATCTTGTAAATCCAAATTACCCGATCTATTCACAAGTCCTAAATGACAATTTTGGAAATTAGGTTTAATAAAAATAGTAAATGTTATTTTTAGAAAAGGGGCGTTACTAGTCATCCCTCCCCAAGATTGCTTGTCCTCAAGCAATTAATACTTGTATGGAAGTTACCTATGTCTTCCCATGTTGCATCTCCATTGAGCAAATATTTCCATTAGATTGAGTGTTGGATGATACCTTTTCTCCTTAGCTTCTCCTCTCTTGTTTCTATAACTCTTTCAAGTGTCAAATTTTGTTTCCTCTCATCATATAAAGGTGGTAATTCAAAATAGAGTAGAATTTTCTATCCCACCACACTCAAGAACATGAAACATGAAAGGAATTGTGTATGTTCCAAACTAGTGGCACATCTAACTCAACAACTACCCTTCCATCCCCCTTGATGAATTTGTGAGATCCATTGAGCCTATATGCCCTACCTTTCTTTAGGAAACTCAGATTATATGGTTGCAACCCAAAGAAATCTCCACTTTGGAAACTATGATGCACATCAAAGAAAACATCAACCTCTAAAACTATCCACATTCTCTTCCTATCTACATACAAATTTTATTGATCTTGTGCAAGATGTACGTTGTATTTGAATGGTCACAAGAACTCCTAAATTTTTTGGACAAAGTAACTTGCTATAGGGAATCTACTCTTAGAAAATAATGAATCAGAAAAAGAGAGTGCACCATGATCATAGAGAGTTTGGAATAAGATCATACTGGAGTGTGCATGTGATGGAAAGTTTTACAAAAAAACTTCCCTTTATGCAACCATCTTACTCAAACACCATGCTTAGATTATGCCTCTGAGAAATCATCATGCTCCTACTAAACTCTCCTTGGTCAGATTCCCACAAAGGAAACACCATCCAAACCAATACTAAAATCCCTATCATGGAATATGTCCTACCAAAGAAACTCAGAGAAGACCAAGTCAGCAAACTTACTACCAATCATGATCCTAGGAAAAACACTAGACATCTTGTTCAACCATAAAGCATAAACTCCAACATTATTGTCAAAAATATTGAACAAGTCAGTCACAACCATGTCTTTGAAAGCCACCAATCAAGGTATGCTTATATTGTCACCATCAACTGATTTCCCAAAAAAATCCAATGCTTACCAACCATCTGCTCATGAAAAGTTATCTCCATGACCAACAAAAACATACAAGGGTAGCAATAACCAAACTGAAATCTTGCTAAAAACATATGAGATATGAGTATGGAAGTAGAAATAGGATCATTCCTTATGGTCAAAAATACCTCTACTATCCCATCTCAACAAAGAATTGTTCAACTATTAGGATGAAGAGACCATCCAACTCATCTATAACTCAAGATCTAAAGTTAAGTGCAAGCTGATTGGAAAGTGGGCAGTAGTACTAACACTAAAGGTTGACCCTCTACCCCAATCTTGAGATAACATTTCATAGAAAAAGACTACACCTAGGTCTTGAATCCTACAATCAAATCCAACCTAATCATGGAAATATGTTAGCTCCAACTCAAAAAAAGGATTAGCATGGTTGAAATCAACATCCATCATAAATATAGGATCATCAACAACCTAAAAAGTATCTTCAATCCCAAAATTAGATCCATCCTCTTGGTGGTCCAAACTCCTGCTATTTGAATGTGCTAGGTCATGCTCCTCCTAGATACAATCTAAGTCCTCCATTACTTGTTCATCCTCCTTGGTCCTTTCCTTGAACTATTGAGCCTCATAAAGTTGATCACTTTCCTCTAGGATTGCTTCTTGGACACTCTCCAAAGTAAGCTTTATAAATTTAAGCTTACCAGTGAGCTCGCAAATTTCTTCCCTTAACTACTTAGTCATCAATAAAACCTCATCTACAAACTTGTTAGCCATATCTTTATCATATAACATGTGCAAGTAAACTATTTTGATTTAATCCATGGTTTCCTTCATTGTTTACAAATCAACATAGGAAACAGTAAGCTCATTTTGATCCCTTGGTGCATTTTGAATTATGCCTTCTAAATGCATTTGTATTATCCAATCTAGATACAATTTGCATTTCATTTTTAGTAGACACCAAGAATTTTCTTCCACAACTTCCCTCATGCATGTCAAGATTTTTCAAATTACAACCCATACCAAAATTAAATTCTTCATACCCATCACAAACAACACCATGGTTGTCCCAAACCTCCTAAACCTCTTCCTTGTCAACTTGATGACAATCTGCAAGATTGGGTTGTGGATCCAAATCAACAATGCTATTATCTCAGCTCATAATCATGGCTCCCATGTTTTGGCTAAAAATCAAGCATTCTATATCTTTGTTCAAAATCAAATCTTTTGCATTTGCTCAAAATTAGCATCAAGCAACAATAAATCAAATTTGTGGTTAATATCATTAACATACCTTGCAACATTAGTTCCATCAATTCCATTCTCCATGCATGAAAAATTAAAAACATTGGAATGAAAGGGAAATTCATCCCAAGATAGATCCTCATCACACTTATATGTTGGTACACTTTGGTCCCAAGTAAAAGAGGGTCGATTGCAACTATCAAGGTGTAAGCATTCATTGTGCTTCTCATGTGTGATTTCCATTTTGAGAGAGTCGTGCTCCATCTTTTTAGCACTAAAATATTCATCAATATATTTCTCCATAGGCTTGGTTTGGAAGCCAACCCCAAAGCCACCTGAAATCTCATCAATGAAATGATATGAGTGAGCATTAAAAGATAATTTGGAGATATTGTCACCTTTTCCTCTTTCATACCCATCTTCTAAAAGCACCTCAAAGAACCCATCATCAATATATGCTCCACTAGAGACATCAAGGTAGATATTGGTCTTAGAATCTTCAAAAAATGAATCCAAACTAGGATTCAAGGTTATCATTTTGTCATGTTCTTCATGAACCGGCTTATCCTCTGTTATTGCATACATATCTAAGGGGTCTTCCTAAAACTTTATCACACATTCATCATTCTTCAAAATACTCACTCTATTAGACTCTCCTATTATGAATTCTTCTACAACTACATGCTCCTCTTCAACTTTTTGTTCAAATCTATCAATCAACCTTTTATAAAATTCATCAAAAGAATCTACCTAAATGTGAACTTGAGTGTCCATACCTTGGTACCACCAATCATGAGAAGCTCCTTCAAGATGAAAGATCACATACTGAATTGCAACATGCTTCTCCATGGAAATTAGTAAGTAACAAGCCTATATCTCAAATAACCAAACTTTGAATGAGATCTTGTTTGATCCATCAAAAGTTGGAGTGGAAGATTTTATGACCTTGCGCTTGAGATCTCTTCCATGAGAATTTGAGTTTTGTCTATGACCCTTGATGGCCATCATGTTCTAAATCTAAGTGATATAATCACTTTATTGGATTGCATTTCTAAATCCTTCATCTTGATTAACATAAGTTTCTTTGATGACCATTAGTTCTTTTGCCAAATCTTCCATAGGATCACCAACATCAGTCATCTTTGAACTCCTTTTTTTTCCTTTGTTGAATTTGTTCAAACCCTCAGGCTGGAAAGATCATGGCTTTGATACCATTGCAATGCCCTTTGTTATAAATTTTTATCATTTTTGCAATAAAAATCCCTTGCTGGAAATTATATTATATTTTTTCAAATAAAAATTATCTTCCTTAGGAATATAATTTGCAACAAACAATGAAATCAAGTATAAAGTAAACTTCACCAAATTATGCAAATATAACCCAAGAAGGTGTGAAATTTTCATATGATGTTAATGATGTTATTATGAAAATTACATCATATTGTTATCACAAATAGTAGATAACAACAAATTGTACAGTTGCAATAAATTACATAGGAAAATCCTAAAACTGGAAGCCAATACAAGAACCGAATAGAAATCAGGTATTGTGCAATGAAAGAAAAATGTTTTATTACAAATCTCCACATGGAATTACATCATTTTTTGTGTTAAATATTTCATATAATAGAAATGAACAGCAACAACAAATCTAGAAGTTTGGAAGTCTTGTTTCTATCAACTGAAAATGGATACAAACTGGGTAGGATAAAGACTTCACCAAAATATACTGAACTAACACAAAAATATGTGCAACTATTGTATCTAATGATTCATAACCAAGTATAAAATGGTTTTACATCATATTTTCTATCATGTATAGCAAGTAACAGTAATGAACATTTGCTGCAAAATACATCAAGAGAATACCAAACTGGAAGCCCAAACTCGCTCCAAACTAGTGCAATCTTCACACAAACTCACCCCAATCTTCATGCAAAGTTTCAAAAAATAAAGTACATATATGCATATTGTAATAACATAAAAATATTCTTCTCACAACAACAATACAAATTTAAACTCGAAAATCTACACTATGCACTCCAAACTACACTAAACCCCTACAAATAAACTAAGATAAATTACCAAATAGAAGAGCATTCAAAACCATGGCAATCTCTAGATGAAATTACACCTGGAGACCCTTAGAACCACTATATTTGAGGCTCAATCTCCTTGTTTTACCATCCTTGGAGATCCTTTCTTCATTGGTTTACCAACCTTTGAAGAAAACCACAACTCATGGAAGAAATCACTAATCCTGCATAATGAAACTTGAGAGACAAAGTGCCATATATTCAAATTCCTTTTTGGCACCAAATTGGGCACCCAAAATACCACACCCAAGATGAGAATCTTGCATGCATGCTCCAGTAACTCCTGTCATATGATGCCCCATGTAAACCACTAAGTGTTCATTGAAATCTTGAAACATTATTTACCAAATATGATCCATAATTACTCTTCCCAAAATCCAACACCCTATTTAGACCCATGTGAATAAATTTAAAATATTTATTAATTTTTCTTTCAAAATTGAACTAATAAATTTATCTTGAAAATCCAAATTACCTAATCTATTTGTAGGTCATGACTGACAATTTTGGAAATCAGGTTAGTAAATGCTATTTTTAGAAAAGGGTACATTATAGCTTTTGAGATTGATTCTTATTCCTCATGAAAGATTGTGCTCTCCAAGGGAAGTCTATGACATTTTGCACCATTGCAATATTCTACCACAATTCCTTTCCCTTGTGAGCATCCTCCATTGTCATTATGAATATAAATTTATTATTATTTTCCCTTCTCTCTTTATTATCTCTCCTTTAGAACTATGGAGAACTATCACCTCCTTTATTGGCTCCATAAACACTAGGATGCTAGCATATTTATATACCAAAGATAATATTGTTCATAGATTACTTTATTATTGTTCTTATTTATACATGCATGTGGGATAAAAACACACTCTTTTATTTCATTTTCCTATTTTGATTTACTATGGAGGTCAAAAGACCAAAATAGGGTCTTAACCATTCTTGGTAAGCTTCCATATAATCCCAATTATTTTTCTTGTCACAAGTAACAAGTTATTTTTAAAATAAAACTGTATAGAGGTTTGATTCCCTCTTCCTTTCCTTTGTCATTTAACTATTTCAATTTATTTAAATATCATTTGATTATCTTATTACTATTCTATTCTTCTAGCACTATTTTGATACTTTCTCTTCATTGTCCTTGTCTCCAAGTGTGCAAATCATATAGATTTTATATGAGGAGTTTCATTTTCTAACTTTTCTAGATGACAATACATAAACTAGATAATAGCACATACAAATTTAAATCATTTATATGTTTTTCATTATTTATTACTTCTAGTTTTGATATCTATTTTTAGTTTTTTTACTTCTCTATTTTTTTATTCTAGTTTTTATAACCCAACTTGGTTAATGTAAAAGTAAAATAAACATAGTTTAAATTTATTTTTATAGTTACTTCTATAAAGATTTGAAAAATTTAGTAGTTACAAAAGGAATAAGAATGATTATCTATTTTTAATGAGATGGTCACTTAATATAAAGATGTAAGTGTTGATTCGGTGATGCATTGAAATGAATAATTTGGATTAGAAATCCAAGTAATGAATAATGTGATAAAATATTTATAAGATTTGAGTTGATGAAAATGGGGCCACATTGTGAGGCCTTATCCATTTGGTGCAACTTGGTATAATATTGGTGCCCCCTTAGAATATGTCATGCCTTTGTCTCTAACATTTTTTTGAAAATGGTTTGTGTTGAAAATCATATTGGAGCTTACTTTCAAGGTGAGAGGAGAACTATACTTGAATTAGTTGTACAAGTTAAGCCCTAGATCTGATTGAAGAATCTAATATAATCACACCACACAAGTGATGAAAATGAAGATACCTGATGAACTCAAGTGTACTAGTGTAGTGTTTACAGGCATAATTTTATATTATATATTTTGTTTAATTAAATGCAACTTTGAAGTGATTTTGTGATTTATATTTTATTGTAAGGGCCCAAGAATAAATATAAACATATGCTCCCAATCAATCAATTCAAATTTTTTAAAGAGTGCGATAACAAGATAAAAAATAATTCTTAGGAAGGTCATTGTTGGCAAGTGGAAATAAGGAATTATAGCCCAAATATTTGTACCCTGATATCCCTTATGTAGTTTATTTATACCCCAGGGATATAATGAGAAAAAAGAGTAATTGTGATAATAAATTGTATCTAACTGCATTACATATTTAACTTAGATAAAGACAACATTCATTCCTAAAACATATATATATTCAACCCTAATAACTCCATATATTTATAGATTCATATAATAGATACAATGGCAAGTCTTAGTTTTTGCCTTGTATCTGGTGTAGGAGCACCTTGTCCTCAGAATGCCTTCAGAAGGCATAATTGCAAAATTTCAATTTTTAATTGTAAAACCTTATGAAAATGTCAGGTAATGGTCAATTCATATGTATTTGAGTCATTTATAAGGTCAAAAAATGAAAGTTTGTAAAAATATCAAAAAGATGCAAAAAGATGTAAAAGTTGTCAAACTTACAAAACAAGCAAAAATCAGGAAGTTGAAGGGTCATGAGGGAAAAAGAATAGTTGTGGTCGATTAAAGGAGTTGAAAAGGTAGTTATTGGTTGGGAAACATCTTTAAAAAGGCAATTTGGGGGCGAGCAAACTTGGATTTTTGTATCTTGGCATCAAATTTTGATAAATAAAGCACTTTGTTTTGTGAAATTTGTGTTTTCTCTTCTAATTTCAATCTTTGTACAGACAGACCAACATCCTATAGGCTTAATTATTGTTTGGATCTTGTAGAGTTAGGATTATTCTCTCTTTTGGAGAATATTTGAGGTCTCTTTATTAAGATTCAAGTCTCTCGAAGCATTTTTACAGAACTCGGTCTGAAATTTTCAATTAGTGTTTTGAGAGTCTAATATGCATTCACACACTACTCCGTTGATTTATTCATGCTAAATTGGTGGGGTAGGTTGAATTAGGCTCTATATAGTATGTTTTTTTTCTATTGGAGTGTGTTTTGATGTAGGAATAAAGAAATAATAGATTTATTATTGTTGCCCCTACAGAAAACTCTGAAATTTCAAGGAAAAGTGGTGGCTACAAGTTGGAATTTGATGTATAAGCATGAAAAGTGGTTGGAGAACATTTTCCAGAGTTGGTGTAGACCTATTCAAGGATTTTTGAAGTAATTTCAAGGTGACATAAGGTTGGGTGAGGTTGTTTTCCATAAACCCTTGTTTACTTGATGCAAAATGATGCTAGAATGAGGGTTTCATGATTTTCTACTAAAATAAATGATTTCCTTGAGACTAATGGAAGATTCTATGGTTTAATTATTTTATCTAAGACTATTTTGGGTTGAGCACAGGTTTGGAGTTGTTTTTAAGGTGGCTGCTTTGTATTTTTGGCCTTTTTGGAGCCCATTTTTTCCTGGGACAATCAATTTTCTGTTTAAAATTTTCAAAGTAACAATAATTGAGTGTGATATATGCTCAATGGGGATGTAATGAGTTCCTAAAAATGTATTGTACCTGAGGATATTCAATAAGGATTAAAAGATATACCCAATTTAAGCTATTGTGAGAAAATTGGCCTTGAGTGCAAGAAAGTAAAAATATGTTAAAACAATGAAATAAATGTTAGAGTTTGATTTAATTCTTCCTTATTGATGTTGTAAAAGGTGTCTAAATGTTTGGAAATATTTTTGAAGGAAAATATTTTGTTAAATACAGTGTCTTGGAGAATGTTGTCTTTTGAGGAATGAATTGTCATAAAGAGAGATTTGATGTACAATGAGAGTATTGAATGGTTCAGTGTTACTTATTAGGTTATTGGTTTGGTTAAGTCTATTTGGTGCTAGTAAAGGTGAAATTGAGTTTGATAAAGGTATGAAAACATGATGTGGTGATTTGGATCATAGGTAGCCTTGTAATTTTGAAATGATTTTGATGGATTTTGTTGGAAAGAAGTGTAAATTTAGTAAAGAATTTGTGGATCTTCTCATGATTTGTGTTTGGTTCTTATGTACCCCTAGAAGTTTGAGGTTTTTGGTAGATTTACTTACATTATTATCCTACTAAAATCATCTCCCTTTTAAAATTATGTCTTGTTCTCAATACATGTTGCTCAGTTCCTTGAGAGACTATGCTTGTATATGATTTTTAACTGCACAAGTGTAATATCCCATTGTTATTTTGCTTGCTAGAGGACTTTGATGTGTCTTTGAGTGCTTATTTTTATTTCTTCTTCCTTCATAAGATTAGTATGTATTTGTATCTATTTTGCTTTATTTTTAGCTTCTCCTAAGATTCTACTTAAGTACGCCAATTTGATGTTGATGGTTTCTCTGAGATGCTTGATTTGTATCTTAATTTTTTCCCTCTGCTCTTGGATTTTTTGTGACTAAGTGTGCATATTCTTTATTTTTTTCTTGATAGCCTCATCCAAGTTTTTTAGTGGATCATAGGAAGATTCAACTTGTACTATTTGGGCCTCCAATTGTGTGATTTGATCCTTCAAGTTTTTGGTGAGGTTGAGCCACTGGAGACAAAATTGGTAAAGCACATTTGCCTCTATTATGCTTGCTTTTATTTCTTTAATTTCTTCTCCAATTATGAGTGAGCTACCACACATATTTTTGTGGCCTCTTTTATGTTCTTTTTCATCATTTCCTCTTGTGCTTCCTGTCTTATTTTATACTTTCGTGATTTTAGGTCATTTTTCAGGTTGTCCACCAACTTCTTGAGGTGTTGCAGTAATGGAATAGATGTCTTTCTCTACATCTGTGGTATTGAGTTTTATAGTATGCTTACTTCTTCCTATAACTACTCTACACATTTAGCATGTTTCTATAATATTTCTTCCATGGCAGTTACATGGAATATGTCCCCTAATTGGAGATTCTAAAGTGAGAAATATTTGATAGGTTGACTTGGGATCCCACAACTAGTAATTGAAGTAGTTGTGGTGTGAGCGCTAATTGTTTTTTTTTTTTTGTGCCAAGAAATGTTTGATAGATTATATGGGGGATTGGGATGTATATTCTTTTGTAGTATTGTTGTCTTGTCCCCCATCATCTCCTTCACTTGGTTGACTACTTTCTAGAGGGAGTGTTGCTTGTTTGTTTGCACTTTCGTCTTCTAGGAGGGAATCATGGAGATTTTGGTAAGCTCTATCATTTTTTTGTACTTTCTTTGTTTCTATTTGCTCTCCCTCCATTAAAGAGTCCACCCTTTGTTTTTTCTAGAATTCTTTAGCTTAGGCTTGTGCCAGTTGTTCCCTTTGTTCTATGGTAATATTAGACCCTACCTCCTAGATTGCTTTTTCTCTAATCTCTTCCTCTACTTTTAGGGATTTTTCCTTTTTCTCCCAAAGTGCGACAATTATGGGCTCTAAAAAATATTTAATCACCACTTCTAAAATTTTATTGAATTTTCTTATATATTTTACTAAAATTTATATTACCCTTTCTTTATTATATGTATCTACATCTTCATACATATTGAGAACTTACAATAATATACCATGATAGATGATGGTGTTTTCCTTGGAAATGACATCAATTGATGGGTGTGGATGCTTTGAGGCCTTTGGCTATTGTATCTCCCCCATTTGATCTTTCCCCTTATTCTTTTGTGGAGGTTTTTGTACTTCAACTTCTTCTTCCTCGTCCAGAAATTTGTATTGTCTTTCTCTTCACTAATTGTTTAGCTCTTTCCTTACGAATTATCTTCTTTGTACTCATCTGTAACAAGGTTTTTGATACTTCTTTCCACCTATGGTGTGGTTAATATTTGTGAAGATGAGGTGGTACCCTTAGATTGTGTGTTAGATACTCCATGTAACCTTCTATATCTTCTTGTTGTTGGTGTATTGGCTTTTGAAAGTGGTGCAAAAGCAGATGTTTGTGTTGTCCCTTTTGGCAGGTTTCCCCATTGATTTTTTAGCTATTATTTATTCTCCTCTAACTTCTCCTTTGTATTCTTCTTATGAATTTGGTCCATGATTTCTTTGTATGTCCCAAGTCTTTCCACATTTGGGTCTTTTGGATTGTTGAGGATATTTTTGGTATAGGCATCCACTTCCCTCTGTGGTAGTTCATAAGGGAGGTTGGGAATCCATGTTGTCCTTGGCTCCACTGCTTCCATGTATGTGTAGTATTTTTCTATGAGGAAAGTGATGGTATTGATATATTATTTTACAAATTCATATGATATTTGCTCTCTAGCCTATAGTTGTTGAAAGTTCTTAAAGAAACCCTAGTATGTGACAATGTATATTTGTTTATCTAGGAACTAGCGAGTGTGGATCCTTATTTGTGTTGCTAATTGTAGGTTTGTTTGTCGTACCTTTCCTTCGAATGTTGGTAGTTCGTTCAAGAAGTAGAACACTAGGCAGAAGAGTAGTGTACCTTATCAGAAGTTATACCAAGAGGTTTTGATTATCTATGAATTATTTATTATCTACTTCCTTATTACCTCACATGGTTGAAATATTTTCCCTCTATCACCATTTGGTATGTGGTATGAATTGTTGTTGCTATTATGAAATCCTCTATTAGCATAGTAGATTTTGTATGTAATACTCATTGTGGCATAACACGCAATAGGATTTTTAATCAATCAGACAGTCAAGCTCCGTTCACCTGGTGTGGTTCCTATAAGCTCAATTACTTTATCATTCTTGATAGCTTTCTTTGTTAGAATCACCTGTCATACTCAACCTTGTTACCAAGTGAATTTTGTCTTTTGTGATTTGGTAGGGTTTGTCTAGGTAAATGAATTCATCATGTACTCTACTCATAACTAACCTAACCCAATCATGATCATTGAAAAAGTCTGGTTAATCCTTCCACACATCTAAATGCTTTTGTCCCACCTCCTAATATTGCAGTTGGTATGTGTGTTGATCTGGGGTAAGTAGGGTTTGCTAGAGCTCCTAAAACTTTATATGATCTATTTCGACTATGAGCTCGTGGATGTATTTTCTTACATCTTCTATATACACCACATCTATGGGGATTCTTGAGAATGCCCCCTCTTCATATACCTCTATTTCCTTGAATAGGTACTTATTTTATTTTGGGCACGACTTCTCTGTGATGTTTACCAAAGTTGGTGTTGCCATTGTTTGTAGTTGTATTTATTTATATGAATAGAAGAGCTCAATTATTATTTTTCACTTAGATATTTTGAGTGCATAGTGAATACGGAGTGGGTGTAGGAGAGTTTAAACATGTTTTAGTTGGTGGCATTTATGTCTTTTTTCTCATTAAGTTTTGTGAGCTTTTGTATTTTTTTGTATCTCTTAACTACTAATAGTTTGATTTTATTGTTTATTGCTTTATAATGTATAATTTACATAATTTACAATATGCATCTTTTTCTATCTTTATGTTTTTCATCCCTCTAGTTGGTGGTAGTGTTTAAGTCTTGCAACATTTACATATCCTCTAATGTGATCTTCGTCTAACCTTCTTTATATTATTGCTCCTGATTGTGCAATTTTGTGTATGTAGTAAGGTACTAGCCACCTTACTTTTAACTTTCCTTGAATTTTGAATTTGATGTTGTATAGTAAGAGATAATCTCCTATTTGAAAAGTCTTATTTTGGAGGTTTCTATCATGCCAAGATTTTTTCTTTATTATTCTACTTGTTGGTTTTATAAGGCTATGAGCATGTTCTCATCCAATTTTTCCAACTCTTTTATTCTCTATGCTAGAGAATCATCATCATCCAATTGTAAAGTCAGTACAGTACGAAGGTTAGGAACTATGAAGTTCATGAGAATTTTACATCAGTTCTATATACTAATTGGAATAATGTAAACTTGTTATTTCTTTTGTAGGGTGTGCGGTAGGCCTAGAGTACCACATGTATCTTTATATCTCATTCTGGCCTATTTTCACCACACATCTTAGTGAGTGTTATTCTAATTATTTTTTTGAGATGTTCACTTGCCTCGTTTTCTTATGGATGGTAAAGTGAGCTCTTATTATGTGTAATCATAAAATTTTGTAGTAGCTTTATAATTACTTTATTGAAAAATTGTTTTCTTTGATCACTTATGATACTCAATGGGAAACCATACCTAGTGACTATATTTTCATACAAAAACCTTGCGACATTCTTTGTGGTACAACCCTTAGTGGGTTCCACTTTTTCCCACTTTGTTAAGTATTCTACCCCTATTATTATAAATCTTGCTCTAGAATGTTTGACAGGTAGATCGATAGGTCCTATGAAGCATATCAACCATTTTAAAAATGTGATTTATGCTAATACTAGTTTTAGGGGCATTTCATCTCTTGCATTAGGTTTTCCTACCCTTTGATATATGTCACAATTCTTTGTATACTCTTTCACATCTTTGTCAAGGGTTGGCCACCAAAGTCTAGCTAGTTTAACTCTTTTTTTATTGTGTCACCACAATTGTGTCCTCTTGATATTCCCTCATGTGCTTCTCTCAAAATGGATTCTTTCTTGTGTTCATAAACAACCCTTCTTATGCTTTCATCTCATCTCATGTGGTGTAATTCTCCTTCTATCAATGTGTAAGATAGGGACTTTCACACTTAAGATTCTTTATTACGGTGAGAGATCTATAGGAAATTTTCCTATTGATAGGAGTATAGTAATATCATGTAACTCTTCAGATACTGCATTTAGTCTAAAAAAGTGTATGCGGGTAAATCTTTTGGTTTATTCTCCCATTCTTCCCCTATTTCTATTATGGATAATTAATCAAGTCCTTGATTGTTCTATCTTGGTTTCACCATTATTTTAAAATTAAATTCTTGAAACAAAATTATCCACCTAAATAGTTGGCCTTGTATGATGGGCCTATTTAGTAAGTACTTTGGTGGCTCATCGTCTATAAAGAAAGTAAAGGGTGTTGATAGTAGATAGTGTCTAAATTTTTGGAGAGCATGCACCATAGCTAGTACCTCTCATTTGGTAGTAGTATAGTTTTTCTTCACCTTGGATAATCTCTTGCTTGCAAATGCTATGGGATGATCCTTATTTCCTTTGGGTTGAGCCAATACTACTCTTATTACAATTTTTGATGTATCTAAATATACATGAAATGGTGTATTCCAGTCTAGGAAGATTAAGATAGGGGTCTCCACAACTTTGTGTTTAATTGTGTCAAATGCCATTTGACATTCTTTATTCCATTCAATATTTCTACTAGTTTTCTTTTTCAGCAGTTCTTCCAATGGTGCACCTATTCTAGCATAACATTTTTATAAACTTGTTGTGATAACTGATATATCCTAAAAAAAAATTAACTTTTGAAGTCATTTTAGGAGGTGGTAGTGTCATAATGAGGGTCACCTTGATGGAGTTTACCACTAGTCCTTTGCAGATAGCGTGCCCTAGTATTATTCCATAAGGAACTCTAAACATGCACTTCTTCAAGTTTAATGCTATTTGCATACTTTGATATTTTTTTAACATCATTCTAAGTACTTGTAAATGGTCTTTTACCAAACCATATATTGTCCAATCATTTAAGTATACTTCCAAAAATTCATGTATGAAATATTTAAAAAAAATTATCATTAACCTAGTTTACACCACAAGTGCATTCTTTAGGGAAAATGACATCATTGTGTACATGTAAGAGCCTCATCCCATCACAAATGTAGTTTTTGGTTGATCTTCCTCCCTTATTTTTACTTGGTGGTAGCTAGAGAAACCATTAGTAGACGAGTAGATTTCTTATCCCGCCACTGATTCCAATATTTTCTTGGTGAATGGTGTAAGGAAAGGGTCATGAATGCAAGATTTATTAAGTTCCATGAAGTCAATACAAATTCTTACCTCACCTGTTTTCTTTTTTTTTAGGACCATAAGGCTAATCCATTCTTAATCTTCTACCAGTTTGATTATACCTGCTCCAAGAATTTTTTCTAACTCTCCTTTAACTTTAATTTTCATGTTTGGATTCATTATGCCTGGTATCTTTTGTGTTGGTTTAATTTCCTCCTTCAATTGAATCTTCATAATGCCTGCTTCTTCTTTTCTCCATTTTAGGTCTATGAATGTTCGAGGAAATAATTCTTCAAATTCTAATAGGATCTCTGTAACTTATGCAACTACTTTATCATCCCAATAATCTCCTACCTTTACAAGTTTAGGGTCCCACTATTTAGCAATATTTTCTTCTCTTAGCTTGATTGGTTGATTATAGTACTTTTTTTTGGCTTCTATTAGGGACTCTAATTCCCTTTCTCCTTGGTTTACTTCTATATCTAGGTTGTGTGTATCATCCTCTTTCTGTTGCATCAAATAACATCTTTTCCTTGGTAATGTAGATTATTTGTCTAGCCATTCAATATATTTCCATATTCCTTCAGATTGTGGGGGTGATGTACAGGGGTTTGTGGTACAACTACCTCATTATTATATTTGGTTTGAATATTATCTCTTTCATTTTGAGTAGTGTAGTATGTATATGTTTATCCTCATTGTAAAAAGAAAAGGTTTGTATAAAGTCAATCTTAAGTTTTGTCCAACCTTTTGTTTCTCTTGTCATTCTTGGTTTATATATCAATTTTGAGGTACTATTATTAGTGTCCAATAATATAGTTGAATATATAATAATTCATCGTACTCATTCCTTATTTTCCATCTTGTGATACAAGTGGTTAGATGATCCTTTGGTAAGATATTCTTGTTGTATTTTGGTATCTCCTTGTATTCTTCTCCTTCCAGTAGGTATCTTGTTTTGATTAGGATTTTAAATATTACTCATTTGGTTAGGTGGTCCTTGTGTGTGTTGTTCCAACTTGCGGTGTTGTAAATGAGTGTGTACTTTAATATGTCGAGTCTCAACTCTTTAGTATGGAATATTTGTTCTATTTGTGTAATAAATGATAATAGACCTCCTACTTGTGAATAATTGGGAGGTTTAATATGTAAAAATTTGTGTGATATGTGATTTATCTAGTGACATATTTTAGGCATATCATCTCTACTCTCTCTCAAGTTACCACAAAGATTCTACAATATGTTATCTGAATCTATAATAGAATGTGAAGCATTCCCCAATGTCCTAATCATAAATACTCTATGGAATTTGATAATCCTCTAAGAATAAAGTTTTGGTTCCTCCTACATCCACACATATACTACTTCCTCACTATTTATGCTATAAGCACTACTTTCTATTTTAACTTCCCCTTCTGAACTTGGTTCTTCAAGGTTGTCATTTAGTGGTAATTGTGAAATTATGTAGAGGTTTTTATTCCTAGAGTTATGATATTATTTTGTGTTTACTTCCTTTGTATATGATTCATTTGTTTTTTTCCTAGTGGAATGTGGACTATATTTTTTTGTCAGCAAATGATATTTCTTCCTTCCTTGAGTCTACAATGTCATTTGTAATGGCAAACCAACTTAGTCCTAATAATATGTTAAATGAATCAAAGGTTTCTTTGATGGCATCTACCTCAAATTTTACAAATTGTTTTACTCCTCTAACACTTACTTCTACTTGTTTCCAAATTCTCGAGGTTTTTATCCCAATGCAATCTGCTAGGCTAATGTTGTAAGGTGTTTGTTCAAGTTTAGGTTTGCCTATTTCTTCCCACACCCTTTTTGGGAGCATGTTTATGTCAGCTCATAACTCTACCATTTCATTGGTTATTTTCTTATGATCCATGCTAACTTTAATCATGATGGGTCATGTCTTCCATTGTATATCATTCTTCCTTATTGTTCTTATTTGTGTTGCTTTATTCTATTTGTTCTAAATTGTAAAATTACTTTAGTTTATCTAGTATATTAGATATTTTGGATAGTTTTATTAGTTGTTTGAGTATTCCCACTTCTTGTTATGAGAAGTAGTCATTCTATTTTGCTTCATTACCTTGTTCTTTTATGATAATTTGTGTTGTTTGTTCTATTATTTGGTCATGATATTTCTTGGTTGGGTGGAATTATTCCTCATCTATAGTGGTTTCTTCTTCTATGGTTACATTTCTATAATTTGCAATATTTGTTCCCTATCTAGTAATCATGCTACAACTTTGTTTTCTTTGTGTTCTTTTATGGTTTGATGTCCTTTTATAGAGATACTAGTCTTAGTAGTGTTAATGTCAATTCACTCTGCTTTTGGAATCTCCTAATTGTTTCATCATATTCTTTTGGTATTTTCCTTAAGAGTCTTTCTCCTCTAGGTGTATTTAAATTCTGGAGCTCATCACTTTTTGATTGTGGTGTCACATTCTTATAATAGTTTTGGGCTTTGTTGCAATTGGATATATCATGCTCTATGTTTCAATAAATTTCACATGGCTTTCTCTTATCATCCCAATATTTAGTTTCAAAGTGTCCTTGCTTACCACAACTGGAATAGGTGGCATTTGTTCACTTCTTCTTCCTTTTCCTTGGCCTCTATCTCCTCAGAATTGGCTTTTATCATTATATGGTCCATGTTTTTGTTGGTTTTGTAGGGTATTTATGTTCCTTTGGTTTTTCCATTTTGGCATTATATATCCATGGTCATGTATGTAGAGTGGTCTTTCTACCAAAACTTTTGCATATGTCAGCCCTCTTTGCTCATTATGATTTCCTAGGGTCAAATCCTCTCTTATTTGGAATAGTTGTGATAGACACTCTTTCATCACATGGTCATCCCATTCTTCGTAAGCTCCATAGTAAATTGAGTTCATCTTTTTAGGTAGTTTCCTTAGATCTACCTTTAGCATGTTTTCTTTCTTTTCTCCTATTTCCTTGGGGCATTCATTTCTTAAGTGACCTTCCCATCCATAATAGGTACATTGACATAATATTTTAGTGGAGTCTTAATTGCTCTATTTCTAGTCTTAATTTCTCCATTTCTTTGTTTTCTTTTTCCTTCTCTAATTTTTTCAAGATTGGTCTTCAATCCAGAAAGCCAAAGTGACTAATTCCAGATATGTATTAAAATTTCTTCCATCTAAGGTCATTATGATTACTAGTGTGACTCCATATATGAACGATTCAATTTTTTTATTTTCAGTAAGTGGGTCCTCTAATCTTCTAGTTATTTCTTAAATCTCTTATCAAATTCAATTATGGTTTCTTCATTTTGTGTAAGTTATTGGATTTTGTTTACCCCTTTGGTAGGTAGTTCTAAAGTGTCAAAATTTGCTAAAAACTCTTATTTTACTATGTCCCACTGCTTTTCATTTTCTACTGCTTTTCATTTTCTAGATAAGTTTTTTGGTACCACTTGAGGTTATCACCTCATATGGATCCAATAAAATTGAACAATTTTATGTTATCCCTAGTTATATTTTATCTCTGCCACATTGATTCTAGATGAAGATATGTTTTGTAGCCTCATTGGTGTCTTTACCAAAAATGGGTAGCTTCCTAGAGGTATTCATAGCTACTTCTTCTTCATATTCATTGTCTATATCTCCTACTTTAAAGTAATGTGTCCTTAGGGATTGTATGTTATTCACCTCACCTTCTTGTTCTCCTATGTCTTGTTCGCTTAGGATTTGTTTTATTGATTATGTGGAAATCCTTCTTAACTTTGATGGCATTAAGGGTGACTCTTGGTCTAGGGGTTATGTATGTTCAAATTTCCTTTTCATCCTTGGAGATGTTTATTTGTTAGTAAGTTTCATTTGATTATATAATGATGTCACTTCATTATATGTTGTTAAACTTATAGGATCCCATTTATTGTCTACCACATCTTTCCTCTTGTTCTCAGAACACTTCTAGTTACTAACTCATCTAAGTATTCCACATCAATTGTTATTGTTTGAACATTTTGTATAGGGGACACTATTGGTAACCACTCCTCATTTATACTTAAATGAATGTTTTCCCAATCTAGATAAGTAGTCGATGTTGTTATAGGTGGTCTCATAATCCTTGTAACTTCTCACTCTAGATCCTTTCTAGTTTTTCCATAATCCTCAATTTTTTCCTCTATACTTTGTATAATTTAATTTATTCTATCCTTACTAGGAATTTTTTGATGTATCTCCCTTCTTACTTCCTTAACTATACCCACAATGACACACTCAACAACACCCTCAGTGGCACACTCCTCCTCATTCATATTTTCTACCATTATATATGTATCCTATTTTCTTTCTCTCTTTCTTACTTCTTCCATCCTTTTGTGATATCTTTCCTATCAATCTTAAGTTTCTTTCAACCTTCTCTCTTTTGTGTTCATTTCCATTGCCAAATTAATTCTTTTAGTAATCTCCACTTTCCTTTTGTTATATCCATTTGACATGGGTTTTCCTCGTCTAGGTTTCCATTAATACATATCTCCCGTGGTTAGTTTAAATTTTGAACAGTCGCCTCTTTCCAGGAATATTTTTATATTCCTCCCCCCTTTCTATTTGTCGTCCCTTAAGTGCCTACCCCCTCTCACAAGGGTAGTACCTAAGAGTTGTGTTTGGAATTTTTTTCCCTTATTGTTACTATTTTATTTTCTACCATTACCACTTCTTTGTTAGAAAAATAGTATAATGGAAGCTTTAACATATTACTATAAACAATATGGAGATTTAAACAACTATGAATTTCTGTTGTAAAGAATGGAAAGTGCAACACATAACGTAGTGTTTAACGTGGAGAAACCCTTTTGAGAAAAAAAAATCCACCAAAGAAGAGATGAATAGCTTGTATTAATAGCAAATATGTTTACAATACATCCACTCTAACTCCTCTTCAATCTGACAACATATATGTACCTGTAAAACATCTCATAGTGTCTCCAACTCAACCCCTCAATATATAGACTTATGGGGGCTCAAAATACCACCATAAAACATTACCGTGAGTCAAAACAAGGTTCGAAAATACCATGGTAAAAATCCATTCGACCCCTTACATGCTAAACATGGTCTCTTACAAGACATTACACCTTCTTACAAGATGACATAAGAATCCCTATAAAATAGGAGATGCTCTTACATGCGTCATAAACCATCAATAGTTATGCAAAGATTCTCTTGTGCATGTCATAGATGATTCTCACGTTAAAAATGGTATTCCCCACTTTTAGCCCTTACAGTTGTCATAGAATCCATCATAACATCCTTAAAAATAGGATTTCCATGTTATACCACTAAGTGGGCATCTTTTAACAACTAATAACTTATTTTTCAAGGCACCGACATGTGGCAAAAGTGCAAACTCAAAATCTCACACCCCTTTTGTTGGAGCATAATTATTTAATAACATAAATGATATTTATCCATGGGAAAATGTAAAATAATAGTAAATAAATAACTTAGGAATTGTCGAGGTTGAGACACCTTAATTCCCAACATACTCCCATTTGTCAAATAACTTGCAAGAGCTAGGGGAATCACACCATCATGGAATCAGCTGGGTACAAGAACCAAGGCCCATGGCCTTCCTACACCAAGTAAATTTCTCTGTGCTCATAGGTTTGGTAAGAACATCTATAATATTCTCATGTGTGTCAATTTTCTTCAACTCAATTTGACCATTAGCAATCAACTCATGAACAAAATGATACTGAATATCAACATATTTAGTTCAAGCATGATACATCAGATTCTTAGCCAAATGAATTGCACTTTGACTATCACAGTTAACCTGAACAATATTGCAATCAAAACCAATACTTGTACACAACCTTTGCAACTATACTGCATCCTTAGAAACATGGGTAGAAGCCATATACTCTGCTTCAATAGTGGATAAAGCAACCATAGGTTTCCTTTTACTCATCCAACTCACTACTCCTCCAAACAGAGTAAACACATACCCACTGGTAGACCTTTGACTATCCAAGTCACCTGCCCAATTTACATCAAAAAATACCTATATGTCCAATGACTTGACTACATTATCAGTACCATCATAAACCAAACAATAATCAGAAGTACCTGAACAAATATCTAAACACCCTTTTAACAAAAGTCTAATGCTCTTTACCAAGGTTAAACATAAACCCGCTTAGAACTCCCACTACTTGGGTTGTATATGGTCTAGTGCAAACCATTGCATACATCAAACTACCAATGACACTAGCACAAGGAACCTTAGACATATCCTCAATATCATCATTAGAATTAGGAAACATTTCCAAGCTCAACTTAGTACCAACTAGAAATAGAATACTAATTGGCTTACAATCATGCATATTAAACCTTTGCAAAATGGTATCACCATACTTATTCTGACTCAACCAAAGCTTTATGTTACCACGATCTCTTCTTATTTCCATTGCAAGAGTTTATTTAGCAGCCCCCAAGCCCTTCATATCAAAATCAC
Organism: Sequoia sempervirens; assembly: GCA_007258455.2. Classification (NCBI taxonomy): domain Eukaryota; kingdom Viridiplantae; phylum Streptophyta; class Pinopsida; order Cupressales; family Cupressaceae; genus Sequoia; species Sequoia sempervirens. The sequence goes on along the minus strand of VDFB02358134.1, from coordinate 28,073,530 downwards.
TAGAAAGTTATTTCTTGAGTTCACTAATCATTACCTTGTTGTTACCAATAAACAACAAGTCATCAACATACAAGATAATAATTAGAATATGATCATCAATAACCTTAATATATACACAATGATCCTCTTCACTCCTAAGAAATCCCAACTTCAATGCAAAAGCATCAAACTTCTAGTTCCACATTTTGGGTGACTGTTTTAAACCATACAAAGATCTTTTAATCTGCAAACCAGTTTTTATTTTCCCTTCACAACAAAACCATCAGGATGTCACATATAAATCTCTTCCTCAAGATAGCCATGCAAAAAAGCAGTTTTAACATCCATTTGCTCTATCTCAAAATCACAAGCAACAACAATAGATAACAAGAATCTAATAGAAGTTAATTTAGTGACAGGAGAGAAAATTTCACCAAAATCAACTCCCTCTCTCTAGGAGTAGCCCTTAGCCACTAATCTAGCCTTATACCTTTCCAAGTGACCATTTTCTCCAAATTTCTATTTAAATACCCATTTACATCCAATGGGCTTTCTTCCTTTGGGAAAATCAACAAGATCTCACATGTTATAGTTTTCCAATGCCATCATCTCCTCTTGCATAGCCTGTAACCAAGACTCATTTTCCTCTAAAGAGAGAGCCTCCCTATAAGATCTAGCTTCATCATCAACACTTAATATAGCAAATATACAATGGAAATTAGGAGGGCTATACCTATTGACTGGATTTCGTTGTCTTGTGGATCTTTTGAGAATAAGTGTATGAGGCTCTTGTTGTTCTTGATTTTTCTCAACCTCTTTCTAATTTTCTTCCTCATGTTCTTCAATTTGATCAGTAACTTCTTCTAATTCCTCATATTCTTCCTCCTTATTCTTCCTCCTTAGTGAATCCATCTCTTTGTTCTTCTTGAGGTGCATCTTCTTGCTTAATTTCAAAATGCACACTCTTTCCCTTATCCTTTTCCTTTGGTTGTTCGGGTACAGAAATAATGCTAAGCTCCCTAAAAATCACATCTCTAGAATAGATACTTTTCTTGGTTAGAGGGTTCCATAGCTTATAACCTTTAACATTATCACCATATCTAATGAAAATGCACTTTTCAGCTTTAGGATCCAACTTAGTCTATTTTTCTTTAGGCACATGAACATAAGCCTCACAGCCAAATACCCTTAAATGTGAAACAAAAGGTTTCTTACCTGTCCACATTTCATAAGGTGTTGTTTCAAGAACCTTACAAGGATATCTATTCAACAAGTAACAATGAGTACTTACAACTTATGCCCAAAAGCATTTGTCAAGCCATGAACTACTTAGCACACTTCTAACTCTTTCCATATTTGTCTGATTCATCCTTTCTACCACTCCATTCTGTTGAGAAGTGTAAGGAGTAGTTTTTTGTCTAACAATTATTGCATGCTTACAAAATTGATCAAATTCCTTAGAACAACATTCCCCTCCATTATCAAACCTCAAAACCTTAATATTACAATCTGCTTGCTTTTCAACTAAGGCTTTAAATTCTTTAAACTTAGTGAAAACTTCAAATTTATGCCTCATGAAATATAACCAGGTATATCTTGTAACATCATCAATGAAGGAGATAAAATATATAGATTTTTCAATTGATTCCACATCCATAGGACCAAATATGTCTGAGTGAATTAATTCCAATTTATTCTTAGATTTAGTATTGCCTTAAGGAAATGATTTTATGTTTTGTTTACCAAACACACAATGCTCACAAAAATCAAAAATCTCATCATAATAGGAAAAATTGTCTAAAAACTTTTTATTTTAAATGGTTTTTAAACCAGTCTCACTAATGTGGCCCAATCTACGATGCCACAACATCAAGTATTTTCGTATTTTTTTGCTACATTGGTAGAGTTAACAACAATAGTGACTTCAAGCCTAAATAGAGTCCCCTTCCTTGTCCCTCTTGTTATCACCAAATTTCCTCTTACCAATCTGCAACCATGCTTATCAAATGTTACATTTATTCCCAAGTCATTCAACTTCAAAATTGAAATCATATTTCTAACTACTCCAAGAACATGTAAAACACCAAGGAGGGTTTTAATCCTCCCATCACTAAAACACAACTGAATCTTACCGCTTCTGATAATAGGATACGAAGAGTTATCATTGAGGTAGATTTCACCTCCATCATATTTTTCATATGTGGAAAACCACTCCTTATGATGACTCATATGAAACGAGCATCCTAAATCAATTAACCAGTGTTCATTAGTTATAGTATGAATACAAGAAACCAAAGCTCCGTCATCTGAATTTGAGGATTTCTCTGTGGAGGAATCAACTTCTAATTATCTTGTATGTTGATGGCATGTTGTTTATTGGTAACAACAAGGTAATGATTGGTGAACTCAAGAAACAAATTTCTAGTTCTTTTGATATGAAGGACTTGGGGGCTACTAAATACATTCTTGAAATGGAAATCAGAAGAGATCATGGTAATAGAATGCTTTGGTTGAGTCAGAGTAAGTATGTCGATATCATTTTGCAGAGGTTTAATATGAATGATTGTAAGTCGATTAGTATTCCATTTGCAGTTGGTACTAAGTTGAGCTTGGATATGTGTCATAATTTTGATGATGATATTGAGGATATGTCTAAGGTTCCTTATGCTAGTGTCATTGGTAGTTTGATGTATGCAATGGTTTGCACTAGACCAGATATAGCCCAAGCAATGGGGAGAACATAATCAGAAAGACACAATCTGATAGTACCATGTGCCTTTTTATTTATCTTCTCTCAAAATTCATCACTCATTTTTTTGGGTTTCTTTTCATTTGTTACAGCTACTCATTGATCTCATTCTTCAAGGAGATCCTCCATTTTTAGCTTCCACAACTCAAAACCAACTCTGTTAAATTTTTCAATATCCAAACAGTTAGAAGTTGCAGCCATGGTTAAACACAAAATACTGCAAAAAATAGCTCAACAAAACTCCCACTAAAACTTAAAGAGCTTTCGTTCTACCACCCAAAACACAGAACTGGCTAGGCTCTAATACCAAATGTTAAAAAAACATTAGAGAAATAGCAATAATGGAAACTTTAACAAATTACTATAAACTAGATTATGCAGTGTAAACCATATGGAGATTTAAACAATTGTAAACGTAAATTGCAAAGAATGGAAAGTGCAACACATAACACAATATTTAACGTGGAGAAACCCTTTCAGGAAAAAAACTCCACCAAAGAAGAGATGAATAGCTTGTATTAACAAAAAATATGTTTACAGTACATCCACTCTAACTCCTCTTCAATCCCACAACATTTGTGTACCTATAAAACATCTCATAGTGTCTCCAACTCAACCCCTCAATATATAGACTCGTGGGGGCTCAAAATACCACCATAAAACATTACCATGGGTCAAAACAAGGTTCAGAAATACCATGGTAAAAATCCATTTGACCCCTTACATGCTAAACATGATCTCTTACAAGACATTATACCTTACAAGATGTCATAAGAATCCCTGTAAAATAGGATATGCTCTTACATGTGTCATAAACCATCAATTGGTATGCAAATATTCTCTTACGTGTGTCATAGATGATTCTCACATCCAAAATGATATCCCCCACTTTTAGCCTTTATAGTTCTCATAGAATCCATCATAACATCCTTAAAAATAGGATTTCCATGTTATACCACTAAGTGGGCATCTTTTGACAACTAATAACGTATTTGTCAAGGCACCAACATGTGGAAAAAGTGCCAACTCAAAATCCCGTGCCCCTTTTGATGGAGCATAATTATTTAATAACAAAAATGATATTTATCCATGGGAAAATGTAAAACAATAGTAAATAAATAACTTAGGAATTGCCAAGGTTGAGACACCTTAATTCCCAACATTCTTCTCCTTACCCGACATTTTATTCATTGCTCACTCTAGGGTCTCAGTAATTAAATTGATGTTGGCAAGAGGAAATGGGGAATTATAGTTTATATATTTTTACCTTGATATCCCTTATGTAGTCGGTTTATACCTAGAGGATACAATGACATAAAAGAGTAATTGCAGTAGGAAATTATATCTAATTGCATTACATATATAACTTAGATAAAGACATCATTCATTCATAACACATATACAAATTCAATTCTTATAACTCCATATATTTATATAATCATATAATAGATACAATGGTAGGTCTAAGCATCTACTCTATAATCATATCCTTATCTATCTTTTCATTCTTATCTACCATTCTCCTTGATTATCCTCATTTATCATATATTATGTAGTGTAGGAAATTGTATACCTTTACAATTTCACACTATATTTAGGTCCCTTAATTAATTGGACTTAATTAAGCTTCTACTTTTCCAAATTATGCATTCCAAAGCCTTATTTTTCTCGTTTTCTAAAAAGGGAACCTATGTTCAATTAATACAATTAATATTTTAATCACCCTAAAATGAATGTGTCTTGGACATTTGTGCCAGGACCAATTCACCCAAGGGCGAAAGGGTCCTCCTTAGGTCCTAGGTCCCAATTTTTAATATGTATTTTGGTAATCTTTTAATGATTCAAATTTCATATGCAATTGTCAACTGTTGGAATCTAATTTTTGAGAAATTAGATAAGCACCTATAAATACATATTCCTTTTATCAGTTGAGATCTAAGTTGCATGATCAAAGATTAATATGAGAATATTATTGTCAAGAGCATTCAAGAGAAAATTTTCTAGTCATTATTGTAGCATTCAAGATCCTATCATCATGTTCAAGCTTATGTTCATGTCATCTTGTGAAGGATAATATGCATTGTTGATCCTAAAGCACCCAAGCATTCAAGTATCCAACAAATCAAGAAAAGAAAGATTTGATTCCTTGTAGTGATGTGTTTGACTTCAATCCTCTAAGGGAAGCCATTAAAGGTTTGGTGAGTTGTAGCAAGCAAGTGTTCATTCATCATCCCTTCCATTTATCAATTGTCATTATCTTTTTATCAAGGCTTAATTACCAAACATGGGGTTTGACTAAGGAAAACCCCCATTCAAAACAAACAAGTTTTCCTCTCTTTGTATGTGCATATTACAGGTGAAAGAAGGATTGAAAGATCTTGAGGAGAAATTTTGCAACATTACATAAGTTGTCACCATTGTTGTCAAGCCATGAAAAATCAATTGTAGATTTTATTTCCAACTTTTTGATAGTGGGACATGTGCCAAACTGAAGCCAAGATCCATCATCAAAGGTCTGTCAAAACTCATTCTAGACACCCTAACTAGGACCCATTTTCCCTAGGGCGAACCTTTCCTTCAGCAATGCTCAGAACCAATTTTTAATGCCAGGTACATGTGTCCAGACCCTTCTTAGATATGTTTGTAAACTGTGATTTCAATTTTTGTATCTTTAGGATCTTGCATTTTATCATCTAGGTCTTATTTTTCATTAGGTTTAGTTTCACCAAATCATTTCCATTTAATTCCAAATCCTACTATCCTAAGAAACTAGAGATTTGGGTTTGATTGGCTCACCTTAGGGTTGAAATTCAATCTCTACACCTTGCAATCTCTTAGTTTCAATAAAATTTTGGAAGAGGGACACCATTAGTTCCTAAGTTCTTTGTATGAAGGACCTAGAACACCCTATTTTAATCATTCCTCCTTTTCCCAACATTTCATTTTGGTGAACCTGACATTGTTAAGGTGTCTTGTTCACCACATTTCATTTTGGTGAACCCAACATTGTACATCATATTCTTCTAATTTGGAGATTAAAACCCTAGATCTAGGTTTTGCATTATCTAGTTTTTCATTGTATTTAGGGTTATAAATTGCATGTTTGCATTGTTCAAATTCATAAAAATCCAAAAAAATTGCATACATTTTGCATAGTAGATTGCATAAAAGTGTTTTAAAGTCATTTAGATCAAAATAACATCAACAATTGCATTAAAAAAAGTTGTCATTTTTTTTATACATTGTTACAAAATTGCATTTTCATTTCATATCAATTTATAGAAATTTTGTTATTGAAGAATCTATTTGAAGTTACGAGCTCAGTAAGCTTAAATATCAAAGTAAACATCCAAAATTTAATTTTTCAAAGCCTTCTCCAAGGACTCATTCACCCTCGGGTGAACTTGTCCTTGTATAGACAATTTTCTAATTTTTTGCACATTTATCAGTGTTTGTTTGCTTTACTTTCTTGTACCTGCAAATCTTTGTTTCAATTCCAAAAATTGCATTTTTCTGTAATTATTTGCATTTAGTTCAATTAGTGAGAAAAGTGCATTATTTAAAATCAAAATTGGTATTTCAAAATCATCATTTTTAGGTCCTTGAATTTAAAATCAGTCAAACATCATTTTGATATCTAAAAATTACAAATATATTCTTCAATACTTGCATTGTGCTTCCTATTTCTAAGTGTCTATTATCTCTATCTAGTGCTTTTTGTCCATTTTGGGTACACTTTTGGTTTGATGAAACTTATATGAGTATTACAACCTGGTGTCCTATTGCCAATACTTTAGTGAGACATAGTTCAAGACTCATGGCATCCCATGTTGGTACATCCATTGTGGATCTTGGGTTTTCCAACTCTTTCACTTATAGTGTTGAAACTAGTCAACCCATGTTGGATTTCATCCCTAATATCACATGTCCTATTACCACCACTTCTATTGATGTTGAAACCATTGTTTCTCATGTCCCTCAAGATAAATTTAAATAAATGGATAAAGCCTTAGAAAAGCTTTAATATTTTGTGAGTACAACCTATATGTTGCAAGGTGCGCACCCTTGGTCTTTGTGTTGTGCAACACATCGCTCAAGTTAGTGACATGGCTTAACCACCTCTTGTGGATTCATTAACTCTGGTGGTTGTATCGAGCATTAACAAGGTATTTTTGACAACCATATGTTCAAAAATTGGTATCAAAGTCTAGGTCACAAGTTCAAACCCCTCACTTACATTGAGGGGGATTGTTGCAAGGTGTGTACCCTTGGTCTCCTTGTGTTGTGCAACACATCTCTCGGGTTCGTGACATGGATTAACCACCTCTCATGGATTCATTATCTCTGGCGATTATATTGAGTATTAATAGGTCAATCTTTTTATGCAACAACAATTGTCTATGCAACACTATATTGTTGGTATTGTGGTTCCTATCATAGATAACATGAGAAGAATGCTTGATAATGATCCTGGAATAGAGATTGTGCATAGCCTAGCTCACATTATTGATAACCATATTCCTACAATGGCTAGTTGTGCTCAAACTTTGGGTTACACCCAAAGTCAAGGAGGAAAACAAATTCCTCCCCCTTCAACCATAGCCTCTATTCCTACATACACTCATTCAACTGTCACTACAACAATGCAACCAACTAGCAATGCCACTCCAACTTTGGGTATATCCATTGGGAATCCTTTTAGCTTTTTGAATTCAAATATCATGTCTCCAAACCCACCACCTCTCACAAACATATAATTCACTTATCCTCTCAACAAATATACACCTCCACCATATTCCCCTCCATCTCAAAATACAACTAATGATTTTTTCATAAACCAACTTTTGCAAAATGTCACAACCCTCCAACAACAAATAGCAACATTGAACCAAAATCAAAATGGCCAAACTTCACAATATGTTAAAAGAAACCCATTATCATTGGAGATATCGAGAACACAAATGCCACAAGGTATAAAGATTCCTAGATTTGAGAAATATGATGTAAAGGACATCCTAGCAACCATGTTTTAGCATACACAACCTTATGTAGTGACTTCATTTTTGAAAAAATCTTAGCTAAACTTTTTCCTAGATCCATGAAAGATACAACCTTGGAATGGTTTTTTTTCTTACTGAATAACTCAATCAACACATTAAATGAGCTTGTTGATGCCTTTCTAAACCATTTCCAAGTGCATATTGGTCCTAAGATGGCTCTACCTGATCTCATGCAATGTAAACAACAAGCAAATGAAAAGGTCATTGATTTTATAGCTCCTTATCAACTGCTTTACTCATAAATCAACATTAAGCTTCTTGATATTGATCTTCAAAGGATGTTCATTGATAAATTACAAACAAATATTCAAGAAAAGCTTGGGATGATGAAAATTCCCTCTTTTACACACTTATGCATAGCTCTTCGTGATTATCATAACTCACTTAATCAACATGTAGACAAAACTCCTTCAACCTATCCCGAAAAATCCAAAATTGTGTATCATAACTATTTTCAACCATTCAAGAAACCAAACAAGAGCTTTATATATATAGTCAACCTCAAACAACCCATCATGTTGAACCTCAAGTGGCTTCCATAAAAATAACTCCATACCAATTTATAGAAAAGAATAGGCAATTCATCTCACCTAATACCCTCCATTCAATCATGTTACAACTCTTGAGCAAAAACTTAATCACCTTACCTCTCGTTAGACCTCTTGATACCACTAAGCCTTTACCTCTGAACTATAATCCAAATGCTTTTTTCCAATATCATTGAGAAAATGTACATGATATGGAATGACACATATGTCTTAAACATTTAGTACAAGACTTCATTGATTATAATCATATCCAATTAGGCAGAGTTAATGATCAAGGAAATAAATTTGTTGCCCCACCCAATCAAATTTTTTAAATCTTTACCAATCCAATGCCAAACCACTTCTTCTCATTTTTTAAAGCTAGTGATACTAAGAATGATGTGATGAATGTTGACAACATACAAGACATAAATGATGACAACAAGAGTGATAATGAGGATGATCTACATACCATGATTGGATTCATTGACGTTAAACCTTGTAAGGGCCAAACCAACTTGTCTATGGATATTGCTTTCTCACATAGTGATATACTTAAACATGCACACGATGGTCCTCTTTACATAGCCAAAAGAATAAATGACAAGCCTACAAATGGGATATTAATTGAACCCATATGTGTAGAGAATGTGATAGTTGAGGAATTCCTATTTGTGCATGAACTTTACCAAGATTATTACGAACATTCAAAAGCATGGATCAAAACACATGATGGTTTTGCTCTCCCTATGATAGGTTTGATCACTCTTCCATTAAAATTTGGACCGAAACAATTAGATGACTCATTCTCCATCATCCCGATGTCAGATCAATTTCATGTGAATTTAGGCTATCCATGGCTATGCTCCATAGATGTTGTCCCATCAGTAGTTCATAAGTGCTTGAAATTTCCATTTGGCAATGGAATTTTTATTGTACATCATAGTGGTTTTAATCCTTTGTCTTCCCGTGGAAACTTTTCATTGGAATTATTTTGGCCCGAACCTATGGAACCTATAAAGCTTCATGAAGACTTATTTTTAAAATCCTATCAAAATTTCAAGTCAAATTGCATAGTAGAATTATCTCTTAGAAATATTCTTGAGTCCATGATTGTTTCTGGTGTAGGAGCACCTTATGCTTCAAATAGGCAAAATAATAATTTTTGCATTTTCATCATGAAGGCATTGTAAAAAGGTCATGAGAAGACATATTCTAATGTATTTAAGTACTTAAATAGGTCTTTAGGAGTTGTTTAAGTAAATTGGCAAAAATGTTGCTAAAAATGTAAAAGTTGTCAATAAAGCAAAAAATGCAAAAAATCAGAAGATGAAGAGTCTTTGTGGGAAAATTGAAGGGATAGGTCGGTAAAATAAGTTGTAAAGGAAATTATTGATTGGGAAACATCTATAAAATCTTGTAGAAGGTGAGAAAAAGATCATTCTTTGTATTCTTGAAGATTTACAATCAATAAAAGTACCTTGTTAGTAATTTTCTAAGTTTCTTTCAATTGTTCATCAAATTGTACAGTTTGTACAAAAGTTTAGGGCTTTAAATATTATTGTTCTTGGTAGATCAGAGATTTAGCATTCATTTAAATCCATTTGGGAGAGATTTTATTGAGTAAAACTTATGTTTGAGTGCATTCCCTGTAGTTCAGTCATAAACCCTTAAATAGGGGTTTTGAGAGTCAATTAAGCAAATGTTCACTACTCCATCTAATTAGGCTTTGTAGATTAGTGGAGGAGATCAAATTAGGATTTTTTAAGTTTTGAACATGTGTGCAGGTATAGGGGAAACAAGAATGCAATGATTGAGTTGTTGTTATAGGGGGAATTTGAAAGGTTTCCTCAAATTAATTGTTGCTACAGTCAAGGGTTTGAAGATATATCAGTTGCAGAGGTTTGGAAATGTTTTCTAGAGCATATTCAGACATAAAAAAACATGATTAAGGCTATGGTAGAGCATGGGAAGGTTTGTAATATAAATTTCCTTCAAACCCTCATTCTTTAGGGATTATTAATGCTTTAGAAAAGGGTTTACTGTTTGTTTGTATTAGTGGACATTTATTTCAATAAAGGTTGATGATTTGTGTGTTTTTTAACCTATTCAAAGACTTTTTATGGTTATTTAGTGATTTGGAGTTGAATAGATGGTGTTTTCTTTGAAAATCTGACCTAATTTGAAGCAATTAGGCGTGGACAATCAATTGTTTTGTGTTATCTTCCAAAACAAGTTGATCTATTAATGAGGTATGCTTATAAATGCGATATTGGCTCCCTAATAATGTCCATTTCCTGAAGTGAAGCAAGGTGGAATTGATGGTACACCCGTTTTAAGGGTTTTGCAATGCTAGTAGAATATTGGTATTTACATGCAAGAAATTGATATTTTGTGCATACAGTGATAAAATTGATTGGTTTTGTTTGGGAACTACTTAAATAATGTTTTCAAAGATGTTTCAACAATTTTGGAAAGGTTCAAGGACTACATTTATTGATTTATTGTTTTGGTTAATATGGAACTATGATGCAATCTTGGTGTCTTAAGTGCATGATTTGGAAAGTTTGTCAAAACAAAGTAATGAGGTAGTATGTTTGGTTTATTTTTGACAAAAGATGATGTTTTAAGATGTTTTATGAGGTCAATAGAGGTTGTGGACCTTAGTTCAATAAATGATGTCTTTGTACCTTGAGTTTCTTGAGGATTGTTGGAGCAAGTTGAATGAATTGATGAAGTCAGAGTTGTCTGATCAAGTTTTTGTTTTAAATTAGTCAAATTAAAGTTGGTTAAGGCATATTTGAATTTGATAAGGGTCTGTAGTACTTATTTGATGATTGTGGTGGTTGGTAGCCTTAAGAATGGCAAGCAAATTTGATGGATTTTTTTGAAAAGTTAAGTGAATCAATGATGGTTGTTTAATTTGATCTCCATTTGAGTTTGGGTTAGAAGTACCTTGATGAGTTGTGGTTTTTGGTAGATGATTTGCATCAATTGGTATTAGAACTAGTAGATTCTGAGGATTTGTTGAATTGGTAGTTCGTTGAAGTTGGTTTGTTGAGTTGGTTGCATGTGCTTGATCCGTCTAAGTTGTAGAGAAAGAGTTTGGTGGTTGTGTGTTTGTGAGTTTGTGGAGGTTAAGAGAGAACCTGGTTGTTGGTTGCCAAGAGATTAGGGAGAGAAAAGAGGAGAAACCTAGGTGAGGCAAAGAAGTTTGATGAGTTGTTGAGTTGTGTGGTGAGGCAGTAAAGAAAGATGGATATCTGATTGAAGAAGCACTTGAGCTTGCAGCCTGAAGAGTACACCACTGATGGGAGCAGATGAGAAGATGAAAAAAGATTGGTCAGAGAAGTTCAAGGATGAATTACGAAAAGAGTGGAAAGTTGAGAGTTGTGAAAGGGAAGTCTTGTCTCCTTTTGAATCAGAGAGGTGACTGAGAACCTGATGGTAGAAAAAGAGAGGCAAAAGGAAAAGTGAAGAAGAGTTGAATACAAAAGATGAAGATTCAAGAGACAAAGAGAGGAAGTAGTCCAAGGAAAATTTGAAGTTGTTTTGTAGGTGAAAGAACAAGCAAAGTTGATACAACATGTTTCCAAGGGACTTGGAAAGTTTTGTTTGTCAGTTGTATGGTGTAGGAGTACCTTGTGCTTCAAATAGGCAAAAATATAAATTTTGCATTTTCATATTGAAGGCATTGTAGAAAGGTCATGGCAAGACCTATTCTAATGTTTTTGAGTCCTTAAATAGGTCTCTAGGAGTTTATTAAGTAAATTGGAAAAAATGTTGCTAAAAATGTAAAAGTTGTCAATAAAGCAAAAAATGCAAAAAGTGCAAAAAATTAGAAGATGAAGAGTCTTTGTGGGAAAATTGAAGGGATAGGTCAGTAAAAGAAGTTGTACATAAAGGTAGTTATTGGTTGGGAAACATCTATAAAAGCTTGTAGAAGGTGATAAAAATATCATTCTTTGTATTCTTGAAGATTTACAATCAATAAAAGTACCCTATTAGTAATTTTTTGAGTTTCTTTTAGTTGTTCATCAAATTGTACAATTTGTACAAAAGTTTAGGGCTTTAAATCGTATTGTTCTTGGTAGATCAGAGAGTTAACATTCATTTAAATCCATTTGGGAGAGATTTGATTGAGTAAAATTTTTGTTTGAGTGCATTCCCTATAGTTCGGTCAGAAATCCTTAAATAGGGGTTTTGAGAGTCAATTAAGCAAATGTTCACTACTCCACCAAATTAGGCTTTGTAGATCGATGGAGTAGATTGAATTAGGATGTTTTAAGTTTTGAACATGTATGCAGGTACAAGGTTTGAAGATATATCAGTTGCAGAGGTTTGGAAATGTTTTCTAGAGCATATTTAAACATAAACAAACATGATTAAGGTTGTGGCAAAGCATGGGAAGGTTTGTAATATATATTTCCTTCGAACCCTCATTCTTTGGGGATTGTTAATGCTTTAGACAATGGTTTACTGTTTGTTTGTATTGGTGGATGGTTATTTCAATAAAGGTTGATGATTTGTGTGTTTTTCAACCTATTCAAAGACTATTTATGGTTGTTTAGTGATTTGGAGTTGAATAGATGGTGTTTGCTTTGAAAATCTAACCTAATTTAAAGCAATTAGGCGTGGGCAGTCAATTGTTTTGTGTTATCTTCCAAAACAAGTTGATCTATTAATGAGGTATGTTTACAAATGCAATATTGGGTCCCTAATAATGTCCATTTCCTAAAGTGAAGCAAGGTGGAATTGATGGTACACCCGTTTTAGGGGTTTTGCAGTGCTAATAAAATATTGGTATTTACATGCAAGAAACTGAGATTATGTGCATACAATGATAAAAGTGATTGGTATTGTTTGGGAACTACTTAAATAATGCTATCAAATATGTTTCAACGATTTTGGAAAGGTCCAAGGACTAAATTTATTGATTTATTATTTTGGTTAATCTGGAACTATGATGCAATCTTGGCGTCTTAAGTGCATGATTTGGAAAGTCTATCAAAATAGAGTAATGAGGCAGTATGTTTGGCTTATTTTTGAAAAAAGATGATGTTTTAATATGTTTTATGAGGTCAATAGAGGTTTTGGACCTTAGTTCCATAAATTATATCTTTGTACCTTGAGTTTCTTGAGGATTGTTGAAGCAAGTTGAATGAATTGATGAAGTTAGAGTTGTCTGATTAGGTTTTTGTTTTAAATCAGTCAAATTGAAGTTGGTTAAGGCATATTTGAATCTGATAAGGGTTTGTAGTATTGATTTGATGATTGTGGTGGTTGGTAGCCTTAAGAATGGTAAGCAAATTTTATGGATTTTGTTAAAAAGTTAAGTGAATCAATGATGGTTGTTTAATTTGATCTTCTCCATTTGAGTTTGGGTCAGAAGTACCCTTGATGAATTGTTACTATTGATAGATGCTATTGCATCAGTTTCTCCTCCCCAACCTATCATTGATGAACCAATGCTTGAACCGAAAACCCTTCCAAGTATCCAAGACCAGTCCAACACAATTCATTCACCCACTTCCTACAAGAGACCAAGAGATACCAATACAAATCCTTTGGTGCCTCCTAAGATCAAACAAGTCTATAGACCTAAAGAGATAATGATTTCCCAACCCTTGATGGTTCCTTTTGTTCCTCCTTTGTGAGAAGAAAATAAACCAATGGTTGATAAACCTACTCCTACACCATCACAACTTGAAAAATTTGCAAGAAGAAATCTAAATGCTAAAGAGTGTAGGCGTAGACATCATGCTATTTATCATTTATTAGTTTAGAAAATAATAAACCAACAAACAAAGATAAAGAAAAACCAACTCAAACAAAGCATAATAATTTTCCACCTTTACAACAACAAAAACATGAGCATACAATGGAAATTGTCATTAGACCTCCTACTGTGATTAACTTGGATGATGATGATGAGATTGTTAAGATTGATGAGGAAGTGTATAATGAGCTAAAATTATTATTTTCCTCTTTTATGAACTTACATGGGTGCAACCATGATGATCCTCCTCAAAAGAGTGCATCACTACATATTGAACTTGGTATTGTCCTAGTACGACACTTGTTGTTGCCCCTTTGGCTAGTTATCTGACCTTTTGCATATGATGAACAATATTGGGATGTAGACAACTTGCTTTAGGTTGGTTTGCATGTTTCATACTAGCTTTTCTCTTTTTATGTTCTTTGTGATTGCATGCACGTAATGTGATCCCCCATATTGTATTGCTTGACATGTCTCTATGTTCACGAGCTTTCTTTGGATGAACCTTGTTACTCTGTTGGTGCAAGGATACAAATGAAGCAAATCCATTGTGACATTCTTCTATTTGTTGTAAACATTGTCTTTTCATTTGTCTTGTATTTTCCTTTTGGGGACGATGCAAGGCGTTGAGATATTTAGGTATCTTCCATGTTAACCCAAAAGCTTCTCTTTGTTTTCACTCTCTATGTGCCATTCCTCCAATGTGTTTGTTGTTCCATAAGTTATTTGGGGAATGATGATGGTTCCAAGCTCTGTTATATCATTGTAGCAAAGACATATGCTAACCCCAAATCTGTGGATCCCTTATGTGTTATCTTTGGATTGCATGTGGGGAAAACCTCTTTTTTCATGATTATACAACTTTATTTAGAAACATATGATTGGCATAGGGCTTTCCAAATAAGCTCTCATGGCCCTTTAATCAATTAGCATTTATCATTTTTTACTTTAAAGTAATTACTCGCAACATGGTGTTTAGTAATTCCTTTAAAGTGGGGGCATACATTGGTGTTATTTTATTGGCATTACTTCATTTCTTGCTTCACTTTGTTCAGAAAGGTTGAACTTAGTGTAGTATTTGCATAACATATTGATCATGTTGTGGCACCTTATCAAAGTTATCGAGGAGTATATCTTTTGGTATGGTTGTTGTATGGAAGGCATGTAGACCTAGTGTGACTTTTCCATCTGCCACCTTTTTATGAGTTCACACCTTGTAGACCTAGTGTGTGTTTCTCATCTAGCCTTTGGGCTCACCTAGTGTATATCGAACTGCACTATCCCTTGAGAGTGTATTTGATGGACATGGCATAATGCAACTTGCTAGTTCATCCCTTTTTTTATTAGCTTTAACATTGCATACTTGTGTATCTTGTCTTCTTGCACATATCTTACATATCTTGTGTCCCTTTGTCCTTATGTTGGTTTTCCATGGGATCTTTCATCTTGGGGTTTGGCCACCTCCTTGATCCTTGTCATCCTATCTTTCTAATATTTGTACACTTGGACCTCTCTTAACACATATTTGTCTATTTTAGTGTGAGCATAAGCTCATACTCTCACCAAAGTGGGGGATAATTGTAGTGTAGGAAACTGTATACCTTTACAATTTCACACTATATTTGTGCCCCTTAATTAATTGGACTTAATTAAGCTTCTAGTTTACCAAGTTATGCATTCCAAAGCCTTATTTTTCCTATCTTTTGAAAGGGGAACCTATATTTAATTAATGCAATTAATATTTTAATCACCTTGAAATTAATGTGTCCTATACTTTTAGGCCAGGGCCCATTCGCCCAAGGGAATATGGGTTCTCCTTAGGTCCTAGGTCCTACATTTTAATATGTTTTTGGCAGTATTTTAATGATTCAAATTTTATATGCAATTGTTGGGTTTTGGAATCTAATTTTTGGGAAATTAGATAAACACATATAAATACGTAGTGTTTTTATCATTTGAGATCTAAGTTGCATGACCAAAGATTCATATGAGCAAATATTATTGCCAAGAGCATTCAAGAGAAGATTTTCCAGTCATTATTTCAACAGTCAAGATCCTATCATCATGTTCAAGCTTATATTCATGTCATCTTCTAAAGGCTAATATGCATTGTTGATCCTAAAGCATCCAAGCATTCAAGTATCCAACAAATCAATCAAAGAAAGATTTGATTACTTGGAGTGATGTGTTTGACTTCAGTCCTTTAAGGGAAGCCATTAAAGGTTTTGTGAGTTATAGCAAGCAAGTGTTCATTCATCATTCCTTCCATTTATCAATTGTCATTATCTTTCTATCAAGGTTTAATTACCAAACATGGGATTTGACTGAGGCAAACCCCCGTTCAAAACGAACAATTTTTCCTCTCTTTGTATGTGCAGATTACAGGTGAAAGGATTGAAAAAATCTCAAGGAACAATTTTGCAACATTGCATAAGTTATCCCCATTGTTGTCAAGCCACAAAAACTCAATTATAGATTTTATTTCTGACTTTCTAATAGTGGGACTTGTGCCAAACTAAAGCTAAGATCCAACATTAGAGGACTGTCAAAACTTATTCTAGACACCCTAACTAGGACCCATTCGCCTTAGGGTGAACTTGTCCTTCAACAGTCCTCAAAATCAAATTTTAATGCTAGGTACATGTGCCTAGACCCTTCTCAGATCTACCTGTAAACTATGATTTCAGTTTTTGTATCTTCAAGATCTTACATTTTATCATCTAGGTATTACTATTCCTTAGGTTTAGCTGCATCAAATCATTTCCATTTAATTCCAAATTCTCGTGTCCTAAGAAACCTGAGATTCAGGTCTGATTGGCTCACCTTAGGGTTGAAAGTCAATTTCTATACCTTGCAAACTCTTAGTTTCAATGAAATTTGGGAAGAAGGATACCATTAGTTCCTAAGTTATTTGTATGGACATAAGACACCCCATTTTAATCATTCCCCCTTTTCCCAACATTTCATATCCTATATCTATTACATATGTATATATCTTTGCTTTATTTGAAGTAGAGAGACATGACCCTTATAGGGCACCTTTTATCTTTGCTTTATTTGGAGGAGAGAGACATGACCCTTATAGGGCACCTTTTACTTTGTCTTCCCTGTTGATCTTAGGTTTTGCAAGTCCCATGTGGTAGCTTTTGGTCTCTATCATGTATCCTACTAATAATCATCTCTAGAGTTAGAAAATTAAAAATTAAAAGAAGTGGATGGCTATGTCATGTGACCTAGTTCACATATTGGGTTGCACTACACAACCTAGTGATGGAAAAAAAATGGAATGATGGTTGGTCCAAAATAGTGGGATTTGTAGTTATAATTAGTTGATAGTTTATAGGTTAGGAGTTAAATTATGCACCAAATAGATCAAATTAGGGCCAATGACTATGCATTTAACATGTGCATAAAGTTATATAAAATAAAGGTTTTAAAGTGTACACAATGCCTTTTATTTATTGTCAATTAGCACACTAACTTACAAACATTGAATTAATAACCCTGATTATCAAAGATCCACTAATTCTTGATAATAGGTCCTTATGAGTGGCTAAAATTTAATCCCTTATCCATGCTTATAAATGATGATATTTTTTAATCTCCATGGCTTTGTTCAAACAATCTTTGAATTAGCGACTCTCTAATGCAAGAACATTGACATCTTCCAAGTGATTAAGTGTTTTATTTTATAAATTGATCTAAGTTAAAGTTATATTTTATCTTTTTTATCATGATGAATTCTGATGCATGTTTATGCTGATACGATTTTCCTTAATGAAGTGACCAACCATGTATTGTAGCAAAAAACATAAATTATTTGTGTGGATCAATGGAATGGTGACAAGTAGTGTGAGGTGACCATCAAGGTGATAATATGAAGATATTTTATTCTTTGGTAAAAAAAGGGACCACCTTGTGCCTTAGGAAATATCAAATATGATAAATTCTTAGAGTTTTTTTTAAGGATACCTACCTCTTATATAACCACATGGCACTCAAAAAACTTATATCCATAAATGCAAAGATATGTGAAGGAACACATAATTTATATTTACTATACAAGTGGAAGGATTAAAATGAGAAATGCTTATAATTTATTTAGAAGTTTCCTTTTGAAACCATGTATCATCTAGAGAAAATCATGGTCCATCTCTTGATATTATAGTTTAACTTCTCTTAACTCCCTATCAATATACCCCCTTTCATACTCATGTACAAATCAAGTCTTTAATTCTCATATTTGAATGGACTTGCATTTCACCAATATAAATTACCCCACAAAAATGATCAATACCTTTTAAAATTTGGTTTTATATACATGATCCTCTACTAATCATAAATTTTTTCTCAATTTATTTTTGTAAAAAAATTAACATTGTCTATAATAAATATCCAAGTTAACAAATTAAGTTAATTAATATAATTGTTAGTCTAGAGGAATTGAGTCTAACTATGCACTTGATTATGAAATTGAAACAAAGATAAAATAACTAAAATACATTGCATACCTAAAATCTAAAGAGGAGACTAAATTGCTTGTGATATAAGGCATATACTTGGAAACTAAGACTATTTTGAAAATAGAAGGTTATGATGAATGCATTTTGTGAAAACTAAAATTATGTAATGTCTCAAATTGATATTGTGAGGGTGGCCTTGATCCTATTGAGGGTGACCTTGACCTCTACAACTTCAAAAGCTTAGTACCTACAAAAAAAGGTTTGCTTGTGTATATACCTATAAATAGAAGACTTAACGATGTTGAGTAGCATAGTTAAGTCTTGTTATGGCATGAGGAATCCTCAAGACTATCTTGATTACAATCAAGACTCATTGATTGATTTAAATATTTTGTGATAAGTTGGATTACACACTAAACAATGTATATAATGATGCATAAGTAGTTGACAAAGTCTAGTAGAATTGTAATGAATGCTTGAGACAATGATATAATGAATGCTTAAATTGTAGACTGAGTGCATGCAAATAAGGGTTTTGATATTGTTGTTTTAAGAATTGATGTAATTATTGCAAGTAATGCAAAGATAGAGCTATGCCAAATGTATTAGATGGTGAATTTTAGTGCATGATCTTGGGATCTTAGTGGATGATAGTGATTGATAGTGATTGAAATAACCTAGGCATGATTTATTTTATACAAGTCCTAGGTACATAATTTGAACTTTTTTGCACACATGCTAATGGGTAATGATAACATTAAGCTAAGTTGGCTTGGGATCACAATAAATTTGGATTTGTAGCTATGATGGTCAAGGTTGTGAGAGTAGTCTTGACTTAGGTAGATAAAATAACAATATAAGAACTAAGACTAACTTGTGTAGAGGTTAAATGATATTTAAGTGACAAATAAAGTCGAAAGTACACTAAATTGAACAAAAACACATGCTAAAACTATGCACTTAAGACATCCACACAAAATAACTTAAAACAAGAGAGAAAAATTAAGGATTTGCACTTTTCACTTCTATAAAGTTTAATGAAAATCTACAATTTCTTATTTAGAGTTAAAACCCAACCTCATTTTTTATAATATCACATTTCATCTAAAAATACGTAATTTCCAATAAACCATTCAACATCACCCATAAACCAAAAACCATTTAACTAATTTAAAACAATTTAATTTTTATTAACTCTATTTGAATTCAAGAAAACTTAATAAACTTAAAATCTTCGAATTTCTAATTAGAAACAATTTGATCTTTGCTTGGCTTCAATATAAAAAAAAAAATTAGAAACAATTTGATTGTTTACTTTTATTGCCACACCAAAAAAACGCCTTGTAAAAAGCAAAAACTTTACATGTCTAATTAATTAAGTTTAATCATTTTCTTTAATGTTGCACTCGGAAAAATCCTATTCAAACAAGCATTTATATCTGCAATAAACAAAAATACGTCTACCACCGTCACCTACACTAGAAGACCTAGTAACCTGCACTAGAAGACCTTGCATTATGAAACCTCTTTATTAGAATCTTCCTAAATGAAAAACTATTGAACACTACAACCTACGAACTGCACCCAAAATGTTAACACTACTAAAAAGAAGGTATTAAATAGAGGAATTATAAAAATCACTCTCATAATAAGTGGTGGGTAATGGTTACTATTTTTTTATTAAATATAATTTTGGATTATATGAATAATTATTTATTATAAGGTTAGTGATAAAGAATTAAAGATTATATGAATAATTATTTATTATAAGGTTCAGTGATAAATAATTAATTTTTCTTTTTAATGTAAATATTTGGATTATGTATAGATATTTTTACTTTTGTAATGTGATTATATTATGATGAATAAATATACATTTAAATAATTTGTCTTTTTGTTAAGTGATTATAAATACGGTGAATTAGTACACTAAAGTTATTTACAGATTTGAATTATGTATAGATATTTTTACTTTTGTAATATGATTACATTATGATGAATAAATATACATTTAATGATTTGTCTTTTTGTTACGTTATTATAAATATGGTGAATTAGTACACCAAAGTTATTTAAGGATATGGCTTGAACATTCATACTTCTAGGAGATTCAAAATTTGGTGGATACACTTTTTAAGTGACTTACAATATAATGAGTAAGTATACATCTAAACCAAAATTTGTTCTTCATATGAGCTTATGAGAGTAGAGGGAACAAGTTTGTCAAAGTTACTTAGAAGTCGACCTTCACCCAATCATATTTTTAGAGAATTTGAGGATTGGTAGGTGCCTTTTTTAAAGCAAATTACAACATGTTGGATAAACATACATTTAAGCCAATAGTTGTCTTTCAACTAAGCTATCATGAGTTATGAAATTAGTTTGTCAAAGTCACCACATGCCAAACTTAGCCTTGTACTTCCAAGAAATTTGAACCATAAACCAAAAGTTATCCTTCAACCAAACTTTCATGAATTGGAGGAACTAGTCTATCAAAGTCACCTAGATGTCACCCTTGGTGCAATTGTACATTTAAAGGGTTTGAGCCTTGAGAGATGCCCTTTTTAAAGTAGATTACAATATGATTATTAGACATACATCTAAACCAAACACCATTTTTTGGTTAAATTATCATGGGTAGAGGAAATCTGTTCATCAAAATCACCCATAAATCAAATCTAGCCCAATTGTATTTTTGAAAAACATATCATCATCTTCACCAATTAAACTACAACCCCTGAAATGAATTCAAAACAATTTCAATTACAAAATTAAAAATCTAATTTCAATTAAAAAAATTAAAAATCACTCACTTTCCTATTAAAAGAATCATTTACTTTTCAATTAAAAAAATCATTTACCTAAAGGAATTGTGTTCCCATGAAAATAAGAGAGTCCATTAGCCTATCTCATTTCCAACAGGCTTTATGTTTCTTTCTAAAACAAAGTAAAACTAAAAAGGAGCAAAGGGCACAGTTTTTTTTAGTTCTCATCTGAAAAACATTAGGAGAGAAAAGAGAAGAACGATGCAGGCCACTCCACTGCAGTGTGGGTGAGCGGAAATTCTTGTTCCAGTTTTGCATCGCCCGATAAATAGAAAGATACAAGCTGCGCGGCTGCTCTGTGGGCAGCCAACTAAACTAGTTCTTTGATAAGTTCAATTTTTCTCATTTCTTTGTCCGCTGTGCATTTTTTTGGGTTCTTTCTTCGACTTTTTCTTTCTGTTGGTCTCTCCTGGGGCTCTGAGGGACATGGTCCCGCCGGGGGGCTTATGATCGACGAAGCTACAGAATGAGGAGGCAAAAATTCGCGATCATGTGACCGGGGGCTGTCGAAAACATCTGTTTGTAAAGTGCAGTCGCAGAAGGTAAAATGATCTCGGGCGAGGAAGGAGGAGCTTCCTTGGAGTGGAAGTTCTCGCAGGTTTTTGGTGAACGGGCGGCCGGAGAAGAGGTGCAAGAGGGTAATTAACTATTTTTAACCCATTGTTATCCTCTTTTTTTTGTTTTGATTTTACTTGGTTGGATATTCTGGCTGAATTGGGGTTGTGAGGGTTAAAATTGAAGTAAAGTTTATGAAAGCTTTGTAGTAATCGATGTTCAGAGAAGAATTCACCTTTTTTTGGTTACATATTTTGTCTTGAAAATTTATTTTGGCGATTTATTTTTCTGGGATAGCTTTTTGCTTGGATACGACGACCAAAGAGTATCTCTTCAGCAAATCCTGACATTGCCTGGCTAAATTTTCTAATGTTCTTCGAGGAATTCGTCATTTCTTGATTTCAAAATATTTTAGATTTGGTTAACCCTCCTCGTGGCTTTAACGTTCGTCTTAGATGCCTAGGTTAAAGGGCATCTCTTCTGTTAAAGTCTGGTGCCGATAGTAAGTTGGATGAGGCCTTTTATAAATTTTTATACTCTATTATGTCTCATTGAGATTGGAACCCGGAGTTACGCTATAAAAGCTACGATGCTTTACGACATGAGCTCATACTGAGGAATTGAACATGTATACTCCAATCAAACTCACTGAGAAATTGTTTATTCCAAATTTTCAAATATTTAGGCTGGTGTGAGGTAGGTTTTATCTTTACCGTTCAAACACGGAGTTTTGAATCGGATTTTATGACATTTTGTTCATTGGTTCCATTTTCAGGAAGTTAACTCCATCCTTAATGTTACTTTACTATTTGGTATTTTGCTGTTTTTGTGGTGTGTTAAAACAATTATAAATACTTTTACCAGAATTGTTTTATTATATAATGTTCTATAAATAGGCTCTTTGAATTTGGTGAAAACATTTGTTGGATTTTAGGGTTGCTCTGCCTTTTAGGATGTACCATATTTTTTGGTGGTCTTGAATTATGCAAACCTAATGTGGAGCCCAGGTTGTTTGTGGGCTGGCTTCTGATCCAACAATGGCTTTGCAGGATTGATCTGTACAATTGCAGGGATCAGTATATTTTTTCCATATTTCTTCCTTTCTCCCTTTTCATTGCTGTCTTCAAGTCATGCTAACAAACAATTAGATTATTTATTTATAAAAATTTAGTGGATTCTTTTTCCAGAGGTTTTACTCTTCTGTCTGGTTGTTTTTGGGTTTTCTGAAGGCATGATTTGTGATAGAAATGGGCAAATGGCTATTGGTGCTTGTGCAAATCTGAAGCATACATTATTCATTAAGTGACATATTTAGAAAATGCAAAAATATACTTACTGTAGGAAATGCAAAAATGCACCTACTGTGGTGCAATATTGAAATTGCAAATTGGGACATTTTGTTGTCTTGCATATCCATTGGCTATTGGTTTTATAATTTTATTCACTTAGGTCAGCCTTGGAATGAGATTATTGGGTAGTTCAAGGGTCCTTTCTGAGTAGTGATTGAAGGTCTTGAAGAAGATGCAACGCAATCCAATCCATAAATACAATGCATGGAGGGTTCTTACAGAAATGCTTATGGTTGCACCAGATTTGATTTTATCATTTTATTTGTGGATTTATTCATTGAGGTTAAAGTTCATTTTTCAAAATTTTTGTAAGTCAATATACATGTATTTCAATTTAGGAACTAGGTTCCTTGTTTCTTTGAAAATTCTATAAACAGTATGAGGTATTTGTGAAATCTTAGGTCCTCACATATCCAGCATGCATGTGGAACCCACTTTCTGGATCAAAGTACCTTCAAATTTAAATCCCTTAGGTTTTTATGACGTGGTCAAGCTTGGAATAAATCCATCCTTGTCAATCATCTTACCCTTGCACCTAAATTTGGGTGCTCTGTTGCACTGGTGCTTACAAGGCAGCTATACCCACACCCGCACTTCTTGTAAGTTGTAACCTTATATTGTATGCTAGACAAGAAAAAAAATCTCATCATATTGTGCCTTTCCCCATGCTACAGCAGCTCTGCTACATTGTTTTGAACTGAGTTTTTTGCATACCATTTTGATCAAAATGATGACTGAGATTGGTTTCTCTTATATTCCCAGCCTTAAAGTTCATAAATGCTTGTGTTTGAAACTTTCTTGTAGTGGCATCAGTTTTATGCTCTATGCTATACATTAGACAATAAACATTAAATTTTCTCATCTTACAGTGCATTTCCCCATGATACAGCGGTTCTGTTATGGTGTGTTGAGTTGAATTTTTGCATGCTATTTTGCCCAAAAATCATGACTATGATGAATTTTTTCCTATATTCTCTTTGTGATTGATGGGAAAACACTTGTGCTTGCAACTTTCTTGTAGTGGCATCAGTTTTATGCTTTATATCTAAGTTACTGGTTTGTCAGCCAGAGGCCCTGGATCTGGGTACAATCTGAACCTGGTTTGGGATCTGGTTTGGTGTGGCCATAGAATCGTCCACAGGGTGGCAGAATCACTGTGGGTTCATCCTGGATGAAACTGGGTGAATCCAGCTGAATACAAACAAATCCAGGGCAATTTTGTTCACACAAACCATGTTTTAAAAATTTTTCCTCGGGCATCTAGGCTCACTAACTAGGGCATTGCGGGAGATAAAATGTGCTGCGAGAATCTGGGTGCATTACTTCAAACCTGGACAAAGCAAGAAATTATGGGGGCTTCTGTGTTGTGGAGCATGAAAGATACAGATATACTGGCTATTATCCAAGCACAGGTTGTTCAATTTGAGTTGACTTAACCCTATTCTTTAACATATCAAAGATGAAGACAATGATTTTCACTTCAGCAGGAGACAAATCACAAATGTTAATGACAGGATTCATTTTCTTCACTTGACCAAATGAATACAGCATGATTTATCCCCCTGCATTGGCCTCTGACATGCATGGCGAAAGCTCCAATAGTTAAAACACTTTTAGTAAACAATGTCCATTTGAAAAATGTCTTCTTATTTTTCAACAAACAATAAACTTTTTAAATGTTAATTACTAAATGAAGTTTATTTATAAAAATATTAAAATATGGATATGTTTTTAATTTATTTGTTAGGGAAAAGCCATTTATAGGTAGGTTAAATATAGATGCTTCTAAAATATAATGGGAATTTATATTAAATGAAGGTGAAGTGTATATACTATATATATAATGGCTTTTATATGTTTTCTGTATAGACAAACCCACAATGAACCCAAACCCAATTTTTTTGTTGTTGGCGCATCTGCAAACTAAGCCTCCAAACATGAACTGGTAACTAAGCTTTATATTTAATGTTAGACAAGAAAAAATAAAAATTCTCATCTAATGGTGCCTTTCCCCCTGATACAGAGTGTGTTGAACTGACTTTCTGCATGCTATGTTGCACAAATTCATGACTCTGATTGATTTTTCTTCTCTTCTCCCATGCCATTGGCCTTAACATTCTTCTGAGGAACACATTTTTGGGTTATGCGCAACATAAGTGGATGCATTCTTGTGTTTGAAACTTTCTTGTAGTGACATCAATTTTATGCCTTCTCCATTCATAACGAGGCAGTGGCAAATATTTCTAGATGAAATACTGGGAATGTATTGTTCTTGTTTCATTTATTTCTCTTTTGTGGCAGACAGTGGTTGTGGGAAAAAGGAAAGCTACTTGAACCTTAACCATTCTTTTTCCATGCGCCGTGTCCTTAGGGTTCTCATTTCAATATTATAGCTCTTGTATAATGCTTCATTTGACATGTGATGCAGGTTCTCTTTTCATTAATCCAATGATATTGCTCAAACTTACCAGGTTACAATTTTTATTCTCTTAGATGTTAAGTTTGTCCAGACAGGTTCAAGTTGTTTGTCCTCAGAACCTCACATTGTACCTATCATAGTTGGAAGACTTTGCTGGACTCTTGGTGGACTCGGGAGTCTACAAGCTGGCCAAGTCAACTCGGCGCGGACTTGCCAGCCGAGTCTTTGGCTCGGACTCCCGAGTCTTGGGCCTGGACTCTTGCTGCGGCTGGAGGTTGCTTTCTCAGCTTTAAAACATGATTTTTTTCATTTTTTTTTTCTGAGTCCTAGCTGAGTTTTTTGCCGAGACTATGCCGAGTCCCAAGTCCGAGTCCTATTTTGGGTTGCCAAGTCCGCGCCAAGTCCGAGTTTTCAAACTTTGGTACCTATTAGGTTAGATTCATGCTTGGGTTTATCCAGATTAGTCTTTAAGTAGAGTAATGATGTCAATTGTACTAAAACCAAGGGCCTTTCAACCTGTGAAATAAATATAGTTGTCTGTACCCTTTAAATTTTACATGAGGAATAATCCTCAAAATTGAGTCTACTTTTTCTAGTTGTTGTGTCAGCCTTCCTATTGGATTTGAACACATTTTGTCATGTTGAGCATGACCAAGATGGATTGGCCCAAAAAATAGTGAAGGCCATCAAAAGTAATACTGATAAGTACTAAGTCTAATGAATTTTGATACATTCTTTGCAAGTGAAACATCTATCACTACTGAAAAATTCAATATCACATACAATGATAATGCTGGAAAATGTCCATTGCTAATCAGTTAATTCAGTCGTAAAGCTTGTTTAGGCAAAGGTCTAAAGACTTCTGTTTTGTGCCCCTTACTTGATACCATATAAGGTTTGTAAGTGATCCATGCATGAATTCTGTTGATATATTCTTTAAGCGAAGGACTAGTGTTAGTGTTCTACAACTGGCTGGTTTTCAATAGTTAAAACAAAGATGGTTATTATTATTGCTTACTTGAGTGATAACTCCTCAAATTTGAGTGTTTCTCTCAGTTTCTATTTGTTGTGTTAGGTTTGATTGTGAATCTCAAACACACATTTCATGATGGAATTGACTAAATATGTTTGGTAACATTATTGCCAACAAAATAGTGAAAGGCATAACAAATAAACTGTAGTGCTGATGAATTTTGTTAGATTTCACATAAAAAGGGCCCCCAATCCCTTCTGATAAAAATTAAAATCAATTCTGCATCCAATTTTCTGTTGATTCTTTGTAGTACATTTGAGAAGCTGTGGTGTCGCAATAGGAGTGGTTGGAACTTGTGTGTCAAGTAAAAGAATCAAACCTTCTACTACTCGTTCATGTATTATTTATTCTTTTTATATGGGATTTACTAGAGAAAGTGTAACAAAGGAAAGTAGTAATATGCTGATTCTCCTTTGGGGTTGGATTGCATGTCACATTTGAAATAACTGACTATTGTTGTTTCCAGAGAGAGGAAGGAACTAAGACATCAGTCCATAGACTTGTGCTTTAAACCTACTTTTGTATCTGAAGGGTTGAAGCTCTAATTGTGTCTTCATGCACACACACACACACCAAAAAAGAAAAAAACACAGAAAAACAAAAAAAAGAAAGGAACTTAATTACACTAGAGTTTAGCAGTATTAATGTAGCAACAAAATTCCAATGTTTACAGGCATGTGTTCCAAGAACATTAGTTGTAAAGTAAGATATTTAAGATATCTTCATCTGTTTCTCCATTTTGTGTGTTTGGAACTATGTTTCCTCTTTCTGGAATTGCTGCTTAGGTCCAAATTATGAGTAACTAGAATTTTTTTGTTTAATCCATATATTTACTGGCTGTACCATGAGCTATGATGTTTCTGATAGGATGGATTCGATATGTGTGTTTTTAACAGTTGATATTATCTCGGCAATTGAGTTTGATGAGAGTGGTGAGCATTTGGCTACGGGAGATCGAGGTGGTCGTGTTGTACTTTTTGAAAGGACAGATGGCAAAGATGTAAGCTTGATAGAGCAATAATGGCACACTTGCAATTAAGTTTTTCTCATCACTTTCACTTTTGCATTTTTTCATTGTAAAAAGGGATTTGAATATTATTTTTTGGGTTTTAAAAGTTTAATTCTTTCTACAAATAAATTGTTTAGTTGTTTTTACCATATATTGTTTACTTGGTAATTCATGTTGTCAGAAATCTTTCTAAATGAATACAATTATATTTCTATAATTGAATGTCTTGTAGCTGCAATCTCAGAGTGAGCTTGAAAGGCTAGATTACCCCATGCCTAAGCATCCTGAATATAGATACAAGACTGAATTTCAGAGCCATGAACCTGAGGTAAATACTGGATATTTATTGATTTATTAGCATTATGAACATATTGAAAACAAATATAGAAGTTTGTGGTTGCTTTGCAAATGTTAGCCAATGGTTCGTGTGTCTGTGACAGTTTGACTATCTGAAGAGTTTGGAAATAGAAGAGAAAATCAATAAGATCAGGTGGTGCCCAACTGTCAATGGTGCTTTGTTTCTCCTTTCAACAAATGACAAAACCATCAAGCTATGGAAGGTACTCATTACTTTATTATATTAGAGTCTGGGCGCTTCCATGCCATTTTGTTTGTTTTAGAGAAATAAAGAAAGAAGTAAATTATATTAATGTATGCGAATGACCAAAGTAGGTCAGTGGGATTTGATAGAAAGCTCAATAATAACAGAATGTCAGAGTGAACTTCACATCTGAAAGGGACTTTTTGGGTTGATCTCAAATGCAGAAATTCAGCTGCAAAATGTATCTATTCAATTTTAAGTTCATTTATTTTGAATAACTAATATTGATCTGGATTGATTTTTTCTAATTGTAGTCAAAATTCTTGACAGCTGGCTTTTAATCAAATTAAATTAGCAGAGCTTGTGCTAAATTTATTATCTTGTGGGTTTATTGTTATTCTTTTGGGGAACAGGTTCAAGAGAGAAAGATCAGAAAAGTATGTGAAATGAATGCAGAATCTTCAACTCGGCTGGAAAATGGAAGCTTGCCAGGAACTAGTCCTGTGGTAATTCCAAGGACAATTTCCCCCTCAAATGGCATTCCTTCTCAGTTTACCAATGCATCTTTGGACTCATTTCCTCTAGGGGGCATTCCTTCACTCCGATTGCCCACGGTAGTTGTACTCAAGTTCACATTATCATCCTTTAGAAAAAGGAAAAAGAAACAAATTTGTTTGTTTGTATATATAATGAGTTTAGCTTTCTCATGTACATTATCTTATGCTGTCATAAACATCACAGTTCTGTAATGACGCTTATTTAGTATTTAACTTTGAAGGCACTGTTTTAAAATGCATCTGTGGCATCATTAGTAGCATGCTAATAGCTGGTAACCAGTTCTCTTCATTAAGCAATGAGAATTGAAAGGTAAGCTGTGACAGTCATTTTATGTGATAGGTAGCTGGCAGTGAAACTTCACTCGTGGCCAGATGTCGGAGAATATATGGTCATGCTCACGATTATCACATAAACTCGATTTCAAACAACAGGTAACATATTTTATCTGCATTTTTTTTTAATAAGCATTATTGATATTTTGTTTTTGACTTATCAGGTTGAGAACCTGATAAATAGCCATACAATGTTCAGAAAGATGCTAATCTCACCCTTTTTGTGTTTAGTAAATACTAGATATGCATGTTGCAATGGTGAGTGTGTCTTATAACTTTTGGTTAGCAAATATGTATATAGTTCTTTTTACAAGAGGAATGTGTTTGCATTTTGGTTTATGGCACATTGTTGAGTTTGCTTTCTTTTGATTAGTCTTTCTTGATGAATTATTAAAGGGCTTTTCTGGTTTTTCAGATTTAAAAGAATAATATTTATACTTTTCCTTTTTGACAATGGGGAAAAAAGATAGACTAATATATTAATAAATGATAAATACAGACCAGTTTTAGATTATTCTGCTAACTAGGCAATCAGACTTCCAGTTCAAAGCAGAGAAGAAACTATGGATATTGTAAAAAACAAGTGCCTTGTAGAGAGACTCCACTTGTCCAATAAAAATCCATGGAACTAAAATGATAAGCATATCTTTAGTTTTAGTATCAGAGATAACCATATGCTCATGCAGATTAACAGACTAGAAATACCAAATAAAACTGATAAACCAAGTTTTACACTTGAGATTACTCTCTGAACTTTGTGTGTTCAAGATAATAAAGGAGAACTGCAAACAAAAGAGTAGTAGAATACTGATCTCTGGGGCTTTGGGTGAACCCCCCTTTTTACTTCTTGTTTCTTAATACTAATCAAAGGTTTCTTCTCGGTGTCTGCAGCCAGCCATGAATCTTGCACTTGAACCTTTCTCCATGAATGTGTAGGTAACAAGTCTAAGGTGCAACTGTTACAGAGTTTGCCATGCATTGGGCATCTAGTTCATATGTCATATAAATGTACGAAGTTCTACTCTGTTGAGGTGATGACATCTTGATTGAAATCTTCTGACTCTGGGGTCTCCCTGAGTGGGATTGGATCTATTAAATAGGGAGCGGATTTCTTGGCCTCTGACGGACTGCTTTCTGGGAGATCAGTAAGCCACTGCAAAACCAAAAGTTTCAATTCTTCTAGTTCTAGACCTGAATAGGGGTTTTGAGAGACTAAGGAGGAAGCTTCCATGGGCATATCCTTGTCCAGAGATTGCTTCTTGAATATAGAGGAGATTAGGTGACCTTAATAATAGCCAAATTCTTAACTAGAAGCTTAACCTCATCTGTGAAGGATTCTCTTACATTAAGCCAGTTGGTCCTTAATGAGCCAGTGATTTGAGCTTGTTTGAATTTTGTGATGGCCAAGGCATTGTTAAATAAAGAATGTTTGGAATGGGAGACGGGAGGATCTGAAGGTAATGATTATGGGACTGTTTTGGAAGCCACCAAACTCATAGTATCTTTAGCTAGCTCTAGATACTCCATATTTTGTAAGACCTGGCTACAAGAGGTCAAAATGGCATCGTGGCATTTGGTAAGCTAAATGGAAAGTTAGTGGCATTTGCTAAACATCCTGAGATTGTTTAATCGGTATTTCTAAAGGACTATACAGGGGCCTTGGTAATTGTTTTCTTGGAGCTATTGTTGGTGGGGTCCTACACAATACTAGAAAGAGAGGCAGGCAGAAAACAAACAAAGCAACATACCCCACAATGGAGCTATTAGCAAAACAGGAAAAAAGTATGTGATTAAAATTGCACACCTAAACCAGAGAACCAGTAGGCTGAAGGAAGTTAAAAAGAAGCTTGCTCTGCAGAGGTCTTATGTTTCCCAAGGATAGCTGGTGTTTGTAAATCCACTCTACGGGATTGGGAGAAAATCTCTGAAATGTTCTTGACATAAACTGCAGCAAAGGCCAAAATAGTAGAGCAGAGCCAAGAATCAAGGAGAGACCAAGATGACTTAGAACAGAACAAACCACAAGATGAAGAATGGAGAAGATAAATCAATATGAAGTGTTTAGAAATTCCACTTCAAAGCATGAGAAATGAACATTTGATATCTCACATGTGTCTAAGACATACCACTAAATCTCTGCTAATTTTTAAATTGAGGTTCGCCCATCATAGTAATGATGATTGGGTTGTATTATTATTTGCTGCTTTAAAATGACAGAGCATGGGGAATGAGGGGTGGGCACCTTTTTAATTGATAAAATATTAAAATGTATACTTAAATCATTGTCTTCCACAGGATTGTGAGGGTGGTGGTTAGAATTGGTGCCTTCCTTATTCTGTTTATCATTTGCATTCTTTATCTATAGCAGTTGAGAGGCTCTGAGCTTGAAATGAGGAAGTTTTATGTCTTTGGCAATCCATTCTCAGGCAGCCTTGAGGAGTGCGGCTTGTTTAGAAGAACTGCCAACTGCCTTATTCTGAGGGTGGTGGTTGAATTGATGCCTTATTCCGTTTATGCTTTGCCTTCATTATCTATAGTATTTGAGAGGCTCTAACCTTGAAATGAAGAAGTTCCATCTCTTTGGCAATCCAATTTCAGGCAGCCTTGAGGAATGCGGCTTGCTTAGCAGGACAGATAACTGCACTGTTTGCCTTTGTGTGTGTGTTTCAAATTCTTTAATCCTAGAGCCCTTTTAGGAGGTTACGTATGTCACCAATTATATAATTTTGCCTCCAATTCCAAATGATGTCTTTTGAATTAAGGGCTGAGACTAAGAGTGGGGGTCAGTCTGACCTATGACCTCTTGAAAATTAAATTGGATAGCTAGTAACCTTTACCAAATTGCAAGAGCTTCAGCAGCAACTTTTTGATGCATCACCAAGACCCCAACAGAAGCTGAAGATCAGATTTCCCACTGCATTCCAACAAAGCACCCCAGCCCTGGCAACACCTGGGTTGCCTGTAGGAGCACCATCTGTGTTTGGTTTCCAAGAAATCTTGTGATTTTTGTATTTTTCTAATGTGTGACCCCTTGATCATAGGTGTTGGCATGATTTCTGCCTTGTTGAAAGTTGCATTAGTTCCTGTTTATTTGGCATAAATGCCATAGTCCCTGTCCCTGAACGTCAATTTGGCCATTTGACTCTTTCCACAAGTAGCATATTGAAGGCTTCTCCTAATATCTTGGAAGAGGTGTTGCAAATATATATTGCTTATATGCTTAAATAAATGCAAACTTGGTCATATTTTTTGAGTAGGGAGGTAAAATTTAAATCTTATCATGTGGATTTTTTCCCTTTTCGTATTCATTTATAAGAATGAGGTATGGAGTTTGGTGGGGACTGCAAAGTTTGTGTTTTAATTTTTATTATGGTCATATTGATATAGGAATGCAGATATAATAAACATGAGCTACATGGTTGTTTATGATTGATTGTGGTGAATTGATAGCCTGCTGGAAATCAAGCTGCACTCTGCTTTGTGTTAAGCCGCAGCCTGCAGCTATTGATTCACTGAAATTATTTTAAAGTAGTGTCTTATGACTAGTGGTGGGCCCATTATAAATGACAAGGGAAAAGCAACTTTATATACATTTTTATCTGCAGGAAGTATTTTGTATGTTGCAGGTATGGGGAGATTATCTCCTTTCCCTTTCCATAATTTTTCTGCTGCCCACAGTCTCTAATTGGGAGCCATTGCGGTCTTATGGCAAGGTAGGATGTGATGTATGTAGTGGTTTTATAAAAACATGGCATTTACCAGGAGCATAAGTAACTGTATGGTGCAAGCTGTAAATTTATTTCTGAGAGTTTCAAATGCAATCCCAAGAGCAGGAAGTGCATTTAAAGTGTGAGCCATCCCACACAAGAGTTGTTTGAACCATTTTAATAAATAGCGTTTACTGAAGGAAATTCAAACAACAGGTAAGTGTAGGAGATTTTCTATTCGCTTTAGCTGGAGTGCACTGCTATGAACAGGATGCATGGCTGTAAATTTTGGTTTATGGAGCTCACCTTGAAGTGCAGATGCATGAGCTGCACGAAATTTGTTTGAATTGTTTTGTGAATAAAAATTGTTCACCAAAAAAGCTTGACTAACTAAATTGTGTAAGATGTGGATTCATTCTCATGGGCTGGGAATGCATGTACACCATCCCGTGCAAGATTGGTTTTAGTGGGGTGTTTTAATGGTGAGTATATCATAGGATATTGGGCAAGAAACTGCACTATAGAATATTACAGGAAGATGCTTCCGCGTAGACTGCTGTTTGATAAAAGTACAAATGATGCTAATGAAAGAAGTATGTTGATGAAATTGAAGAAACAATGTGGCAGCCAGTTTACTTCTAAACTGGAGAGCATGTTTACAGATTGAACAATAGCAAAGGAGAACCAGGGGCATTTTGAGGATTATCTTAATGAACATCCTCATGCACATCCTGGAATAGTCTTGACTGACAGTTTTGACAACCCGATTTGGCCAAGTTTTAAGTCATTTTGATTGTAATCTGCCTGCTGCAATAGTAAGATGTGTAGAGATGTTTAAGAAGTTCTATCAGACAAAGACATAGCAGAGAAAGCTTTCATGGATATATTCTTTGGGTACTTGTTATATTAATGGGAAGTTCCTGAAACAATCTAACACATTTGGTAATGGTTGTTATAAAGGATCCATGTGGACCTGATGTAAAAAAAGCCAGGGATTTGTATCAGAATGCTTGTGTCAAGGTTCACAAGGTAACTTGTGATAATAATTAACATCTACACAGTTAGAGTCACAGCTCTTGAATGTGACATACATAAGCCAAATCAAAGCATGCAAGTGCTAGTTGTTATTGAGGGAAAGGTTTTTCATGACTACAACAAAGAACAGTGAATTCAAATTGCGGAAGAAATATTGGAATAAGGTTTATTACGATTATTCTCTCCTAATAATGTCATGGAGCTTCACGTTGAAGAAGGGAAACTAGGATAAATGGCAACCATTGATTTAGATAAATCAATGTGAGATCTATGGCTTCCATAAATTATAAAAGGATTTTTGAAGATTGCCAGAGCAAACTCATGCCAGTGGTTGATTTCAACTGTAAATTTATCCTGGCCATTAATAATAGCAAAGGGTGGAGCATTAATAAGAGTGATTGAAATGGATGTTCTGGAAGCTTGCAGCATCTTTTGGTTCATATTGGCCAAATGGGCATACTGGGAGGTTAATCCCTTTGTTATTTTCTCAATTACCGCATGCAGATAAGTGTGGTGGGCCATGGTGTAAGATGAGATTTCATGACCTAAGCAAATTACTGTAAATTGCAAAAATGATAATATAGCTGGCTTGTGTGGTTTAGTCTAAAGGGTGAATGGATCAACTTTAGTGTTTAAAAGAGTAGTAATGTTTCAATAAGAATGTATCTAGATACCTTTTAGCCCAAGCAAAATTTGTATATGGTGCAAGGTGGAATATAGGTGCCCATAAATATTTATATCAATCATGTAAATGATGGTTTGTTGCATGGTAAATTTAAACATTTCACATTGGAGCTTAATCCGTGTGTTACATTTTTATCATTTACCTTTTGGAGCTTTTTGTAGGTAAGTTAAAAGTGTGAACATCGGAGCAAAATATTTGCATGGAAAATAACATATTTTGCCAAAGTAAATATTTGGTTTGCTTTTGTAACTTCTGCAGCTTTGGTGCAGAAAAAGTAAAAATATACTTTGGAAGTGGGTAACTGCAATTAAATATAATATTTTTATATGCTGGAGAGTAAAAGCTTTGTGCAGGAAAATAATCTTCTTAGAATAGAATGTGTGCATGAGAATATTTTAGTAACTTAGCTTGTGCATTCATTTTGTAGCTGGGTAATATTGTGCGGGAAAGTTTGTTGAGGCTTAGTATTTGGCACCTGGGAGTTTTTATTTTGTTGCTTAATTTTAGAGCTAAATCGATACTTTTGGAGCCCCAATGAGGCCTTAGTATTTTTTGTTATGCAGTTTCAGCATAGCGAGTAGCGGGAAAAGTAGATTTTATCATTTTGCTTGCAGAGCTAGTGCAACAGTGCAAAAATGAACATGCCATTTATGTGGAGAATCTAGGGTAAAAGTATTGGTTATATATTGAGATTTTTTCTGAGGTAAAGAGGTTGGTATTTTTGGCCAAATAAAAGATCTCTTGGCCAAATTTGTACAGTATGTCATTTCTATATTTGTTGTCTGGTGTCAAAGTTTAAATTTGAGTATGAAGACTTGTTTGGGTCATTGTTTTGTGAATCTGGAGAAGGTGCTTACAAATATAAATTCTCTCCACGATTTGAATGTCCTTGTATCTGTCAGGGAATTTCAGGGGATTTTACAAATTTATAGAGTTAGCTTTGCTAGCTTGTCAATATTTCTGGTCAGTCTTTTGTTACAATAGTTGTAAAAGCTTTCCATTAATATCATATGGGTTTTTTGTTCATTTAAAGAATGTTTGGTCTTGGAAGTTTCTTGAGTTTTGAATTGCATTTAAGTGAAATTGCTTCTAGATTGATGGGATTGTAGGTGTAGTTCTCATTCTCTTTTCTTGGTTGGTATTACGTCTGAGTTTTAGATATAGGTTTACATACATGTTTCCTCATTTCTTTAGGGTTTGACTTTTTACCAATTGATCAAGACACTGGTCTGTTCTTGGCCATTTGGTCAAGTTTTTAAATGATATATGTGCTTCCCTTTGTAAATTATTTTGAACTTATTGCCCTAGTAGTTTGTATATGCTTAGGAATGCTAACCTTTGCCAAATACTTTGAGAGACTGCACTTGTTTGCACATCCTTTGAGATTTTATGCATTTTTTGGGTTCTCAGGTTGCAAATGGAGTATGACTGTATGAACTATGAACGAGTTTATATTTGGGATTAACTAAGTTTTACATTTTGAGATGCATTGTAACCAGATAAATAATCTGCTTTGTATAGAGATTTGTGGTCTAAATTGACCAGTAAGCCAAGTATAAGGGATATTTAGTGACAACCTTTGGAGTATCCTTATGCACAGGGAATGACAGAGCCATGAGGCCAGTTTAGTTTATTTATCCTGCAAGATCTCTAGGAATGCACCCCTTGGCCTAAGCAGAGCCAGAAGAGCTTTCTCACTCTTGTTAGTTAGCCAGGAGAATCTACAGTTTGATCATGAATCCAACATGATTCTAGCCTAACATTGCTTCCCTTGGGTTAGTTATCAAAGTTTGCCTTATAGAGTTGCAGGATGCAGTTTTGAGCACCGACAGGTGAAATGTTTATTTTTCTTAAGTGCTTTGCTCTAATTAACTGGTATATGCAAGCGGCTTGTTGATGTATAATAATAATTATTTTTTTACAAAGGAAAATCCAATTAAAGGCTTCTCTATTTAAACATGATTATAAACATTGAAGACCTTTATTTTGTTTTCTTCTGTATATTAAAAATGATAACAATTGATTCATCAAAGCAAAGAATTATTGAAAATCTCAAAAAGATCCTTTACAATATCATTTTTAGACTTGTATGGTGAAAATAGACTTGCAAGGATTATTTAGAGTTTTATCAAGTATTAGATAATCCAAAAGGAGGTAGCCAATCATTGTTAGAACAAGGTGGACAATTTATATGTTGTTGTTGTAATATTGTGAAAATATTCAAATAAACATTTAAATTCAAAAAAAGTGAAACGTGGTCAAATGACAACAAATTATATTCCTAATCAATTTCATTCTTATCAATATGTATTTGAGCTCAAGTACTTCACTTTTAGGATCTGTAGTTACTGACTTATTGGTGTTACTTGTTAACTCTACTTTCTGCTTGAGACAGTTTGTAATATGCTGGGTTGTGTTCATTCTTGTGAATTAGATGTTATGTTTTAAGGTCTTTAGCATGCTGACCATGTAATTAGTTGTATGTTGTATGAGGAGGACAACATCAAGTGGTTAAAGGTATGGCTAAGGCAATGATATAGTTGATGTAGTACAAGGGGGAAATGATCTATAATTGACTTGGATATTTGAGGTTATGATTTACCAAGACCGATTTAAATTTACTTATTTGAATATCCAATGTAATATGCTACTGAAACAAGTTTACATAAGGTGGAAAGCTGATGTTTGCCACATCTTTGGGCTGGCATCTATATTTCATTCAATGTACATTCGTGTACATGCACCCATACACATCCATGATGCTTATAAACCAGGCCTGCATCCCTTGTACTTGTATTGACATATGATCTTTCCAATCCACAAAACACTGGTCTAGTAAAGAAGTTTACCTATTCTTTAAATTACAAGTGACTGGATTTTATTTATACTTGTGTTGTAAACAGGAGCAATGCTTGTAATCAACTAATATGTAGTTTGTATACCTGCATTAGTGCTTGAAGTGGTTCATTAGTTGCACAAAGTGAAATTAGGTAAGTAAAAGTCTCATCCAAATGTGAAAAGAGATTAAAACAAAAAATTACCCCAGAGAAAATCAATGTGGGAAAACTCCAGAAAATTGAGGGGTTGTGCTTACTCATCTTTACTGCTATCATTCAAGATGTACAAGCCATCTGCTCAATTTGAGCCTTTAAATGCATTGCGGGCCTTCTATAGCATGTCTATGATGACTTACAAGCTTGCCTTGCTGTGGAGCACAAATTTAATCAACATTCTTCACTGTTACACTCAACTCTTTACAGATATCTTACTACTCTAGAATGATCAAAATTCAACTCTAGATGCTTCTAAATTTGTAAGCATGAACCCCTGGGGTATATTTATGCCTTTTATTGAGTAACAAATTTGTACCAAGGGCTCTAAACACCTTTGACAGGTAGTGAAGACAGAAGAAACAAATTTGTCTTCCTTTTAGATGCTTGATTCTGCTGTTTTGTCTTATGTTGAATGGGTTTAACTGTAGCCAAACTTGTCATGTGGGTTCTGGTGTAGCAGGTTCCTTGGACTATAGGTTTGGTGGTAACAACTCAGTATGTTATTACTCATCGATCCTTTTTTCCTGCCTCTGCTATGATTCTGCACTATTTTTGTCCAATTATGCTCCTTGGAGTGAGTAGAAATTTGGCTTGAACCCATTTATTACCTAAAAAAATGAGGATCAAATGAGATGTCTTTCTTTCTCACTTCATGGATTGAGTCTGCCATCTTTGTAATCTGAGAAAAGAAATTTTGAAGTAGCATCATTAGTGGCAGCTAGATCAATGACAATATGTTGTAATGGGATAGTCCATTTATAATTTTATGGTATTTGGTATGCAAAGTGAAATGTAGGATACACCAAATTTGAAATCAGCTCATCTGTCCTTGTTTTTGCTGTTTGCAATATGAACCAGAACAACAGCCTGTCTGGCAAGTTCTAGAATTTATGTTACAACTTTCCACGTATAACTATCTTTTGAATGATTTAACAAATCAAAGCGACTGGGTTGATAGAAAACCACAAAGCATACAAGTGCCCAAGATGATTCAGAAAGGTTAAATACCACATTTATCCAAGAAGATCAAGCTGGGCGGGCCATTCAAAATACTTTGATTGATATTCCCATTTATGATTCTCATGTACGCATTTTTAAAAATCAAACCAAGGTTGGCTGAAACCTGCTTAAATGTGGATATAATAAAATCTCCATAGGGGATGTGGAAACTAGTTTTGTGGACAGTGTATCAACAAGTGTCCTTATAAGTTCTTTAGGAAGAGGGTATTTGACAATTATCTTCACAAAAGAATTGCATTTTCATATTTGCTGTCAGTCTATGAAGGCTGCCTACAGTTGGTCAGAATGTCTTTAGGGTAATTTGGAATTATTTTATTAGTTTGGTATTGGAACTAGTTGCGAATCTATTCCTAATTGAATCATGAGTTGTGATTGCTAAGTCTGTAAGCTGAACTGTTAATGGCTGGGGTGAAATTAAAGTAGAAAGTGGAAAACAAAAACCAAGGATAAGCAAAAGAACAACAATTATAGATACTGGAAATATTGAAGGAAGACAACAGTTGGATGGGTCTGTCAGAATCCAATATTGTTGTGTCAAATTTTTTGGCTCGACTCTTGTCCTTTTGTTTGCTTACGAAGCATGATTCCTTTGATAATAACTAATCTGAAAAATCCCATAAGGTTCATCATGGCATAGTGTGCTTGTGGCCGTGTGCTCCCCTCCCATGTCTTTTGCCTATTCCCCAAAATCAGAAGAAACTTGGCTAAGTATGATTGGTCAGAGCTTGCATTGGCATCAGGAACCAATGGTTCTTTGTTCCTATGGAACCTCTGACGACTTGTTCCCCCTTGGTGGAGTTCTATTTATTTGGCCCCCAACAAAGGAACTTGTGGAAGCGTTGATGAAAGCAGAGAGGTGTGCGAGCCTGTGATGGTTCCTGGTAAGCACACAAGTCTTGACTGTTCCTATTGGTTATGAAAGCACCGATAGAGGAAAGAAAACATAGCCTGTGATGCTTGCTTGCTGCGTATAGGTGGCTTGATGGTGTGTTTATTGTGCATCTTGTCCACCCTCTCCACCTACTCGGCCAACTACCAAAATTAATTTCAGATCGTTCTCCTTCCATCTGCAATGTCCATTTTGGGCGGGAGGGCATGGTCCATGCATTTTGAAATGTGAACAACACGGCAATTAGGGTTGACGCCTTGTTGCTGATATAGGCACAATTTTGTGTCATTTTCAAGGAGTTTGGTCGCTGTGTGGTCTCTAGATACCAAGGAAGTTGCTAGGTAGCCATTGAAGCCAAGTCCAACTTGTTTTGGTGATGCACAAATCCGTGGAATTAAAGAAGACCAATATTGCATGTGGATTTTGCTACAGAATGTCTCCATGGTAGTGAGTGTGTATTCAGGAAGATTCTTGCTCATAGTTAGGGGTTTTCCTTTGCAACATTTGTTGGTATTAATGTAATGTTGAGTTAGAAAAGTGTAACAACACTTTGAAAACATTGCAAACCTTGTAATGATCTTTCTCTCTTTATATATGAATACATGTTGTTTTGCTATGGATAAATAAGTATGTTCTATTGCGATCTTCATGATCACTGTTGTAAGTATATAGCTACATGTTCTTTGATTCCTATTTGTTCATTACTTTGTGAGTTATGACTCTGTCGCCCCATAGATTGGCACCGGTCTGAAACCATTCACCAGTCTCACACCATCAAATCAAATAATTAATTAGCAGTATAGTAGTATAGGAGTAGTTTTGTTCATCCATAACCTCGTATCATAACCAAGGATTTATCATTAAGAGAGTTGTTCAATGAATCTATCTTATATGGGTTATGCTTGCACAATTACATCAACTATATAGGGGTTTTTGTGGTAGCCAATTGTTCTTGGTTCAGTGACAATCTTTTGGACTAAGACATCAAGTTGGGTTTGGCTGTCCATATTTTTTTATTTGTTCAGTTGATGTGATTTGAATACCTGGTAAGGGATACCCTGGGAATACCCTCTGGAGTCTAAGCTGAGCTCGAAAATTAGGAGATATAACCCACTCTTGTAGGGTTAGCTCAGAGTCCTCCATAGTTTTGTTGATGAGTTGATATTTCACTTGCACGACAACAACCTTGGCCTTGTGAGTGAGATTTGGATCTAGGAAATGGAGCAGTGATTTTGAGACCTAATAGGGTCCATATGGTCAACAAAAAAGGTTGAGAGCAAAACAATAATATATAGAAGATCTAAACTCAGAAGAGATTTTGTCCATAAGTTATCCCAAGTCATTAGTTGATTGTTAGTTTTCCTTGATTTTATCCATCTGATTGCAAAAGACTAAATTTCTGAGAGTAGCTCTTCCTTGAGTGAAGATGCACCCATGTAACCCTAGATTAAATCTTGCTATTTACTCCATTCTTAAATATATCATTCAAGGTTGAAACTAGGTTGGAATCCCAATATATGACAGGAACAGTGATTTTGAGATGTTAAATTTTGCTTAGCATTAGAGATCTATTTATCAATTTGACATAGTGCTGCCATATATGGTGTTTTAGTAATGTTTTGGAAAGAAAGCTTTAAGATTGCCTTAAGCTGAATTGTTCAACAGATTTGCATGTGCAATAGTGCAAATTGAGGAGAGAGGAAATAGCTGAAGACTGAAGGGATATTTATTAAAAATTAAAATCAAATGATTGAAGTGAGGTAGACTAAATAATTTGAAGAAAGTCACACTAAAGGAGGCTCATGACATGCTCTGTGTAGGTCATCTAGGATATTGGGAAAATTATATTGGAGGTTTATTTTGTATAGGCTTTATTTTGAATCCTCAAAGCCTCATTCATGTCCCTATGCCGTTGAAACTAACTCTTCCTTGAGTGTAGACATTATACTGTCAGTTTCTTGATAGGATACCTGCTGGGATTAAAGGGCCTACTAAGAAGGCAATCGATTTTCCTTGAAATGTGATCCAGGCTCCAATGAAAAACCTGTTCACCATGTGCTAGAGCAGCTAATTGTGAACAAATTCTGCCTTCAGGAACATTCGGGTGCTCTTCTTACTGGTAGTAGCTATGCTCTTATGCCTAGCATAAATATTATCCAAGACACAGTACCAAGAGGATCCATAAAACTTCAGATAGCCATGCCATACCATAGTTTATCAATATACAGATTTAACTTCGAAGAAAGGGACTGCAGTATTGATCAAATGAACAAGAAAGGAACGACAGCAAGCCATAAGTATGAAGACACAAGATTATGCAGAGAAATGCATACATGGGAGAAAACTTAAGTAAAAGTGAGGTAAAATGGCCTCCTCACAAGGTTACCAGTTTCCGGACCAGGGGGATAGGGGCGAATAGTCCCCCAAGTTTCGATTTTGAGGCCAAAATTAGGGATGGCAGGGGACGGCTATATAAAATATAGGGAAAATTTAAAAATATAGGGAAATTTTAAATATTCAATAGATAACATGAATAAGGCATGCATAATACACATTATAGAACATTAACATATAACATTTGTGTTCAACATTATGCCAATACTCAATAGAGTCAATAGTCAATACGCATTCAAAATTAACAACAGTTACACGAATCATGAAACAACCTCCAAGTTATAATTTATAAACTTATATCAAAATGCCCAAAGGCTACATTGCTGCCATATAGTTTTAAAGTTTTAGTTTGCTATGAAAATCAAAATACAATATCGTATGTCAATAATGAATACAAATTTACAAAATAAACAAAGAGCACTGCTGCCCCTAATCATCTCTCATAACTGCATCAAAATCAGAGTCATCCTCTGAGTCACTGCCACCGTAATGCTCCTCCTCAGCCAATGGGACCCCAACCAAGCCCTCAGCTGTCTCCTCCTCATCTATCTGAGCCGCGTCCTCGGGATCAATATCCCACCGTAGAGCTGGAGTCTGTCGATACTCTGGAGTCTGTCGATCCTGAAGCCGAAGAGCACTATGAACGGCCACTAGCTTCTCTGCTCGTCTAGAGGTAAGTCTATTCCTCTTGACAGAGTGGATAAAGCTATATGTGGACCAATTCCTCTCTGCAGCAGAGGAACTAGCAACCTGTGCAAGAAGGCGAGTGGCAAGTATCTTCAACTGCGGTGTATCTCTCCCATGATAGGTCCACCATCCAATAGGGTTCCCTTGAGCTAATATAGCTCTATCCAACCTCGCCTGTGGTTTGCTCAAGTTTGGGCCATTAAGATTAGCAAAGTCTAGAAATTGTGACCGAAGTATTGAAGCTTGCTCGGCTGGATAAATCTTTTCAATGGCCCGTGTGAACCCATCTAAAACCTCAGGATCATCACATGGAGGCACCCTACCATCCCTTGGTGCATACCATTTTGGATTTAGAGCAAAGGCAGCCATATGAAGCGGGGTGTTCATTGTATTCCACCTCCGCGTCACAATGGGTCTAATGTGTTGCTCATATAAATCCAAAGTGGGGTCCTTTGCCAAAATAACTTGCCTGATCTTCCCAAGCATAGTGTCAAATGTCTCATATATCTCTCCAAGACTAGGAGAGTCTGTATCAGCATATCTAATGACATCTACAATGGGCGAGATAAAGGAGCAAATATATCTGCAAAATGCAAACAAAAAGTTCAAAATAATTAGTTGACAAGTTATTTGACATGTTAGAAACTTCAAAAGTTGGAACATTGGACAATAAAATTAAAATATTAAAATCAGAAATTTAATATGAAAATCAGCCATCTAATATGTCTTACCTCACATTGGCCCACCAATCATCATCGAGGATCTTTTGTTTGATGCTCTTTCCTTGAGTAGAACTTGCATTAGGCCATCTAGTCCACTCAGCATTGACCATCATCAGTTGTAGAGGCTCATGCACCTCAACCATCCTCTCCAA
The DNA here is from genome assembly GCA_007258455.2 of Sequoia sempervirens. Classification (NCBI taxonomy): domain Eukaryota; kingdom Viridiplantae; phylum Streptophyta; class Pinopsida; order Cupressales; family Cupressaceae; genus Sequoia; species Sequoia sempervirens. The sequence continues at coordinate 28,030,008 of VDFB02358134.1, read as the reverse complement.
TAGGATGAAGTATGTGGCATATCTACATTCATTAATTCAATGATTCATTAAAAAATAAAAATTTAAAACAAAATCAGATTATGAATACAAATTGAAAGTGAAACAAAATGAAGTAAATGGCATACCTTGTATCAACAGGTTTGAGAAACTCCTTCTTTGAAAATGTCCTGAAAAGAGCAAGTGAGGTGTGGTGGTTGCAAATGAACATCTGAATTTCTCTAGCTTCTGCCACCGTTTTCTTCACCCAATCCATCTTCCCTATGTCTTTCAATGCATTGTTCAATGCATGAACACAACATGGGGTCCAAAATATGTGCCTGTAAGTACCCTCCACCATCAACCCAGCCGATTTGCACACACGTGCTGAATCGGTGATCACCTGCACCACATTTGCAGCCCCAACCTCCTCTATGGCATCTCTCAAAATGGAAAATTGGAAGTCAGCATCCTTACGTCTCCCTGAACAATCTACGGCTCTAAGAAAATAAGAACCAGCAGGGCATGTGACTATGACATTGATGAGTGGCCGACGTCTACAATCAGTCCACCCATCCATCACTATAGAGCACCCCGTCCTCATCCATGTTTGCCTCATCTCCTCCATTAACACATTAACTTTGGAGTACTCTTTGTCTAGGAGGGTGGTGCGTAGCTTATGATCTCCAGGGGGTACAAATGAAGGACCAACAGTGACTAAGTCTTTCACCATTTGTTTGAAATAAGAGGAACGGGCCACATGAAATGGAATGGCATGGGCAAAAAAGAATTTGGCAATGGAGGATTCACAGGTTTCTCGTGCTTGGTTTTGAAACATGGACTCAACTGAGGCTCCCTTATCACCACCAATCACCTTCCTCTTTCCTCTTAAGATAACACTACTACCAACCGTGGAAGGACTAGGAGTAGGAGTAGGCATAGATGATTGTGAACTTGGGAAAGAAGGAGACCCAGTTTGAACCCCACCATCACACTCCATTTGAATTGTTTGGCACTCTATAAATAGTGCATCTGTCAATGCAGGACACGTTCTAACTCCATGGCCCACCTCACCCAAAAAATGAGACCTAACTCTAGTGTAGCTGCCCCTAAACTCCTTTTCACAAACATGGCACAACCAAACCCTACTCCCCCCTGAATTTTTTTGTCTTTCACCCATGGCTGTCACAAATTGAAGGAATGGTTTTTTTTTGTCTATTGGGTGTTTTGCATAGTCCTTCATAGTTTTGGTATTGGTTGATGAATGATGGTGTTGGGTAGGGGTTATTTGCTCTCTAGTTTGCCTTCTAACTTGCATTTCAACTTCACTATCACTCCCACCCTCACTGTTGCTCATGTTTTTTGTTTTTAGAATGCAAGTGTTGACTGAAAATGAAAAAAAAAAAAAATCAGACTATGCATACTTCATATTTTGCAAAAAAATGAAAAAATAAGAATAGTGAAAGAAAATGCATACCTTTTTGATGGATTTGCACTCCCAACAACACTCTTTCAACCTCCTCTCCTCCTTCAAACAGCTGCTCCTTCTCCTTCAATGGCTGCAATTTTTTTTCTTCTCAAACCCTTGGCTCCCTACACAAACAAAATGAAAATAATGAACTTTTAGAGGCCTTCTTTCATTCATAAGAGAGTGAAACATAGTAGGGCCCACACATGCCACATAGGCAGGGCGTTATTTTTAAATTTTTTGCCTTTTTTTTTTGTGTTTAAGCGCTTTAAAACGCGGGGGACGGCCGGCCGTCCCCGGGACAGTCGAGGGACGGCTCAGCCCTCTATCCCCTGCGGGGCGTCCGGGAAGAGGGATTTGGGGGCGCGTCCGGGTAACCTGCCTCCTCATAAACTATCTCCATAACTGAAGTTACATCTTATCCTCTTGGGCAAACAACCAGCCTGAACAACAATAAATTCAGTCCTTAAAACCTAACACTAGCTCCAAGACACTCTTATGTTCAACTACAGTCTGCACAATATTTTGGGTATACATTCAAGAAGATCTTAATCGGCATCACATACAAATGGCCTTTCAATTGGGTCTCAAATGGATCTTTCAGGATCTTTGGGTATCTTGGATCTTCCTGGCCTTTTCTTACTGGTATTAGCTATGCTCTTATGCTGGTATTAGCATCCACCTTATTTCATCATGTTGAGGATTTTCCCTGACCCAATCAATCAGTGGTCACTAATGTCAATAAAATCATCTCTCATCATTTTTATCAATATTTGCATGTTTAATCGCTTATTGTCAAAGTTCTTTCCCTGAACTCAAATTTCAAGGACAATTTTGCACAAATTCAAACTTCAGAGCTTAGACTGCATTGTCCTCATATTGGACTTTGGGCTTTGGCCCATAGATTGCATCTCACATAGATAGTTTGGACTTTAGGGCTGAAACAACTGTAGGACCTTGGACATTGGGGTCTGACCTACAATTTGTAGCTTGGACATTGGAGTTGAATCGAAACCATGCAAAACCCTATCCCTTTGTCGAATGCCAAACATAGAGCATTGAACTTTGAGTATTCTATAATTTCGACTTTAGAGTTCGATCCTCACTTAACATATCAGACTTTAGAGTCCAACTTACAAACAACTCTAGTAGATTGTGCAGACAAACCCGGACTTTGATTGGTGACCATCTTGTTGTTTGGAGGCCAATTGACGTGCATTTAACCCGGACTTTGATTGGTGACCATCTTGGTGTTTGGAGGCCAATTGACGTGCATTTAACCCGGACTTTGATTGGTGACCATCTTGGTGTTTGGAGGCCAATTGATATGCATTTTGGACTTCGAGCCCCTAACTATGACTGATAACTTTGCAAAATTTTGTGACAAGTTTGAACAAAAGCCGATTTACATTTTGGACTATGATGTCCAAAGTGTAGGCTTCAATATGCAACTTTCAATGTTTAGGCCAAACACCCTATGCCTAGCCACTTGGACTTCGGGGTCCAATGGGCAACTTGCAATTGTGCAAAAAAATTGCAACATAGGGACAACAAGCTGCAATCTTTTGATCATTGAGGCACAACTTCCTCATTTATGTGCTATGTAAAAATGGTCCAGACCAAGTACATGGGCCCCACATTGACAAGGCACAAAGTTATCAAACGACCCAAAAAGCAAACTAAGCCTTAAAGCAGAACTCACTTTTCTCAAGAACAACTCATACAAGAAAGTGACAGGGTTCATAAGGGATCAGCCAAAAGAGGTGATTGAGACTTTGCCAAATGTCATATCATCATACATTTTTATAAGAGGTGTTAATCCTCAATATAGCTATGACAAGACTAGCTCCATGAGAAAAATAAAGCATACTTATTCACATTTCCTAAGTTAAATTGACATGATAACCATACAATCTGTCCCTACCAAAAGAATGGCAATGCATCTACTTAAGGTGGGCATGGCAAATGTACAAGGAAATTAAACACAAAGAAGGGAAGATGAAACCCTTACCTTCCACCACAAGCACCACAACAAGGAGGAGAAATCTCTATTAAAATGAAACTCCTTTTACACACATGCTGTCCATAAAATCCAATGTCTGCCAATGGACTTTTTTTTCAATACTTTTATTGAAAAGCCTCTTTCTCTTTTCAATGCAATAATAATATTAATTTTATCAAAATAACTTTTACAATTTTTTGAGCAACACATGCCTATTTCGATCAATAATTCAATGCTGGAGACAAAGGAAAAGCCTTCACTTTTTGCGTAAATAAATAATATGATTTTTCAATAAAACATAGGTTTCATTTCTTTACACAATGGCAATAAAACAAATTGCAAAAACTATAAAAATTATAATTAAATCAATCACCAGCACACAATAAACTCATAAGAAATAATTAAATAAATTTAATTGCAGAAATCAGGAAAGTTACGATAAAATGATTAAATAAGATAAATTGCAGGAAACAAACAATTATGACAAACATGCAAGCATATTTACAGCTTTTCCACATGACTTGATAATCTCATAGCTCGACTTTGAGCAAGACAGGAAAGGTAAAACACAACACATTTACCCAAGTCGACTGTCTCCAATTAACCACTGTTGGGGATAACCTGCCACCATACAGTCGAGGAAAATATCAAAGCGTATTTGCGCTATACAAAATAGTTGAGGCATAGTATATAATATCTGCCAAGAGATAATATCAAAATATACATCTAACTAAAAACCATTTAACACTAGCATGATTCAAATATACAGCTGCAAAATACATAATCACAACACTGAACTCAATGAGCATAGGCAAAATCACATTTCATAATGAAAATGGTGAAACTGATGCACTGTTGGATCCAAGCATAAGCAAAACCACACATGAACATAAGTCTAGGTGCATAAATCCATACACCTTGATGGCAGTCCCACACTAACATCATTAGCAAGTATGATGGCAGTACCCAAAACACAATACGAGTCCAAACATATACAAATCCGTGCATATACATATAAATCCAATATACACGATCTATACTCTTCAATAGCAATACAAAAATAAAATCATTGGCAAGTATGGCATGGTATATATTAAAATAAAAAATACAAAACCTCATCAACAACATACATTGATGGCAATTCAAAGCACAGCATATAGTGATAAGACGTGAAATCATAGCATAAGTACGCACAACCCCCTGACCAAACGCTTGATACAAAATATAATATCCAGAATCAAATAAAGCACAAGGCACAAACACTCATGGGCATTACACCTATTGGCATAAGCATTATTCATTAATGCAGGTAAAATTTTCTTAAATAATGCAAATTGTTTTTATCTGCATGTTTCAACAGTAATTGAATTTTAATATCCAAATCTGTTTGTTGGTTGCACAGTTATTTCTGTTATATTTAACTTTTAAGCATTCATCTTTATATGTTTTGTTGATAATGGATTTATAATGTCAAAATTTGTTTTCTCTGTATGTGTCATGCAGTGATGGGGAAACTTACATATCAGCAGATGATCTACGCATAAATTTGTGGAACTTGGAAATAAGTGACCAATGCTTCAATATTGTTGATATTAAACCTACGAACATGGAAGAGCTTACTGGTAATGGATCTGTAGTAGCATGAATTTAACACTATGTCTACTCTACTTTTTTCAAGTGAAAACTGGAAAACTATATTTCTATTAGTTTTTATTGTGACTCTAAAACACAATAGATAACATGCCTAGAGATTATATCGAGTTTCAACTGTAACTAGGAAGAAGGCCTACTTAAATTGTTCAGAAATATGTAATGCTTCCTATAAAACTATTTCTAATCATAAAAGAGTAGACAAAATTGCAAAACATAGGATAAACTTTACTGGCAAGGAGGTAGTTTTCACAGTGTGTCAAATTATGGTGTTTTATCAGGATTCATCTACATAGTTTTTGAGAGTATATCAAGTTTCAACTGTAACTAGGACAGAAGGACTACTTAAATTGTTTAGAAATAGACTCAAATATATAATGCTTCCTATAAAACTATTTCTAATCATAAAAGAGTAGACAAAATTGCAAAACATAGGATAAATTTTACTGTCAAGGAGGTATATTTCACAGTGTGTCAAACTATGTTGTTTATCAGGATTCATCTATGTAGTTTTTGAGTCAAGCACATGAACCTATCTCATGAGCATGAATGGTCAACTTAGCATTCATCGCATCTAGGTGATAGCTTCATGGTTAAGCATGCTTGAGTCAGAGTAGTACTGGGATGGGTAACCTCCCAGGAAGTCCCAACACTTCACCCATGAGCATCACCTAGATGCAATGAGTGTTAAGTGGACCATTCATGCTCATGAGAGATAGGTTTGTGTGAACAACTACTCATGAAATATGGGACAATGAGTTTGACTCAAACTTTGTGGTTGAATCCTGATAAAATATCATAATTTAAACTTAACTTCTAACTGATCAACTATACTGATGATGGATCAGGAAGTGTAATCCAGAGTAAGGTTGCTTTATAATTATGATTTATATTATTTTTATGCAGTTTTTCACCCAGATTGTTTTTTAACAAACAATGACTCACATTCTGGTATTGCCCCTTTTTCTTGGCACAAATCTTATACCTTATCTATTTGTTTGTATGACCTATATAGCAGCCAAGATGTTCTGATGATAATAATACTTGTACATAAGTTAAGAGCTACTGCAAAAGACAACTTTAACATACCATCAGTTGAAGACTTTGGACGTTACTACCTGCCAGATTTGTATGGAAGCTTTTCCTTTACATTAAGCACCTGTTGAAAACAGACCATAGGAATTTTCCAGTATGCCTTTTGGTGGTCAGTTTTGCTTTTCTTTGTATGGTCATATTGATGTACTCAGAAAGTAACATAAAAATATGCCTGGAGCAAAGTATATTTGAATTGGACAACTAGATTAGAAAAGACAGTGAAGAAAGGTGTAAAATTTGTAAACAGTGAAAAACTTAACTTGAGAGGTAATTGTAATCGGGCCTTACAGAATGGCATTTAAAAAAATTTTACTGTCTCAGGACAAAGCAAGGATTAATTAAAGGTTACAGGTTAATTATTGTACTTAGGCCTTACAGAATGCCATTTTTAAAAATATTTATCATCTCAGTACAACGCAAATATTCTAGGCTGAGGAGTTGTTGGAGAAAAGCTGAACAATTAAAGGTTACGGGTTAATAATTAATAAGTTGTTAGATGGTTGAAAGTTAATAACAAATTTGAGAAAATATATAAGAAAGATATGAAAGATGGCAAAGGAGGAATTTCTACAGATATGCTGAAAAACTTAACTGCCCTTAATGTTTTTGCTATTGCTCTGTCCTAATTCTTAAATATTTAATAATTTATCGATAGTCTAAGTTTTCTACCTCTTTGATTGTGGTCATCTGGTTGTGGTCTTCTTTACATGCTTATAAGTTGCTGTATTTGAACAAACACATATTTTCTTTAATCAGCAGAGAACAATGTAATTTCTATGCAAATGACTAAAAGAGGAACTCAAACATATCATTCAAGTATATTAACTTTTAAGTATGCATGGGTATCTTATTTCATGTATACTATTATGATACCTGGAGCATGAGGATATTCTTTGTTTTCTGTTCGCTTACATTTCTTAAGAAAACATTTTCAGCTCTTTTATACCTTTCCTTCTTTGAAACATGGTTTCTTTAGATCCATTAGTTGTATGCCCTTAATCTATCAAATGACTTGTCTACATTTTTGGCTTCTAATCCTGTCGCTGGCCCATTTTTTAAATTCTGAATCATCATCCTATGTCAATTGCAGAGGTGATAACATCAGCAGAATTTCACCCTAGTCACTGCAATATGTTAGCTTACAGTAGCTCAAAGGGCACTATTCGACTTATTGACATGCGACAATCGGCTTTATGTGACAGATATTCAAAAGTGTATGAATTTTCCTTGGAATTCCTTTCTGAAGTATTTTACTTCTTTGTGCATAGAGATCTCCAGCCTATAAGGTTTTTTACTTTTGTAAAAAGTGTGGTCCTTAGGGTTTACAGTTGCAGTGTACTCAGTGATGTTTAAATGTCACCTATATGGCAGATACCAAAGGCCATTACAATTGTGGATATATTATGAATTTGAATTCTTAATCACTTGCGCTGTCTTTGTAGATTTGAGGAGCAGGAAACACCCGGTTCAAGATCATTTTTTACAGAGATAATTGCTTCTGTTTCTGATATAAAGTTTGCTAAGGATGGAAGACATATTTTGAGTCGTGATTTCATGACCCTAAAGGTACGATTTACTTTTCTACTACATTTGACAGCATATCATTAACAATTTCCATTAACGGTGTATTTACTTCAAATGACCTTGTGACTTTGCTGAGTTTGCAGTGTATTATTTGTACCTTTTAGCACGTGAAATTCACTTTGTTTATTCTTATATCATTTGCAAGCCTCCTTAGTAACTTGGGTTGATGGGAGGAATGATGCTTTGCATTTTGTTTAAATGATTCATTTGCTGTCATTGACAAAAAAGTTCTACAAACTATGTTTATTGTTGCAAGGTTGCTTGTTTTTTTTTCATTTGATGTAGTGTGTGCTATAAGTTTTTGTTAACAGTGTTAACTTTTCTGTGATTTTGCAGCATGCTATTCCTAGTGTACATTTAATTTCCATTCATCTCAAATAGTCCTTGTGAGTGTTGCATTGGGCTGTTGCATGCCTTCTGTGGTGCATATATCATTTGTTTCTTTCTAAATCATTACCAGGAGTTCTTAGTAACATTGGTTGGTTTTTGCCAATTTGCAAATTTGTATCAATGGCAAGAATGTTGCTTTGTATTTTTGTAGAAATAACCTCATACTATCATTGACATGAACTTTAATATAATTTTTTAATTTTTTTTTGTACACTTGATTTATTTTGGATTTGTTGTAACGAGCTTTCTTATTGCTTGCAATTAAAGAGTGCTTATTTTTCTGTGATTTACGCAGAAGGTTGGTTAGTGATTGGTAGGATACTAAACTGCCAGGAAATTGAAGATGAACTCACCAACATTCCTCAAGACCTTATAACTGAAAATATTCTGGAACACCCACACTGTAAATAAATAAATGAGAGAATGAATAAATTAATCGACAAATAATTAATGAAGAAATAAATAAATACATAAATATTTATCTATGTTCCACCAAGTTTTCCGGGATGGGGGACGGATGGACGGCGGGGCAGCGTTTAGGGGCAACAAATTTTTGAGGGGATTTTAGGGGACGGGGGGACGGCTGTATAGTATATATATATATATAGGGAGAGAGAGAGATAAATTTTAAAAATATAGGGAAATTTCAAATTTAAGATATTCATATGAGTAATGATAATCATAACAATCACCAATCATATTGACATATGCATCATAGAATCGAATTATCAAACAAATTAATACTACAGCTACCTAATTGCATCCATGAACCATAATTCAAATTCATGTCAAATAGTCAATGTGCATATGATATAAAATAATAAAATGCCCAAAAGGCTACAAGTTTGTACTACAAATGTCAAAATGACAAAGTCACAAGTGTCCAAAGGCAAAACATAGAAATAGAAAGTATGATGATTGCCACTACTCGACATCTGCCAACACTGCATCAAAATCAGACTCATAGTCTGAGTCACTGTCACTGTGAGGGGCTGGCTCATCTAATGGAACTCCAACCAATCCCTCCTGTCTCTCCTCCTCATCAATTTGTGTGACATCCTCTGGATCAACATCCCATCGTAATGCTGGAGTCTGTCTATACTCTCTGATGATCCTGGAGTCGCAAAGCACTATGCACAGCCACTAATTTTTCTGCCCGTCTAGAGGTCAGCCTATTCCTCTTGATAGAGTGAATAAAGCCGTATGTTGACCAATTCCTCTTTGCAGCAGAGGAACTAGCAACCTGTGAGAGGAGACAAAATTTAAAAACTAAATTAGTAATTTAAATTTACTAATTAGGACATTCAATTTAAATTATGATTATATAAATGTTCAAACTTCAACACTATCACTCATCTAAATCAAATTATGTTAATCTAAAGTATTACCTGTGAAAGGAGGCGAACAGCAAGCGTCCTCAATTGTGGTGCATCCTTCCCATGCCATGACCACCATCCAATAGGATCCTTTTGAGCTACTGTAGTTCTATCTACCCTGGCCTCTGGTTTGCCGAATGTTGGACCACGGAGATTAACAAAATCAATGAACTGTGTACGAACTAGACTGGCCTCCTCAATTGAATATATTTTTGCAAGGGCCCTCATAAACCCTTCTTTCACCTCATCATCATCACAAGGAGGCATCCTACCAGGTCTAGGTACATACCATTTGGGATTAAGAGCAAAGGCTGCCATATGAAGCGGGGTGTTCATAGTGTTCCACCGCCTTGTCACAATGGGCCTAATTTTTTGCTCATATAATCCCGAATTAGGATCCTTATCAGAAATTGCTTTCTTCATTTTTCCAAGCATGGAGTCAAAAGTTTCATAAATCTCTCCAAGACTTGGAGAGTCTGTATCAGCATATCTAATGACATCCACAATAGGTGAAATGATGGAGCAAACAAATCTGCAAACAAAAATTTGAAAAAAGACAAGTTAGAACTTAGAAAATAAAAAAATATTAATAATAAAATCATATATATATATTTTTATAAAATCAGCAATCAATAACAAATTATTAATTAACAATTTTTTACCTCACATTGGACCACCAATTATCATCAAGAATTTTTTGTTTGATGCTTCTCCCTTCTGCAGTGCTTGCCATAGCCCATCTATTCCACTCTGAATTAACCATCATCAACTGTAGAGCCTCCTGTACCTCAAGCATCCTCTCTAACAAAATAAAGTAGCTGGCATACCTTGTTGCTACAGCTTGAGAAATTCCTTCCTTGAAAATGTCCTAAAGAGGGCAAGTGAGGTGTGATGGTTGCAAATAAACATCTGAATGTCTCTAGCATCTACAACCACTTGGTGCACCCAATCCATCTTCCCTATGTCTTTCAATGCGTTGTTCAACGCATGAACACAACAAGGAGTCCAAAAGATGTGCTTGTAAGCACTCTCAACCATCAAACTTGCTAATCTACACACACGTGTTGAATCAGTAACCACCTGCACAACATTGGTTGCCCCAACCTCCTCTATAGCCTCTTTCAAAATATTAAATTGGAATTCTGCATCCTTGCGCTTTCCAGAACAATCAATGGCTCTAAGGAAATATGAACCAGCTGAACATGTGACTATGATGTTTATAAGTGGCCGTTGTCTAATATCGGTCCACCCATCCATGATAATAGAGCAACCTGTTCTAATCCAACACTGTCTCATGTCCTCCATCACCACACTCACCTTAGAATATTCTTTTTCAAGGAGTGTAGTACGTAATTTATGTTCTCCAGGGGGAATGTATGAGGTACCAACATTTGCCACATCTCTAAACATTTTTTTTAAGTAGGGAGAACGTGCTACATGGAATGGGATAGCATGGGCATAGAAAAATTTGGCAATGGAAGAATCTGCCACATCTCGTGCTTGCACATTGAACATATTTTCAACTGTATTTTGCTGCTCACTAGAAGTAGCAGCCTTCCTCTTCCCTCTTGTGGAAATATGAACACCACCCGCACCACTACTACCACTACCAACACTAGGACTACCAAGGATAGAGGGCATAGGTGAGGTTGAATGTGCGGATTGAGTTTGCATAAGCTGATCCATAGGCCTTCCTTCGGCCTCCAAGTGCAATCTATAACACTCCATCCTCTCAAAATCTTTTATATCTTTACAACCCTTGACCCCATGGCCTCCAAAACCCAATAGATGAGAATAGACTCTTGTATAGCTCCCATTATATTTTTCTTTGCAAATGTGACATAGCCACAATCTACTACCCCCAGTGTTTTTCCCTTTGCCTTTGTCTATACGTGATGCTAGTTGAAGAAGAGGTTTTTTAGAATTAAAAGGGCCTTTTGCATATTTTTTCAAGTCTTGAGAAGGGATATCAAATGGGTTTGTTTGAGGCTGCCCCATATGAATTGATTGGTTTTCTTCCCCCCTCTCAACATCCCCACTATCTTCACTATTGCTGCTCATTTTGTTTTCTTTTGGTTTTTGCAAACTAAAAATTAAAAAAAAAAACAAAAAATCATACATTTTATCATTTTAACTTAGAAAAAAATGAAAAAAAATGAAAGATAATGAAAGAATAACTTACCTCTTTCACTTCTTTTGTTGGTTGCTTGCTTAATGCTCTCCTTTCTTCCTCCTAAATGCTGGTTTTTCTTCTCCAACAACTCCTTCAAACCCTCCTCTTTCTCTTGTCACTTTTGCTCTTGGCTGCAATTTTATCTTGGCAAGTTAAAATGAGATCAAATGAAGGTAAAAAAATGTTTTAAGTGGCCATATTAGGGTTGGGAAGGCGTGGGGCCCACAAAGCAATGTTTTAAAAAAGAAAAAATTAAAAAAAAACTTTATTTTTATGTCTTTTAAGGCTGGCATGCGATAAGGGGCGGGCAGGTCCAGGAACGGCCTAAAGGGGCGACTAGAAATGTCCCCCTGCTCCGGAATCCGGGGGCGGCGCGGTCCATCCTGAGGGCGTTTGTAATGGGGGGCGTCCACAGAATTTCCTGAGAGGAACCGGGAGGCGGTGAAGCGGTCACCGTTCCCATAATGCAGAAGCGATGCCGGGAGGCCGAGGGGCCGAGGGCAATACCTAGGGGAGACGAGGTCCGTGCCTGGTTTTTTGCAACATTGAGTTATTGGAAGCCATTAGAGGCTTTTAGACTTAAATGGAAGGCATTGAAACTGCTCAGCAAAGAAGAGTGGAGGCATAAGTGAGTGGTTTATAAGAAAATGAAGATGAAGATAAATGTGAGGAAAGGGAAGAATCCAAGAAAGGGTAGTCAAGGCTATTGCTAAAATGGGAAGCAAGCCTAGGCTGGATTTACTTGATATGCTGGTAGTTTGAATCTAGAAGAGATGATCAACTGAATATTTGACATGGAGAAGTACTTTGGTGCAGGAGCACATGGGCGGACAAGCAATCAGCACCAACCAAAAATATTGATTGGTTATATTGATTGGTTTTGCTTTTGATTTTGGTTTGTTTGGTTCTCTTTTAATTTCAAAAGGGAAAACGACAACGGAGTCATTTTCTTTTATGGAGTAATGTTTTATCCTTTGTTGGCCGATTTGCTATTCATCGGACCAAATAACATCATCATTTTGAATTTTGAATTGAATGTTTTTAGTATGCCTTTCACCTTCGATACCAACATAAAGGGGAGGTCGCAGGCTGGAGGGAGGTCAATTGGTCCTTGGAGAGTCAGCCACATATCATTACCAATGCTGGCAGACTAGACATATGAAGGCATTTGCATCATATGTATTGGTGAGAAATTAAAAAAAAAACAAATGTTTGTGAAAGTGGGTACAAACCGCGCCATGGAGAAGAAGGTATTTATTTTGTTTTAAATCAAGGCAAAGTGGAAACAAAAGGGCACGGCATATGAACAGGCAGAAAATGAAATAAGAATGTGAGGGGACGGCAAAAGGCATTTGGGGGATTTAGGTTAAAAATTGCAGATTTTGTTTTGTGTGAGAGAAAAAGAGGCATATGGCAAAGGTTTGAAGGGGCTGCGCAAGGGTGATAGGGTGCCCAAATGAAGAGAAAATATCATCGCTGCCTTGAGTAAATGAGAGACTGCGTGAGATTAAGAAGAGGGTTTGCAAGTTGTTGGAGACCACAAGGGGGCGTAATGGAGTAAAGGAGTCGATGGTTAATGTGCAGGTTAAGGATACAAGGCCATCACTTCAACAAAAGGGGTAGATTAAACAAAAACCAGCTGCACCTCATGTAGGTGGGAAATTGTGAGCACAGCCACCGTAAAGGAAATCAGTATATGGATTTAGAGAATGCACCGCAGCCATCAAGAGTAATACGCAGTGACATTTGAGTATGCAGAAATAGCTTAATTGAGGCTTGAAGAGAAGTCGAGGGGGTCAAGACTGGTAAGAAAAAAAAAGAAAAAGAAGAGATTAAGTGTGAGTTGAAAGCTACAGTTGATAAAAAGAATTACACAGTGAATGTAATCCACATAAATCGATAATCCTAATAAAATAAGTTGCCTCCTTTGGAATTTTATCAAGTCTGAATTGAATTCCAAATTGACAAATGTAACTGTCAATTGTAGTGTGTATTGATTGCAATTCGTTTGTAATCTGCGAAGTTTGTAAGTTGGACATGTGAATAACAGTGTTGTTTGAGTTTTTCTCCTCTTGCAGCTAGTTTGTTGCAACTTGTTACTTCATTGAATATTGAATCGAGGCAGAGCGTTGCCAATGAGTTTCATTTTGTGAGAGAGGGAGTTCCCTCTTGCATCATACTTTGATTTGGAGCAACTTGAAGATCCCAAGAGGGTTAAGGTTGTTACTAAACTGAATGGTCATGCATCATTATGGTGGGACCAAGTACAACAAGAAAGAATTCATGGAGGAAAAGAAAGAATCAGAGTATCAGAGTATGGGAGAGAATGGTTAGTTGAAACATAAATTATTTCTTTCTGATTATTCTATCATACTATTTAAGAAGTTGAATCTTTGTCAAAAGGAGATCAGTGTCATAGAGTACATAGAGGAATTCTACAGATTGACAATTTGAGCTAGCCATTTTGAAGATACTTAGAAAAAGTTTCAAGGTATAGTACTGGGTTGAGGCTAACAATTCAAGATACTATGCTTAATATTAAATACATAGAGGAGGTATATTAGCATGCATTAAATGTTGATGATAAGCAGGTCAAAAAGCAACAACAAAGTCAATGCAAAGCTAGAGGTTGTGGCAAGCAAGCAATTGGACATGAACAAAGCTCCAACAAGAAGGATGAAGGTGCAAGCAATTGGCACAGGAAGATTTTAGTCTTCAAGAGGAAAGGATTTGGATCATGAGGATGTGAATGAGGATTCAGCGGCCTTTGCTACAATTGTGGAGCACATGGGCATCGAATATCTGGAAGCTAATTGTGAAGTTACAAAAGAGCCATTGTTGCTTAAGCTAAAGAAATAAAAGATAATACAATTGCATCCATAGAACTCGAAAATGAAGAAAATAAGATATCAAAAATAGTACTTCAGAAACCAGAGAAACAATGAGCCAAAACATGGCAAAGGAGGAGCATATTCAAAACTAAATGTGGTTTTTGGGGTAAATCTTGAAAGCTAATTACAGATAGTGGCAGCATTGATAGCTTGGTGACAGAGATGGAGAATTTGGCATTGAAAAATGGCACATCACAACCCATACAAGGTTTTGTTGCCACAAAAAAGGCCATCAAGTCATGGTGTGATGAGATACAATGTGGCGCTATTCCAATGAATGTGTGTCATGTTCTTTTGGGAAGGCCTTCGCAATATGATAGGAATGTGATACATGATGACAGGAAGAAAATAGTTACAGTGTTTAAAGATAGAAAAAGTTATGTGTTGTTGCCTATGAAAGAAGTATAAGAGTTCGTAAGTGTAGTGTTACTATCTGGTGACAAACTTTTGAAGGAATTAAAAAGACCAAGCTATGTTACATTGTGTTTCCTCAAGAATAACCTAAGGAGGATGAGATTCTAATAAAATTTGTAGATATATTGATTAAAAGCTTCTTACTAGATAGTGACACTACACTTTATGGACTCTTGATAGTATCATCAATTGGTACTATCAACTACAAAAGAGCACTAGTAGTAACATAGCGTTGTGTAAATTGTAACCTTTCATATGGACTGTCAGAAGATACTAGTATGGATTTTGTTTTGGAATTACCAATAACTGGGAAGAGAAATGATAGTCTCTTTGTAGTAGTGGGCAGGTTCTCAAAAAACATATTTGATTTGATTATCACAAAGTTCTAAAAGCATAGCTAGTCTTTATCTTGTTCTCACAAGGTTTAGAAGTATATCAGATTTTATCTTATCCTGACAAGTTCAAGGAGTTTCCAAGAGAGGCAGAATAAAAGCAGAGCCTATATAAAGATGACCAGATAAACCATTTGGAGACAGCTTTTTCTGCCTGCAATTGAAGGGCTGCCTTCCTGTATCTGCAACAGGGATATTTGAGATTGGTTGCATATTGACCAGCAGAAATGTAGGTCTAAGTGACCAAGTTTTAAGGTTGTGATATCAGCATGATTACCTGAGCATTGTGAGCCTAAGTTGCTGGGATTTGCTTTCCAGTTCTGTTCTGTAATTTATTGTGATTGGCTGTCAAAGCCTCTGTGGCTGTATTTAGGACTAAGATCGCCTTGTGCTGAGGCTGAATCTCATTGGCAATGTATTGAATTCTTAAGGTTTTAATAGATTCTGTGTTCATTTATTTTCATTGAATTGTTTCCCCTGGCCCACATTACATACTCTGTCACCATGTGACCAATAAAACAGTGAGTTAAAATGTGCCTTCCAAAATGATCCAAGAACGTGGGATAAATTCAGGTCATCCCTAACTGCATATAGAATATAATATGGAACAAACAGATCCAAGATCTCTGCATACCACACACTTTCGCAATAGCTATGGACATAGTAACAAAAATATCAAGGCTCTCACATAAGGCAGTGTAATATTATTATAGAAATGAGGTGAAAAGGCTGAATAGCCACTAATAGACCAAAAATAAAAGCCAATAAATGCCTCTTTCATGCTTATTTTCAATCATAAATCTCATGAACTTGGATAGGAGGTTACAGATCTTTCACATAATGATTGCATACAGTTATAACAGTCACAAAACTGGTGCATTCCCATAAGGCTGATAGTTAGTATTTCAAAATATCACCATCAGAATGAAAATTATGGTCAGCCAGCAATTGGATACTTCATAATGATCCCAGAAAGGGTACATAGGTTACTTTATAAGCCATACACCTACAATTTTTATGCTTCAAATCAACGCACATCAGCTATCTGCCAAAGCTAAATGTTGCTGTAATTTGAATTCTGCCTGCTTGGTTCATTTCTTTTCTCAGTTGCCAATGTAGCCTCCTTGTGCTTGGTAAGTTTGTGACAGAAATCAAGAACCTTTGGGTGTGCTTTAATCTTTGATGGATTAAACCCGATTAGCCGAAGTCCATCCAAACTCTTTACACGAGAGAGAGCTACATATACCATGCCGTAATCAAATGCCCTGCGAAGATCTGTCTCAACCCTATCCAGTGTCATCCCCTGGCATTTGTGCACACTAAGTGCCCACGCTAAAATCAATGGCACTTGTGTTCTTGCAGCCACCTCTTTGTCCCCTTCCATAATGCTCCAAATCTCAGGTCCTATTTTCCTCTCCTGCCCACATTGAAATTTTACTATCGGCCAGAGGCCTGTTGCACTGATCTCCTCTGGATGGTCGTCCTCAACAAAATCAACAATTTCACCTGTTGCACCATTCACCAGTTTCTTTTCGGTTTCTATATTTTTTATAAGCATCACTTGTGCCCCTAAGCAAAGACCAATTTGATCAGGGGCAATCCCACTTTTCAACAGCTTCTTGGCCTGTTCTTTTCCTGTATCCAATGCTGTGAAGGTGATAATTTTCTGCCCTATCAGCTTCAGTTTCTCCTCATTCTCTCTCCTCACATCCTCATTCCTTGGATACAATCTAACCACGGACTCATCTCCAGCCACAGGCGGACCATGACAAGTATTCAATTTTGCCAAAGTTATTGGGTTCTGCAAACCCTTCCTTATTTCTTGTAGCATGTCTATCAGATCCCTGTCTGATTGCCTGAAAACATATTTCAGCTCTATCTGCTTGTCAAAGCATTCGTCCCAACAATCTGCCTGAAAGGCGAAGTATTTGTCTGGATTAGGTGGTCTCACAGGGGGTAGCTGAAAGAAATCCCCAGTCACCACAAGTTGCAAGCCACCCCACACCCTTTTAGTTTTCCCCGCCTCTGGCTCCCTCAACTCATTGGCCACATAATTCAGCTGATCAAAAAACTCTCCATCAATCATACTTATCTCATCTATAATTAATGCCTTTGCTTTCTTCCATCTCTTAACGGTATTCCTACTTCTTTTGATCCTTGCCAACAGCTCAGTTTTACTAGTTTCCCCAGGAATGGCCCCAACAAAGGAATGCAAGGTCATGCCACCTAAATGGCATGCAGCAATTCCCGTTGAGGCTGTGATAAAGACTGAATTTGAACCATGCATTTTTCTAAGGATTTTCACTACAAACTCAAGCAAATAGCTCTTACCGGTTCCGGCCGACCCTGTCACAAAAACGGATTGCCCTTTCACAATAGCCTGAAGAACTCTGACTTGTTGTTTGGACAATGAAATGGGTTTGCTGCATCCTTCGCAATAGGAATTATCAGAATGGTTCCTCAATGTACCGATCTCTATATCTGGTTGCCAAAACGGTACGATGTGTTCTACAGGCATTTTCTCCTGGGATGCAATTGGGTTTTCCTGTGATTGCCTTCTGGTCTTCCGCCTGGCCAGTGCCATTTTCTTGTTAAGGTCCATCCTGTCTCTCTGTTGTTGGCTTATGGGCTTTTGTTCTGGAGATTGTTGCTCAAAACTGCCAGATCTTTGATACCCACTGCTGGAAGCGTCTCCAATTTTGAGTGCCGCTAAGCTGGTATCCTCCATCTTGAGTGCTGGATTCACACAAAATCTATATGGGATTTGATTGGAACGTTCTTCACAATATAATTGTATCTAAGGGGCCTTTGAACAGCCTTTGTAGGTTTGCTTTTATGGTATTCCCCCAGGTCGATTTTACCGATATTGCCATAATATGGTTCCTCCAAATCAGGTTATGCTGCAGTGAAGGAAAGCAATTAAAATTTATCCCGCCAAAATTGAGGCAAATAGGTGTTTTCAGAGGGGCTGCGCGGGGGGGAGTGGTTACGATTTTTAGCAGTTGTATTTCAGGGCTCACAAATTTGTCTTATTAGCAAGGATTATTTTTTTTATCAAAGAATTGTTAAAAAAATATTTGTAATTTTTTATAATTTGCCTTTACTAAAAAAAAATCATGCTAATTTTTTTGAGCTAACATATTTAGTTACATGTTATAAAAATCTACGGAAAGACCTATTTGTTGAGGGCTCCTAAAAAGCCTTAAAACTTGGTGAGAAATTTTAGGTAGCTGCTCTCTATGGATTCATATTTAACCTCCATGGTTATATGCAACAAAGTGTGTAATTTTTTAAAATTATGTTCATTATTCATGGTTATGTTTTTAACTAATAAATAAACAAAACTTAACCATTTTTACAAGTTGCATGGTATTTTTTAATATAAAATATCGTCTAAGGTGTATAATAGTATATTATAATAATACATGATTTGATGTACGTGTTTTGGGTTAATTTTTTAGTGTTTTTTCAATGAAGGCATACTTGATATGACTTTATTGTTGATGATCTAGACCCCAAACAAATAGCTTTAGATGTTTAACTTGTCAATAGAAACATAGTGAATTTTTTGTGGAAATTCAACTTACCATTTAAGAGCTTTAGGGGTGTAATTTTTTTAATAGATACTAATGTGAAATTTAAGAGCTTTTTATAATCAAGTGAACCCATGGATTTTATGGGAGTGGCTAATGGTAAAAATTTTACCTAAGAATTTAGAAGAATAATATAAAAAGGAAAAATCTCCCTACAAAAAATTACTTGAAATCCCACGGGTGCTTCTACTGATGCCACATGGATTAAAGACCCCTAAATTGATGGGAAAATTTTAGATATGTAAATTTTGGTCAAGATGATTGTTGGAGTCATAATGTCACTTGCAATTGAGAAGATGACTAAAATTTGAGAAACACAAATTCAAGGGGTGTTAAAAAGTCAATTTTGGCTATATCCATGTTTGCAATGATCTAGTATATTGCAATGATGACATGAAACTAAAACTTACAAGTCTTCAAGGATACATATTGTAGGTGGTTTGGAACTTATGTAACATTGTTGGAGCTCATATTCACCTTGGTGACTATTATAATTACTTGTATTAAACTAAAATTAGTGGCTTGGGGATATTATGCTCACTACTTTGGAGTTATCTTCTCTTTTGAGGGTTTCTCCAATTGTAATTTTTTTTCCAATTGCATATGTGTTGTTTAAACTCTTGTTTCATGTTTTCATTTCATTTATTGAAGTACAATGAACATGTTTAATATTTTATAGTATCTATTTAAGGTAGAGAAATACTATATTGAGTGTTTTCATAGGTTTGTGTTGTAGAATTTGTTAGTGATAAGTATTGTGTGGCATGGATGCCATGTTTTAAAGATCAAAATTTAGCCCACTCCACATGGAACCATGAAAAATCTAGGAGCAAAAAAGTATGGGCTTCCAGTTTATCCTTTAGTAAAAATTTCCTCATATCACGAGATTTTCCACTTTATAATTTGAGATCTTGAAGCTCCTTGCAAGGTGAATATTTTATATTTTATATTTTATATTTTAGATCAAGGATAATCAAACAAGTTTGTTATTTTATGTTCAAAGTGTAGCAAGTTGAAGTGATAAAGGTAGAAAAAATTAGAGAGTATGTGGCCTTGTTAATCAATTTCTATTGATTGAGAGACTAATATGTTGGATTTCAGTGGGTCCCTCTCTATGGTAACAAATGAATTAAGAATAGATGGATTATAGTGGGAAAATATGGTGGAATTGATATATATTCATTGATATTTCTTTGTTGAGTTTATTTGATATCCAATTTGAGCTTGTGGATCATGGATGCACTTCATAGATAAAGTAAAATGATAAGGGGACTCTTAGAGGCTTGTAGACCATTAGTTTTGGTGCGACATGGCATAATTTAGTGAATTTAAATGGATGAGGGCATTTTGATTGATTGTACCACCTGACATCTTGGTCATCTATCAATATATTGATGCCATTATTACATATATTGCATGTTGATTTTTTATTGTAGATGCATATATCGATTGTTGATTGTGCAAATGTTTAATTATCTACAATGATAGTCAAAAGTAGTGATATGATACATTTGAGATATATTAGTTGATTCTCATTGGTTGAGAGGTATTCATAAGATCACATCATGGTCCCTTCTTTAATGGAGAAATAAATAAAATAACCATTGAAACAGAAATGTCGTCAGGATGCTTTATATTTATCATGTTTAATTAATTAATGAGTAAATGGGTTACAATGGATGAAGAAGGATTCTTTGTCATTGATTACATACACTCTTTAGTTGTGAATGCAAAGTGTTGCCAAGATGTTGAAGAATGAGAAATATACAATTTCTATTTTGTTATTTATTTTGATGGACTTGTAGTGTTGGAAAATGTACATCTTTACATTTTCACTCTATGTTTGGGGTCCCTTAATTAATTGAACTTAATTAAGCCTCTAATTGACCCAATTATGCATTTAAAATCCTAATTAGTCTCATTTTTCGAAAGGGGAACCTGTATTAAACAATTGCAAACATTAATTAAATTGCCTTGGAAATTGAGTCTCTTGGATTTAGGTCCTAGAATGGGTCCTTAAGTTTAGGATCTCAATTTTTAATATTTTTTTGGTAGCATTTTTATGATTCAAATTCAACTTGCAATTATTGGCCTTTGATGTTTAATTTTCAAGAAATTAGAAAATTACCTATAAATACAAGGTCTTTTTATCAATTCAATATCTTGAAGCAAGGATCAACCTTAAGGAAACTTTCACAAGAGAAAATATTATTGTCAAGAGCATTCAAAAGAAGATTTACCAATCTTCTACATTAGCATTCAAGATCTCAAGCATCATGTCTAAGCTATTTACATTCATGCATGTTTTTGGAGCTAACATTTTGATGTAGGTTTCAAGCATTCAAGTCAAGATTCAAGTTATCAAATCAAGCATCCAATCAAGCCATTCATGCAAAATCAAGACCTTAGAGAGATGTGTTAGAATTTAGTCCTCTAAGGATCTCCATTAAAGGGTTTGGTGAGTTGCAACATAGCATTGTTCATTCATCATTCCTTCCTTTCATTATTATTTCATTTGAAGGTTTCATTACCAAACTAGGGTTTGACCAAGGAAAACCTTTATCCACCAAAAACAAACAATTTTTATCTCTTGTGTATGTGCAGATCTTAGGTTGAAGACAAATTGAAATTGAAGATCTCAAAAGTGCAAAATTACAAAGGTTGTCACAAAAAGTTGTCAAGGCCGCGAAAACTCAGATCCCGAATTCATTTATGAGTTTTTAGTGGTGAAACTTGTAGGAAAAAGGCATCTCATATCTATCTCCAAAGGACCCCAAAAATTGAGAAAAAAGTTTGTACAAGGACTCATACACCATTTACGCACACTCAACAACCACTTTTGGCACGATGGGTACACAATGTCTTACCTTTCTCAAATATGCTAAAATTTTGTTGTTTGTATTAGAGTTATGCTTCATCTACATGATTCCAGTTTTACATTACATAATTGAGTTCATTTACTATTTTTAGTTTATCTCCTAAATTTTTTTTTCAAGAAGATTCTACCACGTCCTCAATCATAAGGAAATTTGCAAGATCTTCAATTGGGTTGACTCACCTACGGTTGAAAGTCAATCCTACCTTTAGGGATCTCATTTCCTAATGAAATTAATAGAAAGATAGGTTCATTACACACCATTTCCCACTCCATTTTTGTTAAACCATATTTTCCATCATCCCATTTTGATAAACCTTTTTTTCTATGTTTCATTTTGGTGCACCCAACATTCTTGCACTATAAATTTTCTGATTTGGACTTCATTAAAACCCTAGATCTAGGATTTGCATTAGTGTGCATTGAAATTAAATTAGTTTGCATTCCATTTAGGGTTGTCAAAATTCTATTAGTTTCCATCTCATTTAGGGTTTTAAATTTGCATTTTGTATTTTTTAAAATATGAGAAATCCAAAAATTGCATGCATATTACATTGATTTTGCATAGTACTTGCATATTAGTGTATTTTCAATCATTTACATCAATGAATTTAGTCAAAATTTCATTTCAAAAGTGTCACTTTGTTCATCATTTTTCACTAATTTCATTTTCATTAGGACACCTAAATCTTGAAATTTTGTCACTAAAACCACAGTTTGCAACCTGGAACAAAGAACACAAACAACAACTCAGAATTTGCAATTTTCATTTTTAAAAACCCTGTACAAGGACCATTCGCCCTTGGGCGAATGAGTCCTTGAGGGCACATCAAAACCAACTTTTTTGATCATTTTTGTGGTCTTCTACACTTCCTAGATCCACTAGAAAATTATTGTTTTAGTCTGTCAATTTTTGAGAACTTATGTTTTATGCATTAGGTCTAATCATCCATTTAGTTTAGGCATTCGAAATTGGGAAAAATTAAATTGCATGTTTCAGTTGTGTATAGTTTCAGATCTATATACATTTGCTTTATTTTCAGCATTATTTCATAGTTTAGATAGATTAATTTGTATTTTACTGTGAACCATTTGAATCTAGACCTTGCACAAACACAATAAACATGCAAAAAATTAGATCAAACACAAGGTTAGAAAAAAATGATTCCTCAAGAAATCCATTTGAAATTTTCAAAAGATAAGAGATGAAAATGAAGAACACAAATGAAACAATTAAATCCTATCTAATGCAAGCAAACTCTTGATCTCTTGAGGGAGTTGGTGCCAATTTGATGTGGAAATTGGCCCTTTCCCAACTCCTTTTGCAAGCTTGATGATGAACGAATGAAGAAGAATGAGAAGAGAGTGATCCACTTGATGAAGACTTTGAATGTATGCTCCAAGCTAAAATCTACAAAAAACCTAGCTATGATTCAATGAGATGGATGGTACTAAGTATTTTATGTGCTTGAGATGTGGTCGATCAAATGCATGGTGAAGCATTCTATTTATAGAATGTTGAAATGGAAACAAAGCCAAAATAGAGCAATGTGGGACAAAGATTTGGCCAATGGAAAAATGCCACTTGTCCAAATGTGATTGGATGAGGAATGAGCAAGTTTTGACAAATGTGCCAATAAATGCATTTTTGAATTTGAATTTTTGAGAAAAGACATGTAAGAGGGGGAAAGAAAATTGCATTGAATGCCACTTGGCTCAAGGCAAGGACATGTAAGAAGAAGTAAATGCCTTGTTGGAAGGACTTGTAAGAGAGAGAGTAAATGACATGTTGGAAGGACATGTCATTCAAATTTGAATTTGAAATAGAAGAATATTCCTCCAAAAGATGCTTTGTTGAGGGAAAATGAAGATTTAATAAATCAATAAATTGATTTATTTGTGCAAGTGGAGATATCTAGAGAATGCAAGTGGGTGAGATTAGTATTTAATCATGGTTAGATTAAATAAATGATGATTGTGTTAGTTTAATGATGATTAGGTGAGTTGACTTATTTTGACTTAGATTTTTGGATTAATTTAAATCAAACAAGAGAGGAAATGATTTAATGAGTTTAATTAAATAAACATGTTTTGATTTTTTATTCAATGAGTTTATTTAAATAAACATGTTTTGAGTAAGATTAAATTAAATAAGACATTAATATATTCAATTTAATAGATAGACTTTAGAGATTTAATTAAAATAGGGATAATTAGATCAAATGAATTGATTTAATTAACAAGGGAAAGTGACTTAATTAGACAAAAATAATTTATTTAATTAAGAGACGAATATTGATGAATTTAATCAGATAAGGGAATTTGATTAAACAGTTAGACCGAGGGATGATTTAGGAAGAAACGATGTTAGTAGATCAGAGTTAGATGCGCAATGTCAACTTGTACATTTTGCGTGTCTACATTTTGCCCCACTTTGAAGCAATGTACTTGTTGCATTGATTCAAAGAATGATCTTGTCATGATCAAAATCAAAACAATTCTGATTTTTCGAATGCCCCACTATTGCCCCAGTGAGAAGAATTGCACTGGTATATTGCCCCCTCGAGATGTTGAATGGGAATGCCAATTGCCAATCAAAATCACAATAAAATGCGAGAGTGGTTGATGTAGATGAATGGACATTCATTAGCTGTGGGTAGCTTCATGTACCAATTGGGATAGAAATGTTTGTAAAGATAGAAGAATGTGATAGAAGAATGAAAGAATGAGATGATCATGCAAATGGTGATGATTACTTGCCGTGGAGTTGGGATTTTCAAAGGGAGGATTTCCTTATGTTTGATAATACACGCAGTATGATGCATCAAGGTATCGAGAACCAAGATGGAGTTGTACCTAGTGTGATGGACTTTGACTCGACAAATCGGATAGGAGTATTCTTGTTCACACCTGACATACGGAACCCTGTCCAGAAAATAGTTCAAATATTTCAAATATCTCGAACCAAAACATAGGAAAGTGAGCCTTTTTATGTGGTCAACAAGAAACTTAAAACACCCTCGCTACAGACTAAACAAAAGCACGCATGACCAAGGTTATATTACAAAGATATCCAACAAGCATAGCAGACAAAAGATAATGATCGTTGCCCCATTCCTATCTCTAAATCCTTCGTTCGGACATCATCGAGAGGTCCTTGGAATGAGCCCAATGAGATAAATCAAACAAGATAAAGTAAGTGAGCAAACAAACTAATATTCTTTGTACCGTTAGCCAAGAGAAACGATGTTTCGAAAGATGGGAGCCGAAACTTATTGCCAAAAGATAATGTCCATTGTCGGAACGGATCCTAGGACATGTTAATGACACATCATTTTGTTTACCCAAAGTGGTTGGTTTGATAAAAGTGCCCATTGTTGGAACGGATCCTAGGACATACTTTTATCAAACGATGATGAAATTGATTTATGATTTATATGCCATTGATAAGAAAAGAGTTGACCAACTTGCTTGCTGACTGACCTATACTTGAGATTTTGATAGTTTAGGTTTTCACATTTGACTGCTAGACTTGTTTTCGACTGTTTTACCAAAGGTTGAGGGTGATGACGATTTATTATGATTGATTATTGCAAGTGTAAGCGAGATGAGGCAGATGGATTTTTTTTCAAATATTTGGATGTTTTTGGAGTTTTGCAATGTTTTGAGGCTGTTTTTGGTATTTTTTTCGAGATTTTCAAATGTTTTGATTTTCAATTTTCCAATGTTTTGAGATTTTCTGAGATTTTGACCAAGAGACTAACCTAAAGACTTGAGATTTTGACCAAGAGACTAACCTAAAGACCTATCCTAGGGGCCTCGGGGGCTGATCCACAGATTAGCCTTGCCTACGTTATACACGCAAAGACCACGTAGTTTGACAAGATGACTCTGTTTTTGACTTTTTGAATGTTTTTTTGACTTATTTTTGGATTTTGATATGTTTTGAATGTTTTTGGATTTTCTAATTTTTTGATGTTTTTTGGATTTTTTGATTTTCTGGACCTTAAGATCATACACGAATCCGATCCGATGAGAACGTGCCCCCAGCGTGAGGCGATAGACTACTTCGATATAAGCAGGACAAACTGACCTTTTAAGTGGGCCGAGTAGCTCTAGGAGGAATCATGACACAAACGCAAGACCAAGCTATGGTGCAGATGCGGATGGAAGGGTGAAATACGATGATATGCGATGGGTGAGTGAATGATGCAAAGCAAGTCACAGAGACCAAGATAGATGGAGAGTGCTGATTTACACAAGGTGCCTATTTGCTAGGTTTTCACCAAGGTACTTGCCCAAAGTGCCACCAAAGTGGTTTTCACTAGAGGACGATTTTTTCTCTTTACTGTTTTCTTAATTTTTTGATTTTTTTTTTGTTGTCACCAAGACGCTTGCTTGCCAGGTTTTCACTGAAGTAACCATTTTTCAGGACTTTTTATGATTTTTTGGATTTTTTGGTTCTATACCTTGAAAGATTTAGGCATAAAACTTTTTGAGATGGGAGCTATTCATTGGCTCCTGTAGGGGTTCCCCTTCAGGTGTTGATAACTGATATGCCCTTGATTTGTAGCTTGCTGTGATGACAAAGGGTCCTAGCCAGTTGGGTTCAAACTTGACCTTGCCATTTGGGTTCAAGACATTCTTCTGATTCTCTTTTAGCACCAATTCTCCAACCTGGAAAGTTATGCTTTTGATTTTCTTGTTGTAGCTCCTTTTGAGTCTATTCTGATACACTTACAGATGGTTTAAAGCATCTAGACGTCACTCGTACAACAATTCCAACTCATTCAGTCTTGAAACTCGATACTCCTCGTCCGTGATGAGGTTTTGCAATGATACTCTGAGGGATGGTAGCTCGATCTCAATGGGCAAGATGGCCTCTGATCCGTAGACCAAAGAAAATGGTGTGGCACCAGTGGGTGTGCGGATGCTAGTTCGGTAAGCCCAAAGGGTAGGATTAAGCTGCAAATGCCAGTCACGACCTGCGTCATTGACTGTTTTCTTAAGGATTTTGAGGATGGTTTTATTTGTAGCTTCTGCTTGGCCATTGCCTTGGGGATAGTATGGGGTGGAAAAGAGATGTTAGATTTTGAACTTATCACATAGGTCACAGACTTCCTGATTTTTGAATGGTGTCCCATTATCTGAGATAATGGCTTGTGGGACACCATAGCAGCATATGGGATAGTTTAGGATGAACTTTGAGATCTGCTTTCCTGTTATGTAGGTCATAGGTATGGCTTCAACCCACTTGGTGAAGTACTCAGTTGTAGTTATAATGAATTTGTGGCCGTTGGATGAGGTGGGTGTGATTTTCCCAATGAGATCGAGTCCCCATTGTGAAAAGGGCCATGGTGTGACGATTGGATGAAGCTCTTGAGCTAGAGAATGGATGAGGTCCCCATGTTGCTGACATTGTAGACACTTCTTGACGTATTCATGTGCCTCTCTGTCCATGGTAGGCCAGTAATACCCACTCCTTAGCAATTTCTTAGACAAGGTCATGCCACTCGAATCAGAACCACAGATGTCATTGTGCACCTCAGTTAGGGCAGCCGAAGCCTCCTCAGGGTTAAGACATCTTAGTAAGGTTCCTTCTATGCTTCTGTGATATAGGGTTTCTCCTAAAATGACAAAACGAGATGCTTTCTTGATAAAGGTTCGTCTAAGGCTTGAACGCAAATCGGCGGGAATGATACCTATCCTAAGGTATGTGTAAATGTCTTGGTACCACTGATCATTCAGACCAACGATTTCACCCACAAATTTTGACTTTGGTACCTTGAATGCTGGTACGAGAAGCTGCTCTACTAAGAAGTCGTATTTCAGAACATTTTGAGGGATCTCTAAGAGTGATCCAATAGTTGCCATTGCGTCTGCTGCTCTGTTGTTGGTTCTTGGTACTTGCTCAAATGTGATGTCAACACAATATTCCTTGAGATTTTCCACCAGCCTTTTGTATGGAGTTAGCTTATCATCCTTTGTTTGGTACTCATTGTTCACTTGATTTATGATAAGCTATGAATCTCCATATACCTTCAATGTCATAATGTTCCACTGTATTGCTATCCTGAGACCTATAGTTAAAGCCTCGTATTCTGCAATGTTGTTGGTACAAGGGAATGCTAGTTTGTATGATCTTGGTATACAATCCCCTTGTGGAGTGATGAAGAAGATACCAGCTCCTGACCCAGGTTGTGTGTAGGAACCATCAAAGTATAGTTTCCAATGAGTAGCTATGTCAATGTTGAAAATGGATTCATCTGGAAATTCTGAAACAAGTGGGTTCTCCGCATAGATAGGTGCGTCTGCCAGTTGGTCTGCAATGACTTGTCCCTTGATTGCCTTGCGCTCCACATACTCAATGTCATATTCTGATAATATCATTACCCACTTAGCCATTCTTCCCGTAAGCATTGCCTTTGAAAGAAGATACTTTAAGGGATCAATTTTAGCTATGAGTTTGATCTTGTGTGCCAACATGTAGTGTCTGAATTTTTGGGATGCAAACACCACTGCTAGGCAAGATTTTTCAATGAATGTATATTTTAACTCATGGCCCACCATTGTATGGCTGATGTAGTAGATGGCTCTTTTTGTTCCATTTTCATCATGTTGTGCTAGGAGAGCACCAAGGGCTGCTGCAGTTGCTGAGATATAAAGGATCAATGGTTTGTTCTGAATTGGAGGCCTTAGTACTGGAGGTGTTAACAGATATTCCTTGATTTTGTTGAAGGCTTGTTCACATTTTTCATCCCATTTGTATGTTACCCCCTTGTGGAGTAAGTGAGAGTAAGGGATTTGTTTGTCTGCTAATTGTGCTATGAACCTGTGAATTGACTGAAGCCTACCTTGGAGACCTCTCAGTTGTTTCAATGTCCTAGGAGCTTCCATTTCAAGTATTGCTTTCACCTTTGCTGGATCAATCTCAATGCCTCTCAAGACTGATATATGATCCTTCCTCTTTTTGGATTTTCCCAAGATGTCATCGACATAGTCCTCAACTATTTTGTGGATCATGTCATGGAATATTAGTGTCATGGCCCTTTGGTATGTGGCCCCGGAATTCTTTAAGCCGAATGGCATTACGTTCCAGCAGTATGTGCCCCAAGGACAAGTGAAAGATGTTTTATGTTGGTCTTCCTCTGCAATTCTTATCTGATTATAGCCTGAAAATCCATCCATCAAGGAAAGCATCTCATGCCCTGCGGTCATGTCTACAATCATATCAATGTTAGGCAACGGAAAATCATCTTTTGGGCAAGCCTTGTTCAAGTCCCTAAAGTCCGTACAGATTCTTATGCCCCCGGTTGGTTTTGAAACCGGTACTAGATTGGAGACCCACTCAGGGTAGGTGATCGTTCGTATGAATCCCACATCTAGTAGTTTCTGGAGTTCCATCTTGACTAATAGAGCAATCTGTGGGTGCATCTTTCTCAACTTCTGTTTTACAGGTTTAGCTTCAAGATAGATTGCCAAGTGATTAACCACTACCTTTGGATCCAATCCTGGCATATCAGCATAGGTCCATGCAAAATTTATCTTCCTCTCTTTTAAGAAGGTAGCCAACTCCTCCTATTCTTTGCATAATAATGACTCAGCGTAGAATGTAATATGAGGAGTTTCTTGTGTTCCCAGATTGATGGGGTTGCACTTTTCTGCTAGCATAGCTGACTTTTCTTGGTGTATAGATGTAAGAGGAAGATTGAATCCCCCATCCTCAGGTGCCTCAAAGAGGTTTTCACCATTGGATGCGTCCTTTCTTTTTACTTTTTCAGAGTCGGAGAGTGCCACAAGGTGGTTTTCACTCAAGGACTTGGAGATTATTCTCATTTTTTTATTTTTGCGACTGAGGGATTCAATCGTTTCTCCGTAGTATGCATGTGTATCCAGCTCTATGATAAAACCTGCCTTATGATCCCCACATGGAATGTCATCCCTTAGTCCCATGAATTCTAAGAGCGCCTCATCATTTTCAAACATGTCAAGAATTGGTGGTCCTCATTGGTCGTAATCAATCAGTTGGGGATAGACTAATCAGATTTCATTGCTTTGGTTTTCAGACTCATAAGACAAGGTGCTAATCATAAGGACATTAGTATCCTCAAACAGCAAAGGTAATCCTATTTCTGGTGACTCAGTTAAATCAGTGGGCATTCCTAAAGTCATGGAGGATTGTGGAGTAGTTACAGATTCCTAAGGAGGCATTCGGTTCCGTCTATCATGGGCACCTCGACCAAGTACAGTTACCTTAGGAGTAGGATGACCAATGCCAAGATTTTTTATTTGCTTCTCAGGTATAATGGGTATTACACGCCCGTTATTATCTTGGCCTAACCCTTGGTTCCGGTTATAGCCCATCAAGAGCATCATCTTCATACCTTTGTTTCGTTCATCCATAGGCAATTCAACTGCCGGTATATCATCTCGATAAAGGAGATGAGATAGGTCCCCCTCTAATGTTTCCTGACCAAGATCTCCTGCACTTGTGAAGGTAGGGTTTCGTTCATAGGAGCCTTGAGATGTTGAAGCTTCTTGTGATTGTGGTCGTCCTCTTGATCTAGGAGATTGTGGTAGCTCTCCTACTACAAAAGCATTCTTAGGCATTGAATAGTTTCCACAACCATCATCTTGTATTATGACTTTGATATCAGAAAAGGCGGGGATGGCGGGGGTGGAGGGTGTCTCTGTCGCAGAAGTGAGAGTGGCGGGATCCACGTAAGGTGTTGATGGGCCTTCATCATTCTTGGGTACTTGCGGGATCTTGTAGTATTTTGCCTCTAGATTTTTGCAGTAGGCAAATGGCTCAGGATCTCCATGGATAGTAACCTCTTGACCTTCATGTGTGAATTTCACACATTGATGAAAGGTTGAAGCTACAGCTTGCATTGCATGTATCCATGGTTGCCCTAGGAGAATGTTGTATGGTAAATCAAGGTCCAAGACCTGACAGTTGGTTTGCATGATGGCGGGTCCAACCTGGACAGGAAGCTGAATGGTGCCTTGGGATAGCCTTTCCTGGTCATCGTATGCTCTTATTGTGATGCCTTTTCCTTTGTCAATTGAATCCTCTGAAATGTTCAAATTCTTTAGAAGCTTTAAGGAGCAAATATTTAAGCCTGCACCTCCATCCACCAAGACTCTCTTGACTTTCTTTTTATTTACGTACACCTCCAGATGAAGTGCACGGTTGTGAGATGGTTGTGTGGGGAAGTCTTGTTCAGAAAATGTAAGAATGTTAGGTGTGGTGATACTTGCGACCATAGCTTGGAATTGTTCTGTATCTAGATCTGCGGGGACAGTAGATGACGCCAAAGCTTCTTCTAGAATCTTTTTGTGTGCAGATGAGATTTTGAGTAACTCCATGATGGAGATATGTGCAGGGGTTCTTTTCAATTGATCCAAGACATTATAGCCACTAGGGTTAGACCTTGGATTGGATGTGGAATTTCTGCTTGGTTGGGATGGTGCTGCAATGGTAACCTTTCCACCTCTTGTGGTGACTCCACAATCGGCTTGGGCCCCTTTGATAGTGATGACTCCACAAAACTCGTCTAAACAAGCGACAACACCCTCGTATGTGTGGTTGACATTTTTATAAGCCCCTTTTCCTTTGTCTTGATCTTTGTTTCCTTTGTTGCCATGATTCGGCATCGGATTCGTGTAAATCTTGAGATCTTTGTTTCCTGATGGTGCTTCCACATCTATGATTTTGTCATCTATGAGGTCTTGAATTAGATTTTTGAGCCTCATGCAGTTGTTTGTCGTGTGTCCCTTGAGTTTGTGGAAGTCACAAAGATAATTCTCATTATACCATGGTGGCTTGACCGATGGTTCTTGATAATTATTATGTGTAGGGACCGTTATCAATTTTTCATCTACCAATCTTTTCATGATTGCTTCAGCAGGTTCCCCAAGGAGTGTGTATTTTCGTTTGGGGAAGAACTTGTTTCGCTGTGGTCCTCCTTGATTATCAGTGTTGTTTGTGTTTTGGTTATGGGATGGTTGGACCATAGTATTGACTTGTCGATTGCTTTGATTGGTATTTTGGTGTTGTTGTTGTTGGGATGGCGGATTGTTCTTCCGTGGGGCACTAATGACAACCTTGGCGTCAACGACACCATTGTTGGTTACATTACGATTCTTTACCCATGTTCATGGTTTGTCATGATAACTAGATGATGAGCGGCCTTCTTGATATGATGAAGTTTCTCCCTGTGTGGCAAGGGCTCGTTCGATATTGAGTGCCCTAGGGATCAACTGGTCATAAGTGGTGATGTTTTGCAATTTTGAGGTGGAAGGCCAAGGGCCCATCAAGATTCACAATGATAGTTCCCACTTGTTGCTCTTCAGGCATGGACCACTTGCTTTGATTAGCTTTGGATCGCCATCGTTGTAAGAAAGCACTGAATGATTCATTTTTCCCTTGTTTGAGAGCTATAATTCCTATAAGCTAACCTCCATGGGAGTGTTGAAGGAATAATTCTGTATGAAGGCATCTATGATTTCCTGGAATTTTTTGATTCTAGAAAGTTGAGAAAACCAATCAATAACATTTCCAACCAAGCTTCTTAGGAATAATCTCATTAAGTATGTTTCGTCGTAAGCCACCTCCATGCAATGTACTTGGAATTCCCTAATGTGATCTTCAGGGTTACCCGTTCCGCGATATTTGTCAAATTTAGGGATCTCAAACCCTTTTGGGAACGGTTTCATTTCTACGCTCTTATCAAATGGATAAGGGCATAGGTTTTTTTGTGGTTTTGGTGTCCTTCCTGATTGAAGGTCAAGTACTTGTTGTGACAAAAAAATTATTTGTGTGGTGACATCCAATTGTGGATCAGGAGGTGGAATGAAGGTGTTCTAGGGGGGTGGAGTGGGTGTTTGAATGGGTGGAATGTTTGTTTGTTGTGCCATGTATGCTTTCAACAATGCTTTTTGTTGATCTTGCTATTGTTGCGCTAATATAGCTTGTTGTTGTGCTTGCTGTTGTTGGACCAACAATGCTTGTTGTTGGTCAGCTAGGGCTTGTTGTGCTGCTTCTTGTTGCTCTTGGTATTGCTCTAATGCTTGTTGATATGCGAGTTGTTGGGCTGCTTTTTGTTGTGCAAAGTACTGCGCTTGTGCTTGCACTCATGCTTGGGCATCTTGGGAATCTTTTGCAGCTTGAGTAGCTTGTGCGGCTTGTGCGACTTTAGCAGCTTGTGCAGCTTGAGCAGCTTGTGCGGCTTGTGCAGCTTGTGCAGCTTGTGCAACTTGAGCATCTTGTGCGGCTTGTGCAGCTTGTGTAGCTCATTGTTGTTGTTGCAACAAAGCTTGGGCTTGTGCCGCTTGTTGTGCTTGTTGTTGTTGCAGCGATGTTTGAGCTTGATTTTGTTGTGAAGCTTGAGAAGTGTGTGTGGCTATAGGCGCTTGTTGAATTATTTGATATTGTTGGAGCAATTGTTGGTATGCTTTGAATGCAGCATTGTAATGGCTTACTTGGCTTGGTCGCAATGGTGGTGGTGGTGGGATCGAAATTAAGTTGGATGGAGTGGTGGGAGTTTGAGATGCGCTTAGAGTGATGGTGGTTGTGGGAGGTTGCGATGTAAGGGGTGTGATGGGGGTAGTGGAAGTTTGAGGTATAGTGGATGTAGTGGTTGCAGTGAATGTGGTGATGGGTGCATTTGGGATGGGTGAAGTGATAGGAATGGTGGGACTAGGTGAAGTGGTAGGAATGGTAGAGATGAGTGAAATTGTGGGTCTTTGAGAGAACGTATTTTGATTAGCTATCATGCATTGGTTTGATGTGGATGGTGTGTTTGAAAGATGTGATGTACCCCCTTGGTTGGATGAATTGATTTGGATGGGGCGATTTATGTTAGGGAAAGGTGGAAGTTGAGGTAAAGGGGAGATCCCTAAACCAAAATATGGTGTTGACGTGGTGGGAGGTGTGAATGGTTTGAATGGTGGAAAATTTTCTTGTGCAAATGAAGAGACAAATCCGTAGGGTCTCTCTATTTCGGATGAGCTTGCTTGTACCAAAGGTCTAGACACTTGCGTGTCAAGGGAAAATGATGAGGTGGTATGGTAAGGAACCTCAGATGTATCGATAAATCCAAGTGGGTTGTAAAGTGGATTTTGATGCGTGTTGAAGAGGGTATCATCCTCATTGATAGTAGGTTCTATGGCAGTAATGGAAGTGGTTGATTGTGGAAGGATGTTTTGGTCATTTGGTACAAGAAGCGCATCCTCAACAGTGTTGAGAATTGATGGATTTATTTTAGTCATTGCGCGAAGAAACTTTTGTAGTTTTGGTTGTTTGAGCATCTCAAGAACTTCTTCCTCACTTAGTTCTGTTGGTGTGATGTCTTCCACCAAGACCTCTTTTTGTGGATCGTGTGTAGTGATGGTGAGGTCTGGAAGTGGTGTGTTTTGGATTTCTGGAATGTTTTGGCTTAGATCACTTGTGGTTGATGTTTCTTGATTTAACTCCATGTTCCTCTTGTGTTGTGATCTTGTTTGAACCATAAAAGAGCAAACTAGGATGTGT
Source organism: Sequoia sempervirens (assembly GCA_007258455.2). Taxonomy (NCBI): domain Eukaryota; kingdom Viridiplantae; phylum Streptophyta; class Pinopsida; order Cupressales; family Cupressaceae; genus Sequoia; species Sequoia sempervirens. Next base: position 27,995,594 of record VDFB02358134.1, on the reverse strand, counting down.
AAAAGATCAAAGATGTGAAGATGAAAGGTGTATGATATATGGATGAGAATGGAAGTTTTGAATTTGTATTGAAAATCTTGATGTGATGCTAGGTACTTTGGGTTTGCTTTGATTGATGTTTGTTTGATGTTTAGACTTTGAATTCTATCTTTTGAATGTTGATGTTTGAGCAAGAGATATCCCCAAGATGTTTGAATGATGATCTAAAAAAGATAACTAATGCTCATAAAGGATAATTTGATTTAGGAGTGAGAATAGGATGTGTCTACTCACAAGCTAACCAAAAGATAATCCAAATTAGTGATGGGAGAAGGATGCATCTATCCACCATTAATTTGAACAAAGTGATAATTCAACTAAGCATGTGCAAAAGGATTCATTCACACACACTTGAGTTGAACAAGTTTGATGTTTGATGTTTGAAGAATTCAAAGTCTCATGTTTGAAAAGTTTTGATGTCTACCAAAGGAGCCTAGCATAGTTGTGTCAAGATTTTCTCAAAATGTTGGTGAGATGTTTATGGTTGATGATGTTTTTGATGGATGAATGTTTGTTTTGATCTTAGAATGACCCTAGTTTAGACTTTTGTTTAACAAGACCAAGGTATTGAAGAACATGTTATGCCCTAAGCAAGGTATCCAATCCCTTGAAACAATCTTGGATTTCGTGTGTAGTAAAATGAATATAAAGTGGGGTTGTCTCTTGAAGCATGTCTATAGAAATTAGCCAACAACTTTTCTCTAAAATCATATAACCTTTTGAGTCTTTGTTGATGTTGTTTTGGGCTAAGTTTCTTTTTCTTGGGTTTTTGTATCTTGACCTTGTGAGAAATCATTGAAAAGACATGTGTGGGGCTCAATTGCTTATCTTTGCTTTTAATGACTTCTTTTTACCAAATACACTTTCTTGATTATGTTTCAAACTAAAGATGTCCTATGTCAAAATTCCTTTTCTTCCCACAAAGTGTTGTGTGGGAGTTCCAAGAAATTGAGGCAAAGGGATTTCCTAGGTTAACCCTAGTTAGAGCAAATGACGATATAAATTCAAGTGCTAAGAAACCTCTAAGGACATAATCCCAAGGGCAAGCAACAACACTTAAATTTGTCAAAAGGTATTTGCTCTATCAAAAGGGGTTTGAAATTTGCATGATCATGTTTAAGTGTTTGTTTTCCAATGTTTATGAACAAGCATGTGTTTTTGTAACCCAAAAGCATGTACAATCCTATGGATGTGATAGACAATGTTTGTTGAGTCCCCACTTGGACAAGTCCAGCTACGCCTACTTTTAGTGCATGGTTAGATGCTTGACCCCACTGGCTCCCCTCCACGACACTCACTTATACGGGGCAGCCAAGCACCAACACCCATGAAACTCCCATGGCATGCTTTCCATCTCTACTAAAAGCTGTAAAATTGTGGGGCGGCTTCAGAACGACCGTTCTTGCACCAACAAACAGATAGGATTTTGGCCTTTTCTAAACAAGGGTTTTAATAAGGACTTTCCATTCGTGGAGATTGACCCATACGGCAAAGAGTCCCCTTTCTATCCATCTTGTCGGAGCCAACCGCGTGATAATGGCGTTTAACCAATACCCACATTTATATCCCGGCTGGAAATACTCTTGGCTTTAGAGTGTTACCCGTTGAGTCGTTCCCTTGGGTGAGTATTTTTCCCCAAGACGGCCCTCTAGATAAACAAAAGCGAATGAAGAACAATATTCGTAACTCGATCAATCCTTGTAGGCAACGAGGAGAGAGAATATACACAACAAAGCCCCCACTCACACTCGCACAATAATTTGTTCAATTTTAAGCCCAAATCGAAGTGTGGAGGTGATTGCTTTATCTCAACCCAAAGTCATGGAAAAGACCTTTTGATTCTCAAGATCGCTATAAAGCGTGAGAGAAGCGCATACGTCCTTTTCCAATGGCTTTAGTCTAAGTAAGCCTTCACAAACAAACAAAACTACACTTGTTCTTTTTAAACCCTCAAAGCAATGATGATTTCATTTTAAAGCACCAAATGAAGTGTGAGAAATTGCCTTGTTCAATTGTTAATCCAATAAACCAAATCTAGTAAGTTTTGATCGTAAAGTTCATTTTAGCCTTTGCAAGAAATGAAAAAGGTTCTTTTTAAGCCCGATTGAAAACTAGTGTCCTAAGAAGGAGAAGGATGATAAATTCTTTGAAGAAGTGTTAAACAAACACTTAAGTGTTAAAAAACACTTTGATTAGATAAAATATCATCCCCATGCTCCTCTTTCTTTTGATTTTGATTTCCAACCTGAAAAAGTGATCAAAATGTTAGATGAGATCAAAAGAAACAAAAGGATATAGGGGTTAGACAAACCATTTACCAAAACACCCTAAAACTTAGCCAAGTTATCATGTGTTTTTACTTTAAATGAAAATTTGAAAATTTTAACTAATTTATAGTTAAGAAACACCTACACCATTGGATAGCTTGTAAAATTATACCCTATTTAAAAAAAAAAAGTATCAAAAAAGACCTACGTATGACCAAGATATGGTCATTTTAAAATTGACTCTAAAAACACTAAAATAGTGATCATATGCGGATTAATGAATAGTGCTGTCAAAAAACAACGAAATTTTATAAAAAAAATGTGTTAGATTTGAGGTATATGCCCTCCTATCGCCAATATGTGAACCATTTGAATTTAGACTTTGCACAAACACAATAAACATGCAAACAATTAGATCAAACACAAGGTTAGAAACAAATGATTCCTCAAGAAATCCATTTGAAATTTGCGAAAAATAAGAAACGAAAATGAAGAACACAAATGAAACAATTAAATCCTATCTAATGCAAGCAAACTCTTGATCTCTTGAGGGAGTTGGTGCCAATTTGATATGGAAATTGGCCCTTTCACAACTCCTTTTGCAAACTTGATGATGAACGAATGAAGAAGAATGAAAAGAGAGTGATCCACTTGATGAAGACTTTGAATGTATGCTCCAAGCTAAAATCTGCAAAAAACCTAGCTATGATTCAATGAGATGGATGAGAATTGCTAAATATTTTAGCATGGTAACTTTGCTTGAGATGTGGATGATCAAATGCATGGTGAAGCATTCTATTTATAGAATGTTGAAATGGAAACAAAACCAAAATAGAGCAAAGTGGGACAAAGATTTGGCCAATGGCAAAATGCCACTTGTCCAAATGTGATTGGATGAGGAATGAGCAAGTTTTGACAAATGTGCCAATAAATGCATTTTTGAATTTGAATTTTGAGAAAAGACATGTAAGAGGGGGAAAGAAAATTGCATTGAATGCCACTTGGCTCAAGGAAAGGACATGTAAGAAGAAGTAAATGCCTTGTTGGAAGGACTTGTAAGAGAGAGTAAATGACATGTTGGAAGGACATGTCATTCAAATTTTGAATTTGAAATAGAAGAATATTCCTCCAAAAGATGCTTTGTTGAGGGAAAATGAAGATTTAATAAATCAATAAATTGATTTATTTGTGCAATGGAGATATCTAGAGAATGCAAGTGGGTGAGATTAGTATTTAATCATGGTTAGATTAAATAAATGATGATTGTGTTAGTTTAATGATGATTAGGTGAGTTGACTTATTTTGACTTAGATTTTTGGATTAATTTAAATCAAACAAGAGAGGAAATGATTTAATGAGTTTAATTAAATAAACATGTTTTGATTATTTAATTAAAGAGATTGAAGTAAGATTAAATTAAATAAGATTTTAATTTATTCAATTTAATAGATAGACTTTAGAGATTTAATTAAATAAAATTAATTATTTAATTAAAATAGGGATAATTAGATCAAATGAATTGATTTAATTAACAAGGGAAAGTGACTTAATTAGACAAAAATAATTTATTTAATTAAGAGACGAATATTGATGAATTTAATCAGATAAGGGAATTTGATTAAACAGTTAGACCGAGGGATGATTTAGGAAGAAACAATGTTAGTAGATCAGAGTTAGATGCGCAATGTCAACTTGTACATTTTGCGTGTCTACATTTACAATCATTGAAAATAAAAAATTACCCTAAAAACATTAAACAAAAAACCATACACTAAATGATAAACCTTGAAGAAAGCATATCCTCCAAGCCCTTTAGTTGTGATGACTTTGACATGTTATATGAATCCCTTTAGGACTTCATCTCACCTAGATTTTCCACTAAAAAAATTGTGCAAGAGGATGTAATTATAGACAATCATGACAATCCTAGTTGCCCTTCTCATGAAGGTATCTTGGTGTTAGAAGGCCTAATCATTGAGTATCACAAGAATCTTGTTTGTTCCTCTTCCAATGCTATATTTCTCTCAACAAATAGTAAGATGGATGACATAGATGAAGATGTTAAGTTCACATTAGATCCTCCCTCACTAGAAGGTCATTTAGGTAACTCAGTTGATGTTATGAACACACAAATTGGATCTCATTTAATTAGTGAGCCTCCTAAGTCACCTACCATTATTAGACATCCATTATCTCTAGGTGCTATTTTAAACTTTGCAAGGCAACATTGTAGTAATAATGTGTTGCAACAACCAAGTTATCACACAAGTTCTGCTCACACATATAACATTCTTTAGTGTAGTGATAGAGTATGATATTGTTGAGAAACTTCATTGTACTTCAAATGATAAACATCTCCCTTTGAGATTTGATTCAAACATCATCTACATACAATAGGATTCTCCAAGAAGTTTTGTAGAAGAATGGCATCCAATCTTCTATTAAATTGAATGATGTAGCAACCTCATTTGATTATATGTAAATGACAAAGTCGGATATCACATTACCTCAACATGAATTAACCTCATTTGAGATCCAAAATAAACATGAAGCCTTGATGATAAAGGTGATCATTAATGAAATTGTAGTTAGGTGTACTCTCATAGATAATGGAGCAATTCTTAATGTTTGTAGCATTGATCTCCTAGATAAAATTGGTGTGGACAAGAAGCTTATTCAACCCCATGATGTTAATATTCATGGCTTTGACAATGTTAATAGGCAACCAATAGGAATGATCACATTATCCATTGAGATTGGACCTACATTTTTTCCCACTCTTTTCCATATCATGTCAAAACCTTTCATACAACCTTCTCCTAGGGAGACCATGGATTCATGCCATGAAAGGAGTCTCATCTACTCTTCACCATGAGATGAAGTTTGAATATAACAATAAGATATACATGGCTGAAGCAGATGAACAAAGCTATAATTCACAAATTCAACTTGATCATGACACTTCCAACTCTCTTAATACTTTGATTCCAACTTCCAAAGTAGAACCTATACAATTTGATGGTAATCCAAATTCTCTTTCACCTACAAAATTTTTTTTAGATGATGATTGGGGTTGTTAGATTTTACACCTTATTTCAAAGAATAGTCCAAAATCTCACCCTCAAAGTCCAAAGAGTCATATACAAATGATTCATCTTCAAACACATGTTTTAGGGATGATTGGGTTTCATTAGATTTTACATCCTCCTTTATGGGAGAGTACAAAATATCACAAACACCTAAAGACTCTTGTGTTTCATTTTCTCAACTTGGTTCTACATCAAAAAAATCACCCCATGTTGGTGATGGGGGATCTCGAACTCCCATCCCTCATGAGAGGAAGATACATAACTTTTAAAAACTTAAAAATGATTTGTGTGCTCGTGAAGAAGCCAATCCATCTTAGAAGCGTAAAATATCTTCATCTGAATTGGAAGCATGTCATGGTCTTGGATACAAAAGCCTTTATAAACATGGATATAATGAAAACATGGAACAAAATGATATAAATCAAGTAAATTCTATACCGTACTTTTCCAAGCATGGTCTAGATTTCCATCGTTTATCTTCATCCTAGTCTAATGCCTTATCATCTACTATGTGTATAAAATTTTTTGTTGAGAAAGAAATGTACCCTACTATTGATCAAGAGGCTATCTTGTCAAGGCTTCTCAAAGCCCACTTGATTACTCTTCCTCCAAGAACATGAAAGAAATTCTACAACAAAGCTCATTTTGTGCATATTATCTAGTGAGTGGTCATTTAACCAATGAATGTAAGGCTTTGAGTAATCAAATTCAACATATTAACAATATCCCTCTTAGAAATATCCCTCAACCCATTATTGAACCTCCTATAATTGACAAAGCCATGATTGAACCAAAAGCCCTTCCAAGTAACCAAGACCAACCCATGACAAATCCTCCACCTATTTCCTATAAGAGACCGTGAGATAACCATATAAGTCTCATTTTTCCTCCTAAGATTAAACAAGTTTATAAAGCTAAAGAGAAAATGATTGAAAAACTTTTCATGGTTCCTTCTGTTCCTCCCTTATCGGAAAAAAAAAGCCAATGGTTGATAAAACCACTCCTACACAATCACAACTTGAAAATCGTACTAGAAGAAACCAAAATGCTAAAGTGTGTAGGCTTAGACGTCATTATATTGCTTGTAAGTTAAAAAAAGAGAATAAAATAGAAAATCAAGATCAAACACCAATTGAAACAAAGCATGATGACTCTCTACCTTCACAAAAAAAAACATATGAAACATCTATGGAAATTGTATTAGGCCTCCTGTTATGATTAACTTGGATGATGATGATGAGATTTGTAAGATTGATGAGGAAGTGCATAATGAGTTGAATAATTTATTGCTTTCCTCTTCCATGAGCTTAGATGATAACTGTGATGATCCTCCTAACAAGAGCGAATCACCATGCGTTGAACCTAGTGATGCTCCTAGTACAACACTTGTTGTTGTCCCTTTGGGGCTAGTTGTTCGCCTCCTACATATGATGAACAAGATTGGGATGTAAATGACCTACTATGGATTGAATCACATGTGCCATACTATTATTTTCTTTGTCTTCCTTTCATGTTCTTTGTGATTGCTTCTGCATAATATGATCCCTTGTATAGTTCTACTTGGCATGTCTTTATATGTTTGTGAGCCTACTTTGGATGGACTTTGTTACTCCGTTGGTACAAGGATATAAAGGAAGCAAACATGTCATGACATTCTTCTATTTGTACCTTCATTCTTCTATATTTCGCACACCTTTATCTTTTCTCTTGTGTTGTGTTTTCCTTTTGGGGATGATTTAAGGTGTTGAGACATTAAGGTATCTTCCATGTTGACCCAAAACATTTTCTTTGTTTTCACTCTCTATGTGTCATTCTTCCTTTGTGCTCATTTTTCCATGAGTCATTTGGGGAATGATGATGATTCCAAGCTCAATTACATCACTCAAGTAAAGACATATGATGACCCCAAATCCATGGATCCCTTATGTGTTATCTTAGGATTGCATATGGGGGGAAAACCTCCTTTCATGACATAGCTCTATCTTGAAAACATATGTTTTTCATAGGGATTTCTGAATAAAGCTCTCATGTATTGGAATTTATTGTGTTATACTTTAAAGTAATTACTCATAGCATGGTGTTTAGAAATTTATTTAAAGTGGGGGCATATGTGTCCCCACTCATTGTTTGCTTCAAAGTGTGGTCTTCTTACTTCAAATGATGTATCTTCTTGGTGGTGACATTGGGTTTGATGTTCCTTCAAGAGCATGACCTTTCTTGGCATATGAAATTCCTCTTAATGGTAATGCTACAACTTGCATTCCCTAAGTTGTGAATCTTTTATCCTCGACTATTCCTCTCTTGGTGACATTGAGCTTGATGTTCCCTAAGGTGAGACCTTTCATGAACTAAGAAAAACCACTTTGAATATCCTATCTTATTGTATTTAAAATGGCCACCAAGCATAACACAACTTGCTTTCTAGTGAAGCCTCTATGTTTTTCATGACCACCAAGCATAACACAACTTTCTTGCTAGTGGAGCCTTGTTTTTCACGAGTGCCTAGCATAATGCAACTTGTTAGCCTTGTGACCATTTCTACAATGCCTTATCAAAGTTGTCAATAGGTATAATTTGGTATGGTTGATACATGAGAGCTTGTAGACCTGGCATGACTTTCCCATTAGCCACTTTTTGGGGCTCACCTAGTGGACAATGGATTTCACTAGCCCGTGTGAGGATTTTTATTTGCATAGTGGACAACAAGTTTCCACTTGTGAATGTTTTTGGACAAAAAACTAAGGCTTGATCCATACCTATTGGAAAAAAATTCAAGGCTTGATCCACCCCTTCTCTCTTCTTTTCAATTTTGTAGTTGTATGCTTGTGTATCTTTTCTTGCTGATGCATATCATCGTATATGTGTGTTCTTTTGCACTTATGTTGGTTTGCCATGAGACCCCTACTCTGTGCACTCATGTTTTGCTTGTGATAGATAACATATCAAATACATTTGATACATTTTGACACATTTTGATATTCATAGTATTTATGATGATGATGGTTCACTTTTATATTCTATGAGTGATATGGGTGATCCCAAAATAGTGGGTTACTATTCCCTTCATGAAGAAAAATTGTCAAAACTCTCCCATAATTTTTTTTGGGTTTTTATGGGTTCACTCGAAGGGGGGTTCGTGCGAACCCAAAAAGGGGTTCGCTCGAACCCCCCCTTTGAGTGAACCCCCTTGTGATGAAAACTCATTTGGTGATTTTTTTAAAATGCAATAAATGGGAAATGGTAAAAAAGAGAAGGGTTTAGGGTTTGCTCAAATCCCCCTTGTGATGAAAACCCATTTTGTGGTTTTTTTTTAAATGCAATAAATGGGAAATGGTAAAAAAAAATGGGGGGGTTTGAGCGAACCCCCCTTCACTCGAAGGGGTCCAGGTGGTTCGCTAAAAGGGGGGTTCACTCAAACCCTCCTGTTTAGCTCTTCTCCCCCTCCTCTACCCATTTCTACAAAAAATTCCCTTTCCAAGCTTGGGTTGGAGATGAAAATGGAATCATCTTCACAGACTCAACTAGAAGATGGTAGTCCTTGGAACAAGTTATCCATCAATAATAATTTTAATAGATTTTAGTTTTATTATTTTTTTTAGTTTAATTAAACATAGATTTTTCACCGAAAATCAAGTTCTTTGTTCTGCACATGTGGAAAAATAGCAGATTATCAAAAAAAAGTTCTAAAAAATATCTATGCACTAGACATTGATGCCCTTGATCCAACAAAAAAAAAATCTATACTTACAAAAACGTTATGTGTTAGCAAGTAAACATATGTCTAAATTGTAACTAGTTTGACTTCAAAACTTAATTAAGAAAAAATATTCAATAAAACACTATGAAACCAATTGCATGCACTAGATATCGTAGTTATGAATCTAAATTTGAAAAAATTAGAATTTTATCCTCCATAGAAAAAAGTTATGTGTTAGCAAGTACACGTCACTATTTAAAAATGGCGTTTACTATTAAAAACTATTTTTCAAAGGAGATAGAAAAATAAATGCAATTTGATTTCAATTTTTTAAAAAAATATATTTAGAATATACAGGCAAAATGTCACAAATCACTAGTTTGCATTATCTTCAAATTTTTCATGGTTTAGCAGCTATAGATGTTTGTTCAAGTGAAGATTTAGTTAAAAAAATTCAATTCAATGTCAAGTTTGGCCAAAAAGTGTAACCCACTATTGTGGGATCACCCATATTGATGAATGTTATGTTTCATAGTGTGTATGTAATAACCTTGATATGGTTATCTGATTAATTTGTTTTAAAATGAAGAATCATATATGAGATTTTATGTTAGAATAGTTGATTTGTGTTGATATGTGAAATGATCTATTTCATATATGTGCGAATTGGGACCTTGGCATAGGATCCTTTGGGTTATTGATTTTTGTGTTAAGTGGTTTTCATGTACGATGTGTGTCATGTATTATGTGATTATGTTTTATGTGAATTTTAAATTTCAAATTTTAGAAAAGTGCATTTTAAAGTGTGTTTAGAGGGTCCTAGGTTGTGTTTAATGTGCTAAAAGTTAGTTTAGGACCTAAAGGTATAGGTGGGGAGGTGGTTTTTATTATATGTAATATTTTTAAAAATGTTTTAACCCTTATTTTGTCCCCACTCATAAGAGTGACGAAAAAGGGAGGTTGTGGTTGAGGTGGTTATGTGATGGAGTTATTTCTCTCTTTCCTTTAAAACCTCTTCCTCATGGAGAGGGGAGGGTTACCATGTTTATTTTGTTCTTTTCTCTTTTGTGATCTTGAATTGTTTCCTTGGGAAATCTTGGGAGAAGGAAGGAGGAGATTGTTTGAGAGAGAAGGAGCCAACCATCCATTAGAGTCTACCATTATTGGGATTATAGCATTTGGAGGTGTTTTTCTTTCTTGATATTCCATATTAATATGTTGTGCATTTTAAAAAGGTGAATTGATTTGAGAGTTTCATTTTGGGGTTTTCTTTTTGGGTTTTTCTTTTGATGTGACAAGTCTTGTTATATGTATTGTATCATTTTTGTGTATTATTTCTTAGGAGAGGTGACCCCCTCTTGTATAGAGGATTTTTGGTCCTCCATGTGTAGGGGTTTGAGTGGGAATAACTCCCTCACATTGGGCCTTTTCATTTTAGGATAAGATTGTCCGGTTTAGGTAATGGCCATTACCGAGGGTATGAGTACCCTTGCATTTATGAGATATGAGTATCTCATTATTTATTCACATTTGTGTGGTTGGGAGGAATAAGGGTGTTGGGTTGATCTTGGGTTTGTGGCATTGGTGTGGTGTTGAGGTGCTGGTATGGAGATTTCATGAGCATTATTATGGAGATGAGATTTGATGTATATATATTTATTCTTCCCATGTCTAGTTGAGCCTCTACTCCCCCTAATTGGTTTTTCCTTGGAGTAAACCAATGTGGTAGAAATGTGTTTGTGCTTATATGAATGACTTGTTACAAGGGTTTTTTGTATATGTGAAACATTATTTTGGTCCATGTGCTTGAGTCTTGAGTTAAGTTGTTTTATGTGGCTAAGTGATCACCCTATCCTTAGGGGTGGGTTGTTCTACAATGATACGGTTGGGTGGAGAGCCCATTGGTATATTTTTGTTTTCCCATCATTTGTTCTCCTTCAAGTTTCCTTGTGGACTCCTTGAAGATACCATGAAGGATGCAAGTCCTTTGAGAAGAAAGGAAATGATGTGTTTGGGGTCAAGAAAAGATGTTCTTGTTGGCCTTGTATTTTGCTATTCAAGGTTCTTGAGTCCTTGTAAGAGTTGAAATTTCTCTAGTTAAAAGAGAGTTTGGCAAATGATGTTGTTTCAAATAACCTATCAATTTGTGTATCATAAGAGGAAAAGTAAAGTTTATTTAATTTATGCAAATGGATTTGAAAAGTATATATTAAAGTACAAAAATTGTAATACCTTCTTTCAAAAGAACCTTCTTGCAGAATTTTGGTTTGTACTTGAATGCAGAGGTAAAGTCATATAAAGTAGGTATCCTCGCTTTTATTTGATCATTGCATAGCAAATAAACTTGCATTTTATCAGCTAATTGGAAGTGACTTATTAAAAAGAAATGTTAGTAAAGAAAAGACCTTGTTATGCAAAAGAAATAAGTATCTATTTTAAAAAAAAAAAGGTTAATGGGTCCTTGAAATAAAGAAAAGAAAGAGTGCTTCAACTACAAGAGGTTTCAGATTTGATTAAAATAAATTGGTGTTATTGGATACCATTCTGGAGGATTAAATAGTCAAATCTAACATAGTATCTAGGCATCATAATCTTGTAAATGATAACAAGATCAGATTTATTTTATCAAGCTTTAGTAAGGGTGACAATTTACTCTAGAAAATCTTATTTATGTTTGGGTCTGTGCTATTAGCGGTTTCTCAGTTTTAAAATCAGTTTTAAAATTCAAGAGAAATAGTAGCAGGAAATTAATAATGTAAAACCTGAAATGATAGAGTTAAATACATGTACAAGTATATGTACAAAATATAAAAGAAATTTGTATGACTGGATAAAAGAATAGAAGGAAAAATGAGTTATAATGTGACTGCATATTAATAAAATCTGGAATCTTTTCAATCTTCAAACCTCCTTAATATTTAACTTGCAACTTCAAAAAGGATAATTGGGACAGATCTGAAAATGGGTAGTAAATCAATCAAATAAAAATATATAAAAGTATTGAGATTTATGGTTGGTTAAGTAGTTGTAAGTTGCTTGTCATTAAGATTCTAATTATCTTACCAAATTTAAATAAATTAGAATTAAAGATTAATTATATTGGATCTATTAATTGAATTATAAATATATAAAATAGAAATATGTTTCTAAATTAGTTGTAAGAAAAGATAATGATATTATTTTTTATAAAATTGAAAAAAAAATCTCAAGAAATTCAAGATGGTAGTTTCCAATTTGATTGACTGTTAACTAGTAGTTAATGCAACTCAACACAAAATAAAAATTCTTTTCAACCTTTCCTTTAAAATTAGTAATTGTGGAATGAAATGAATTAAGGAAATAAAATAATATTTTGATTTACTTAAACATAAATAAGTGGTAGTAAACAATTAATAAATTTGTGATATTTAATGTGTAAAGCTTAATTTTTAATTGATGGTAAATACAATATTTAATAGTTACTTTTAAATTTACTAGTAACACTTAAGTTGAAACGTTTATAAGATGAAAACTAATAAGTATGTGGTTATTATTTGTTGTAAGCTATGAGTCCAAATAACAATAAGCAATCCATCTAATTATTCAATAGTTATGGTTATAATTAATACCACTCTATTGTTGAGCTAATCTAATAGTATTGAGATTAGAAAAGATTAAATTAGTAATTTAGTGTTTCAATTTCTTTGATTGAATTTGGGTAATACCATAATACGAGTATTGATAATATACTAATGTTTTCTAGTACCTATAGACTTGATGAAAGAGTTAAATTCAAATTTAGAATTGTTATTCATGAAAAGAACTCTTGAACATACTCTTTTTCTTAATACTTTATAATTATAACCAAATAGTTGATTCCATGTTTAAAAGTCATGTTAGATAATAATATAGAGGAAACACTTCTATCATTGCTATGATCAATTAGTGAGTAATTTTAGATTTGCATTGAAATTCTTGGAATAAAGAGTTATTGAGATCAATTAGTTTTAGAACTACTGAATAGAATTTTGTTTTGATTCCTTGATAAACTTTGAACTTGTTTATAATCTAAATTTTAGATATAAAGTTAATTAGTTAAGTTGAAATTAATTGGAGTTATGTCATAAACCATAATATCATCTTAGGATTAAAATTATTTTAAGTTAACATTATGCCAACTTTTAGACTGAAAATTGAATTATTGAATGAGTTTGATTTCAAGAATAATAGTTATAATAATAATTAGTAAGTGGTAAAATTTTGGAAAATTTATTTAGCAATAAGTATGGTAGCTACTATATCAAGTCAACGTATAGCCATAATAGCAATCAATCTTCCAATCATTTGCCTCAACACAATTCACAATAATTTTGGCTTAACTTCTACAACACTCATGACAAAGCCTTGCAACTCATTGACCTTGTTCTACATCAATTCGTGGTTGTGGATATAATTGGAATGGATCCTCTCTCTGCTCATACTAATAGCATGGTTGAAAGACTCATCTCAACTAGATGACAATACGCTTGTGAAAGCTATCAACCACTATGCTTCACTTCGTTGCCCACAAAATTTGTGTCTAAACTTGTGGAATCAAGATAAAAAAAATGGATCTCACAAACTCATGCATCATCTGGCCTGTTATCTATTGTAATAGATCCCCTTATGTTCCCTGTTGGGTAGAACTGTGCCCATTGAGATCACAAATACAAGCCAACTCACACCAGATTTATTGGTGCACTACAAATGGTTAGTAGATTGAAACAATCTTCATGCCAAAGGTGAATACAACTGCTAAATCTGTAGCTCTTCCAAACCTGAATAACTCATCGTATGACAGAAATTAATATCAATGGATCATGAGTTCAGGAAAGAGTGCAGATGACTCATTAAACTCAACAAAATTTTATAATAGAAGAATATGGGGAATATGGATAGTCGCTCTGATACCATATGAGATTTTGGGCAGAATAATAGAAGCATGCAAATATTTTAAAAAATATTATCGTGCTTCATATTTTCCATTCAAATACATCACACTTATATAGGAGTTTAATCTCCTACATTATAGGAGACTCCCGAAACAACTTTTCTAAATATATATTGAGTTGTTTTAACAACTCAACACATTCGTACCACTAATACAATAATCTATATAACAAACTATAACAAACATAATTATTATATGTATCCTATGATGCAATATTCCTAACATAGATTTAGTTTGTCACCCACTATTGTGACTAACAAAAAAAAATAATTTAAGATCTAATATCCACACAATACTCACCAAAACCACAAGGCATGTTGAGAAATAAAATTATAATAAAATAGAAAACTAGTTCAATTTGCTAATTAATGAAACATATGATTAAAACCATGCAAATATCATGAAAAAGCATGCAAGAATATATATCAATAAATTAGAATCGGTAAGCAAATATTAAACATAACAAAAAAATTTAAATGGAGAAACCCTTTTGAGAAAAAGCTCAACCACCAAAGAGATCCTTGAGCTTGTATTAATCAATGAAACACTATTAATTAACCCAAAGCTCCCTCCTTTTTTTTTCTAAAATTGAATGCATTGATATAACTTAGCAAGATTCACTTTCATAGCATGCAACTATGAATGACAAAAATATATGTTATATTTTAGTTTTTGGGTGTCACATGGAATATCATGTATATCCTTCATAGACTATCTTGATTCAAAAGAATAAGAGTAACTAAACAAGATATATGCATATTATCTTAAATCCTTTAATGGTAAAATATTAAATGGTTGTATCTTTGACATGCCTACTTATAATTGTCTTAAACAATTCTCAATATATATATTAAGACTAGATTCATCATCAATTGAATATTTTTTAGTGATTGAGTCACCACATTCAACCATGATTTTTGTAAAAGTAATGCTTCCTTAAGTACTTTTTCAAGTGGATTGTATCTATCAAATGATATATCATGATGTTTTGTTTCTTTAAACAACTCTATCAAAGATGTTATTTGTGGTGTAATTTCTAGTTCAAATTGAATATTTCTATGACCTTTTAAATTATATCTCTACAAATTGGTGTACACTAGGCCCCATAGAGATATTTTGGCTTGAGTACATGAATTGTTGAATTATATCACACTCATTTCTTTTAGATACAAATTGAGGTGTGAGAGGTAGATTAAGTGCATTAGTGGGTAGGATAGGTGGTGGTTGATTGAAATATTGTCATCTCCCTAACATCTAATGAGCATGGCCCATGAGATTATAATCATATGCATCTAGGACACACGAAAATGAGGTGGAGAAACATAATCCTTATTAATATATATGTATTAATATTGAAAGATATATTATGATAATGCATATCTATGTTAATTTTATCCTTGAATGTATGAATTAAGTCTAGAAAAAAAACAATGAAAAATTGATGGCCAAATTCATAAAAATAATTGTAGTGTGAGAAAGATGAATCAAACCACCATGAATAGCTACCACTTAGGTACAACTAAACTTATTAATAAATAGGATAGAATCATCTTTATATTTATAATAATAATTACTTCACATTCAAGGATACATTTGTAGAACTATCATAATCATCATGTAAGAGCTATTCTCTAAGGCTTATAACATCATCTAAAATGTAGAATAAAGTAATGAGACATCTATGAATTCTATATAAGAAGCTAATGAATGATCATAAAGGCATAAGCTATCATCATGTAAATAAATATTATATGAAGGACAAGTACCCATATATTCATCATGAGATGTAGAAGATTGATTGTCATTATAATCATTGCCACATATAAAATTTAAGGTAATTCATTAAAATCGTATGTATCTATGGAGATATGAATCTTATGACATGTAGAATGCATGTATCATCATAACCACTACTAATGATGTGTATTGTCAAGTCACATGATAGATCCTTGCTTAGTGTATGCTCATCAAATTAATATGAGATATTGAATCATTATGGAAGGCATAGATAAGTAAACTAAGCACATATCTAACAATATACCTGTGTAAAATATAATTTAATATAAGTTAAATTTGTAATGTATTAAATGCGAGTTAGTAAAAATTTCATTTACTACAATATGGTAAAAAAAATGAAAAACCAAATTTATAGCAAGAAGAATTAAAAACATGTACTTAACTATCAACCTAAGTAGTCCACTACCTCATATTATATCTCTTTGTGTGGACATCCACATGATGTAATTTCATCCTACTTATGTGTTGTAATTTTAATTAATTTTTTTTCATCGTAGAAAGCCATAAAATTCAAATATTTTTCTAGATTCAAGTTTTTCTACACATCAAGAGAAATAAAATAGAGGAATACCAAAATACACAAGAATGATAAAAAGAAATCTAAACTGACCAAATCAAATGAAATATTGAAATGGATAAGAAAAGGAAGAGATACTAGCAAATATTTGTGAATTTGAATGCTTGAGTACTTGTAGTTAGGACACGAATTTGTTTGGGACTTGTTGTCACATAAAACTACACCCTGCTGAACATGGAGTTCAATGTTCTAATGACACAATGAAAATGACCTCAAGGTGTGGGAAATTGTGTGTATAAGGTCAAATCTCCAAAGAAGGATGACTTCCTCTTTTGATCCAAGTGCAATGTGTTGGTCCAACCTAGCACATGAAATGCTACCACTACCCTACTCTAACAACTCACAAGAGAAAAGGGTTAGAAGGAATGCATGGAAGGGAAATGGGAGGTGGTACACCAAGATGGAAAAGTTGTTTCTTCTTGGTTGAGATTGCACAACAACACCATTGAAAAGGGACCAGGGGACTCACACAAATCTCTATTTGATCAATTCCTAGAGGCAAAGATGAAGGTTGGGGTTTGATAGGGTGTTGGAAGGAAATGGAAATTCTCATACAATAATTGTAAATAATTTAACTCAAACATATATGCATGTAAAGAGAATAAATGAACTCAACTATGTTGGTAATGAAACTTACACAACCATAAACAAGATGAGAGAAGACAAGCTTAATCAATTTCATAATGTAGAGGCAAAAATCCAATCTTTATAATTGCATAGATGTAAAAAATAGATTTTTGTCAAATAAAAACCCTAGAGGAGCCAGAGGAAGAACCCTTAGAATGAATATAATTCTTTCCTTTATATATTAGGCATAACTCAAAACCTATGCCTAGGAAGATTGAGCAACACTCAACACCCATGCCCTAGCAATGAATGTTTCCATGAAACCAATGCATGAAAGGATGGAGGTAAGGCATGGATCTGTTAGAATGGTCAACAATAGTAATAAATGAGCATTGGGCACCCTTAAAATCCACTTGCAGAAGCCAGGAGGATCATAAATGATGTTCTTGAAGCCTCAAAAAATCAAACATGTCATCTAGAAAGGTGGTTCAAGAAAAAATGGAATCATCGTGCAAAAACAAATCATTTTGCAGAATATTTAGGCATTAGGCCCGAAAGGAACCTCTAGCAATGTATAAAATGGTCTAGAGCCTCGAAAAGAGCACCTTGTCAAGAATTGGGCATTGAGCTTGCTTCATACCACATGCTTAGAAGAAGGGATAAGAAAATGTTGGAACCCAAAAATTGGATGTCGGGGGTTGAGAAGAAGGCTTACTTCTTACCTAAAGTAGGTAAGAGGTCAGAGGGAGTCTCGAATCTCGAATTCTAAAAATTTTGAAAATCAAAAAAATAGAAAGAAGTCTTACCTCTAGGTAAGAGGTAAGAGGGAAGTGTAACGCCCCGTCGCGCAAACCCCAAAGGACAACTAACTACACAACATTTTTTTTTTTTAAACATAGAATAGAAGTACTATGTTATCAATTGCAACTAACATAATTACAAATACATATTAAACTCCTAAGTCCCTTGGGGTACACGAGAAGACATTACATCGTGAGAAGAATTTGCAGCGTAGCAGGGCACTCGTAAAACGAGTGGTGCTACACTGTCTTCTCACCAAAAATATACTAGCAATTATGATATCAATAATGAAATAACATTTCTAACTAATTAATCACATTGTAAAATAAATTACAAAATCACTGCATCAAACTATATTAAGGAATCAAATTAAACATCACAATCCAAGGTAAACTTAATGTCATAAATTGAAATAACATAATCCTCAATCAATCTAATTATGCATCCACACACCACATAAGAGTAACAATAGTAAAAAAAGTATCAGCCACATGGGGGTATTACATCCTCCCCCCCTAGAACATGGCTTACTCCAGGAAGCCAGAAAACAAAGAAAACACACAAGGAATAACTAGATGGTTTCCTAGTTAGCTAGACAGGTAGCCTTAACGACCTCCCTACTGGAAGGTGTCCATTCCTCCCTTTCACAACAAAGCCTCATCAAAGATTTTGCGAAAGTCTCAAAATCAGAGAGTACAGAGCATTTGGAATAATCATATTTAAGTCTGAGTTTCCATAGCCTTTTGACTATTGGATCCCGAACCTTCTTCCGAGGTGTTTTCCTTATCTTCATCCTAGAAAACACCACGGAATAGGTTTTAGTTTAAAAACCAACACACATCTAATCACCATAACAACATAAAACTCACAACATCACCATATATACAATATTATTAAAGAACACAACAAAATAGCCATATAGCATAATCATTGTAAAATATATCATCTAACAACATATGCAATATCCAGTACAACAAATCAACCAAACAATAAATCCACCATTGCTCTACAGTCAGCGATCAAATACATCAAGATAAAGTATCGGGTCAATCAAAGTGTAACACACTATCAGAAAACATTAACAAGATGGAGGGGTACAACATCCTTCCCCCCCCAGGATCAGACTTACTCTAAGAAGCCTACACACATAAAATAGATAACACACACATCTAAAATACGTCCTCCCGAGCTATAGAAGACTTGCTACTAGGATCCTACTAGATCCGTACCCAGTCAACGTCTCGACCACTGAGGATCAACTCCTGATGTAGAAGGACCACCTTGGTGCACGACCTGGTGGTTATCCACTGTGGTAAACACCCTATGAAACTTGCCTACATCTCCTACTGTCGATTCTGATGCTGTTAGTCTCCGATTAAACCCAGAAGTGCCCTTCTGAGGACACTGATGAGCAATGTGTCCCTGTTGACCACAGGTAAAACATTCTATACTCTTTCTGAATCCTCTATCACCTGGAGGTACATTAGACTGAGGAAAACTACCTCCACTAGCTACAGACTGAGAACTAACACACTGCTGAGGCTGAGTATTCTTATTCTTTTGTGGATTACGTTGTTACTGCTGCGGACCACCCTTAGGGGGTGCTCGAATATTCTTAGAGGTCCCTACAACTTGAGGTTGCCCCCCTCGAGAACCAAAGCCTGAAACTGGAGCACTGCCTATCTGTACTCCTATGTGTCCTCCTAATGCCATAGCCAGATTCTCTTCCACAAGGCGAGCTTTCTCAATTTCCAACTCCATCGTCTTCGGCTCGAAGACTCTAACACCACCGCTGATACGGGCATTTAAGCCCCTGAAAAAATGTTGCACTAGCATGGCCTCATCATTTCCAATACCCGCATACTGCTTGAGCTCGTAGAAACGGCGCTCATATTGTTCCACGGTCATAGTCATCTGTCTTAAATCATGGAACTCGTCAACTCTACGCTGCCTCCAGTGATCGGAAAGAAATCGGGCCCTGAACCTCTCCAAAAATAACTCCCAAGTAACCATACTGATGTCAATGTGCAATTTCTGCTCCTCTAGCCTCCACCAAGTGGAAGCAAAACCTCTGAGGTGCATGATAACACACCTAGCCCTAGTGTTATTGCCGTAGGGATGCATTGCAAAGCATCTATCCAAATCGATCAACCAAGTCTCTGCCTCTAGACCCCCACCAGATCCATCAAAAGTAGGGGGTCGTGCTCTCAATAGATCCCTCATATGACCTACCACTACTGCCTCCTGCTCAGCTGTGTTTTCCCCACATCTAGGGGATCTCTCCCTTTCCTTATCCAATCTTTGTTCCTCATCCTACCTAGGGCCAAGACGACCCAATAACTCCTCTAAAAAATTCTGCAACTGACCACCTATACCAGGTTGCTCTAGATTCTGACCACCACCTCCTAGCGGAATGCTTTGGGAACTCTGAAGTTCCTCTCGCTCTGACCCATGTGAGCTCGGAAGTGGACTCTGGCGATTGGCCCCACGGCCACCACCTCGGCCTCCTCTTCGGCCACGACCTCTACCCCTAGGCATGATCCTGCACAACAATTGAGTTATGTCAGATCAAGAGTTACGCCAGATTGCCTAATGGACTCAACTACCTAGAGTACCCAGTGTTTGCAAACCTGGCTCTGATACCAAGTTGTAACGCCCCATCGCGCAAACCCCAAAGGACAACTAACTACACAACATTTTTTTTTTTTAAACATAGAATAGAAGTACTATGTTATCAATTACAACTAACATAATTACAAATACATATTAAACTCCTAAGTCCCTTGGGGTACACAAGAAGACATTACATCGTGAGAAGAATTTGCAGCGTAGCAGGGCACTCATAAAACGAGTGGTGCTACACTGTCTTCTCACCAAAACTATACTAGCAATTATGATATCAATAATGAAATAACATTTCTAACTAATTAATCACATTGTAAAATAAATTACAAAATCACTGCATCAAACTATATTAAGGAATCAAATTAAACATCACAATCCAAGGTAAACTTAATGTCATAAATTGAAATAACATAATCCTCAATCAATCTAATTATGCAACCACACACCACATAAGAGTAACAATAGTAACAAAAGTATCAGCCACATGGGGGTATTACAGGAAGACCAAACCTCAAACCTTGAAAAGTAGAGGTAGGGTGTTGGGATTGAAAGAGGTAACATATAGAGGTAAGGGAGAAGCCTGACTCCTGAAATTTCAAAAATTTGACACTCAGTAAATTTTTTGAAGAAATCTTGAAGACTTGAGGGTTCTAAAGGGGAAGATTCTATAGAAGGAAAGATGAAGGCCCAATGCTCAAAAGATGTGTTAGGTTTCGGGAGGAAGGAATACCTCTTACCAAAAGCAAATAAGAGGTAAGAGAGAAGTCTGACTTTCAAAATCTAAAAATTTGACAGCCAAATTGTTGAAAGAAGGAATTGGGAGAAGGAGGGAGGCCAAGAGGTTTATGAAGAAGAAGCAATAAGGGTTAAAGGGTAAGGTCAATGAATGAAACTTGAAACACTTAGAAAAAATGGAAAGGAGAAGCAAAAGAGATGGAAGATCGGGGATGATGGAGAAGGTAAGCAGATAGGCAAGTAAGCAACAACCCGAAAGCCCAAAAAACTTAGGACTTAACCAATTTGAGGCTTCCCAAGAAAAATTCATACAAGATGGCCCATGTAGGGTTTCTCAGATCGGATATCAATGATGGGTCAACTAAGAGTGGCATGAAATGATAATATTTTTGGTTATTTATGTGGGATGATTAACTACTAATCATGGAATCTAGGGGCCTTATTAGTCCATTGGGCACAAATTTATGAAAGGGACTTACAAAAACTGGGCCTCATAAGGAAAAAAAAAACATGTGCAGGTTGCACTTGGAGGAAATCAAGGAAATAAAGAACATACATTTCTTTAAGGTGAATGTAGGGTGTGCAAAAGCACTTCATGGAAAGTAAGATATTAATAATATGTAGATGAAACTAATAGGAAGAAAAAATTGGAAATTTGCCACTATCAAAGATTAACCTTCTTAAGGAGCTAATCTCCCTCACACCATAGTTGCAAACTTCACCCAACTGCAACCACTGAAAACTTCTACCAACATTCATGAAACTACACAAAATTCCTACAAGGTGAAGGATCACTTCACTATAAACTTTGCTATTGTAGGGGAACCATATGATGCAAGTTTCAGATTCATGTAACACTAGTGCCTCAGGTGAACATATAACAACAAGGGTGAAACTCTCTAATGATAGATCAACATCCAAGAGAAAACCTTCTATAGAGGGGAGATAACTCCCTTCACAAAAGGACATGCCATTACTAGAACTGTTGACCTCCTCATTGCATGAATTGAAACAAGAGAAATTTTCTAGCTCACATGGTGATGCAAAGTATGTAGAGCCTATTTGTTGATTTTCACAAGAAAATCCTTCCTCATGCACTTCAAATGAAAAGCCTTGAAGTTCAAGAATACTATCAAATTGAGCAACATAAGCATCAATTTTGCGACAGATGTGCTGTCGCTCAATAATTACTAAATTAATTTTATCGATGCATACTTCATCAACACAAACCTTAGATTTGTTAGGCATTTCAGGTGAAGAATTTAATTCTTCAGATTGCCTGTTTGTGTTCACTTCTTGGTAACTGGTTGCAACAACACATTCCTAGTATGGAATGGTTTCCACATCCTCTGTTGTCTCCTCACTCTTGTTTTTCCCACAAATATCCTCTTCTGGGGATGAAGGTCTGACATCCAAGCTTGAATAAAAAGCTTCTAAGTCATCCCAGAAGAGGTCCTCCACCTCAAAACTACAGACCTCAACAAATAGGGAAGTTTCATCCACTATGGTAGAGAGTAAACATGTATGTTGTTGCTACTACTCCAAAAACTTGGAGTTGTCTCCATCCATCAAGCCGAAACCAAGATGATCAAATGCTTTTGCTAATCTAGGTATATGTGATCTATCCTCCTCATTTTCAAAAAAAAAGGGAAGACATCAAATTAGAGGACGAATTCCTCTACTACATCAATTTTATTTTACTTGTTTAGTGTCTTGTTACTGCAACTAGCCATCTTCAACTGCTTCTTACAGGAGACCAAGATACTCATTGTCTAGAGCACATGAAGGCCCTTCAATGACAACTTCCTCACTCCTAGCTTGGAATACCTCCCTATTTTGTTCTTGTAACCAACTTCATCCCATACAATAGGTTCACCTTTAAAGAATGAAATAGCAATAGGGGGAGAAAAACGGTCAAAAAGGCATTGGAACTCATGTGGAAGCTCTAGAAGGGGTTGGTCAATAGGAGCAAAAAGTTGAGCCTCCTCAAGTATAGGTTATTGCGAAGAATGGAGGCTCTCAAAACTTGGGATCTCCAATGTAGGATATTTACTTAAGAACTCTGGAGGTTCAACTGGAGTTTCAAGGGGATGATTGGGATTCCTAAAACTCACAAACTTATGGTTGCATACCTCCTACATATTAGGTCATTTTGGAACAACTGGAGGGCTAATAAAAGCTTCGAGAGGTTTGTTATGGTTCTTGAAACTTACAATTTTATGTTTTTGTATCTCCTCCCTAGCAGGCTATTCTGGGACTAATGGAGGTGCCTGCTTGAAACTAGGCACACAAGGGGTTGCTTGAGTCTTAAGAATGTGTGTTAGAGAAAGGGTGAGCCTGAGTTTCTCTTTCCTAGAAACATCTTGTCTTGTTGTACACTCTTCTTGTTGCCTTTTTTGTGCCTCCAATTGTTGCTCATACCTCCATTGAGCTTTTGTCTTTTGTTGTGGATGGTGAGGTTGGTGGGAAAGCTCATCCTGCTATGGAATATAACCTTCCTACCTGTAATAAGCTTGATTAGCCCACTCTTGTTTCCAATCAAAATCTTGTTGCTCCTTAAGCTCAACCATTTGGCTATGTAGATCCCTTAACATGGACATGAGTTCACTCACATTTTGGGGCTGAAATGAAGAATAAGGATCCTCCTAGGGGTGTTGATAGGAATGCATAGGCATCCAAGAAGCTTGAGTAGGGAGGGTGGGTGGAAAGTAATTTGAGAAGATTGAAAACCCACAATAATAGGGCTCTATGAAATGAAAGGGGAGGCATAACTAGTCTGATATTGCTGATTGGGGTGCAAAGTTGGCATTTTCATGGTATGGGGAAGTGTACATATGGTTTCCCTTATAATTTAAAATTTTTATGCATGGAAAAGTAAGAAACACCCTTTTTTAAAACTTAAAATAAGAGCAGAGGACTAATCAACCATAGATTTTTAGTACATACCAGTAGAGTCACACAAAATGATTATTGTAGAATCGTTAGGTGCTTGTAGAACTACCTCCAAAGGATTTAACGACCCAAAATATTGAAGGCACTACTTCCTCAATAGAATGAAATAGAACCAGTATTGCTTGAACTAGTAGATATGAATGGAGTCGACATGGTGTTTGAAGGTATGCCTCAAAAGGTGTTACCATAGTTTTAGTAACATGCCCTAAAACTTATGCATCTACCCTAAAAATTTCTACTTGTATAAGCTTTGTCAACATTTTCCTAAGTTTTGTTAACCTTTTTGGTCATCAACATGGTTTTCATAAATTTCTCTTATGCCAATGTCTTATGAAAATGTTTGATTTTATTCTCTTTATCTAAGTTTTTAAAGCATTATTGGCCTCCAACGAAGTTCTTATAACTACTCCAAGGACCACTTATGCATAGAAAAGTGAAAATGATAAAGAAAAGATTACTTGATTTCAAAGCTCACAAAAGTTTTGGAAACCTTTGGTTAGTCTCCAACATGGTTTCACAAACCTCCTCATAGACCAATGAAGAAAACACTTATGTGATTGATTTAAAGTGAGACTAAAGAAGGTTGTAAGCAACAAAATCAAAGGTTATCATACCATGGGGAACTCCAATGGTGTACCTAAAATTGTTTTGAAGTCCAATATCATTTCAATAAATGACACTTATCAACTATGAACGTGCATGCTTAACCATGCAAAGTGTAAATGTGTTGAATATGGAACAATAGCATAAGATAGATATTATCATAAAGCAAAAGAAAAGAGAAAGAATAACATCCACAGAAAAGACAAACACACATCATTAAAATATAAAATTCTATTTATATATATTCAAATACATGTCATGTTACATTAATCATGTGTACATTCAAAAATGGGGAATTTTAACACATTATTTAAATATAGAGAATGAAGATGAGGATGTGGATCCCCTCCATAACTTCCTACATGTACTCAATCTGGGCTGGTGATAATGTTTTTTATTGGACTACATAAAGTGAGAAAACAACCCCATATCATCTTGCTCGAGTCCGACATGGATGAGAGCCACTGTCTCTTTAATGAGGTCATGGTGAAGTAACGTCACAATTCAAAGATAACATTGCCCACAAGACCCGTCCTAGGGAACACACTTAGTCCTCTAATGGATGCCCTCACCTTCATCTAGTATTCCAGCTAAACTAGGTGCTCTACAATCCTTACTCCCCACTCTTGCTTGCCTAAAGTACGAATCACATTATATGTAAAGTGCTCCAGAAGTTTAGCATTGTGCACATGGACATGACTCATGAAGTTTTATCTAATAACCTTCCTGAGCACACCTCTTTCAATGTCACTATGAACCATGAAGATGTCTTTTAGCTGGTCTTCCATCAATCTCTGAATTTACTACATTCTACATCCTCAATTGTGATGAAATCACCTTTCGAGGTGTCACTCTCAATACTCACCATCTCTGAAAAATGAAATCTAAATGGTGAAAATAAAGACAATTTTCTTGGAAATAGTTAACAATTGTGAGGATTGTAATGTGGCTTAGGAATTTAATGAAGAGGGTTGTCGATATGACTTAGATGTATTAAATTATCTAGTTCAACTAGTTGAAGTTTCAAGTTTTCTTCTTTGCTAAGATGGTTCACATGAGCATAATCATAGGGATATATATTTAATTAATTCAAATCCAGGAAATTATGTGCCATTTGCATGTACGTTAGGCCATGAGGATAGAATATAAGCAAAAATGCTTTGGTTGCCTGTCAAAATCATATTGAGAAGGAAATGTAATGATGATTGATTTAAGATTAGTCATTAATGCTCTTTGTTTATTGGTTTCTCTAAATTGGGAATTAGTTGTCATCAAACTACTGCTTGACATGATGACCATTACATTAACAACCAAGATTCAAGATTGGGGTTTTATAAAATCTTGTTCGAGTGACTCTTGAGGGCTCCAAAAATTATTTTCAAATTGTATTGTGATGTAATGGAGGGAATAAGGAACACTTTGAATTGAATCTCCAATTGCAAGTTATTTTCTATCTGTGAATTTCAAATTATGAATGTAATGTTCATATTGAATAAGTCTGTTGGTTGAGGCAATGTTTGAAGTTTATTTTCTGTGAAAGATGACTCCTTAATATTAAATTCATTAGTTTGGAGTTAGGATTAGTTCTTGGGTGATCCCACAAAATTGATTTACAATTGTGTTGAGGAAGCAAAATTGTAAAAATTGCCCCCATGAAAAAAAATTGGGTTTTGGGGGGTTCAAATGAATTTAGGGTCCGAACGAACCCAATAAGGCTTCGCTCAAAACCCCCTTCAAGTGAACCTTATTAAATGTTGGGTCCCACATATTTCTCATTTCCAGAATTAAAAAAACAAAAAAAAAACTTTGTAGAAAGAGGGGTTTTCTCGAACCCTGGTTAGAGCGAACCTCCAAAGGGGGTTCGCTCGAACCTAGGTTCATTTGAACCCCCCTTTTGCCCCCTTCTCCCCCTCTGGCACCAAAAATCTTCAAAATTTTTCCCTTCAAAGCTTGAGTTGAGGATGAAAATAGAGGAGATTTCACAAACCCAACTAGATAATGGTAGTCCTCAGAACAAGCTATTCAACGAATATAATTTTAATATGTTTTGGTTTTATTATGTATTTTTTTTGAGTTTGATTAAACATAAGTTTTTCATCTAAAATCAAGCTCTCTATTCTGCACATGTGAAAAAATAGCAAATTATCAAAATAAATTTTTTAAAAATATGTGCAGGCTAGTGTTGATGTCCTTGATCCAGTAAAAAAAAAAAAAGAATTTTGATTCATACAAAAAAAGTTATGTTGTATATGGTCCGCCTATGTCTGAGTTGTTATTGGTTTGACTTTGAAACTTGATTAAGGAAAAACTATTCAATAAAACATTATGAAACCAAATGAAAGGGTTATATATCGTAGTTACAAATCTAAATTTGAAAAAATTAGAATTTTACCTTTCATAGGAAAAACGTTATGTTGTATACGGTGAGCATCACTCCTTAAAAATGGCGTTTACTGATAAAAACTAGTTTTCAAAGGAGATGGAAAATAAGTGCAATCTAATTCCAAATTTTTTGAAAAAAATATATTTAGAATCTACAGAAAAATTGTCACAAATCACTAGTTTGCATCATCTTCAAATTCCTCATGGTTTAATCACTATAGGTGCTTGAAAGTGAAGATTTAGTTAGAAAAAATTAGTTTAGTGTCCAGTTTAGCCAAAAATTGTAAACCAGTATTGTGGGATCACCCTCTTTTGAAATAACATTTTAATCTAGTATTGTGGTTCTAGTCTTTGTGCTAGGGGGTTAATGGCTCTATTTAGTTTATCACACTGATTTCATATTTATGGATCAGTGTTAGTTTTCCTTTCCATGCTTTCCAGTTAAAAGCGTACTCTGTAATGGTTAATAAAAATCTTTGAGGGAAATGTACCTCAATAAAAATTCAGAGGAAAGTCACAAATGAAATTGTGATCTTTCCTTATTGTTAATGATATTGACCTTATTATAATGGTCTATACAATTGATATCAATATACTTCAATAAGGGCCAATTCAAATTTGCTAACATATTTTTGGTGACTACTGAGGAACGAACATGGCGTTATAAAGGTTGCCTTTGTCATACAACAAAATGGTTCTACCATATGAAAATGTCTTCCCTGTATTACAATCGGGTCTTGATTGGATGCAAGTTGAACATGAGGATATTATTTGTCAATTGAATACCCTCACTTGGAGATATAGGATAAATGCCATGAACTACATGAGATAAAATTTTGCACTTAAAGAAGAAGAGGAAATGGCACAACAACCAGTCAGAAGGGTAGTTGAGAGAGCTCCAAGAATTAAAATTGTACGGTACCCTCATCCTCAACCACATCCCAATCGTAACCGAAACCTTTCACCAAATCTAGATGTTCACCCAAGAAACTGATTCTTCAAAAAGATATTTTTTTGAGATTGAAAAAAGTTTCTCTAGATAAAAAGAGCTTACTTTTCTTGAAAATAAATTGACGACTCTTTACTTTTCTAAAGTATTAATCAACAATTTCTCTTATGATCGTTACAACACATCATTCAAGGAAGAATCATTTTGGACCTTTGGGTTTACCTCATTATCATGTGGATCAAGGAAAAATTTCCCAAATTTTTTTGATAAAAACTTACAAGATCTTGAAGAACATATTTTGGCCCTAATGGTCGCATGCGAAATCTTAAGAGTTTAAGAAGAAGATGTTTTTGTAAGATTATTTGTTGATAGTCTTATCGAAGGTGCAACGAAATGGTTGTGGAACTTAGAAAGTAGGTGCAAACAAAAAAAATAATATAAAAGTTTAAGATGTTGCGTCACGTGTTATGAAGTCTTTCCAAAAAACTGAAATGTTATCAAGGCTTGTGAAATTAAGATCATTAGCATTTGTAGTAAGTTCCAAAACTGCTAGCGGCCTCGAAAGTAGTTGTAGAAACTATTGAAAAGGATGACAATACATATTTTAAATTGGCATCAAATAAATAAAGGACGATTCAAAAAGTCTCTACATTTGTTGTTGGCTGTGAAATGGTTTGCGACCCGATTGGAGTTTTGAAACTCCACCATTTCTCTGATAAACATATTTGGAATTGCAATACAAATACGATGAAGGAATCTCCATTGGATAACAATCATCAATGAAGGATTTGAGTGAGTGAAAACAGACACGATAAGAGCCCTGGATGTTGGGCTTGAGGAGAGAACGATAATGGTGACAAAGCATCACGGTTGCAGGGGATTTACATCAAGGCACGATTGATAAAGCAATTTTAGAGCATGTACAATATCTTTTTGGCATGACCTGCTCAAAACATTTCTGCATTCCTTCATTTAATGATATGGAAGATTGCAAGGGCATCTATTGGAATTATAGTCTCAAGGGAATGTAATGAGGAGCGCAACCTTTCTACAGATCCTTCAGGAAACACAAATATAATGGAGAGGGTCAAGGAGAGATGATTCAATGTTGCATCTGTGAAGAACTAGCCAAACAAGGGATATATTGAAAAAAATTAGTTTGCGGCCTTTATGATGAATTCAAGCCCTCAAAGAGAGTTTTAAAACCTCATCGTTTCATTGACAAGAGGAGTAAGCAAAAAAAAAGTCAGTCAACCTAAGAGAAGAGGTGCTACGAATCTTGATGAACTTCATAAAAATTTTGGAAGCGGGAGTGAGGTCGGTAAGAGGTTTGCAAACAAACTTAAAGATATTGTAATAAGGAAATATCAAGAAGGTAAGAGAAATATAGAATGTACTGTTACAGGGAAATGCTGCATAGATAGATGATCAACGTGCTGCCATTAAAATGGTCACTGCATCTATGAATAAACATTGGGTGAAACTTCCAGTGCGTAAGAAAAAGAGCACAATAATGGTCTGTTGTACATTTTTCTTTACTAATTGTGACTTTATCCTTATGTCAGTTCGAAGAACGTTGGAAATTTTATATCTTGGGTAAGAGGCAAGTGATGGAATTTCTTTCATCTCGAAAGAGGAAGCAAAGGTTTCTTCAAAAAATTCAGAGGTATTAGGGAATCTTGATTTATCCTTGAAACAAGGAGATTATTTTGGATATGGGTACATTAATGAGGCTTATCTAGATGATGTGTTTTTTTTTAGCATGGTGATTTATTTAGAACTAAGCCATGAATATATAGACTTGTTATCAGTTGAGGTGCAACCTAGAATGTAAAGTAGAAAAGGGAATTGCGCTCTATGGTTTAGCGTATATTGCACTTAGAATCTCTAAAAGATTAGCATGTGAACGCATGTCAATGTGTTTTGGTCGAAGCAGGAATGTGCAAGGATAGCTTTGATGTGAATTTCTTACATAATAGTTTCCCTGTGATGGTTCACCGAACAATGAAATATCAAAAATTTCTCATTGACAAAAGCTTGGCATTCAAAAGTCTCTTGAAAATTTAGTGGAGAATGGAAATTAAGTCCACTTAAAATAATATATTACAGATAAATATATAAAATTTCACATAAGCTGAAGGGAATTCGAAAGGTCAAGATTGGAAAATAAAGATATAAATGATTTCAAGTAGTTACGAGAATTGAAAGGTCTCTCAAGGGGAATTATTTATTGTCTTATTCAGTTTTGGGGGGATCTTTTTTGTTGTCGGTCAAGGGGAAAGGGAACTTTTCTGAATGTAATATTTTGTATAGATATATGAGATCTTATGAACTCTTGGTTTTCATTGATGAATAAAGGAGATCTTTTTTAATTTGTGTTCAATTGTCTCTCTTTTAATTATTGATTTCTTGTGTGAATTTATCAATTGTTCATCTATGTTTTCCTTTTTATATCAAATTACAGATATGTTCAATATGAGATATGTGAGTCCCCATCAATTCATATAATTTGAAAGGATCATTGTCTTCCCTCCTCTTTATCATTTTGTGAGTGTGAATGAATGATCTTTGTGTAATTTATGTTTATTCTCTTTACGATGAATTTATAAACGCATTTTTTCATTGTTATGCACATTTGTTAGTTTTCCTTTCCTACTTTTTGGTCAAAAGCATATCCAAAAAACCAATTAAATCATACAAGGGAGTTGTACCTCTAAAATTTAGGGGAAGATCACTAATTCAATAGAAATCTCTGGAGTTGTTACTTTGTTGGTCACTCCCCAACAGGGCATCTTTGGGTCACTTTCTTATAGTAAATTGTAGTGACTAATATGTTTTCTAAAAAAAGACAATGTGCATTGGAGAAAGCACCAAATTCTTCAGCAGAAAGAAATTGGTCCCACCAGGTGCACCACAAGTTATCATATAAAATTGCACTTTGCTGAACATGGAGTTCAAAATTCTAATGACACGATGGAAATGACCTCAAGGTGTGGGACCTTATGTGTATGGGGTCAAATCTTTAGAGAAGGACAACTTCGCCTTTCGATCCAAGTGCAATGTGTTGGTTCAACCCAACACATGAAATCCTACTACTACCCTACTCTAACAACTCATAGGGGAAAAGGGTTAGAAGTAATGTATGAAAGAGAAATAAGAGGTGGTACACCAAGATGGAAAAGTTATTTCTTCTTGGCTAAGATTGCACAACAACACTATTGAAGAGGGACTGGGGGAATCACACAGATCTCTATTTGATCAATTCCTAGAGACAAACATGGAGGTTATGGTTTGACAGGGTGCTGGAAGGAAAGGGAAATTCTCAAACAACAATTGTAAAAAATTTAACTCAAACATATCTTCATGGAAAGAGAAAACAAGAACTCAGATATATCGTTAATGAAACTTACACAACCATAAACAAGATGAGAGAAGGAAAGCTTACTCAATTTCATGATGTAGAGGAAAAATGCCAATCTTTACAATTGCAGAGATGCAAAAAATACACGTCTGCCAAAGAAAAACCCTGGAGGAGCCAGAGGAAGAACCCTTAAAATAAATATAATTCTTTCCTTTATAGATTAGGCATAACTCAAAACCTATGCCTAGGAAGATTGAGAAACACTCAACACCCATGCCCTAGCAATGAATGTTATCATGAAACCTATGCGTGAAAGGATGGAGGTAAGGCATGGATCTATCAAAATGGTCAACAACATAACAAATGAGCATGGATAAAATCCACTTACGGAAGTTAGGAGGATCATTAATGATGTCCTTGAAGCCTCAAAAAGTGAAACAAGCCATTCAAAAAGGTGGTTTGAGCATTAACGATGTCATGCAAAAACATGCCATTTCACAGAATATGAGGGTGTCAGGCTTGAAAGGAACCTCTAGCAATACATTAAATGGTCTAGAGCCCCAAAAAGAGCATCTTGTCTAGAATTGGTATTGAGCTTTCTTCATACCACATGCTTAGAAGAAGGGATGAGAATATGTTGGAACCTGAAAATTAGATGTTGAGGGTCAAGAAGGCTTACTTCTTACTTAAAGTAGGTAAGAGGTCAAAAGGAATCCTACATCTTGAATTTCAAAAAAATTGAAAATTGAAAAGTGGAAGAAGTCTTACCTCTTACCTAAAGTAGGTAAGAGGTATGAGGGAAGACCAAACCTTTGAACCCCGAAAAGAAAAGGTCAAGCATCGAGCTTGAAAGAGGTAGAAACTAGAGGTAAGGGAGAAAATCGACTCCTAAACTTTTGAAAATTTAACACAGCCAAATTTTTGAAGAAATCTTGAAGAATTGAGGGTTGGAAAGGGGAAGATAGAAGGAAATCCAAAGGGCCAATGCCCGAAAGAAAAAGAGGGATTTTGGGAGGAAGGCATATTGTTGGTTTATTTTTACACTGTAACCAGGTTTGTCTCCTAATCTACCTATGGAATTGCCAATCCCAATCAAGGGAAGCTCGAAGGACCTAGACCAATTGACGAGGATTTTAAGAAACCTCCTACACTTTGGGCTTTGCAAGACCTGGGAGGGTGATCTCGTAATTTGTTTACAACCTCTGCACCATTGTTATAAACACCATTAACAATAACAAATGATCTCACCTAATAGCTCAACACAATAGGATAATACTAAAATAAATTGGTTGTTTATCAGTAATATTAGCTACTTGGAGCATGAGATTACTACAACACAAGATAGTATAAAGTAGTCATTGATTTTAAAGTTTGGAGCAATCTCTAGGCAAAGACAAACAACTACTGAATCATATGGGTAATCACAACTTAGACCAATGCCATATATCTATTGGGTAGGAGTCAAATTTATAAGCATCTAAAGACATATAACAGATTTAACACATAACATATGGAATCCTTGATGATATTGCATTACAATTTCATCAATATATATTCTACCTCAATACTACTTACCAAATCCTTATACAATACATATCCTCCTATAATCCCATTCAAGCATTTTAATTAATTCTTTGAATTAAAGCCAAAACAAGGATCATACACACCACAACAATGAGATGGATAAAACAACCCTTGGTTATCTTATTTAAGGTTCAGATATGCAAGTACAATGGAGAGACATGAGCTTGAATTTTTCATTTAAAATCAAATGCTAGTACTATTATACAAATTAAGAAACCTGTTACAAACTGACTCAAAACCTAAGTTGTACTTCTTCCTGAAAACTATCAGACTTAACAAGTTGCTCTGCAACTTCACCTAGACTCGACAAAATTTGTCTAACTTCTCTCTCATACCTCTAGCCTTGAAATCCTTCTTATAGAGAATGAAGGAGCAAACAAGCATTAGGCCATAGAGTACACATGTCACCAACCAATTGGCACACCTGGAAAAGTTGATGCAACAATAAAGACCACTAGAAATCCACGTCGAGATCGCCATTAAAGCAGAACTAGAAACTGCTGCAACCGCAACATCTAACATATTTATTGAATCATGAGAATAAGTGTCCTTCCTGCCATTAAAACTCACCCGCTTGCCTACACAAATGGCTCCAACCATACTTTGACCCAAACTTTAAATTCTAGCTGTCAATCCTTCAGTTGAATCAAATCATCGAACAATCGCCTTCAAAAACTAGCTGACACAATCGCCAGCGTGGGAGACAACAACCCATCACACCATATGCTACAAAGAAAATCCACGTGGCAATTGCCTATGATATTGCAATCCTTCAACTTTTGATCGTGCGATGGCAGGTGACTATCGATCTTGAGCATCAACGATCTCGTCCCTTCAAAACAGTCACCAGCCTTATCCATAACTATCAGGCAGCTTTTCCGCCAAGATTAAAACATCTCCATCGATTTTCAGCACGTGCATCCCATGAGTGCTTTAGTAACCCATCCTTTTACTCCTTTGGCTTCCTTGGGTGGGACACATGGCAGTCGCCTGCGATATCACCATCTCGCAGTTTTGGATCACGGGATGGCGGGGAACGACTGAGATGCGGCCAGATTTAGCTTTTAATCACTACCGTTGATCTCCTTTGACTTGACCCGTTGCCCTAATTTCTTCGTCTTTACGCATTTAATGAATTTCCATAGCCTTATCAAATATATTATTTTAAATTTTTTGCTATGGAAGCAATGAAACATTTAAAATACATCGCTCAAAATTTCCATGGGCCCCACCTTTTACATGTGGAAAAATATCACTACTTGGCGATACATAAAAAGTGAGCACCCTTTGATTACGAAATAGTGGGCAAGTCATTTGATCAAAGGGCAGTTGATCAATGGTCACATAAACCTCACCCCCAGAGGGGACACATGGCACTCGCCCATGATACCGCAATCACTAAAGCTGCCGCAACTCCCGATCGTGCGATGGCGGGTAATCGTTGATATTCGAAGGCAAATGATCGACGACAACATGAGCACCATACTCCTGCAAAATATAACCTTTATTAATAGGAAAAGGGGGGATTACTAGGCCGACGGGACAACAATGACATAAGTTGTTTTTAAACGACGAAGCATAGGGTCAGCCTAGACTTAGGGAAAAATAAAACCTGCAAAGGCTACAAAAATTAAAAACAAAGGGACCAAATTCTTAGATGAAACGATGGGGCACAAGTTGTTTTAAGACCCTTCAAAAAAGGTAACGTCCAAATAGAACCTCAACCTGGGCGGAAAACAAACACTAGGGTTTTACATGAAAAGAAAGTTAAAACCCAAACCCTAGGATTTTCTAAACACCAAGGAAGACCAGTTAACACCAGGTAGGGTAGAAATGGAACACATAGAGTGAAATTTGAAGTTCCAACACATACCTCTTACCAAAAGCAGATAAGAGGTAAGAGAGAAGCCCAACTCCCAAAATCTAGAAATTTGACACAACCAAATTTTCAAAAGAATGAATTGGGGAGAAGGAGGGAGGCCGAGAGGCTTATGATGAAGAAGAAGTAAGGGTTAAAGGGTAAGGTTGATGATCAAAACCCAAAACAATTAGCAGAAAATGGAAAGGAGAAGCGAAAGAGATTGAGGATTGGGGGCAATGGAGAAGGCAAGTAGATAGGAAAGTATGCGACAACCCAAAAGCCCTAAAACTTAGGACTTAACCAATTTGAGACCCTTCATGAAAATTTATGCAAGATGGACCATGTAGGATCTCTCAAATTAGTTATCAATGGTGGGTTATCTAAGGGTGGTGTAAAATGATAACATGACTACTTAGGAGCTTGCTAAGAATGATCAAGCCCCTATTTTATTCATTTTGCTTCCATGAGTATTCAAATAGAAAATGGAGATTATAAAATGTGTGTACTTAACTTATATGCATTTAGGACTAAGAACACATCTACATAATTGAAACAAATCTATAAGTATTAATACTTCATAGATGGATGGGGATAAACACCCTAATGTGTGTATTTGATTGAACATGAGGTGATGATCACTAAGAGATTTTCTACTAAATTTAAAAGGGAAATAATAAATAGATAGATACAATATTATTTAAAATAAGAATGGGAGCTTATTGGCATGGTGTGTAAGAGAGAAGTGAACACATGGAGATGTCAACAAAAATATAGTAGCATGTAGCTTCAACAAGCTTAAGCAATGGAGATTTTATCAAGTTAAAGTGTAGCCTAGAGAGAGTTGAGATTCAAAAGGTTCATGGGGAATTTGAAGGGTGACATTTAGATACAAAATACATCATCGTACATTTGGGAAATATAATAGGAAGTAGTAGGCAGTTGGGTAGGATACCAATATTCAAATTTCAAAAACCCATGTGGGATGCTAGTGTGTTTTCCTAGACATCCATATGTCACACTTACATCCTACAGAAAATGCTCAAAATTTAACAAAAAGTTCAAGTTATTGATAATAACAGAAATGTGATGCAAAAATTTGTCAATATAGTTAAGGAAAAGGAAAATGCTACACTTAAATGATCACTAAAACACTCTACAAGAATGGACTCTAAAATGAGGACAACTTTTAATAATGTCAAAATTATAGGATTTGCAATTTTTGATATTACGATATATGCTACATTAAAGAATAGAAATAAAAATATCATCTAAAGGATACACAATAGCTTTGAATCAAGTAGTCTCATGCCCTCAACCAAGAATTTATAAAAATATATGTTAGACAATAAAGACTTACAAAATAAGCAATGATAGAAAACATTAAAAAACTTGCAAGAAAACATTATTAGAAAGCATAAAAAATATAAAACCACTACATCATATCATCACTAACATATATATGCAAGCATAAAAACATATATAATGATAAAAAATAGATGAATTCTAATATAATGATAAGGATATAATGAATAAATTGATTTCTTCAAAGAAAGAATAAATTTATGTACATGAAGAGAAGGAAAATTAATCAACATAAAAAATAATACATGTCCTAGGATCTAGTATAATTTGTTGGAGTACAGGATCAATGAGAGAGGGGGGGTGAATCAATGGTCTAATAAAACCAATTTCAAAACTTAATACACTTAATTAGTCAAAGTCTCTAGATAGTGTATGTTATGAAAAACATAAATATTTGCAATTTAGAGCATAACATCTAAATCAAGAATAGACAACCATGCACAATGTGTCACACCACCAAGAAAAAACATAACACGGGATTTATGAGTGGAAAACCCTAACAAGGTGAAAAAACCACTCTGAACATTTGCTATATTAAGCCTCAATGGCTAAA
Organism: Sequoia sempervirens; assembly: GCA_007258455.2. Taxonomy (NCBI): domain Eukaryota; kingdom Viridiplantae; phylum Streptophyta; class Pinopsida; order Cupressales; family Cupressaceae; genus Sequoia; species Sequoia sempervirens. The sequence continues at coordinate 27,958,824 of VDFB02358134.1, read as the reverse complement.
AATTGTTGAATACAGATTGTATGCCTCACTGGCAATACAACAAGCCTCACTGGTTGAACATCATGCCTCGCTGGAAATACAAGCCTCACTGGCTGAACCTCATGCCTCACTAGCAACTCAAACTGCCTTACTGGAAATACAAGCCTCATTGGCTGAACATCATGCCTCACTAGCAACTCAAACTGCCTTACTAGCCAATCAATGCCTTTTCTGAAGAAAAAGAACAAACCAAAGGGTTACTTTGTTTCCATGCATATCATAGCTCTGTCAAACACCTATCCAACCTTATCATAGCATATTTCAACAATAAAAAAAACACAAATATGTATAATTCATTGACACCTCCTGCAATCATCAAATTTATAAACTTCAGCTCCCTCTTTCATATGCAAGCACTCAACATTTAATCCTTCTCACATACATGGATAATGAAAAACACTTTTCTATCAAGAGAATCAATCTTCTAGATATGAATGACAATAAATCAACTACACCTTTCTTTGAATGACATAAAAGAACTTTTACAAGTTCATGTCTTCACATAAACATTCATAGCATTGCTATACACACCTTCATGATATTCTTACCTCCAATCAAAATTTTATCACATTATCTTTAAGTTTATTTTCATTAATTTTCAAGCAACTGAGATCTCATTCAGATCAAACCAATCCTAACTTGTAGAAGAAAAACCTTGTGTAGACATCTAAATTTGACCACTTCCATATAGTCAAAGGCATCTCCTTAACCATCCTTTTGCTCATCTACTTCACTCTTTTTTTGGGTATTAATTAAATCACTCATTTAATTGATATTTCATGTCTTACATAAGGTTTCTAAAGTATTTAATTTAATAAATACTTTCCCCCTCTTTCCTCTCTAAATTAAATAAATATATCACTTTATTTAATTTAGTCATATTATCTCTTGGAATTTTAAATTTATTTTTAATTCCTCACTTTCTCTCTCATTGTCACATCCTCCAACTTTTGAAAGTTGGTCTCTAATCCCTCTTAACAATCTAACCCTCTTTCTTAATCATAATTAATTTTTGATTAAGATGTGCACATCCCTAATCATCATTAGGGTCCCATCCTCCATAATTTCCCACTTGCCTCTAATCTTCATTAATTTGTCTAATCAAATACTTGCGCAACCTTAATCACTTAATTAGGTCAACCTAATCCCCATGTCATTTATGAAATGTGTCATAAGTCAACCTTATTAAAGACTTTCTCCTTTTGGAGAATACACTCCTTTCCCCATGTGAATTTTTAATTTACATTTAATCCCCCAATGCATCCCTTGGAATTTAAAATTCCTTTTCTCATCCCCATGTGGATATTTGAGGAATTTTTAATTCCTCACATGTCCTCTCACCCACATGGGGACAATGACCTCCTTTATAAGGAGATCTTGTTCAATCCCAAAGTACTATGTAGTACCTCCATGTCATGTACCCTATTTCCACCTCATGTACACATCATCCTTTTCAAGCCACTTCACATGCCACATGTTAAGATGTGAGGGCCTGTGAGTTCTCAAATCACCTTAGCTCTACATCTTGATCTTGGTGGCTCAATCCCAACCATCCATTTCCCTAGAGAATTCCAAATTCTCTATAAATACCCTCTCTTTTCTCTCATTTTAGGGGAGATTATTCATGCTAGCCAAAATCTTACAAAAAAATTCCTTGAGCCATGCTTAGCCAATTTTTCATACTTGAATCCATTTTCACTCATCTTTCCATCCTCATCCCATCTTCTTGCCATCCAAGGAGTGTACAACATCAAAGATCGAAGGGGCCAACTAAAGGACAACTCAACAAGGTGAAATCTTTCATTTTACTTAGTTTAGTTAATCATTAGGCCAATCTTGAGGTGTAGGGTGTTTTTAGTTGTTGTTTTTCACACTTTTATTTGTTGCTCATTTCCTAACACTTATTTTTGTCCTATCACATTTTTGGCACACCCGGTGGGACCCACAAATAGGTCTCTCTTTCACATTTTTTTTTTTACTCTTTGCAAGTGCAGGTTGCAAAGGGCCAGACTCGGCCTATAGAGAGGCGAACCTAAGCTACAAATAGGTGAAATTTCCTTACATAAAGCAAAATTTCCCTACAAATAGGCAAACTTGCCCTTTAGACAAGCGGATTTTCCTTAGACAACTTTTTCCAGAAGGTAAAATTTTAGTTTTTAGCACTCCTTTTGACTGTTTTAAGGGTTTTTAACCCCCTAACTAAGAACAAAGTTTAACTAGGGGTGTTAATTAATCTTGTTTTCCATGTTTGTTGGTAAGCTATTTGACATATCCAATCCCCTTGCACCATTCAATGATCCTGGATGATGAGAAATCGTAGCTTAGCAAGTCTTTTGAGTCATACTCTTTTACTTTTCTTAGTGAGAATTACTTGGGGATTTCATTACCCTAAGGGACAATTCCAACCACGCGTACTAGTGGGGTATATTAGGGAGGGAGAGAAAAAGTTGTACCTCAATCCAACCACATTGTAATTGGTGAAGTGTTGGGATGACGTGAAGAGTTGGTCCGAGCCTTTAGTATTTTGCTAAGGTTCCTGACTCACGCTTGTAATGGGTTGGTGTTTACGGTTTGGGCCTCACGGACCAGGTGTATATTGATGACTCCCTAGTAACCATGTTCATCCTAGAATAAAATAATTTGTTGGCCATACCCCCTCTACTAGACTTAGGTTTGTGTTGTCTGAATTGTCTTCTTTGTGTGAAACTAGTGATTGTTTGATTAATTTCACTCAGCCATATCCTTTTCATTGATGATTGCTATGTTTTGAGTCCTTTTCCTTAGTCATCTTGTCAAAAATCAAGTTTAAACCTGTCCAGGGGTGAACCTAACCTCTGAACAGGTGAACTTGACCTTGAACTAGCCTTTTCCAACCTCTTTCAGCCAAATTTGACCAACTTGAGCTCCATAGGGGAACTTTCCCTCTAGTCAGGCGAACTTTCCCTCTGGACAAGCAAACTTTCCCTCTAGACAAGTGAATTTTACCTCTAGACAGGCGAATCTGCCCTTTGGATAGGCTAATTTTCCCTCTGGATAGACAAATTTTCCCTCTGGATAGGTGAATTTGACTTATGGACAAGCAAACTTTCCCTTTGAATAGGCAAACATAACCCTAGGTATTGACTTGACCCTTGACCGGTCAGCCTTATCATCTGTTTCATCATTCAGGACATCGGTTTCATCATTTCGATCACTCGTCTCCCCATTCTGAACATTCGTACACTTGTTTCAGAAGTTCATTTTCCATCCTAAACGTTCATCCCCTCAGTGTGAGCTTCCATTCACCCCTTCAGAGTCCTCGCTCACTTGGTCGTTCTCCACATCTTGGATCTCATTTCTCCCTTTCAGATCACTGTTATTCCATTAAAACCCTATTAAGGTAGTTATCCTAATTGACCTAGGTGTTCATCTATAATCATTATCTATCACAACCAAATTAGGATTTTCATCCATCCTAAGTCGGTCATCCTTGTCGGCCCAATCAATCCACTTCTATCTCAAGTTGGATTCAGTGTTGTTATCATACATCCATCCTTTAGTTGGTTAATCAACACCTAGCATTACCAAGGATCACTCTTGAACTCGGTTTTAGATTCCAATAATTATCATTCATCCTAATCGATCATCATATCATCCAATTTAGGTTTACTAATTGTCTACCAATCAACCCAATCCGATCTCATCAAACAAAATCCACTTCAATCGAATCAAATCAATCCTATCGAGCCACATCCTTGTTAGCTAATCAATCATCAAATCAAATCAATCATTTCATCACCGAGGTCATCCGAGCATCCTAGTCCATCATAACATCTTGCATGCCCCTTTAGACCCAGCCATAAACAAGGAAAATGGCCAAACAACAATCCTAACCAAACATCCCTCAAGATCCAAGCAACACAGTTAATGCCTCACAAGATCCCACTAACGAAACAAATATCCCTCGAGATCCCCATAACAGTACATCATCACAGTCTAATATTGATGGTCAAAACACACCCCCCTGTGGATGAAAACATGGTCATTCAACCTGAAATTACATTTGAGGAACACTTTAGTAACCCTGTCAATGTGCAAATGATAGATCGCCTTCTCAAAAAACATGGGGAAGAAATCTTGGCTCACTTAATTGAAAAAGGTGTCAAGCTGGCATCAGGTATTGACCTATCCAAGTATAGTGGTTCCACACCTAACATACCCCAAGGTTCACAAAACGAACTAGGTAGTTCATACATCCCCAATGTTCCTAGCGTAGATGGTTGGCATCAAGCTAAATTTGGCAACGCCGATCTGTATCTCGTTAGCAATCCCTCACATCCCGTAATCTCAGTCATAGGGGCTCCTCAAACAACTGATCCCAATGATCCTTTTGCCTTTGGAATGCCACAAAACATTCTGCAACCACCACCACTAATGCTAATGACACCACCCCTTTCAAATGCACCTCCTGTTAACACTGGGCACAACACATTTATTGCATTGCCTCCACCTTTTGGGGCCATAAAACTTACCATCTCCTTCCTACGCATCTCCATAGCCTCCCTAATCTAACCTACCACCTCCATTATTGCCACAAGGTACATCCTGACCAAGTGCCCCCTTTGGTACCCAACGACCTCCTTTGCAAAACACCCCTACATTATCTTAGCCTCCCCAACAACAACTTCTATATAACCCAACGATTTCTTCATAACAACCACCATACCAGTCGCAAAGCAATCCATCCCGACCTCCCACTCAAACCATATTCCTGTTCCTCACATCCATTCTATGTTTGCGAGCTGAAACACAATACAACATCTCGCGTCGACCCCCGCAACATCTCACATCACATCATCAACCACCACAACATCATTATTACCATAACCAACAACAATCCCAACAACAACCACCTTATGCATCCTCCCAATAGTCACAACAATACCCTCAGTATCAGCAAGTCAATCCACAACATCACAACCAAGCTCCTCAGCAGCCTACCTCATATTTTTATCAAACAAATATGTACTATACCTCACAACAACAACCCCCGTACCAACAAAATCCCTCAGCTTACCAGCAAGGGATGTCATCATCCCACTACCAAAATCCATACCTCAACATTCTGACGCTCTCTCAGCAGGATCCTTTATCGTCCTACCATCCATATCCATCCAACCCGCCACCAGTCAACTCAGATCAATTAGAAATCAAAGCCACTCTAAAGGATCTTCAAGCTAGGACTGACAAACAATCATTCAAGTTCGAAGACATATGCACGTATCCATTCGATTCCTCCATCTCATGATCCCCTTCCCTAAACATTTTGAAATACCAAAATTCGACAGATATAGAGGGAACAAAGATCCTAAGGCCCACTTGCAGGAGTTTTACTCCCAGTGTTAAGAGGTTATGCACAATGACAACTATCTCTTGCACCCGTTCCCACGAATCCTGACAGGAAATGTCCTCAATGGTTCATGAGCCTTGAATGAGGGTCCATAAAATATTTTGCGGACCTATTAGAAAAATTTGTTTCCTACTTCTCCTTCAATTTGGACGACACTGACACCTTAGATCTCCTCAAAGAGAAACAACGTGAGGGGGAAACCTTTGCTAGCTACCTTCAAAGGTGGCGTGTGCTAGCAAGACAAATGAAGACCCTTCTAAAGGGAAGGACATGGTCACCCTCTTCATGGAGAATTCTCATCCTAACATGGCTCATAATCTTAGGTTACATTATGTCACCACTTTCACGGAGATAGTGGAAAAGGGACCCATCCTTGAACGTGCTGTTGTTGCCAAAGGGCACATCAAGATACATAACCATGATAAAGAAAGGTCATTTGGGGATAAGCCACATTTTTGGTACAAGAACAAGAATGCAATGAATGACGGCATCACTGATACTAAACACATCCAAGTGGCTAATACATCCTAGAGACACAACTATTCGTACCTAATGCCATATTCGTACCATAGGGGGCATCCTGTCGTCCTCAACAGTCAAACCAGAATAGTTAGGGGAACGCTAAACGCCAGTATGCTCAATTAGGAGAACCCTTGAGTGTCGTCTTCAATAAGTTGTTACAGGTCAACTACCCGATCACCTACCCTATCACCAAACCACTTGATGAATCCAAACCTAAACCTACATGGTTTAGGGAAAATGAATATTGTGAGTTCCATAAAATCAAAGGACACACTCTGAATAAGTGTCAAGGTCTCAAAAACTATGTCCAAGATCTTATGGATCGAGGAGATATCAAATTCGACACCAGTCAAGCTTCGTCGTCTAATCCTCAGATGCAGATATACCAAAATGCCTTCCTAAACCATAATTAAGGTGTGAGTACCTCTAACAACAATCCCCAAGACAAGATCACAAATAACATAAGCTATAAGAATGTCCCCCTCAATTATGATGGTATTATTCATTACATTGAGTAGGTAGAACCCCGTGTACCTATGATACATGTCAAAGCCAAAGATACTCAATGTGTTGTTACTACACGATGAGCTCGCATCACTGTCCCTGTGGCCTTCACACCCACCTGGCCAAGTCTTGTAAACTCTAAGTACAACATTCTAGATCACTTAGGGAAGACCCCTACTTCAATCTCAATCTTTGATTTGCTTAAGTCTTCTCCTATACATCAAGAAATCCTCAACAGATCCCTACAGGAAACCCATGTACCTAATGATATCGATCCTACATGATTCCAAGCTTTGGTAGGACACCTAGCTTTATCTTATCAGCTGCACTTCAGTGAGAATGACATGCCAAATATTGATGCCAATCACAACCGCCCCTTGCATATCAAAGTCCTGGTTGCCCATCATAAAATAAAAAAGGGTCTTGGTAGATAATGGCTCTGCCCTCAATCTATGTACTCAGAAATTCATAAAATAGTTGGGGTACACTCAAGAAGATCTAAGTAATCAAATCATCACGATCAAGGCCTATGATAATGCAGAAAGAAATTCTGAAGGAATTATCAGTCTTCCTATCTAGGTTGGACCTATGGTTCAGTCTACTACCTATCATGTCCTTGATCTGGATTTACCATATAATCTCCTCCTTGGCCACCCATGGATGCACGCTATGCAAGTCGTCCCCTCCATGTACCATCAGTGCCTAAAATTCTCATTCAATGGACAAGAGGTCACCATTTATGCTGACCCCCAACCATTTGAATACTGTCGTGCTTTAGAAGTGTCATTTCCCCATTTACATTATTGTACTAGGGTTGAAATGGGGGCATCTTAGTCATCATCCATTAATCCACCCTCCACCACGACAGTCACTCCATCTTCTGTCACCAATCCTATAGTCACAAAAGTCCAGATTATTGATAAGGGGTGTGGTGAATATGAAATGCATACTACGCTTAATGTAGCAACCATGCCACCATCACCACATAAGTACGGTCAACCTTCACATGCTACTCCAAAGGAGGACAAGACTATCACCTTCAGTGCAAAAAAGATTCCTACTACCACCTTCAGGTCCCCTAGTATCAAGATAGATGCACTAGAAGAGGATATAAATCAATGGGTATATCAAGAAGAACCCCAACCAAATCCTCCTCTAAAGGAATATTTTCAAGAAGCATATCCTTGGTCAGCTAAGTTTGCAGAAAAGTACAACTACCAAGGCAGGGGCCTAGGTAAAGAAGAACAAGGGCGGTTGCAACCTATTGATACATCAAAGCTTCCAAAGAACATAAGCATTATATACAACAAAAAGAAGAAAGGCCCTACAACATTGTCTAATGATTCCAATAGTGTTGTTGTGGATGATGGCTCATTGGAAAACATACCTAAGGAGGAATCCATCATATGTGCATACGATGATGTCGATCACACATACCTGTCATCCATGTTTGAATGCCTATCCGTCTGTACCATTAGCCAATCCCTTCGTCACCCTGAGCTTATTGATTGGGACCTACATGATAGTGCACCCATCAATATATATGTGGATACATATGTCAACCTTATGGGATTGGGGGAGGATGAACACTCTAGTCACAAAAATAAGAATAAGAAAAATAAAAAGCGGTCATCTAGTGAAAACCTCCCCGAGGCACTTCCTGACCTTGAAAAAGTAAAAATAAAGAATGCATAGATGATAGTGAAAACCTCAAAGAGGCGTTGGAGGATGGAGATGTTCATCTTCCCCTTGTGGGAACTCAGTTATCTACACAATCGTCCATCCTAATTGAAGAGACTCGAGAAGTTAATCTAGGTACTGCCGAAACTCCTGAGATCACATATGTGGCCAAATCACTCTCAGATCCAGAATATGCAATCATTGTTCAGTTACTCCAAGAGGTTATTTTCGCTTGGTCATATTCAAACATGTTAGGCTTGGACCCCACTTTAGTGGTTCATCATCTAGATGTTCACCCTGATGCCAAGCCTGATAAACAAAAGCTCCACAAGATGCATTCACAGGTTGCATTATTAGTCAAGAAGGAACTGGAGAAGTTACTAGATGCAGGTTTTATCAAACCAATTGACTACTCTAATTGGATCTCCAATATAATATTGGTTGCCAAACCTAATGGAGACATTCAGATCTACACAGACTTCGGGGATCTTAACAGGGCTTGCCCAAAAGACAACTTCCCTCTACCTAATATTGACATGTTGGTCGACCTCACTGCATGACATGAGATGTTATCCCTTATGGATGGTTTCTCTAGTTATAATTAGATCTGAATTACACCTAAGGACCAACACAAGACCGCTTTCACAACACCTTGGGGTACTTTCTATTACAATGTTATGCCCTTTGGTCTCAAAAATGCAGGGGCGACATATCAAAGGGAAATGATGGTCATCTTCCATGACCTCATCCATATCATCATGGAGGATTATGTCAATGACTTGTTAGGAAAATCCAGAACCCGAGAGGAACATCCTACCATCCTAAAAAAGATCTTTGAACGGTTGGAACAGTACAAGTTACAACTAAATCCAAAAAAGTGTCTTCAATGTTACATCAAGAAAATTGTTGGGTTTCATAGTCTCTCAAAGGGGTATTGAGGTTGATCCCGCCAAGGTGAAAGCTATTATGGACATGCCACCCCCGCACAATCTGAAGCAATTAAGAAGTCTTCAAGGGAAGATGCAATCTATCCGTTGGTTCATAGCCCAACTTGCAGATAAGTGTCAGCCATTCACCCATCTTCTGAAGAAAGACTCCACCTTTTGATGGAACCAACAATGTCAGATAGGTTTTGATAAGATCAAAGAATACTTAGCTCATCCACTGATCTTGATGCCACCTATTCCAGGGAAACCCCTCTTGCTTTATATCTTTACCACTTCAGTCGCGCTGGGGGCATTGTTGGCACAACATGATGAATCATCAAAAGAGAGGGCAATCTACTACATCAGTTGGACATTGGTCGGCTATGAATTAAACTACTCTCCCATGGGAAAATCCTACCTCGCAGTAGTCTTCAACACACAGAAACTCTGACATTACATGCTCAACCATCTAGTCAAATTAATTTCTCAAAATTGATCAACTAAAGTATATGTTATCCCAAGCCACTTTAATTAGCCACATGGCCAAGTGGGTCATGCTCCTAAGTGAATTTTACATAGAGTATGTGAAGCGAAAAGCCATAAAGGGACAAGTCATAGCTGATCAGTTGGATGAGGTGCCATTAATAGATGCTTACTCTCTGGTCATTGAATTTCCAGACGAAGAAGTTTACATAGTCATAGAAGCACCAGCTTGGACACTGTATTTTGATGGCTCATATACTCATAATGGATGAAGCACAAGAATTCTATTAGTTACCCCTCAAGGTGACTACATTCCAAAATCATTCAGGATAGCATTCCTGTGTACCAACAACATGGTAGAGTACGAAGCCCTCCTCACCAACCTCCGAATTGCAAAGTAGTGGCACATAACTCACTTGAAAGTCTTTGGTGATTCATTGTTAGTCATCAAACAAGTTAATGATGAATTGTTAACAAAAGATGATAAGTTGTTTCCCTATAAACGTATGGTGGATGATTTCAAGAAATATTTCACCTTCATACAATTTAACCAAATTCCTAGGGTACAGAACAAAGCAGTTGATGCAATGGCCACTATCGGCTCCTTGATTAACATGCCTAAAGATTGAACAAAATGTGAGTTCCTTGTCAAACAACTTTTAACCCTATCGTATGATATTCCTGAGACTGACATGGTGTGCGATCTCAAGGGTCCCGCTTCCCCCTGGTACCAAGACATATATAGCTATCTCCATGATAATATTCTACCCCCAGACCTCACATGAAACCAACAAAAATCCTTTATTCAACCTTCAGCCCGATACTTTATCATTGGTGATACACTTTATCATCGCGGGTATGATGGGATCCTCCTTAGGTGTCTGAATGAGACCGAAGCCCGCATGGCACTAATGGAGGTACATAGTGGTGTTTGTGGAGCTCATTCAAATGGTATGGCCCTAGCTAAAAGGATTCTCTGAGCTAGATATTATTGGCCTACATTAGAGCATGATGCTTGTCAATTTGTGAAGAAATGTCTTCCCTGCCAACAACATGCAAATTTGATTCATGCTCCAACACAAGATCTCCAGCCCCTCCTAGCACTGTGTGTTGGTGTAATTAATATTTAATTACACTTGCATAACTTTACTTAGGTATTATTTATTTCCTAGGTTAATTAATTATCATCTTTATCTTTTGAGCTATCTTGTTGCTCAAGATAAGATTAGGGTTTGGCATCTTTGCTTTTATAAAGCAATCATTATATTGTAATTATTGAATTTCTCAAATAATATTATATTGCACATCTTTTTGCAACCTCTGATTTTTTTGATTTTATTTTCTGTGGAAGGTCTTTTCGGTTTGCAAATCTGATTTTGGTTTCTAACATGGTATTAGAGCTCCAGACCTGCAGCCTGCTTGTTCGTGATATGAAGATATGGCCTTTCAGTGAGTTTCAAATGCAAGGGTTTTCATAGGCATCTTTTTTGCAAGATCTGGGGGTAGCTAATTTTTTGGGACACTTTGGGCTCAAACGGACACTACCATTGCATTTGCAGCGGCCAAAAACCCTAAGATCACCCTTCATTTCATCAATTTTTGAGAAGTTGGTCTTGAAGGAAAAAAAAATTGTCTGAGGGGCCGTACAGCCTCCCCAGCATGCTCCCCGAGGCACGAAAATCAAAAAAAATTGAAAAAATGGTGTTTTTCAGAGTCTGTACGAGCGCCTCTAGTTATAAAGAATTCCACCGCTAGCGTGCCACTGGGAGGCCACTAGGCAGCGCCTTTCCACAGCTGCCACCAGCCTCCACCGCCGGTCTATCGCTGGGTCCCTCCACCAGCCCCTGAGGGCTCCCTGCAATCTGCCCCAGTCCTATGGTGGACTGGGGGCCATGCGCTCGCCCCCGCGGGCCCGCTAACTCCTGCTACTGGTCCTATGGCAAACCAAACCCTCAACCCAACCAACCAGTTTGAATATTTCGGCAAGGAATATTCTGATCGCCAGAGAATATTCTGGCAAGCCAGTCAGCAGAATATTTGGGTGGGTGATCAGCATATTCCGGCAACCTAAAATTTTTCTGCCAAGGGGGGCATTTTTTTGCCCCGACGGCCAAAAAAGACCTCAATTTTAAGCTTGTAAAGGGCTGACGTCAACATGACGTCAACGGCTATTCGACCCTCCTTGCCCCTCCTAACCCTAGTTTTCCCTAAAAGAGCAATTTTTTTCTTTTGGTCATAACTTGGGCATACGGTATTGAAATCGAGCAAACAAGATATCACCAGAAAGCTGGTTCTAAACACTTTTTAGTGGTGCTATTTATTTTTCAATAGTTTACTCTTTATATAAATTTATTGCTGTTTGAATTCTGATGTTTATTTTATGCTTCTGAGCTCATAACTTTTTGCCACGATGTTCGATTTTCGCTATCTTTGCGGCATTGGAAAGGTATTAAGAAGCTCTATGTTGCTGTCATGCACTTTTTCTATATCTATCCCAGGTTGATCACTTAGTCTAGATTTGGCCCGATGGTTTGTTTGGAGATTACTTGGATGTTTTGGCAATTGGGAGGGTGCATCTTGAATCTTTACTTTGGTTTTCAGTAATACATCATTCAATAGTCACTTGCTACTTCATAGATTCCAGGGTTGTTCTCGTTTGGAGTTTTCAAGTGTTCCATGGCATCGGGTCTACTGTTGCTTTATCATGATTCCTTGAGTCAATCAATGACTCTCATTTGGTTTCAGTAGTAAACAGAAGAATCTTTCCTTGCTTGCCAATATCAGGTTCCAGTATTACTCTACAGAGTTCTTCTGGTGCTTCTTTGTAACATGTCATCTCATTGTAGGGGGGGTTTTGTCCCACTGGGTTTTTCCTTCTCTACCTCATTCTTGCATTTGTAAATGGGTACCTGATCAGGCCTACTTGCCGGGACCCATCTTTGATTTCATGCATCTTCTTCTAGTGTTTTAGCTTCTTCCTAAGTTCATCTTAAGGGTGGGTGTTAGAGTAATAGGTTATTCCACTTAATTAATTATATCATATTGGTTAATTAATTAAGTCACTTATTCCTTTAGAACTTGCTTAAGCTAAACTTAGGCACATTAATAATTGATTAATTATTAAGTGTGCACACTAGGGTTTCATTTAGGGTTTCCATTTTAGGGGTTCTTGATCTCCTTCATAAGGATTGATCTCTTTGTAATACTTGATTCTCTTAATGCATTTTTACTTTGAGGTTTACAGAACATCTTCTTTGGTTCTGCATATCTTTTGCATGTGACAGATATCCTTTTGCATGCAGGTGATCCATCTCATTGTAGGGGGGTTTTGTCCCACTGGGTTTTTCCTTCTCTACCTCATTCTTGCATTTGTAAATGGGTACCTGCTCAGGCCTAGTTGCTAGGACTCATATTTGCATAATAATCTGCTTCTCCCTAAGTTGCACTTATGGGGGGGTGTTGGTGTAATTAATATTTAATTACACTTGCATAACTTTACTTAGGTATTATCTATTTCCTAGGTTAACTAATTCTCATCTTTATCTTTTGAGCTATATTGTTGCTCAAGATAAGATTAGGATTTGGCATTTTTTTTTATAAAGCAATCATTATCTTGTAATTATTGAATTTATCGAATAATATTATGTTGCACATCTTTTTGCAACCTCTGCTTTTTCTGATTTTCTCTTCTGTGGAAGGTCTTTTCGGTTTGCAAATCTGATCTTGGTTTCTAACATTGTGGCCCTTCTCTCAATGGGGTTTCAAATTGATTGGCAAGATTTACCCACCATCCTTCGATGGCCATACATTCATAATTTTTGCCACTGAGTACCTCACTAAGTGGGTGGAAGCAATGCCACTCTCATAGATCACCGGTACTCAGATCTCAAAATTCATCCTTTACCATATTCTCTACAGATATGGTATCCCATCCACCATCCTCTCCGATAATGGAAAACCCTTAAAAAACCAAGCCATGAAACACCTCTGCGACACCTTTCATATCCAACATCATTGATCAACACCTTATTACCCCCAGGGTAATGGTCAGGCAGAAGCAACCAATAAGACCCTTATCTGCATCCTCAAAAAGGTTGTCAATAATACTGGTCAAGATTGGCACCTCCATATTCATCCCGCCCTTTTGGGCATATTGCACCTCCATCCATACCGCTACAGGTGCCACTCCCTATTCTTGGGTCTATGGCACTGAAGCCATCTTGCCAATTGAAGTTGAGATCCCATCACTGATAATTTCTCTAAAAAATATTATTAGTGAGGAGGATGCTCATGTTGCATGACTTGCACAGGTGGAGTTACTTGATGAAAAAAGAAGCAAAGCCTACGATCATCTGCAAGAATATCAGAACTGCCTCAAGTGTAACTACAATAAGAAGGTTTTTCCTCGACAGTTCTAGGTGGATGATCTTGTCCTTAAAGAGAATCAACGTACTCAACAAGACCGAGACAAGAAAGGAAAATTTGAAGCAAACTGGTTGGGGCCTTATATCATAACTGCAAAATATGGATTTGGGGCATACAGACTAGCTACTATTGAAGGAGAGCCCCTCGAAGAACCCATAAATATCATGCATCTAAAGAGGTTCTACACCTAAGTCTACTTGGTAATGCCCATTAATCAAAAATCAAAATCAAAATCAAAAAAATCAAAAAAATCAAAAAAATCAAAAAATTAGAAAAATCCAAAAAAATAAATCCAAAAATAGTAAAGAGAAATAAGTTCATCCTATGATGAAAACCATCTTTTGGTGGTTCCTTGGATAAGTACAGGTGGTGAAAACCTGGTAACAAGCATCATCCACAGAGGGCTTAATCATTATCTACTTGGCATCCTAGTTATTTTATGCTTTCATCTGTGTTGTTACCCTCACCCATTCTATCCTTAGCCACTTGATATTTTTTGATTGAGCATTGGACGATCCATCTAGGATTTCCCTCATCCTGATCTTTTCAATATCCCACTCTAAGCTTATGTCATTCGTCTGATCATTGGTCGGTTTGTGTCTTCATATAGCCCCCCCATCATGTCGGTCTCCATCTAGATCTCATCATCCTTAGTTGAACTACGTTGCCCCTGCACTGTCACGTAGGCAAGGTTGATCATTTGATTTTCCCCCGGGGTATTCTGAATATTCCATGTTGGTCATCCATCATTTTCCTTCATCGTCCTCTTTCCACTTTATCCATGGTATTTTCTTGAACTATGAGGGCTCTACGCTTTCACGTAGGCAAGGATAATCTTTGATCAGCCCCCGAGCCCCTAGGTCTGTAGGGTGTGTAAGTCTATGTCCTTGTCTAGTTTGTTCTTCACAAACAAAATCCCCTAGTGTCAAGACATCCGGCTAATGAAAAACATCTTGTGTCAACTAGATCATTCTAGCTTAGCATCCATCATCGGTCTCATCAGGATGCATCCTTCCTAGCAGACCTCATCAATCCCATCCATCCCATTGATCCTATGGCAAAGGATGTTTTGAAATTGATTGTGATCTTTTGATGCTTTTTGATTTTGTTTATCATTTGAGCTCCTATCAGCACTTGTCATGGTTGCCTCGATGCATCATATCATGGTGTGCTTTGAATTGTCAACATAGGGGCATATCTTGATCTTTTATTTGTTGCTCTCTTCTCGGTTGTCCCATGTAGTACCCACCAAGATCCCTGAAGTCTTTTGTTACACTGGGGAATCCTTATGTGTTTGTGGTTATCCCAATACTTGGCCCGACCAAGGTCATTATGACCTTGGGATGTCAGGATATCATTTTTGATCATTGTGTTTGTTTCATGCATTGGATGCCAACTCGCCTTGGTCTTACATATCAGGGTATTCAATATCTTATGCTATAGTAAAAATCAATGCTCCAAAGATGGCAAATTATGTTCTTAATTGCATTGCATCTCATTTCACTACATACACTCTTCATTTAGCCTTCTTCATGACCTAGGACTTGTGATTTAGGTTGTGCAAGGTCTTGACTCTTTTCCCTCTTGATCTTCCTCTCAGGATACTAATGTTTTTTTGATAGGTGCAATATCACACCCACAATACACCTATCACCTATCTGCACTCCCATGCAGGTCCTTACTGACACTTAGGTTTGCATTATAGGAACTCATCTCTCATTCATACTTCATGTTACAATATAGTTTCAATATATTTCATAGTCCATAAGCGGATTAGATTAAGCATCATAGTTTCATTTAACCCATACACATCCATATTAACATTTACATATGCATGATCACCTACCAAAACATATTGTTAGCTACATCCTAATTACAGTTCATACCAAATATTCATATCATCCTACATTATCAACATTAATATATGCATAATCATCCATCCACATAAGCATGAAGTAGAATAAACATGTGCAAAAATAAATCAAATCATACATCCCTATAAGCATGTGATATCATATACATGTGCATAAATAAATCAAATCATCCATTCCCATAAACGTGTGCATACATAAACCAAAGTGTCCATCTACATAAGCATGAAGTAGCATAAACATGTGCAAAAATAAATCAAATCATACATCCACATAAGCATGCGATATCATATACATGTGCATAAAATAAATCAGATCATCCATCCACATAAGCATGCAATACCATATACATATGCATACATAAACTAAATCATCCATCACAAAAAAATAATGCATGGTGTCAATAAGGACTATCCCATATCATAATCAAAATAATACAACGTACATCTTGTCACAAAGTCTCAAGCATAATCCACCACATATCCATCATATATCATCAAATAATGTACAAAATCTAGAGATGTAGAGCACCTCTGATCTCTATCGATAAGTACTAAACACTCCATCCTGTTTCTGTCAAAAAAACCTGGTATCCTTTCATCTGCTCTCTGGCTGCTTTATTGTTAACTACCCATGTCTTATCTTTGAGGAGAGTCTGACACTGGCCCTCTATGTGTTGGAGTCCCTTGATACTCACAGGTGGGAGTCTCCTGGTAACCACCGAGAGGAGAAGGAGTTCGTCGATAGTCACTATACCCTATGGTATGTGTCCCTAATGACTGGGACGGTGTTGGAATCTGAGGTGCCTATTTGATGTAGCATGTTGTGTACTGCACCGGATCTAAAACAACATGCTCATATGCACACTTCCAGTAACTCACCTCCTACATATAATCATCCCGCTGCACAACTAGATGCCTAGCATCTTTCCACTCAAGTCTATACCTGTCCTGATCTCTGCTAATAGCTCTCCGCTCCTGTACCTAGGCATCCTGTGCCATTGTCAGTTGTTGTACCTACTCTTTAGCTCTATCTCTCTCAGCCTCTACAACCTATAACTGTGCCTGTAACCCCTGTACCTCTTCCTATGACTCACCCCCCTCACTATGCACTGCCTGCAGCTGAGCCTGTGTTGTGTCTCGCTCACTCTATAGTGTCTACATCTTTACCTTTGTGACATCTCTCTCCCTATGCATGGCCTATGCTCAAGATTTCACTGCATCCTTATCCCTTTGAAGTTCTGAAAGTCTCAACTCAGCAGAATCTTGCTCCCATTGAAGACTTGACACCTACAACACCGATGCATCTCTCTCTCTCCGAAGAGACTGAACCTCTATCTCTACCACATGCCTCTCACTCTCAGACACCTAAGCACGTGCTTGTAATACATTTTGCTCTACCTCTATAACCTGCACCTGTTCTTGTGTAACATCTCTCTTTGACCGCAACATGCGTATTTCCCTCCTCATCTCCTCCTCTCTCTGTTGCATCAATCCCATATCCCCAATTGTCTGCTCTAAATAGTCCACCTTGTCTCTCAGCTCAGCTCTCTCCTGATGCAAATCTGCTCTCTCTCTCCTTAACTACTCTAGTTGTCCCTATAGACCCTCTATATCTCTGGCAGTCCCTATCCCAGTCTCTGACGGCTCCTGACTTATCCCTCCTCCAATGACCTACCGTATCACCACCTCTGCCACCAAACGGTCTCTCTCCCATCTCACTTCATCTCCCTCCTTATGCTCCCTAGCCACCTCCACTCACAACCTCTCTACCTCTGCCCACAGGTCAATCGCCTCGTCTCGTACCTCATCCCTCTCTCTCATCAATCTCCTCTCCACATCTGACACCAGCATGGCCAAGACTAAGTAATCTCTCTCACCCTGGGTGAGTCGTGCCTGTAGCTCACTCGGCGTTGCCTCTAATCTGACCCGCTCTACCTTTGTTTTCCATAATTGTTGCTTGTTGAGGCGCAGTCTCTCCAGAGTCTCTCTCAACACCACCGTGGGATCCTCTCCTTTGGGAGGTGTTGTCGACAGTGGTCAGATGTCATACACATCGGTGTCAATGTCCATCTCCTATAGATCATACCCCTCACTCTCTGTTGACACCTCCATCTCATTCACATCAATCACCGAGGGGGCTCCCCCTCTCCCTATCATCCTCTCCTACCCTCCACTAGCCTCACCCTCTATCTATCACTGTCACTACTACCCTCCTGTGGCCATGTCTGCCTCCTGTCTCTCCTGTGCTCCACTGGCCTCAACCTCCTCCTCTCTCTCCTTCTACTGACTTCTTGGGAATGCACGTGCCTCTTGGCTCCTCTCTCTCTATACCTCTGGCCCCCTATCCTACTGTGTCGTAGCCCTGGCCTCATCCTCTCCCTCTTCTACTCCATATCTTCCTCAGGCTCTACATCATCGTCTCCTCCTCCTAGCTGCCCTCACTGGCTCTTCAGTTGCTCCAACTGCCTCCTGTCCCTCCCCCTACTGTCCTCCTCTCACCTAACCTCCTCTTTGTTTCCCTCGGGGTACTGATCCCTCCACCCTCAGCCGTCTCTCATCCTTTGATCCGAACCCTAGTGCTCCTTTAATCGACACTATTGGGGTAATCCGTGGTGGTGGATGTCACCTGAACCACTACTGATATCAATCTGTCATCCTTGCATCTCTCTCCCCCTCCCACTTGCCTGGGTATGGCACAAACTATAGTGCCTCCAACTCCTACCACATTGCATCCAGATCCATCTCAGCCCCCCATGGCCACTCTCATGTCAATTGTTGGAACATCACCCGCCCCGTGGGAATATCTTGCCTTACTCCAAACTGCCGCGTCACTCGAGCGGGTTTGTGCAGCTCCACCACAAGCGGACTTCTCCCAATAATATAAAAAACAAGTAAAGAAATAACCATTGTGTGCCTCCTCATCATCCCTCCAGCCCCTGAAGCACCATAGTATATACAGAGGTCATACTATCATCTCCACCTGCACATCATCCAATCACCTCCTCCATACATCCACATTTTTGACATCCCGATATCACAGTATCGCTCCCGCCTCTACCCCCCATCCCTAGGCCATGACCTCTTTGTCATTATGCTCTCCACACGATCGACCTAGCCACCGTGATGTACTCCCAAGTCCAGATTTGTAGCAGTGTGACATGTGTCACACTCAGCACCCTCCGATAACATACCCGGTGCATATCCCGGTACAGCTGTGCCTGCATATAGGCTCCCCATGAAAACTGACCCTCTTGGCCCTTGATGATATGATGAATCACCTCAACAAACCTGAAAGACAAGAATCGACCACTCTGGTCTGGCACCAGGATCCCACTAATCAATCCTGCTAGGTATAATGACAATGTCGGTACCCTGCAAGACAAACATCTATCCACATCCAACTACTGCTATTGAATCTATAGCTCGTCACTACCAAATACAACATGCATAGACTCATCTAGTGCCTCGCCCGCTACCCAGCACTCACTAACCACAAGCCCCGTTATGCAGAGCCTTAGAATCTGCCAAACATCCTCCAGAGTCACTGCCATCTCCCCATTCGATAGATGAAACGTTGATGTCGCCGAGTCCCAGTACTCTATCAAGGCTATCAGCATGACCCTGTGGGCCTTAATCGTCGGATACGATAGCATATGAACTAGTCCTACCTCTGCTAGTTTCTAGTGATCTGCGCCTATAATCGCCGCCATGCATCTCGTCAACACCTCGAACCGTCTATCCCGTGTTTGCAAACTCTCAACATTTGGCATCCATAACATAAATACTCTATTAGTTTCCCCTGGCATCATTTTTGCCCCCTTTTTTAGTTCTTCCCACCTCGAGATTTACCTTCTCAATCCCACTATTTCCCCCCTCTTCCCCTGCCCTTTTATTTTTGGTTGTCTCAACTTCCTGCCTTGGCTTGGGGTGGACCTGCTCGGCTCCACGGGTGGACCTGCCTTGGTGCTCGGGCGAACCTACACAAGCCCCGACGGATCCGCCCAAGCTTGCGGGTGGGCCTCCGTCGAGCTTGGGAAGACCCGCCTGAGCCTAGGCAGACCCACCAGTGCCTGGCTCAAGCGGGTTTGCTTGTATGGGTAGGTCTCTGCCTAGCTCAGGCCTCTACCAAGCTCGGGCGGATTCACCCGTGCCTACCTCAAGCAGACTTTCCAAGCCCGGGTGGACTCACCCGGGCCTGGCTAGGTGGGCCTCTGCCCAGCTCGGGCAAACCCACCTGAGCCTGAGTGCATGTGGTCACAGCAAAAACCGGCCCCCTCCCTCGCCCATGTATAATCCACGCCCCCTCCCCCAAAATCCCCCTTATCCCCTCCCCTAAGCATAAACATCCCCTCCCCCCCAATGTTTTCTTTTTCCTCTAAACCCATTTTTCCTTCCGCCCAACCCAACAAAATCCATGTCTTCTTTTTTGAACAAATTGACCAAAATCACAAAGTGGGGTTTTGAATTAACCTAGAATGGCACGACACACTTGCTGAAGAATCGTCGTCTCTTGTCTGCCTAGTGAATGATGTCAGTATCATACTCCAGCATCGTGTCCTTTCCCTCTTACCCTCTCCTTTTCTTCCTCTCCTCACTTGACAGCTATCCAAATGAGGAGAGATAATTCCTACAATTACCTTTTATAGCTTTTTCCCTCCCTTTTTTATCTTTTAAAATAAAGGGAATTTTTTCCTTTTATTTATTTTTTTCCTCTCAAGTAATTCACTCACCCCTATCTTCCCGGGGCCACCATTTGCACATTGTAAACCCGTTTTCCTCCGTTCAAGCACCAATTTTCTCTATTTTTTGTGCTCTTTCTAATGACATGTACCACTTCATACTTTCAAGAAGTTGCTCGGGGCTCCTTTTCAATCCCTGTCTGTCTTCTCAAGGGGGCATACCCTACCACTCTCTCCCAATCTTCTGTCATAAACCTTCTCTTGTGAGACCGGGGCATTCCCTTTATTTCTCCTCCATTTGGGTAGCTCACACAAACTCTCCCATGCTAGGGCATCTGCTTTCCAGTTGCTTCTTCCATAGAGTTGTCTATATTTTTTTTTCTTCGAAACCCTATTATCCTAATAGTGTTTCAAAGAGGGGAAAAATGTAGACATCTAAATTTGACCACTTCCATATGGTCAAAAGCGTCTCCTTAACCATCCTTTTGCTCATCTACTTCACCCTTTTTGTCAGTATTAATTAAATCACTCATTTAATTGATATTTCGTGTCTTACATAAGGTTTCTAAAGTATTTAATTTAATAAATACTTTTCCCCTCTTTCCTCTCTAAATTAAATAAATAAATCACTTTATTTAATTTAGTCATATTATCTCTTGAAATTTTAAATTTATCTTTAATTCCTCACTTTCTCTCTCATTGTCACATCCTCCAACTTTTGCAAGTTGGTCTCTAATCCCTCTTAACAATCTAACCCTCTTCCTTAATCATAATTAATTTATTATTAAGATGTGCACACCCCTAATCATCATTAGGGTCCCATCCTCCATAATTTCCCACTTGCCTCTAATCTTCATTAATTTGTCTAATCAATCAAATACTTGCACAACCTTAATCACTTAATTAGGTCAAACTAATCCCCATGTCATTTATGGAATGTGTCATAAGTCAACCTTATTAAAGACTTTCTCCTTTTAGAGAAGACACTCTTTTCCCCATGTGAATTTTTAATTCACATTTAATCCCCCAATGCATCTCTTGGAATTTAAAATTCCTTTTCTCATCCCCATGTGGATATTTGAGGAATTTTTAATTCCTCACATGTCCTCTCACCCACATGGGGACAAGGACCTCCTTTATGAGATCTTGTCCAATCCCAAGGTACTATGTAGTACCTCCATGTCATGTACCCTATTTCCACCCCATGTACACATCATCCTTTTCAAGCCACTTCACATGCCACATGTCAAGATGTGAGGGCTTGTGAGTTCTCAACTCACCTTAGCCCTACATCTTGATTTTGGTTGCTCAATCCCAGCCATCCATTTCTCTAGAGAATTCCAAATTCTCTATAAATACCCCCTCTTTTCTCTCATTTTAGGGGAGATCATCCATGCTAGCCAAACTCTTGCAAAAATTTTCCTTGAGCCTTACTTAGCCAATTTTTCATACTTGTATCCATTTTCACTCATCTTTCCATCCTCATCCCATCTTATAGCTTGCATATCTTACCATCCAAGGAGCATACAACATCGAAGATTGAAGGGGCCAACCAAAGGACAACTCAACAAGGTGAAATCTTTCATTTTACTTAGTTTAGTTAATCATTAGGCCAATCTTGAAGTGTAGGGTGTTTTTAGTTATTGTTTTGCACACTTTTTTTTGCTTCTCATTTCCTAACACTTATTTTTTCCCTATCACACCTTGTAATCACTACCTTTCATAGACTTGACTTCATACACACTTCAATGGGAATCTTCATGTACACTCTACCTGTCATCACATTGCTTGTCATCATGTTTTAATCAAAAGAATACATCACATCCAGTCTTCAAAAACATTTCATCTTCAAATTATATCATCTTACACCTTGAAATGTAAAGAGCCTCACTAGAATCAATATCTCAGAATATACTTCACTTCACATGCATTTCAAAAATAAAACCCTCACTACAATTAGCTAATATCAGATAATCAAAATCATACAAACTAAAACAAAACTCCTCAATTTGATACCATCAAACACCATTTATCAATTTGTTCATCTTAAATCAAAGCTCCCATTCTTTTCATACATACTCAAGTCTCATTTCTCTTCTTTGTATTATCTACATACAGGCATGATATTGTTAAATGCTGAACCTTCTCACAGAGCATAAGCCTTCATCAAAATCAACATTATTCAATATCTTCACTTCATATCTCAAAAACTTTCCTCTCAACTCTTCATTTCTATTAATAATCTTCATACCCACACATTTTCATGCAAAAATAAAAAAGATCCTTTCAAGTTGGCACCAATAGTGATTATCAATCCACCTATTCAACTTTGAGTTAATGAAGGCAAAGCAATCAAAAGAAATGCAGTCTCCCATTAAGTTAAAATACTAGAAAGTAACCATTTATTGATTTTAAATGAGAGCCCTTAGATATTCAACACCTACTAGAAGATAATTAAAAGATGAACATTGATCTTCCTTTGAAACATTGAACAACGCTTCCTAACCTGTTAGTTTGGTTGACTAAGGAGAAGGGTCGGTTGATCAATGGCTTAAAAACCCTTAAGAAAGTCACTTTAAAAAGACATTAACTTGCTATATTTCAAGTCACCTTGCTTTTAGATTAAAAAGAAAATGTAATAAGCCTATTTTTACAATACCCTTGATTTTAGAGTTTCAAACTCTTTACATATAAGAACAAACCCTAGGTAACTTCAATTCACCAAATAAATAAGTTTACTATAAACCTCTAAAACAAACAACCTGAAATGAAGCTTTTCTTTCCAAAATACATTACCATGAACTCAATGAATCACAAACACCACAATGCTATCAATGACAAGCATTTTGAGCATAATTGTATTAAGACAACATTCAAACACTTTCTTGAAGATCAATGATTTTCAAATCCAAATTGATCTCCAATCTCCATCAACCTTTGAAAAATAAATAACAAGGGCCTTTTGAAGCATTGTTGAAGCATTATTGTATCAACTCAACTGACACAAACACTTTACCATGAAGCAACTCCTTTGTGCTTTGCAACCTTTGCATGAACCCTTGATATCACATGCACCTTTGAATTTGACGCCCTCTATATGATATCCATTGCCATCAATTACACACCTTTGGCATCAATGAAAAAATAACTCAACATACTTTGTCATTAGAAGTCATCTAGTTGTGGTTGATAGAACAAATCACTTTTGCTACCATAATGTTTGCTAGGTGATTCAAATTTTTTAATGGAATTTAGGATCAATTAGGTTGGTTTTCTTTATTGCTAGATGATCCTTGTGTAACTACAATACCAAGGACTACATGGAATAGCATACTTTCTTGCTATGAAATCATAATAAGGGTGCCACACCCAAGCATATTCCAAACTTGGGACCACAAACCATAGATACTATGAAATTATGTGCTAAAATGTGAGAATAGTAGATGTATTACCACCTCAAAATAATTGTATAGAAGATTTTTTTATTTTTTTAAGGTATATGAAGGGTAATAAAGAAAATAAAATGTCCTTAAGAATGATGCATATAGGACATTTTATTCTAGATAAATTTTCTATGACCCCTAGAATATGGGTGAGGACAAAAAAATGAAGATGGTTGCATTGTGACCAAAAAGAAGAGAAGAAGGTTTCACGCAAATTGTGCCACCACTAAAATGACTTGACACATTAACAAAGAAGGCTACGTGGACCACATCTAGTAGATATCAATTTATAACCAACTAATGGTAAAGTCAACTAATGATGAAGTTGAAGTGATTTGGTAACTTAGCCAAGTCCACCTCACAAAGAGAATGAATAATATCCAAAGGTATAGATGTGGCATAAGTAAATTCAAACATTATAGAAGGAATGACAATAATGGATTCAAAAAACATCAAAAGAAGGAAGAAGTGTATCATTTATATGATATAAATAGGAGATATAGAAGGTATAGGAGACCAACATAAAAATATGTGTGCTTGTTGTCACATAAAAATGGAGTAGTGTCATCAGAGAAGATGAGATAAGTGTAGATCATAAAAAATAGTGATAGCTCACCATCATCAGGAAGATGTTGACTTTTAGACTTTAAACCACAAAAATTGGTAGAGTGGAAAAAAATCATATAATATTCACATGAAGTAATGGATGATGGACCATTCTTAAGATGATCTTTGAATTGGATAGGTAGAAGGTTTATAATATTAAACTCTAAGATAATGGCTAAGATATGCTAAGATAGTCAAGAAGAGGTTTATAGGATCTAAGTTCAAGTTTGGGTGGATAGGAAGGAGTTTGAATAGGTGGAGAAAATTCACAAGGGTGATCCATGGGTGGAGGGGTGGGAGAATATAAATTATATTTCAAGTGAAGATGGTGTAGGAGGATTTGGTCAACTTTAATAACAAGAAGAATTAGGTAAAAAAGAGAAAAAAACTATTGAAACAACGTAGCTTGTTAGATATATGTAGTAACTTAATTTCTCATAGAAAAGAGGTAAAATAAGGTCTCTAGGGGTATGAAAAACCCATTAATCAAGAAAGGAAAATAAATGAGAAGGTAAGACATAAAGACTCTCATTAATGCCTTATTTTTATTATGCCAAGTGCATAAGAGAGACTCTAGGCTCCATGTTATATTAAAATTGAGAGATAAAGGAATGATAAACATTCGAGGAGTGTAAGGAACCAATAGTTAAGGTGCAAAACTAGTCTAAGATAATATCTCTTAATATTATAGGAAATAATGTTTCCAACACATAGTCATCATAGGTATTGTTATCACTTGGATTTTGCACCCTATTGAATTTGAAATTCAACAATCCAGTGTAACATGGGAATGATCTTAAAAGTATGAATACTTGGATAAGATCAAACCTCCAGAAGAGTCTGGTTTCCTATGCTGGTAATATCACCTAAACTACTAATTTTGAAGGAAAAGGGAGAAAGATTAATAATGAAAATGATTAAAACTAAAACTGGTAAATGGTATTCCCTATGGTGATACACCTAATTGACAGGAAATATGAAACAAATAGATCAACATACACTGGAAAACTAATCATAATTTTTTGCATTTACATAACAATTTTTTTTTTAAAGCTTATGCATAAATACTTCATGAAAAGGCTTGATTTGCATATATTTTTAAGAAGGAAAGATGAATTTCACAACTCTAAAAGTTCAAATGCAAACTTAATAAGCACAATTCACAACTTGCATAACCCAAAATAAGAATGAAGGTAAGATGAGACTAACACTGGCTTCCAAGGTAATTACTATATTTCATATCTCCAATTGAGTTACAAAGCATACATAAGTTGAGAAAGGATTGCTAAGAAATCACTAAATCCCCAAATCTGCATAATCAGAACTATCTTCCAAAATGAATAACCAAAAAGATTAAATACAAAAACTCCACCAAACAAGGAGTTTTCAACTTCCTTGGGTCGGATGCAACCATAATGCCTAAAATCTAGCCCCTAGATCTCATCCAAAAAGGCTTTAGAATGTGAGAAAAAGTCAAAAATGACTTAATCTATCAAGATGATTCATAAAACTAACCTCAAAAGGCTTTTAAGAGCAATAAAATCTCCTAGATGCTCTCTAAATGTTTACAACAACCTTATAACTTCCCTAGATGCTTGGCATGTGTTCTCCAACTCCTAATTTGACTAAGCATGATATGAGATATGATATAGGTATTTATTTTGTATTTAAAAGGCAACAAGATAACTTAATGATTTATAACAATATCATCAAATTCACTTGTTTTACAAATAAGCCAATGCAAAAAAAAAGTTACAAGGCATTTAGACTTAGTAAAAAAGGAAAACATCAATGTTATCAATACATTGTATTGCAAAAGGCATACATTATAAAATATAATGGTAAGAATATAAGCCATGGCTTATATTAGTGAATAAAGCCTTTTAAATAAATATTTAAATTAAAGGCAAAAATTCCTTTCCAATTGATGCCTTTAGGGTTTCAAACCTAAAAGAACAAAAGATAAAAGAAAAAAACTTTTCATAGTTTCGTTAGAAGCTTCTTGGAGAAGCTATGCTACCGCCATCATGAGGAAAACCCTAGTTCGAGTCTTGACTAGAAATGTTGTCTTCTATTGATTCTCAAATGGATTTCTGGAGATTGTACATATGGTAGGGCAAGTTTTGTGTTGAATTTGGTTTTTTCCTATTTATTTTGAAGCTTAGTGGGAGCTTATTTGGTTGCGGCCTTGGACAAATTCTAATGGTTTTATATTCATACTTTCCTCTGTCGATTTATGTATTGATATTCCCCTATATTCTAAGGCCGCCATGGAATGGAGTTGGTGTGGTTTGAAGATTTCTCGAAGATAATATTGTCATGGGAATTTGAATGTATCTTCAAAATAAAGCTTGGTAAGTTCTCATCGTTCATTATGTTTGTTTCTCAAGATTCTTGCACCTCCATTCATTGTATTTGATGTAATATACTCAATACTGCCCTTTTCAGATCTCTTCATTTTTTATAGAATCTCAAGAATAAAATGCTTGAGTTCAACTTTTGAGCTTTCTGGATGCCATTTTGCTATGCATGTAAAAGCTACTGCTAACATGAGTTGTGATATTTTCTCATACTTCTTCTGCATGTTTTGGTACATTATTCAGTTATTTCTCTCAAGATTCAGAAACCCTTTACAACTATGGTCATAAAGATGTTTTTGAGTACTTATCTTTTGTCTAGTGGATATTTCCATTGCATACTCCTTACAGATAGTGTTTGCATTGTGAAAGCTACTACTCCATTTAGAAATTGAGGGCTCTTTCCTTTTTTAATCTCTACAAATTTATCTTGAGCTTCTTATATAAGTTTAATGGCTGCCATGAAATTTATTTCTCTATTTTTTCTACTCTCGATATAGAGTTTCCATTTCATTTTTTGAAAAAAGCAAGTTTGCACCAGATTTTTCATTTCTTTGCACTATATTGAGTGCCCATTTACCTACTCATCTTAAGGCAAAAAACTTGACAAAAGAGTTTCTCAGATTGAGGATAAGAGTTTAGAAGAAACTATGAAGATTTTAAACTCCAGGCTGTGGAATTCTTTAATCTCACTGTCATATGGAAGCCCATGATTGTTCCTGACCCCTCCAAAGATT
This sequence comes from Sequoia sempervirens, assembly GCA_007258455.2. Classification (NCBI taxonomy): domain Eukaryota; kingdom Viridiplantae; phylum Streptophyta; class Pinopsida; order Cupressales; family Cupressaceae; genus Sequoia; species Sequoia sempervirens. Next base: position 27,931,161 of record VDFB02358134.1, on the reverse strand, counting down.
GTGAGTGCATCTTCTAATAAGTCACTACCTATAACATTTGTATTGTGGACTATCATTTTTTGTTCCATTATAGGATTGCTACCTTGAAAGTTTAACTGTTCTTTTATAGAATGATCTTGACTTTTCCTTTCAGTACTGTTATCCATCCTATGAAAAGACTGCCAATTGTTAATTGGTCTTGTTTGTCGTTGTCATGTAGACATCTTGAAGTATTTGTGATTTTTCAATTATCATTGCTCTATAAAATTTCCACTGTCACAAGTTGTCTTCAGGCATTACCTTACAGTTACTTTTCAAATTTCACAGTCTTCAAACAATATTCATGACTGTCTTTGCAAAACACTGTTATTTGACTGTTGATCTTTCTTTAATTTTCTTTACAGTTTCAAAAGAAATTTCAAGTACAGTTGTATAAATATGATCATTAAAAGATCTCCTTAGCATTAGAATAAATGCTTTTATGAAAAAGCAATAATATTCATGTATCTGTTACTTTAATTTGTGATTTCATAAATGAGTACATCAACATATATCTGTAAGTTGTTCTATCACCAAAGGTTACTCCATTCTTTAAGCATTCTCATAGGAGCCTATGCATTATCATATGTAATTTATGTTTTTATTACTATCTTTCCATTGTCTTTATGAAATCTACTCCATGTGACTATAATTGATAGCGCTATTGTTCAACTTTTATAACATGTCTACATTCTTAATGATTACCTTGAATAGGTATATTTCACCTATGATAGTGACAAATATTCACTATCATAGGTGAAATATAGTTGTTTGAGGATATCATAGGGAATGAATTAGTTTTCAAAACATAATATTAAAGTATGCTAAGCTCAACCCTTATGGGAGCCACATTTATCCCACATACTTTAATTTAAACATGATTACCTATAGTTGCACATGAAGCAAATAAGTTAGAAAAAAATACATGTTTCATATGTATTTGATGGCCTCGTTACTTTTCTCTGAGAAATTTAAAATGCACACAAGACTTGTTTAATGCAGATCAGGATCAACTTATGCATGTATAGGTAGATGATCATGTATGGTTCATAACCTTCATTGCTTAGAGCATTGCTCTAACAAATTTCTTTGACCATGCGGGAAATAAGGATATCTAGGAGCTAGGAATAGACTAGGACAACTGAACGACAGCCAGCCAAGAAGACTCGACAAATAACCTGTCATTCACAGGCAATGACTGGTTACCTCCCTACATGTTAATCTTTTATATTCATTTACTTATTCATGTACATGTTGATTTTGATTTGTATTGAATAAGCTAGTAGCAGTTAAACTCATGGCTTGTGTGAATTAAATGAAAACTTCATTTAATAAAATAACTTTTTCAGAATAATTTTTTTGTAAAAAATCTTCTTGTGTTTCATGCATTTATAAAAATGTGATGATCTGCAGTTGTGGTCTCTCAAGTTATTTCATTTGTATATATGAATGCAACATAGGGAGGTTAAAAATGTACCATTTTTCTTTCTTCTTTCTCAATGGGCTCTACCTAATTGAGCCATGGGTAAAAATTTGGGTAATAGGTATGAGTCAAGAATATGACATAGAGAATTTTTTTACATATATGGTGTAATGGATCATCATGGCCATTGCACTTATCAAAATGAAGATATCCCTTATGAATAGGACTAGGCTATACAATAATATCAAATGGAAAGGAAAGCATAGTATTACGAACCCCTCGCTTGCACTAGGGAGGGATTTTTGCAAGGTGTACACCCTTGGTCTCCTTTTGTTGTGTAGTGCAACACTCGAGTTCGTGACATGGCTTAACCACCTCCCATGGATTCATTAACTTTGGCAGTTGTATCAGGGATTAAAAGGTTGATATTTTGGTGCAATGACAATCGTTCGTGCAATAGGGTTGAGGTATAATAGGGATATTTTCATGTATAAGAGGAAATAATAGATAAATAATCATAAAAATTGTTGAAATAATATGAGTTGTGGACCCCAAATCTCTAAGGCCTAATATAATCTCTTAAGTGTTAGGGGTTTCAAACCTTGGAAGATTACCACAAACCTATATTTAGATTGGGATACTTAGGACCAATTACTAGGTGGGTTAGACCTCTTTCACTTTTGGCTCTACAAGACCAAAGGGAGTTCCCCTAAGGTGTTAAACTAATTGATGATATACCCTTTCTACATATTATGCCCTTTACATAGAGTATACCAATATTGTTGTGACAATATACTTATGTACGTTGGTTTTAGTATGCAAGGCTCTACACCTATATACAATAGATAATGCTTATCTTGTTCTAGAGTGAGTAATATTTTGGTAATAACACTTATTAGTATCATACATGAAAGTAGGACACAATAACACCACAACTAAAAGAAAATGATTATCGATGTTTTGTTTGTGTTTTGGGTTCAATGAGAAGTGGATTTTAGTAGAGCAGTGGCTTTATCCAATTGGGAAAAAAATTATTTGAGCTCATATAAAATATGTAATTTAACTGAAAGTTCAAGGTGATACCTTAATCAAGACATAAAAAAATACTATGCTTTTCAAAATGCACAAGAAAATGGGCTCTACACATAAATTCAGAAAAATAATAAATGATTAAAACATATTAACTCTACCAAGTAATTCATGATCATACCCTTACATTTCCTTTATTATGCTAAAAAGATACCTTACAAAATATTTACAAGGATTTTAAAATCATTTGGTTAAACAACTCAGCAAAATATATCTAGGAATATATATCATACATAGGGAGACACTCAACTAAGGTTGATTCTACCTTTAATCATTCAATTCACAAGGTTTACAAATGTTTGTTACAAATTTGAGAAAAAAACAAAATCATTACAATGCCAAAATAACTTTACCCAAAGAACAAAAGGATAGAAAGGTTCTAGCAAATAAGATAATAAACAAAAGAACCAAGGAGAAAAGAAGAAATATCAAAAATTTGCTAATTCAAATGCAACTAATCAAACCTCTTCATTAAAAGGTGAAAAACCTAATCTAAGGAGAAGGTCAAGTTTTCTTACTATAAAAGTTTGAGTCATGATGAAAATAAGTGTTTAAAGAAACAAATTGATCACCTTTCACATGATCTTCTAGAAAATAATAACATTAAAGTGTCTAACTCAGTAACCGGGTAAGTGCACCAAGATGGTTCCCAAAAAGGGGGCTTAAGTGGCCACTTTTTTTTTGAAATCAAGAAATGCTGACTTTGGATGTGAAATTGAGGATAGTTATGCTCAAAATTTTGAGATGGAACAAAAACAAGGATCGAAGTGCTCCGAGTCTACTTTCTAAACTACTAATTTATTTTGAAAATGGTTGAGATTAAGGGGTTCAAAAGAGGGATGTACAAAAATTGGTGTTGTTTTTGTTAGAAAAACATAACATAGCAACTCTTGTATGACCTGAGCACGGTGAACTTTTTTGTATTATTTTTAAAATCGATATGGTCAGAAGTTAGCTAATAGCATCTAGTTGTTGCAAAATTTTCCTAATAATTTTTTAATGAATATTTGATTTTTTACTAATTTTCTAAGTGAGCAATTCCTGAAAAGCAAAATTTTGGCTGTGCTCCCTCTACAAATTTTTGAAAATAATTGATTTTTTTTTTTTTTATAAATTTGTAGAATGGAGTCTAGTTTCTAAAAATGTAATTTATTTGAAATTTTGATGAACGGTTAATTTATAACAAAAAAAACACTAAACACTACTTTTTGGGAAAAAAAAGACATACAAACAAAATAAATTATGGATGAAAGGCTTAACATTGCCAAAAAGTGAAAAAAATTACATCATTGGATAGCTAAGAGAGAACCTAACATTACCCATGTTTTCAATTTTTTCAATATTGAACTAGATGCAATCTTGATGGTGAGCACGGACTCGATTATATGAAAAATTGTAGAATTTGCAAAAATACGTCTATGGCCTTGTTGGGAATGCCCTCCAAGCCTTTGGGTTGGTATTCCAAGGAAAATAATTTCAATTTTTTCTTTGTTTTTAACGCGAAATAACATGTGCGCGTTATAACATGAGCGCGTTTTTAAAAAAAATTCATAGGTGGCTAGAAAATTGGTACCCAACTTCATGCACCCGCCCAAACCTAAAGCTTCCTATGAATATATCTATTATGTTGGTTCTACAACTACTTCAACTAATTTTCCCATGCCTTAAAATTGAAAGGGTAAATGCCTATATCCTCTTCCAAGTGCCCAAAATGGGAAACATACAAACTTGCACGAGGCCCTTGAAAATAAGCAATTTTCTATAGTTTTAGGTAGCAACCATGTCTTCTTGTCAGCGTTTTATCATTCTCTAAACCTAAATAATGATGAATCATGTGCATTTCATTCCTAAGGATTATGGGAGGTCATCTAGTTTCATTTATAAATTTAATTATGTGTGGGTTCACATGTGAGGACAAGGAAACCCACAAAAATCTGTTGAAACAAAATACCTAGAGAAGGTGTGCAAATATTTGGGTCATGCAACAAAAGATTATGCATGAAGGAACATTATCAAATTTGATTTGGTGATTGGTAGAAAAATGCATTAATAGAATTTTGGGATTTTTAGGAGGGTACCTATAATTTTTTTATATAGTTTCAAGACTTCACATGCCAACGAGAGAAGAAGGGGAAAAATTCTACAAAGGTGTGAAAGGCACATGGTGATATGAGAAAATTTGAAATCCCATAAATCAAACCTGGAGGGAAATGTGTTTTGGGGATGAAGATGTGTCATAATTTTAGAATTTTGGGGAAAGGATGATTGGGATGAAATTTTTGATGGGGACAAAGGGAGGATGTGGAAGTCCAAAAAATTGACAAACATAAATGACTTAGGATTTTTAAATAGACTTTTAGACTTTGGGGATCAAGGATGTTAATGAATAGTATCAAGGAATGTGAAACTCTAAAACAAAACAACTTAGGGAAATTTTAATCTTCATACTTACGGGATTGGAGATACTTAAATGAGGCATGAGAGTAAGGGAAACCCTAACAACTAGGAAGGTCGACAAACTTGACACTTAACCAATTTTTCAAGGTTTCTAGGTGGGGTTTTAGAAGCAATAGGAAAGACACAATAGGATGTATACCCCCAAAAATTTGACAAAGTCATAAATATGACTTAGTCAAATTATGGGAGGATCATATAAAGGAGTTGGGATTAGTAGGGAAGGTGTGTATGCATGAACAACCCTGGAACTTTGAAACCCCAAAAAACACAACACTTAATCAATTTTGGTTTTCAAAATGGGTATTTAACTAAATCATGAAAAGGGGGGATAATACAACATCCAAATCACATAATTTAAAGAAAGATGAACCATTTAGAATATCTTAGATTGGTTATCAAAAAAGGGTGGATAGGGCCAAATGCACACTTATGAAGCAAAAGAAAGCAAGAATGACACATTAAACTAGGGTGCCAACACAAATGATGCTCAATATTTATTGAAGGAGAAAGTTCAACCAATATGACTTTAAGGAAGTCATGAATGATGCTATCATGCTCAATATTGTCCACAAAAGGTATTTCATCTGAGAAAATGAATTAGGAGGGGAAAAACAATAAAAGAGTCCATCTTTCCAAGAGAAAGGATCAAAAGAAGCGTGCGTGTCTCATCATTAATTAAAGAAGAAGCATTGAACATAGAAATATAGATTATAATAGAATTTTGAGAGTGACATGATGAAGGGGTATTGTTAGGTATAAGAATAGAATCCTCACATGTGATGAAGGAAGATAATGGGTTGTCAACATCCTTTGGAATGTCCAATGATTTTGAACATGTAGCCAAAGGAGGGAGACATGAGAAAAGAAATGGTACCATTATGGACTATGAAAGAGATAGTAAATAAATAATCTCAATAGGATGAGAATTGGGACAAAAGATAATATAACACCTATCAACATAATCTATATCTTACAATGCACTATCTTGATAGGTCACAAAGATAAATATAGTGAATTATTTTATTATAGAAGGGAAGAAATACATAGGATCAATGAAGGTAGAAGGATTATATATACAATAGGGATCTTATGCATGAAATATTTATATGTATCCATGTTATAGATTAGGGTTATATCATCTAGGACATAGGGATAGGAATGAATGAAATGGGATAATAAATCATAGTCTATGACATAGGCATGTAAACAATCCCAAGAAAAATAATTAGCAAAGTATTAGAATACAATTTGTTTTTGAAAGAAAACAAAATGAGAAAGAAAGTGGTTTTGTGTACTAAAATAATAGGTTCACCAAAATGTAAAATATAATTTAATCTTAAATTAAGATTACATTAAATATGAGTTGAATTATAAAATTATTATTTACTATACTTTGGTAAACAAAACTAAGAAACCAAATTAACAAGAAATAGGAATTCAAAATGTACCTAGCTATCAACATGAGTAGTCCACAATCCTAGATTCTATCATGTTGTACATGAACTACCATGTGACACACTATCATATATTTCTTATGTATTCTTGCTTACATATCATCCTAGAAAGTTGAAAGATTCAAATATTTTCTAGATTAAATTTTTTTGCACAATAGGAGACAAAGACAACCATAGTAGAAAACTAGGGGAATACTAGAATATAGAGGAATGATAAAAATGAATCTAAACTAACTAAATCAAACAAAATGTTGAAATGGACAAGGAAAAAACAAGATAGTAACAAACCTCTGTGTGTTTGAATGCTTCAGTACCTATAGCTAGGACAAGAGAAGTGTTTGGGGTTGCTTCAAAGCTTGCAAAGAGTGGTTAAGCCCATATTTTAGCCTTACAATTTTCAGAGTGTTCAAATATAAAATAGAGATTAGTGTGTGTGTGTGTGTGTGTGTGTGTGTGTTTAACCTATGTGCATCTAGGACTAATAAGAAAAATGAAAAGTGAAATAGATCTATAAGACTTAATCATTAGTCTACAAGAAACACTCTAGCATATATATTTGATTGAATAAGAGGATGTAATGATTACTAAGTGATTTTTGAAGAAATATAAAGGGAAATAATAAATAATTAGCTAAAATATTATCTTTAAAATAATAACAATAGATTATTAAACAATAATATCAACATGGTTTAGAAGACAGAAGTGAGCACATTAGGATGTCATTAAAAATTTGGCAAACATGTAGCTCAACAATGAAGGTTTGATCAATAGAGTGCATCATAGAGAGAGACTTGCATGTGTTGGAAAGTTGACATTTTAAAATATTTTTTAAAAAGGTTCATGAGGAAGTCGAAGGGCCACATTTAGATGTAGAAGGCAATTTTTGGACAACTGAGAATTACACCTTGAGCAACTAGGTAGGAAACCAAAGTTCAAAATTTGAAAACTCACGAGATACTATCACATTGCACAAAAACCCATGTGTCACACTTGCTTCTTGGATAATTTACACTAAAAAATTGACAAGTGCTTTTAGGTTAACAAGAAGAAAGGGTAAGTTCATCGACAGGCAGTCCATTTTCTGGTTAACTTTGTTTCTTTGGGCCAGTTCTTGTGTGTTGTGGGTTGCAATGGGAGGTGATAGGGTGAGGACCAAGCCGCATAACTGTGAGGAGTTTCACAGGGACCCCATAGCTTGGTATATTTGTATGGAAGGAGGTTTGGCACTAGTTTTAGAGAATCTTGTGGGCCACGATGAGAGATTGTCGGCCTAGTTTGTTGGTTCGTAGAAGGATAGGCGGGTCACCATGGGTGGCATTTCGTTTGAGGTGGATGAGGAAGTGATTGGTAAGGTGACGTGTAATGTCCATTCTTTTACTTCATGGAAAAATATAATATTATTTTAATTATTTAATATTTTCCTCCAATTGTTTATTCAAAAGGAAATATTATTAATTAAATAATATCATATTTATGTGACTTATTAAATGCAAATTTGAAATTAAGTCACAATTGAAAATTAAAAGAGAAAAGAAATATGAACAATCACTAGGAGTTACAGTTACAAGGAGGAGGAAAATAAAAAAATTGAGAGAGTTCATTTCAGCAGGTTGGATTTTTGGTTTGTGAAACAGGTTTTTGACTAGATATTTTCCAAAACTTTGTGAGGACAGATTTCTCTTCTCACAAGGAATATCAACTTCGGTGTTGGAAGATAAACCTAGGTTGATCACTGACATATCTACTTCATAAACTGTGCTAGTGCTTATTGTGGTAACATGAAGTTTTGGGGTTTGAGCTGAACATGAAACAAACTTCAAATTAAGAGGTTTGTATTAATTTCTGAAGTTATTAGCATTGATTCAGTAATGAGCCGAAGGATTATTACATTAATATTATGGCAGTGTATTACTGATGATCTTGGCATCATATATATAATCTCGGTGTGTTGAAAGAAAGTTAAACAGAAAACAATCAGAGTATCATCCTCGGTTCTTAATCATAAGATTGCATTTTGCTATAAGATATTAAGGTGGTTTGGATTAGGGACATGTTTGTTCAGTAATTGGGAGATTTTCTGTGTTTAAACTTTGAAAATTTATTAAGGCTCAGAACTAGCTGCGGCTCATCCAGAAATTTATTTGTGTCAGCCACTAACTTCTCTTGAAGGAATTTTGGGAAGGCACAAAGTCTTCGACCCAAGTAGTGATAAACAGATGTAGTGGGAAGCTGTAAGCCTATTCGAATTGCCAGGAGCTCCTTAATGCTTGTTGTTGCCTGGGAAAGTGTCGCAGTCTTCAGTCTTCAAATGATGAAGACGTCATGAATCTAGTGGTTGCCGTGTTTTTTTAAATGAAACAGAACGGTGGTAGAACAGAGTTGCCTATGACGGTGTGAAGGACTCTAAAGTTTATTTTTTTCCATCACCAAGCAAGAACTCTTCTGAGAGCACCGAACTTATAAATAGTTGCCACTGTAATTCACGATTCAATTCAAAGACAGAGCCGCTGGTGTATAGAAATTGCTAGATGTAGTCAAAGAGACATAGAAGCCCAAACGCCAAAGATGCCGATATTCATCAAATTATAAGGAGGAATCGATTTTAATAGCAAATGAGGCAAATCCTTGAGTAACCGTCTAATATAGAAGGAGACATGGAGACTTTGTGTGGAGCCGAATTTAACTTAGAATTGAAAATGCTTTTCTTGCAGCTGTTTCTCTTAAGATAACGTGGTATAAATGTGTTGAAAGAACCTGAAAATTTAAAAGGCTTAATGAACACATGACAATCCAATGCTGAAGATTTGAAGTAGTGGACACGTGAGCAGCTTACACGACAAAGGAAATCTTGAATAGCATGCCGTGTGACTTTATGAAAGCTATCGAAATATAATGTGGAGACGTGGAGGTTAGAAGAGATTTAAATTGGGAGGATCGTGTTTTTTAATCTCACTCAGCCAGCCTTTAAAGAATATCATAAGGCGTTCTTCCGAAATTTCATAAGGACCCTGTTATGATTGTGACATGAAAAGCAGAGTCGCCTTGGGAGAGTGGTGAATACTTGGCCGTTTATTTTATCAGAGTTATGAAATAATCTTCAAGTAGGCGGATGCAGAGTGTAGTGTTCGGGTGTTTAATTATTCAACGTTCCTGGGGGAGACTCGACAGTCTAAGTCCCATCGAATTGCTCTTTTGGAAGGCCGATATCATCATAGACCGCAGCACAGAATACAGGGAAGATGATTAATTTTGCTGTGGAAGTTACAAGCAAAAATATGTCGTTGCTCTAGAAGAGGACCACTGCATCTCTCAGGAGTTGCGAACTGGTCAAGGGAGGCATCGCTGATTCTTGAGGAAGACTCAATCTGCTGTTAGAATATTTATTTAAGAAGTTAAAACAAAATTAGAAGGTGGAGCTATTAAGGGAGAACTGAAGGCTGCAAAGAAATTGCATTGTTAAACAGGTCAGAACAAATATCTGTGAATGTTGATTAACAATCATAGATATTTTCTAAGAATTTGTACTGCAAGTGCCTTACTCCATATTTGTATTAAGAAATGCACAATTCCTGTCAATAAATGTGATTTCAATGTGAACTTGGAAGTTATTATGGTTGGAATATATGATTTTCTGTACATGGACTTGTTAAAAATCCTTTAATATCAACGGTGAATAGAGCAATTATCAAACTGTTTGACGAAATGCCTGAAGAATAAATTGGTCAAACTGCAAAAAATTTATGACAAGCAGAGGTAGCATCTTACACGACGAGCCTCTCCAATGCTGGCAAGAAATACAAAAAATATACTAAAATGCAAGACTTGGAGAGTCTCAATGCCTTATTTAAGGGCAATGAGAAGCCGGTTAAAAAGTAGTTGGGTTTTGACCGTGAGGTGCTGTCAAAACCATGGGACAAGGTGTGTCTTGCTATTATGAAATATGTTACATTAGAAGGTAGATACAAGGTGTTTTACTTTTACCATTTGTTTCTGTTAAATTACCTACAACACAAGATGATCCTTAGTTTTCCTTTCTTTTTGCTGACTTCTTTAAAAAATTTGATCAAAAATTCCCATGATGTTGCCACTCTCAACCTTGATACTCCACCTCCCTTGCCATTGCATCGGGGCCTAATCTTTAGGCTCTATCAATTCCATTTGGCCTTGTGCCCTCCCAAACCTATCTCGGCTATTCGTTTGGAGGAACTAGAACCCCCTAACATTGCCCCCGATAATCCTTCCCCTGCCACTTCAGAGGGTCCTAAGAGGAAAATCCCCATATCTGAAAATTAACCTAGTGCTAAGCCTAAGTCTAAACCCCCATAAAAAAAGAAGAAAAGTGTGGTCGGGTTGGCCCAGTCCAAAGCTGCGGCTGAGTTATGTGAGCTAAAAAATAAACCCATCAAGAAGGACAACAGACCCACTACTAAGAAGAAATGGAAAAAATATTCTATGTTCCAAGTGGACTTATCGACTATTGACAACGAAGGAAAAAGTGCCTACGAAAAAGACTCTAAGGGCGACACCATGGTGGCTATGAGATTTGAAGTGGGGACTGAATAAACTAGTGTGAGGAGGTCCCAAAGACTGGTGAAGAACAAAAAGGGAGCTCAGGTGGATGAGATTTCTAGTGATTCAAAGCAGAAGGCAAAAAATACATTATTGAGGAGATGGAAGAAGGTTTCGTGGAGGGCCCTAGTAATTTCTCTGACATGAACCAGATGCTTAAGGATGACTCCAGCCACTCTTCGGATTCCAGAGTTGGCAAGGAAGAGGAGAACTAGAGCAAGAAAGGCAAGGACGAGGACCTTGACTTGCTACAAGAGTGGGTTATTAAATTGGAATGAAAATTCAATAGTCTGGCTCGGTTCACTATTAAAATGATTCACAGATCGACCGTCACACTTTCAAATGTCATCAAGGAGGAAGCAAACAAGACTACTACAGGTGAAGGTCCCAACTAGATTAGGGATGATGTTTTCAACCCCCTCGTCTAGAAATGAGAAAGTGTGGACAGTTAGTGGTTGGGTTTGTGTTGTGTTGGGTTTTCGTTGTTACTGTGTTGTGTTTATGTATTGTTTCTGTTGTTTTTGTTTAAGTCTTTTTTATGATTTTTTGAACTTGGTTCCTTTTTGGCCCTATGGGCTTTTCATGTAAAGGGTACAACACCCTGTAAATGTTGCTTATATTATCAGAAACAAGAAGAATCATAATGCAATGTAAAAATTTGGTATTTTGGTGAAGAAACATACTAAAGCCATGTAAAAATGATCCCTAAATTATGTTATAGGAATTACATTGAAAAAGAAAATTTTGTAAAGTCAAGATTGTAGGATGCAATTTTTGATATTATAATAGGGTGTGCACTAGCCATTTCAAGGAAAGACAAGAAAGAACAATACTTGTATAGAAAACACATGTATATCCATACTGTACAACATTATAAGTTCATTGAGCATAGATGTGTGATAGAATATGAAATATATAAACATGTTAAACAAAAATGTAACATAAATAAATTTATATCAACTAATGAATAAATTGTAGGTGGTGTCAATAGTGTAGAATAGTCTAGGGTTGGAGGGTGGAACAAAAGATAAATCATTGTATAGCCAACCCTCAAGCAAGATATAAGCATATAAAGATGAAAATTCTAGAAAAATATATAAATATAAGATATATTAGAGTTATGTACCATATTAAAAAATCCTAATGTTAATTAAAAGAAACCCTAGAAAGAAATTAGGCTATTTAGGATTGATCAAGTTCACCAAAATATAAAGGAATTACAAATTTTTCTTAGATGTAGTTGAGGCTAATTCAATAAGATGCACACACATTTAAGCACAATTAAGCTAGACTAATTAATGCACTAATTTGTGGGTATACTTTTTTGAATATTTACAATAACTAAAAATAGAAAATAGAGAATAAATGTACTTAGTTCTATGACTGAATAATGCAATTTGGAATGACATTAAAATTTGAACAACATGAGATTTAGAATTGAATATCTTATTTTTTTATTCACTTTAGTATCATAAATATATTATTTTCTCAATGTAGGGTCAAGTCCATGATTTGCATAAATGTTCTATACCTATGGACTTGATTTGGTAATTTGTAGACTCTATTTTTCATGTCACTTGATTAGCCTATGTTCTTTCTACAATTTTATATTTAGAGATTGATAAATATTTAGCAATGCCTTGGAAGGATTGTTGTTAATATCACAAGGGAACATGTCCTAGTAAGTCAAACCCCCCAAAACTTGAGAAAATAATAAAAGAAATTCTCTTCAATAATATGCTATTTAAGAATATCTTGGTAGGATCGCCATTAATTTGGTAAGAGGGCATATAATTTTAGGTTGAACCCAAAAATCTTGAGGAAACAATTGAAGGCGACACTCTTCAATCATTCATATGCTCCCCTAGGATGATCATACAAATCTTTATTCTTTTAGTGCACCAAATCTAAATGTTTAATGCTTTAGAATGAGAGAACATGCTTGACGTTTCTTTCCAATGTATAAATAAATGCATTGAATACCTTTAAATACAAGAACATATCAATTGATTGTGCACATTTGTGTTTAGTTGGACCTTGGAAGCATGTTGTGCATATATGAGGTATAATAAATCTATGATAGGACAAACATATTGGAATATATGTAAACAAAGGAATGAGGTAGGGCATAAGTGTGTAGAGGTCAATGTAAACACATTTATCAATATGACAATGTCTCGAGACATTCTCTTCAAAATGATCAAAAAATTAAATAGAAAATATTATAAATATACACATTTAACTATTATAATGTTAAATTTCAAAATTGAAACTATATAAACATAAATTTATAAATATTTCAATATAAAACATTAATTTTTTAATTTTTTTATCAATTTGTTTTTAAAATTATAATATAATCCTATATATATATGACTTATTGGTAGGTGATATAAAAATCACACCTGTATTTGATCCCTCCTTAGAGCAAGCTCCATCGAAATTCATTGTCCAAATATCACTTTTGGAACTAATAGATGGAAAGTGACCAAAGGAGTCTTGGTGATTGTAGAAGGCAACAAATTAGACACTTTATGTGTGCTAGAGAGTCACAATGAAGTGGGAGTTGCGGTGACAATTGCAAACAGTGACACAAAGCTAGATGAAATTATACCAATGGAAGTGGATGAATCTTCTATCTATTTGGTTGCTGATCTCACCATTGAAGTTCTTATGAGTGATGTTGAACCCGATTCCCCGAGCACTGCTCAGGTAAGGTATGTGTGGGAAAGGGCCCTATGGGATTTGGGAGGTGAGGATTTTGACATGCTAGAAGACTTCGAAAAGGCTAAGAGAGTAACAAAGGCTGAGAATAAGGCCTTTGAATCCCTTATGCCATTAAATATTGAGCCGAAGGATGCTAAAATGTGTCTAAAAAAGACCAAGGCCTATTCCGCATCTTTAAGTAAAACAGTGGAAGTCTTGTCTATGTCAGAACAGACTAAAGTTGCAAAGTGGGCTCTATGGGAGAACCTATAGAAGTTGAAGGAAAAGGAGAAAAAGGTGGATGCAAGGTCAAAAACTCTCAAGGAAAGAGAGAAAATTCTCAAAAATGAGGAAAAGGAAATTACGATAGAGAAGAAGAAGCTTGAGGATTTGGAGGAGAGAGAAAGAGCTTTTGAGGTCAAGACAAAAGAATCCGAAGATATTTTGGATAAAAGAGAGCAGTACTTCTATTGTTGCCAAAGAGCAGGCCTCATTGGTTCGTGTCCAGGAATAGAAGGATGTTACCCTTGCTATAATTTTTGAAGAACAACAGAAATTGAAGGAAGAGTTATGTGATGGAGTTGAAAAGAAGCATCCTACAGATGAAGATAGTAAAAAGCATTCAAACAAAGAAAAAGAAAATGGTCATGTAAATCAAGATGTCTCCTCTGTTGATGATAGAGCAGAGGTTAGTTCCAATAAAGAGGTTGGGACACATCCCAAATCGAAATCAAAGGCAAAGGCACAGGCACAAGTTCACTCTGAGTTGAAAACTTTGTGTGAATCAATGGATTCTAAGGGGATTGTTAAGTACATTGTGGAGCATAGAAAAGATGCAACTGGACTCTGTAGTGAGGTTCCCTTTGCATTAAATTTTGCCATTGACCCATCAAGGTTAGTATTGGAGTCCTTGGAGGGATTTTATCCACCTGAACCAAAGTTGCCTAGTATCTGAGACAAAAAAAGAGACTGGACTTTTTCCAGCACAACATCGTGCCTATATATTATTGTTGGAATCCCTTGTTGTTTTTGTCGATCCTAGTTTGGGTGTTGAACATCCAATTGTGCCCTCCAATATAAAGGAGCAAGCCAAAATGATTTCAAATGAATGGAAGTCCAAGATAGACCTTGAGGGAGATAATGGAAATTCTTTGGAGGCTCTTCATTTTGAAAATGAAGCTTTTGCAACTAACATGCAGCATGAACGAGTAGAGTGGCTTGAGAGTATTTGAAGAGAGCAAACAAATCTCATTTGAGATAGTGAACTTCACAAAGTGATTAGAACACCTTTGTTCCAGATCTAATAGAGTTGGCAATTGAGGAGCGATTGCGTAATGCAGCTCACAAACCTCATTTGTTTAGTCATGTTCTAGTTGTGGGGGAGGAAATGGAAAACTTAAAATCCAGAGGTTATTAAATCCGACGTGCTTTGGAGGAGACTCATCCAAAGCTTTCTTGAACAAAATTTGGCGAAGATAAAGTCTTCATTGGGGCTCATGTAACATTACAAGTAGAAATGCAAGGGAAATCATGGCTGTACCAGTTGGACTTCAAGTGGGAGATTGTTGAGAATGTGAAGCCCAATGGTCACATGACCTTTCACCTTCTTCCGTCTCTTTATTTGATGAATGTCTCTTCATATTTGAAGAGCATAACAACCATGTATGTAATTGATTTATAGATAATAGAAGATGTTCCCTGCTTTCATGTAGATGTAATCTTATATAATAAACCACGTAATCGCTATGTTATGTCTATCTGTTTTCTTTTTCATTTTACAATTATGTTCTATTTGCTTGTTTAATACTCAACAATATGATGCCATTGGGTCAAAAATTCGAAATGATTCAGCTTCCTTAGGCAGTACAGCCAAAAGCAAAGTCGTACGAAACACGATGAGAGAACAATTAGTTTGTGAGGCCCGAGGCCGTAAATTTCAAAGCGACATTAATGGCAGCATTCAGGGATGCGATCCAACAAAATCGATAATTGTGTATTATATTATTTAAAAATAAATCAAATAAACTCCTCACTGTAAAATCCCGGGGATGGAACGAAACAGAGTTCCAGAGAAGGTTTTGTGGAAGAGATGGCGAATTCATCTGAGTCCCAGATTCACCGGTACAACACACGCTACAGACAACGCCAACAGCAACAGCTTGCAGAAACAGCACAGGAGAATTTGCAGAATATGAGACTTGCACCGCAAGAAGAAGAAGATTCCATTCAATGGTCTGAACAGCAGGCAAATGTATTGAGCGTCATCTCGGAGGGACGTTCTGTGTTTTTCACAGGAGCCGCTGGAACGGGCAAGACTTTCTTGCTTCGCCGCGCCATAACGATTCTTAAACATTTACACGGAGATGAATTTGTATTTGTCACGGCTTCCACTGGAATCGCCGCCGCCTCTGTCAACGGAACTACGCTGCACTCGTTTGCTGGGATCGGGTGCGCTTCAGAAGACGCTGAGGGATTGCTCTTTGCTTTGTATAAAATGCGCGATGCGAAATTGCGGTGGAAAACAGCAAAAGCTCTGGTAATTGACGAGATAAATATGATACATGGAGAGCTTTTTGAGAAACTGAACTACATCGCCAAAAAATTGAGGAAACAGCCAGATCTGGAGTTTGGCGGTTTACAGCTGGTGGTTTCAGGCGATTTCTTCCAGCTTTGTCCCGTAGATGCACCAAATATCCATAAACTTTTCACCTTTCAGGCGGATTGTTGGGATAAATGCTTCGAAATCCAGATTGAGCTAACAGAGATTTTTAGGCAGGCAGATTCCGAATTCAAGCTAATGCTGAATGGAATCCGAAGAGGCGTCTGCAGTGATCAAAGTATTGAGATGCTCAGAGCACGGCAGGGCCTGCCAAATGAAGAGGGCTTAACTCACACAAAATTGTATTTTCTAAAAGTTGATGCAGAGAGGGAAAATAAATATCAGTTGAAGGCCATGGAGGCGCTCGGTAAGGAAATGTTCACATTTCATGCTCAGGACGAGGACAATGGTTCTGAGCCTGTGAAATCTCAGATCAAGAGGCTTATTGCAGTGAAGAAGCTTAAGCTCTGCGTTGAGGCTGAAGTCATGCTTATTTATAATCTAGACACGAAAAGAGGGCTGGTGAACGGAACAAGGGGCAGAGTTTTAGGATTTCAGCATACAAACGAAAGCCCTGATATTAGCCCTGGAAATGTCTGGCCAGTTGTTCAATTTGAAGGCGTTTGTTCGTCTGTACACACTGTGACGCCTCGCTCGTGGGATGTATTTGATGAGAACGGAAATGTTATAGCAGGAGCTAAGAGAATTCAGGTGCCGCTAATTTTAGCTTGGGCTTTGAGCGCATACAAGTGCCAGGGTTTGACAGTGGAAAGAGTGGAAACAGATCTTTCCACTTCTTGTTCCTATGGTCTGGTATACTTAGTGCTCTCAAGATTGAAGACTTTGGAGGGGCTTCGGCTTACAGGATTTCATCCCTCCGCTGTGAAGGCACACCCTGCTGTTATCCAATTCTATGACAAACTCGGTAGGAATGGGATTGAATAAGTCTTTTGTTCATTGTTAGAAATTTAGAACGGTATGAAGTCCATTTTGTTGAATATACGTCCTAAAACAGTTTTTCTGTAGGTAAATTTGTATAAACCAGAAATAGCAGGCAGCAGTGGTTTTAACAGAAACAAGGCAAATATGGAGCATTGCTGTTTTACTTTTGCCAATGTTTTTGGATTCATTTGGAACTGTTTTCTTAAAAACCTGTACAAGTGTGATTCTAAATTATATTCCTTACATTCATCATCAAGATATCATTTGGATGAGGAGGAGATCTTTAAGCTATGTCTGCAGTCTTTTTTTTTCTGTAATAATGGATATACGATCCAGAACACTGATGGAAACTAAACTTACACAATCTTTTCAGAAGCTATTCACTGACTATTTTTATTTTCACTGTATCATTTCTGTGATCCAAAAAAATGATACAATCTAAACTTACACAGATTTTCCAGGAAGTCCTGCTAACTGGTCTTATTTTCATGTGCATGTGATGTTTTAATTGAAAACGACCATGGCTGCAAGCCTGCAGCAGGCTGATTCTCCTTTTCAAGCTTTCTTATGTTGGTTTTCTAATTCAGAAATTGGTCCTGTCAAATTTTTATTTTGAAGAAACGAATTTTCCTGCTCTGAATATAGCTGGAACTTGACATTGTACAGTAAATCTTACCACAATTGGCAATGACCAGAGAACACAGAAAATCAACTGCTGTCTATATCATTAATAATGTTGTACGCGCCATAATCTAGGGGACATTAATGGTGCGGCGCGATTTCAACAGTCTGGGTACAGCACGAGAGGACGCGCATATCGTCTTTTTATGTGTAAACTAGAAGCATAAATTTGATGGCTGTATGGCTGTATATTTGTATTTATTATTGTAATGTCCAAAATTTGTATATATATATATATATATATATATATATATATATATATATATATATATTCAAATAGAAAAAAAATTATTTAAATTTATTTAAAAATCTTGGAAATTCTTTTTATTCATTTCATTATGTTAAATTTATTTGGAAATCTTTTAGTATTCATTTTAGTATTACTAAATTTTATTTTTTTTCCACCATGTCTATTATGTCTTCATTTTAATTTTACATTACAATGTTCAAAAGTATACTAAATAATCTTGACATTTTTTTTCTATTAATTATTAAGTTTATATTTTTAATTTTGTTGTCTTAGGGTTTTTTATTTTCAATTTGTTATTATTTTTATCTCTTAGATATTATCAAAGGTAATGGAGATAATCTCATGACTACAATTTTATCTCAAGTAATGTAAAAATTTGTTTGTGCTTTTGTTCATCTTTATGACTATTTAAATTTGTGATAACATGTTTTTTTAGTCAATGATTCTATACTCAAGAATCAAACTATACATTTTTGTCATTAATCTTTTTGGAGCCACTTTGGAGAGAGAGAGAGGGGGGGTTGAGTAGTGATGTTGAAGGGTTTGTACAATGAATCTCGAATCTTTTGCGCCATAGCTCTCGCTTCTCTCTCAACACAATCTAAATATTGTGTTACTCTCTTTGGTTCACAATATATGCATGTTGGAACATCTACTACTCTTGGATTAAGAGTTGGCTATCTCCATTTCTTTATGAGTTTTTTGTTCTTAAGTTGTGAATATTGTGATATTGTTGTTATTAATATTGTAATTTTTTTATATGTCTTTTCTTTTGGTTTCCTCTCCTAACAGATTTCCTTTCATTGTAGCTCCTCATTTCCTCTTGAGGCAACAATATCAAACTCTCATTTATTATACTTGCTAGTTATTTATGTCATTTTATAGTTATATTTCTCTTGGGAATATCTAGTGATTTATTTCTAAATTTATTTTTCATTCATAGTAGAATAATAATGTATGTATACTTGATTTATTCATTTTTCATAGTCATTTATATTACTACTCTACACATAGGATAAGAGCACACATACCATTCATTTTTATTGACTACATGTGAACATCAAAAGATCAAAATAGAGGCTTTGACCACTTTAGCAAGTTTTTATGTAGTCACTTTTCTTTCACTGCTCTGGGCATAACTGGTTTTGTGAGATCTATTCTCAAAGTTCCTTTCTAAATTTTTTGTTATTTAAATTAATTTAATATAGTTTTAGTTAATTTATATTGTTTAGATCATCTATGTTTTCTTTGTAGTATTCTTGTTATTGCCATTATATATTTTATTACTATTTTATAGGTGTTCATTATCATTTTCATAGTCATTTATATTATTGATCTACACATAGGGTAAGAGCACATATACAATCCATTTTTTATTGACTACATATGAACGTTAGAATATCAAAATAGCGGTTTGATCACTTTGGAAAGTTTTATATATTCACATTTCTTTCTTTGTTCTAGATACATGTGGTTCTATGAGCTATATTCTTTTGAGTTTAACCTATTGTTAATGTTCTATACTTTTTCCCTCTTATAAATATTTTTTAATTTAATTTATTTTAAAAAGTTTTAGTTATTTCATATTGTGTAGACCATTATGTTTTTTTTGCTAGTTTCTTTGTAGCATTCTCGTTGTCATAATTTTGTATTGTGTTATTATTTTTACATATTTTCATTTGTTGTACATTTTTTTAGTTTGCTACACATAATGAACATTTCCACAACAATATATAGACACAACCACCCTATAGTAAAGTTAAATTTTGTCATGTTTAGTATTTTTTTTCTATTATTTGTCCTTAGTCTAATATATGGTTTTTAGTCTCTTAACCAAGTCTTGTTTTTCTATTTTTATATATTTTAAAATAAATCTATAGTATTATCACAGGAAAATAAGCATACTTTATGTCAGCGAAATATGCTTAGATAAAGTTCAACATGTTTGTCCCTCTATATTAGACATCTCTCAATAATATTATTTAGAAATAGAAGAGAACAAAAACATTAAATTTATAAAAATGATTAATTATACAACACTTCATTTTGGTGAACTTGGCATGAACACTTATTTACTTTTGTTGTTATAATGTGTGACATCCCAAAACTATTAACCCAAAATTACCACTGATTTTTTTTTTTAAATCTTTATTGCATGTCTATTCAATTATATACTCAAGTACTTCTATCCATATGAGATAGGCATCCATCCATCTCGGACAAGCATCCAACCATATGGGTTAGAAATCTACCAAAAATGGGGTAGGAGTTCACCTATCCAGCCGAGATAGGCATCTACACAATTGGGGTAGGCATCTATCTATAAAGATAGGAATATGTTATGACCAAAGACTTAGACTCATCCGGACCATTTGGGTCCTCAGTCTCTCTCTAAAGACTACACTCCCATAATCAAGTGCACCAAGGTTAACATCTTTGCGAGTATACAAAATAAATAATTATCTTGAGTTGTCACTCAGAATTCAACCTAAAGCCTCATGGAGTCAAGTGAATCCATCTGGGATTCCTTTTAAGTATAGAAAGAACTAATTTTATCTTAATCCTTATGATAGAGATTTTAATCTTTCTCCTAATGAAGCAATTCTCTTGAACTATTAATTCTTCTATAATAAATTGAATTAGCATGATCTTTATTAGACATGCCTAGAACTTTACAACCAAAGCATAGCTAACGACACACCACAAACCCCAAATTTTGACCACAACATATGACTAACTCAAATAGGTTTTTTTCCAAAACAATCACGAGAGAACATGACCTAAGGTCCAAACCTATGCCTCGGGGGCTCATCTCTAATGGCCTTGCCTAGGTGAAGTGTAGAGGCTTTGTAGTTCAACAACTGGACTTAAATTAGCACATACCTTGGTGGCCAACAATGATTACCTCAATTAGGTTCAACTTTCTCATAAATAATATGACATTAAAACAATCATATAAGTGTCTGAGTAGGTATGTGCAACCCTTTCTACAGTCCAATATCCCTAAACAAATTTTCATCGATTGCCACCCACTCAAGTGAAATAGAGTGACCTAATTAAAAAAGAAAAACTAAATAAGCATACTCCAAAGAAGTATTGTTATTATGCTAGATTGTCCTAATCACATTAAACTCATAATTTTTGAATTAAGATATCATTTAAACTCATCATATGAATATTATTGTCTTGATTTGGTATAAAACAAAAAAAATATGTTTCTACACATCTCTAGTTTGCACACGATCACATTCCATAGCCTTTTAGATTATCAAGTAACTTTAAGAGCTCTAATACTATGTAAAAGTCACACGAGAAACTCAAGTAGTTAGGATCACTTCCAAAATCTAAAATAACCTTCCACAAAATAGTATCAAGGAATGAATTCTTGATTAAAATATGCAACATGATAAAATGATACATAATGTAAATAAGGAGCTAAGGAACCACACTTTATAGGCACAAAAAATAAATAATTTAAAAGTACCTTAAGAAAACTTAGATTTGGATAGTAACTAGTTAGATTTAATAAACCTTATTCACATTAACATCCGCCCTCACGTGCAACATAGAGAGGAACAAACAAATATAAATGAATTCAAATATGGGTCTTGAAAAAAATCCATGTTAGTTATCCATGCACAACTAGAGTAAAGGAGAAAAACTTGTAGGAAAACCCCCTCTCCCAAAGAGAGAAAAGATGAAAATAAACATTCCACAATATAATGAGGTGTAACTAATATATGAACTTACAAAGACTCATGAAGAACAATATCGAAAGAAAAATATGATGTGATAGAAAATGTGTTATAATTTTTATCAAAGAGGAAGTGTGTTCTAAAAATTATAAGATGGGACTCATAAAAGAGTCTAAAATACATATCAATAAGTCATCTCACAAAGTTGGATTTGAAAGACTATAATGATCACATTGAACTAACTTGCTAGAAAATGAAACAACATTAAACTTTGAAGAAGTGGGAATTGGGAGAGCCTCAATCAATATTTATGTATTATGAATCAATGAATTTCAAGGATCAACAACTATCATTGTAAAAAGAGAAGAAGAATCTAAAGAAACCTCATCATCATCATCATCATCATCATCATAATCATCATCTAGATATGCAAATCTTTCTAAAGAAGCAAAGTCATTATTAGTATTGTAGTCATATGGTATATTATTTGAATCATCATGAGGTGCATGAAATTCGAGAAAGGGATCATCTAGGAATGGTTGAGTATCAATAACTTTTTCACATGTAAACTAATGAATCCCATGACATGTTCATTTTTAGCATTTCAAAAATACTATGAAAAATATTTGTGGAGGAAACAAGACCATATAAATTTGGTAAAATATGATGCCAACATGAATGATTTAGATACCATCTCTTCGTTGTTTATAATTTCCGATTTGCTAGATGATTATTAAAAGTTTAAAAAAAAAACCATAGTGAACTAAGATAGATCAATAAATTACATTAACATGAAACACTCAATAGAAATTATGAGCTCCCCAATATGGTGAATAATTTAAATGATGTCGAGCCCAAGAAAAATCAACCTCTAAGTTCAACAATTTTTACCGAAGATAGTTAAGCACAAAAATCACTCCAAACACAAATTTTGATGTCTAAGACAAAATTTGAAAATTTGGCATGGATAGATTTGTCGTGCTCAAAAGAAAAATTCTATAAAAATTCAAAAATCTAACATTGTGGGTGAAGGATATGGCTTGGAAAATATTATAATAAAATTCAATTTTTAAACTAAAATATTAGGGAAATATGATAAAATTTAGGAAAAACCACCTCACGTCAAAGTGCTTATAACCAACTTTCTAACACCTATAAGAATTCAAAATTTTGATATCTTAACGAAATTTTTTGGCTTCTAAAAAAATTTCTTTATCAATGGAAGATAGGGTCCCCTTCATTATTAAGGTAGCAGGATCTAGTGGTGTCACTCCCTTGGCAATATTGAGGTAAGTATTTTGTGTCACGTATGTCTAGGTGAAGTGAGAAATAGGTGGTCAAAATGGTGAAGGAAGTTGGAAAAAATAATTGGAGTCACAATATCAAGTGGAGAAGCTAGTTGAGTGGTGATGTGAGAATAGTAGCTCCTATGCACTAGTAGGGGAATAAGCCTCCTTATTGTGGGAAAAACACCCACCAAGGCCCACCTATGACTAGTTGCTAAAATAAAATCCATTAGTAGTTAAAAGATATTTTTTATTAAAACCAAAACCTATACCTACTTACACCAATTATGTAGGAGTGATACAAAATAGTACCCAGTGATGTATGAGAATTTGTAGAGAATATTCTCACATAGATTGATGATGTGACAAATAATACAAATTGTCTACATTCTATATGATTATATAGAACTTTTTATGAAATTTTTGAAAAATCCAAAAATGGCTGAAAATAAGAAATTTACAAACCTCTAAGTGATATATACAAAAATATAGGTTTTTCAACCTTCTAGACTCAATGGTTAAATATATTTTTCCTAAAAATACACCCCAAAAAAATTCTTACCAAAATTGCTCTTATATTTGAGAAGTAACTTACATATTTGAAGCTTTGAGACTATGTAAGAGCTACAATACCATGTAAGAGATATAATATTATGTAAGAGTTCAACAATAGACTCAAGCAATTAGGATTACCTATAAAACTAGAAATAACCTTCGTTAAGAGAGAATCAAGTAATGAATGCTTGATTGATGTAAAATAATATAATGATACATATTTGTATATGAGGATCCTTATATCTGTAATGTGAAGAGATGCGACAATAATGGATTATGACAAGTTTCACAATCATATGACATGAGACACAAAAGTAAATAACCTAAAAGCCCTAAGTAAACTTAATTAAGTGTAAATAGGACCTAGATGGGATCCAATTAGGTAATATACTCCATTTATACCAATAAAAACCTTCAAAAAGGGACACATCAACATAAGGAAGTGTATTTGCTAGATTTTTGGAGCCACCAATGTTGATCCATATAGGCATTAAAAAAGGAATGGGATTTTGAATGGAAATGGAATGAGTTATCAAATGATATTCATCATCTACAGGTAGTGGACACATAGAGAATGTTATTTATTATGCAACATTTTGAAAACATTAGATCAAAAACATCTAATGGTTAGTGCAATATAGTGAGGGTATGAAAGCTCAAGTTATGTCATTCATTAATACTGGACATGTCAACATAATGTGGGCCTAGGGATCATGCTTTATTTATGTGGAAGGGATGATGATGCAATGATAGGCCTTGAAGAGTGATGACATGGTAAAATCACTAGTAATTAGCACACACTAAAGAGATATTAGGGCTTGTCGAGCTTTCACAGTCTTGCAAATTGTAAGCTTTAAAACTACATGATGAAAGGTGGTACAGGAAATCAACGGTTGGCACATGGTGATATTGTCAAAGTAGGTAAAAAATATTGTTGCTCCATTGGTTTCAAAAAGATGAGTTGGAAAAAGGTGGGCCCCAAGATCCCATGTATTTCAGACACAATAAATGAAATCAACATGATATCACAAGTGGGTGACCCCATAGAAGGGTTTTCCAACTAGATGATGTGACCAAATGATTGGCTCACACATGTTGAATAGAAAGAATTCCATCTTTTTAGAGTAATATTGTACCAATCACATGATCAAATATCATGGAAAAGGGATCCAATGGTAGAGCTTGATAGTTTTTAGTGTTGTGCCATTGGATTGGAAACAACCAAGTCAATATTGGTTGTAGATCCAATATTTTTTCCCTTCCCTTTTCTATCTCCAAAAATGGTTCTTAGATTCTTGGAAGCCTATCATCATGGAAAATATCAAACTCTTCCCTTTTTTCAAGTGTTTCTTCATTATGTTTTTTGACTCATCAAAGGACAATAATTTGGTCCTCAAAAATGACTTGTGGGTGTGGGGAGAGCACTCTCTCTCTATTCAGCCTTGGACTCCTTCCTTTGACCCCTTTCTAAATATAGTGCTAGATTTGTGTGGGTTTTTATTTCAAATATCCATCTCTCATTTTTTTAAGATTCTTTCTATGAAGCCATAGGAAACTGTATTGATCACTTCTTGAAGGATGACTCTACCAATTCCTACATGCATCATTCAATGTTTTCTTGCATTTTAATGGATATTGAAATAACCAAGCCTCTTCATGGGGATGTGGTTTTGATCATATGGGATAGGTTTTGGACAAATTATTTACTATGAGGGCCTACCCTTTTGATAAAAATAATATTTTACCATCAATCACTTGGTTGTTAAGTGTCCACTCTCCTAATGAAAGGGTATAACAGTGGAAGAATGCATGTGAAAATCACTTAACTATTCATGACTCCAACTCTTTAGTTGGTCATTCCTCTCAAGGTGATGTGTTTTCTCATGATGTTAGATCTCTTCAAAATTGTATGACTAGTGAGTGTCACTCCTACTACACCATTGGCTCATATTGGTAAGTCTCAACCATATTCTACTTCAGTTACTTATCTTGTTATGCCTTTGGATTTAGATTTACTTCAATTCACTCATGCGGATTTCATTTAATACTTGGCTGCTCTACCTCATCGTTCCATTTCTCCTAATACACACATAGATGGACCTATGTGGAGGAATCCACATGCTTATCCTTTCTCTAAGGACATGGATGATAGTATTTTTTGTATTGTTGTACAAAAATGGAAGAAAGGTCTTTTGAAATCTATCCCAATCTCATACTATAGTGAAAGATATGAGATCAAATAGAGTTTTTTCTAGCATTTTCTAGGTTGGATCTCAAGGGTTCCTATTGGTTCTTGTTTTTGGCTCAAGTTGTGCTTGATAGCTTGGATAAAGTTACATCTCTCTATATTTCATTTTTATGGGTTTTTTGGTTTGTCCCATACCAATTGGTACTTATTCCATTTTTTGTTGGTTTTTTCAAAACCTACATTTACCAATATACAAAAAATAAAATCAAAAAGTGTTAGGATCTAGGTGAGATCAAAATAATGTATAGGAAATTTTTTTGATAGTGACAACCAATTTTTTTGAAGAGGACATGTGGATGATTTTGAAAGTCTCAAAATAAAGTGAAAGAGTTGCAAAGCCATAGGATCAAAATGACATGGATGACCTAATGGATCATACAAGAAAAATGGGGAATGACACATCTTGTTGATAGGTTACATGTGTTTTTGGATGAAATAGACTCTAACAATCTATGAGTGCTAAGGATATTAATAAGATAACATAGATCACTATGAATGAGATCATGAGACAAAGTCACCATAAAAGGGTGATAATTGATTTCATTAACTTTCAAGATCAATATACATTGAGCATTGTGAATAGAGGGAGAAAAAGCACATGAGCATATACCAAATGCATATGCCACTATGAAAATGAATAAATCTCATGTAAGGAAACAAGAATAAATAAATAGAGCTCAAACAAGGTTTATGGACCAAGAGAAAATATCTCTAATTGATTATCATTGATGTCACAAACTAAATCACATGGTGATGGGGAGATGGGGATCAAATCAAGTCCATAAAAGAAAAATATATCTTGAATGAGTTATGAATAGGGCCACAAACAATTTCAAATGGTTTGATTGAGGTGGAAGTAAAAAATATGGGTCGAGAGATATTTATATGGTCGAAATTATATAGTTGGAGCTACAATACCTAGGACAAATATATGTTAAGTTTAATGAGGATAAATTATTTTTTCCTTGCTCTTTATTTTAATCCTTGGAGAATATAATAGTTGTTACCACTGTTGGTAGTACAAAGCCTAAGATGGGTACCATTGTTTCTATTTTCCTCACAAAAATATATGGACAAGGGTTTTAAGGATCCGTTGCATGTTGAAGGTAGACTCAAGGAAAAATATGGTTAGAAAAAAGGGGATAAGGATAGCTCTAAGTGAAAGGGATGGTCTTAAATACATAGTAAGAGAAGAGTGAAATGTTAGAACTATAGAAAGTAGGATGTTATCAAAAAATATAGAAACAATAAGACTTCTGAAGATTTATCTGATAATAAACATGACTTTTTTTTTATTTCTAATAGCATTTGTGGTGATTACTCATAATTGATTGATTTAGGTGCTTCATATCACATGATTTCTCACTTGGAGTGGCTCTCATGGTGGTGAGGTGTTTCTTAGTAACAATAATTCACTTTGACTTGTTAGCAAAGGGAAGGTAAATCTTGTGTTCAATATGAGAATGAACTTTTCTCATAGATCTATTGCACATTCCATGATTTTCACAAAAAAATTACTTTCAATTTTAAAATGAATCATGTTGGAGAGAATTGTACACTTGACAAGAGTGGTTTACATTGACTAAAGGGAATATGGTGTTAGTTTAAGGATTTTTTATATTGTATTTTATTTAATTTTTATGCATCTACATATTGTAACTCAACCTACGTAGCTAATAACTCTAATTTGTGTATGTTGTGGCACAAGTTAGACCACATTTTTGTTGTTCATCATGCTCAAATTCTATAGAATCTAGATTCTAAATAATCTAGAGATAGGATAGGTTATATAACCAAAATTTAAAATCTTAAAATAAAAGAAAAAAAATATTTTCTTTAATTTTAGTGGTTGATATTTGTAGTTATCTATTTTTATCATAACTTTTGAATTATAAGTTAGAATTGCACATTTTATATGTGTTTGAAGCATATGGATGGAATCAAATCTAGTTGTTCTTAAAATTTAATAGATCAATGAAGTACCTTGCATGTTTGGTATCGGATTCTTTGGATTTATCCTTCTACACAAATTTGACTTGTGGCATACATACTTGAAATGGCTAATTATGGACTGTTAAAACCATGTCACCCTATTTTTTTATGCTTTCTATTATGTAAGGCCTACTAATATTGAAGAATATCTTTAAGAAGCTAATGGATTATGAGATTCAATTTCTCCTTAATCAAACCACTTGACATAATAGATTTGTGGCCTTGGAAAAGTGTTGGAAAATAACAATCAAGTGCACAATGGCCTATATATGAATTATGATAAAAGTGTTAATTTTTTAATGCTCCAAAACTAAATGTTCGTAGGAATGCTCCTTAGCATTTTTAAAGATATTTTAATGATCTAGAATATGAATTAATTTTCAAACGAATATCTTTGAACAACAAGACATATAAATCATCATACAAATATGTACTAGGATACCTTTCAATGGATATGAGGAAAGGGCAAGACTCAATCTTATAAAATTTATAGTTTTGAATTTAAATCAAATATGTGACATGTATGACCATTCCCACACATCATATAAATGCCCCAAGATAGTAAAATATAGATTTCAAAAAAAGGATTGAATTTATGGAAATTGAGGCTAATAAATGAGGGAATGTATGGGAATTGGCATAGACAAGGTGAGGATAAGGTTGCATATATGGAGACATGTGTAGGTGAGAGTAATGGTGATGCATAGGGGTTAATAGAGGAGTCATGGTTAGCATGAAATTTTTCACAAAACATAATGTAATCATATTTTTATCCAAGGCTCAAGGTTAATATCCCAATAGACAACTTTCCAAATGAGAATCTAGATAAGTTATAGCATGTGTTGAAGCTTGTTAGACAATTGAAAAGAGAAATATATATAGGACTAAATATAGAATGTATTCTTATTCATACTATGTATATGGAACTACCTTGAAAAATATGTATGGTTTCTTTTCTTCTACCTACTCTTATGATTATAGTGATATAGTGATCACATATGAATGTCTAAATTATGTTATATATGTGTCTTTATAGTTTACAAAGAATAATGAAATTGAGATAAAAACTTGCTTAAGAGTTGAACCATCTCCTTGAGGAGTGGAACAACTTCCTTAAATGGTTTCTCATCCCTTGGGAGTTGTGTTGTGTAACAAATTGTTATCATATTCTTGATGAGTTAGCGTGTGACTTGGTGTATCACAAGCCTTAGAATTTCAAACTTATTTTTTGTGCTAACAACATTATCTAAAGACTACAAATCATGCTCAAGATTATGTGGTGAGAATACTTGCAATTTTTCTAGGTGTATTAGACCATACTAAAGCTATAGTATTTATTAAAAGTCAATTAGTTGAGACATATTTGCTATAAAAGTGTCTTTATACAAAGTGTGTCATATTTTTGTTGGAGCATGTATGGCATTTTCTAGAGTAGATATGTATCTTTTTATTCCCTAGAAAATTTGGGAGGTACTCTAGTGTACTACAAATATGAGAAGTAGATTTACAATTGTCACAATACATAAGGATGACATTGGTGTTACTAAAGTAATTTTATTAGTGTACCCTCCAAGATCAATCAACCTTCCTTATGAAGCAATTGTCTAATTTTGTTGAGACTAAGAAGCAAGTGTATAGCTTATATACTAGGTGAAACCTAATGTGCCACTTATCTTGTTGTGGGATTATGCCCTTTCAGCAACCTTGTATGTAATTAGAGAAGATTCCTTGGTGAACATGGTTTTCGATATTTTATCTTCTTTTTCCATAATAAATCGATTTGTGGGTAGAGGTGATGCTTAATATTGAGTAATATGCATGGATATATGGGGTAATATTTTTTGGCATAAGTGTGATAGATGTTGAGTATGAATTCACTTTATTTTTGTATCTATTGTTGCTTACCATCACAACTAAATTGTAATATTATTTATTGTACATTCACATATGACTATACATATATGTATTCCTAAGGAGTATTTTGCATACATCTATTAGCACTAAAACATAGAATATATTTTCCTAAAATAGATAATGAAATATGGTTACCTTTATTCTTTAATTTTTGCAAGAACTGAGCTACCATATTTTATAGGGTTCTAGATGAGACATGGCTGGTAGCTTCAATATCTCAATAGTTTCTAAAGATATTAGATTCTTCTTACTACCAACATCAATCATGAAGTCAAAATTTTGCACCTTGACCCACATCTATAAGTAGGATATTTGATTTTCCTTAGCTTCTTTTCTTGGGAAAGGTGTCTCAATATTGCTCCTACTGTTAATATTACAAAAGGTGTTTTTTTGGATTTAAAATAGAAAAACCAAAATTGTGGGCTATAGGATTAGTTTTTCGCCAAAATAAAAATTAGTAATTGCTTAGCACTACCTACAATGTTCTTGTTGGATACATTTCTTTGAGTACTTCATTTTTTTAAAATGGGCCCAATCCACCCACTCAATCAAAATTTATGGCCTTTGAAAGTTTGCATAGAAAATGTAAAATTTGTTGAACTCATAAAAGAGTTGTAAAGTGGATTTACACTTGTTGACCAACTTGTGTTGCATATTATGACACATTATAAGGCATCCTTGATTGGGAAATAACTTATGCACCACTTTTGGTTGATTTTAGCTCATGGTTTTCTAATTACCAGTTGATGGTTTAAATTTTTATATCTCCTATATATTAGGTGCTTGAGATGGAGGTTATGTGTAGAATTTTGTAAATACTATTAAGTTATATGAATCCATGTAGACATCCATTTAGTGATACTCCTATGAAATTTTTCTCTATAATTGTATTGTAATTGTGGTTTACTGAATAATATGCTTAATTGCTTTGGAGTGTGGCTTTTTCTCTCATAAGGTTTTTCACTATGTACACCTATATTATGATATTTATTATTTGTTTTATGTTTAAATGTTGCATCTAGATCCAAACCTACGACTACATCATAAGAATATTGGGACAAGATGGATAGAAAATAAAAAGATCTTATTAGAATTAGTTTGGTTGATTGAGTGTTGTTAAATGTGCATGAAAAGAATACTACAATGAATATTTGAAGGAAAATTGGAGAAATTTATTAGGTTAAATCCCTAGTGAATAAGATTTTACTAGGAAAGAAGTTATATACCCTTGGGATGAAGGATGCATTTGAACACAATAATCTATTGAGAGGGGTTTGAATCAGTAGATAAATTAAAACTAGTTTTTTAATACTTTTAAACCAATATAAAAGTATATGCAGAGAGATCAAACACAAATACTCATAACACCAGATATTCGTAGAAAACCCAATATGGTAAAAACCACGGTGAGAATAGTTGTTAGGATCTACTATCCTAATCCAGCCTCACAATAGAACCTCATTGGTTACAATGTTTAAGGGTACCAACCCTAAGGAGACACCAATCCCTTGATTTAGGAGCACCAACTCCAAGGAAGAACCCACTCCCTAATTGAGCATCAACCCAACTATATAATGACACCAACCAATCAAATTTACAATGTAAGAGTTATGGAGCTACAAATCTAAATTACAAATGATTCAAATGAATCAAGTTTTGTGTTATAGACTTATTTTACAACAAACATAGATGCCTATGAAGGAATTGGCCATTTCAAGTAATTTACTTTAGACTTTCAAATAACATAAGGCTCAGAATGAATTTTTGGGATACAAAAGACTCCATGCTCCTTTCAAATCAAAGGAAGGGACTCGATGTAGTGCACCTATAACCATTTAAGCTATACCAAAAGTTGAAATAATCAAATCAAAATTTAGGGAACATATTCTTGAACTATCGAATAACTCATAACATAGAACACAATATTACTCAGATAAAGATTGATATTACCTATTGGAAAAAAATGATTTACATGCACTTAGGATTGACTTAAGGCATATAAGGGATGTAAGATGCACATTTACAGATATGTGGGTTTCTGTGAAGGTAAAGCTAGACTCAAAAGGTGTAGAGCCTATGTAATAAAATGTTACATTTAGATTAAGAAAATATTCGCATAGTCAAGAAGCACTAGTTCGTCAAATGATAAAGAGATTGAAGATTTTTTTTAAACATAATTCCATTCCACTGCATGGCTATAGGACAAAATGACTATAGAAAAAAACTCAAGAATGGGTGCATGCATAGAGGTGTTGAAAGAAGAGGAACACTATATGCATGTGAGTAAGCAGGAAAATTCTAATGAAATCTAGGAAAGAGGCAAGAGCTCGTATGATGAAATTTTATCATGAACACAATCAAGAAACATATAAAGATTACGGGAAAGCATAATGAAAAAGAATACAGAGACACCAACTATTCTACACAATTAAATATTTTGCCTCAAAGAACACAATCGTGTGCTATTCTTTCAGAACAAATAGTGAATTCAGGAGAGATTATGGAACCTAGTTTAATCAAATAGTTGGACTGAAGAAGTTGTCAGTTTGAATTCTAGCCACTCCTAATTTTCTTTTCCGACACTTTAGTTACACCTTCCAGCTCTTTTGTGTACCACAACATTGTCAAGAAAATAAACCCCCAAACCTTCCAAGAACAACTTCAAAGCTTCACAAATTCCCAGAAAACTTTCAAAGACGTAAAACGATTTCAAGAAACCCCCCCCAAAAAAGGTTGTTCATGGCCAACATTCAAGAAACAATTTTTCCTCTGAGAAAAATAATCCTATTGCCCCTTTGCAGTTAACTCCACTCTTTTTTATTTAATAACCTCCACCACTTTTATAATTACCTTCTTTCAAAACTTCCTTCCACTTTCTAATTTTTAATTTATTTTATTTTCTTTTATTTTCCTCCCACTTGATACTTGCACCTAAGTTTATTAAATTTAATCTAGCTCATAACGTATTTGCATAACCATATAATTTAATATATATTTATTTAAATATTTTGTTTAAACAATATATATTTCAATTTATTAAAACTAAACAAGGGTGAAGCCACAATAGTGGTTTACAATTTGATGGAGGAAGGAAAACTCACAAAAAATGAGCCCATAGCAAAATTTTTGATTTTGGGGGTTTGAATGAACTTGTAGGTTCGAACGAACCAAAAAAATGTTTGGTCGAACTAGGGTTCAATTGAACCAAATTAATGCATGCACAGACAAAAAAAATTAAAAATCCCCTTTTGGGAAGGGGGTTTGGCCAAACCTGGGTTCGACCGAACCCAAGTTCGAGTGAACCTCTAGGGGTTCGACCGAACGCCCCTTTGCCTTCATTCTCCCCCTTAGGCACTTTGAAAACCTAATTTTTTACGCTTCGAAGCTCAAGTTGAGGATGGAAATGGAGGAGTCTTCACAAACCCAACTAGAATCAAGTAGTCCTTAGAACGAGCTATCCAACGAATATAATTTTAATATGTTTTGGTTTTATTATGTATTTGTTTTTTTAGGTTTATTAAACATAGGTTTTTCATCGAAAATGAAGGTCTTTGTTCTGCACGTGTGGAAAAATAGCAGATTATCATTTTTTTTTTTGAAAAATATGAGTGCACCAGATATTGAAGTCCTTGATTCAACAAAAAAAATTGAATTTTGATATATACAAAAAAAGTTACACGTTATACGGTCACCCTATGTCTAAATTGTAATTGGTTTGAATTTGAAACTTGATTAAATAAAAAAAATTCAATAAAAAAATATCTAACCAAGTGGAAGCACTAGATATCAGAGTTACAAATCTAAATTTGAAACAATTAGAATTTTATCCTTCATGGAAAAAAAATTTATGCGTTATACGGTGTGCGTCACTTTTTAAAAATATTGTTTTATGAAAAAAATTAGTTTTCATGGGAGATGGAAAATAAGTGCAATCTGATTCCAAAAATTTTGAAAAAAATATTTTTAGAATCTACAGACAAAATGTGACGAGACTCTAGTTTGCATCATCTTCAAATTCCTCATGGTTTAGCCGTTATAGGTACCCAAATGTGAAGATTTAGTTAAAAACATAATTTCAGTGTCCAGTTTGGCCAAAACTTGTAAACCACTATTGTGGGATCACCCACAAATACTTTCATAATATTTTATTTAATTAAGGCTTCAATTATATATATACTTTTTATTTATTTATACCAAAGCCTTTTAAATCCAATGATTTATATTTCAACGAAATGATCGAACAAGGTACAAATCACAAGTATAACTCAATGAACATACAAAAAAATAATTATCAATCAAAAGAAAAATGAAAGGAAATGACAACAACGAAGATGAACCACACAAATAGACCTTACTGACAAGGTGTGACACACATAGATATCCATCCTCGATGAGGACGTTGGCCTAATGTGGGGGACCCAATGCTACCTCTGAAACAACTCCATTGGGATTTTGGCATGCTCAAACCTAATAATCAGGTGGAGTCGATGCCATGTACCTGTAGCCTACATCAAAACATAGGGTTGAACATGTGCATAAGGAAAACGGTTAGTCACACCATGAAGGAAAAATTGCAGTGTCATAGGGCACTCGCAAGTGAGTGATTTGACCCTGTTCCCCTTCACCAAACATAATAACTGATATCAAAATGTGATAATGCATACATCTAACATTCACATAACATCATATCCATGATAACTCACGTAAACAATTAACTAATTTGCTAATTATGATATAAGTAGAAACATCAGATATAACAATGTCATCAAGAGTCACCATATCTAAACACCAAAGTATCATAGTATCCAAATAACATCGAATAGTATCATAGTGTCCAACAAACAATATCATAAAGTCTAGCAAATAGTATCATAAGGTCTAGATACAGTCCAAGTAGCTATCCAATCAAAGGCAAACTGAGGGGGCATTACATATATAATCTGATATATATATATATATATAAAGATTATACATATATATATATTAGATTGTATATGTATGATCTATATAAGATTATATATATACATATACATTTATATATAATCATATATAGATCATACATATATATATAATCTGATATAGATATATATCTATATAAGATTATACATATATATGTGTGTGTGTGTATATCTATATATATATGTTGCTCTAATATATGAGTATCTTTGTATTGCATATTGTTTTGGTGGCTCTCAATGTTTTCCAAGGTTAGTATTCTATAGTAGTTCTCCCTCGATGATTTTTTTTGGTATTGTAATTTTCATGCAAATTGCTTTTGATGGTTTGAAGCATTGTGTGTTTGAGATTTCTCTAGCTAATCTTCAGAATGATGAGGATCAGGCTTACAAAAATATTAAGCATCGTGCACAAGATGTTTACGGTAGGAATGTTTTTACAAATTTATGGGTAAGCATTATATCTTCAATCACTCTTAAGATTTTTACAATTGTATGCTTTATGCATGGGTGTTAGAAGTTTCTATTGTTTGATTGTGCAGGGTATGGATTTCACCATAGACAAGCTCAGGTCTTTGGTACGCAAATGGAAAACATTGATAGAGGCTCATGTTGATGTCAAGACAACTGATAACTACACATTGAGCATGTTTTACATTGCATTTACAAAGAGAAGTCGTAATCAGGTCAAGCGAACATGTTATGCCTAATCAAGTTGTTATCAACTAGGATTGCACC
Source organism: Sequoia sempervirens (assembly GCA_007258455.2). Taxonomy (NCBI): domain Eukaryota; kingdom Viridiplantae; phylum Streptophyta; class Pinopsida; order Cupressales; family Cupressaceae; genus Sequoia; species Sequoia sempervirens. The sequence goes on along the minus strand of VDFB02358134.1, from coordinate 27,895,590 downwards.
CTAGCTAAGCCTAGACTTGGCTAATCCTATTGAAACATGGAAACATCTTCGAGCCTAGGGGTTGCTCATAGTAAAGATGAATCTCCAGATAAAGGGTTGGTTCCCTATGATATCTCCTGCAAACTACCTTCTTTGAAAGGAAAAAGGATAGAAAGAAACTTGGAATTGAAACCTATCCTAAGAGGTGATGCACCAAACGTTCTAGATCTACTTATGATCTTATGGATATTTTTAGTGGAAATTGAAGTGTCTCCAAATCTCCAAATTTCAACACCATCAGAAAGATCTCAACGTCCTGATTCCAACGCAACTCGAATGGAGCGAAAAGGAGTCCGTTTGCACAAGTTATGGCCAGTCAAAGGCAGGGTCAAACTGGGATCAGAGGGCATCCAGAAGGCAAAAAATGATCATCTCAAAAATTGACAAAACTGGCATCATCGCAAAGAGCTCGTCGAGACGATTCTGACGGTGTTCGTTTCGTCAAAATCTGATGTCGTATGCTCAAGATATAGCTGGTCAAAGTTTTGAGTTGACTGTACAGATGATGACATCAGCAAATCGTCTGTACCGTACGAAATCTACATGGATGAATACAGGTGAGACACGTGGCAGTTGAGCTATTCGTATGGAACCAATCAGGTGGCGACACGTGTCCTTCCCGTACAGTCGTACACACAGTCGGCGTACATGGCAGGTACTGTCATCCAGGTCATCGGGCACGTCATCATCCACATCAGCGCAAAGTTGTCATCCACGTCATCGTCGTTGGCCAATCAGATTCTGCCACGTGGCACCCTCCTGGTGTGACACATGGCCCATTTTCTTATCTCCCCGTTGCGAGCTCGTTGAAAGGTTCAACAAAACTTTATAATGGGCTCGAACCCGTGACCTGTCCTGGGTTAGCCAACGGCCCAACCATTACCCCACCGATGGTTTCCTTATCTTATATTGAGCACGGGTTTGTTATGTTGTTAAATTTGGCAGAGTTTGGTATTAAGCTTGGCCAGTGGGATTGGAACCATCAACCATCAGGTTGGCGAAAGGTTTTGTGGCCGTTGGGCCACCGAACATTCTTTATATTATATTGGCATTGGTTTCTTTTAATGAGTGAGTTGAAACCGAATGCCTTAAAATAAACTAAATTCCCCTAAATTGTTAAACAATAATCCTTTCTAAGGATTAGATAAAACCTCCTCATGAATAATAGCTCGAGAGTAAAACAATTAGGGGCTTAAATTTATTTTATGTGATTTAACATAGATTAAGGGGGTTATTTTTAAAGATTTATATGCAAAATTGGGAGATTATGTAAATCATATGGTTTTATACCATATTGGGTGAATTTTTTGTATAAAAGGGATGTAAGGGTGAGAGTTGAGTTAAGTGATTTTGATGTGAAACTCAGATTTTTTTTAAGTTGAGAGAAACAGGTGTCAGGTGATACAAAGAAAGGAGATCTTTGAGTCATTCTTGTACGTCAGAGTTTTGTTATGCTGCTGAAGTGCTCGAAGGAATGGTCTCGGTGCAATGTACTTGATTTTGGAGATTAATCGGATCGGTCGTACTCTATTGGAGCTGACCCGGAGACGTAGTCATGTTTGTGGTGAACTCCGTAATCAAAATTTGTTTGCATCTTCTCTCTCTTCTCTCTCGTATTCAGTTTCTCACTTTAAGCTTTAATGCATAATTTCATTAATGTATTAATGTTTTAAGTCTTCCGCTAAGTTGTGTTTTTAATTAAAGCATTCAAATACAATATAGTCTAGATCCGTTTTACAGATCAGTTGGTATCAGAGCTTAGTTGACTATTATTGCAGTTGTTTTGTCTTGAATGCTAACGAGATCTAGGATTTAGAAGGGCGAAGGCAAGCATGAAGAATTTGATCCTGAGATCGGGAAGCGAAGAACTTTTTCGAAGATGTCCTTGTCTGGAATGGAGGTTCCTGAAGAAATCAGTGAGCAGGAATTTCGAAGAGCATTCCTCGAGATGAAGGCTAAGGTGGACGCTCTTTTTCAGGAGAGACAAGAACAGAAGGAACGTGAAGGAGGTTCGTCGAAGGAAGATGTTCATGAAGACAAGAAAGGGAAACAACATGGAGATGGTGGCAAGCAACCAGATCACCCCTTTTCTTCTTCTCCTCCCTCTTCTCCTTCTTCTCCCTCTTCTCCATCTTCTCCTTATTCTACTTCTTTTAATCCTTTCAAAAATCGGCATAAGCCTAAAATTAAATTGGATGTAAAATTTGATTTGCCTAAGTATTGTGGTAAACAAAATACTAAAAAATTGGATGATTGGATTCAACAAGTTCAAGTCTATTGTAGAGTCCAAAACCTGTTAGATGATGTTGATAGGATCTAATTGGTTACTCTTCGGTTAGGAGGTACAACTTTAACCTGGTGGGAGAGTAAGACTAAGGCAGAAATTTCACAACATGGTAGAGTCAGTTTAACTTGGGCAGAGTTTGTTAATGCTCTTAAGAAGCAATTCTATCCATTAGGCCATATGCAATAGTTAATGATGGACTGGAAAATGTTTAGGCAAGGGAAAGGTCAGTCTGTTCAGGAGTACACCCATGAATTCAGGAAAAGGGCTATTGCTTTGAATGTTCCTCTGTACACCCAGGACACTTTGTTGAAGTACATAGGAGGTTTGCATTCCTACCTTAGTCATTCTATTTTGGTATTGAACCCTTGTAATTTGGATGAAGTGTCTGTTCAAGCTACACACTTAGAGTGAAGGGGTAAAGGATCTATTATTGATAAGTTTGATAATGATGTAAAGAAATCTTCTAAGGTTGCAGAGATAGGGAAAGGAAAGAAGACAACTATAGTTAAGAAAGATGAGAAACTTTCTTGCACTCATTGTGACAGGAAGGGTCATGATGAAGATCATTGTTGGAAGTTGCATCTAGAACTGAGGCCTAAGTGGGCTTAGAGACGTAATCAGAAACAAAAAGGTAAGGAGAAAGCCGCAAATGTTGTTATGATCTTGGTTCAGATTTAGATGATGAGACTAAGATAACAGCTATGGGTCTAAAAGGCAAAGCTCCTATTTCTGGTGTTTCTATTCATAGTTGTGCTTCTACTTCTACAGTTAATGATTTCTCTGAAGATAAGAAAAGGAATGAGCTGTTTCATTTAAGGGTTGTTGCTAAACAAACTAAAATTGATGCACTCATAGATAGTGGTTCTCAAGTTAATCTGATTTCAGAAAGTGTTGTAAGAAACTTGGGATTAAAAACTACACAACATAAGAAACCTTATCCACTAGGCTGGATTTGTGAAAATGATAAGTTGCAAGTAACAAGACAATGCACCTTAAGATTCGCAATCACTAGTAAGTTTGTGGATGAAGTACAGTTTGATGTAGTTCCATTGGATATCTGTGGGATAGTGCTTGGTAGCCCTTATCTTTATGACAGAAAAGCAATTTTCTACAGGGAAAAGAATCATTATCACTTGTTTAAAGATGGCATACAGTATATTGTACATTCTCACAAGACTAAGACTGACCGTTCGTTTGCAAACATAGGGCATTTAAAGAGGGTAATTAATGCAAGTAAAGAGTTAACTCTTATGTCTGTCAGTATAGGTGGTTCTACACTTGAACTTGGAGTAGCTAACCAGGGTCAGATGTTGTAGGATGCACCCGCAATACATCATGAGGGAATGATGATTGAATGCATTGATGGTTCCTTGGGTAAAAATGTTCCTGCTGTAAAGGATCGATATCTTGTTGATTTATTCTCTTTCATTTCTGCATTATTGTTCAGCTTGATGCTAGTCAATTTTTGTTGGTTAGTGGCTACAACATTTGATGTAGATGCTTATGGAAGTGATAAAGTTATGTTTATGTTCAACAATATTTCTGCAGTCTTGATTATGCTTGTGAGCTAGGTATTTAGATGTACAGAGGATATAGGACAAGTGGGGAGGCCAAGTCCTCACTTATTGTCAAAGTAAATGTCACTTTTGGAGGTCCAAAAGGTCTTCAGTGGGGAGGCCTGATCCGATGGATATTTTTAGTGGAAATTGAAGTGTCTCCAAATCTCTAGATTTTAGCACCATTAGAAAGATCTCAGTGTCCTAATTCCAACGCAACTCGAACGGAGTGAAAAGGAGTCCGTTTGCACAAGTTATGGCCAGTCAAAGGCAGGGTCAAACTGGGATCAGAGGGCGTCTAGAAGGCAAAAGAATGATTGTCTTAAAAATTGATGGAACCGGCATCATCACGAAGAGCTCGTCGAGACGATTCCGACGGTGTTTGTTTCATCGAAATCTGATGTCGTATGCTCAAGATACAGCTGGTCAAAGTTTTGAGTTGACTTTTGAGGTGACTGTACAGATGATGACGTCAGCAGATCATCCGTACCGTACGAAATCCACATGGATGAATACAGGCGAGACACGTGGCAGTTGAGCCATTCGTACGTAACCAATCAGGTGGCGACATGTGTCCTTCATGTACAGTCGTACACACAGTTAGCGTACATGGTAGGTACTGTCATCCGGGTCATCGGGCACGCCATCATCCACATCAGCACAGAGTTGTCATCCACGTCATCACCGTTGGCCAATCAGATTCTGCCACGTGGCACCCTCCTGGTGCGACACGTGGCCCATTTTCTTATCTCCCCGTTGCGAGTTCGTTGAACGGTTCAACAAAACTTTATAATGGGCTCGAACCCATGACCTGTCCCGGGTTAGCCAACGGCCCGACCGTTATGCCACCGACGGTTTCCTTATCCTATATTGAGCACGGGTTTGTTTTGTTGTTAAATTTGACAGAGTTTGGTATTAAGCTTGGCCGGGGGGATTGGAACCACCAACCATTAGGTTGGCGAAAGGTTTTGTGGCCGTTGGGCCACCGAACATTCTTTATATTATATTGGCATCGGTTTCTTTTAATGAGTGAGTTGAAACCAAATGCCTTAAAATAAACTAAATTCCCCTAAATTGTTAAACAATAATCCTTTATAAGGATTAGATAAAACCTCCTCATGAATAATAGCTCAAGAGTAAAACAATTAGGGGCTTAAATTTATTTTATGTGATTTAACATAGATTAAGGGGGTTATTTTTAAAGATTTATATGCAAAATTGGGAGATTATGTAAATCATATGGTTTTATACCATATTGGGTGAATTTTTTGTATAAAAGGGATGTAAGGGTGAGAGTTGAGTTAAGTGATTTTGATGTGAAACTCAGATTTTTTTAAGTTGAGAGAAACAGGTGTCAGGTGATACGAAGAAAGGAGATCTTTGAGCCATTCTTGTACGTCGGAGTTTTGTTATGCTGCCGAAGTGCTCGAAGGAATGGTCTTGGTGCATTGTACTTGATTTTGGAGATTAATCGGATCAGTCGTACTCTATTGGAGCCGACCCGGAGATGTAGTCACGTTTGTGGTGAACTCCGTAATCAAACTTTGTTTGCATCTTCTCTCTCTTCTCTCTCATATTCAGTTTCTCACTTTAAGCTTTAATGCATAATTTTGTTAATGTATTAATGTTTTAAGTCTTCCGCTAAGTTGTGTTTTTAATTAAAGCATTCAAACGCAATATAGTTTAGATCCGTTTTACAAATCAACTTGCTAGTCAAATTCACATTCTATTCCAATAAATAGGCCTTTAGTCTTTACACAACTCAACTAAGCATGTAGTTAACAAATAAGTATTTCATCTGTAAGGATTGAAGTCAGAGTTTGTTGAAGGGAAAAGAATTGAGAAAAAACCTAAGTATTTTCTCCTATATACAAAAAGAGTCTCATAGTGCCAAGAGGTGGCACTTATGGTTAACTACACCTCAAAATATCTCATCAAATGTCTCTCACGAGCAAAAGAGAAAATCCATATAAAGGGGGCCTAAAATTGCTCCAAATCGAGCTAAAATAGCTCCAAACTCTCCCTCTCAAATTGTTTAACCAAAGTGGACTCCAAAATTACTTTAGTTGACTGAAAATCAAGGCTAAACACCTCAGTTTCACTCTTCTATTTTTTTGCATGATTTTGGGATAAAGGTAAACAATTTAAACAAATATTAAAGTGATCAGTTAAGACCAACTTTAATAGGTGTTATGAATTTGCTTAATTTTTGCTTTTTCATGACAATTATTAAAGTAATTTATAAAACATTACTTTAATACTTGTTTACATTTTTATCTCATTTCAACTCATGTAAAATTATGCAAGAACAATAAGGGTAACTCAACATATTTCAAGGTATTTAATTTTGCTCAAAAAGGGTTAAAACAAAGGAAAACATGCCTCCTAAATGAAGTCAGCAAAAATAGGGTAAAAGAAACCCTAATAACAAAACACTTGGCCCAACTTATTTTCTTTTCACTTTGCACACTTCACTGCTCTTCTTGTGGCAACCATGGGTTTTCTCAAGCCTTTTTAGAGTTCTTATGGAGTTTTTCTACTGGAGACTGCGTGGTAAGGACTTTTTCTGTAGAAAGATGTTGTGATTTCTCTTCTTTTGAGAAGGAAAATAGTTATTTCTACAACTATATTTGCAAAGAAGAAAGATTAAAAAGCTTTCATTTATGTTCTTTCAAGCATCTTTCATGTTTTTTTTATGTAAAATGAAGCACTCAAGCATTTGCAGGCCATGGCTTCTTTCTCTCTATTTTTTGGAAAAAATAAAAGAGAAAACTCTCTTGTTCTCAATTCGACCCTTGAAAACATTCACAGATTTTATTATAGCTTCATTTTTTGCTTTTTTTAACCTTTTCAACTATGGTCAAGGTTTCTTTCTTTAGATTTCACTTTGTGTAGAAAATCTGGGCCCTATCACAACTATCCCTAAAGATGTTTACCTTTGCAAATCATGGTCTTCATACTTAATTGTTATCCCACTTTCATCTTATGAAAGTTTTTCCCTTCTGTTGCTTTCATATGTTGTTCTCAACCTTCATGTCCCTTGACTATTTCAAACATTAAAGAGATACTTATCACTGTCTTTAGGAAAACCCTCCTTTGCCTTAATGCTTCTTCATTGGATTGTGAAGATTGTGGTGACTACTCCTTCATATGCTATGGTGAATGTTCATTGTTTTGTGAGATCCTTGCCTTATTTTTCAGCCTTGGATCTGTATATTCTATCTTAAGATATCTGTTAGTGCTTACTGGGTGTACTCAATGTCCTTGCATTGTACCTTGACTGTACAGTGTGCTTTATGAATTTCCTTTTACTATGAGAGATTACACTTCTTAGTGCTACCCCTTGAAACTTACATTGGTCCTTTCATTCTAGATTAGCCCTTTTTAGATGAGGTTAGTAGGTATGAAATTCCAAGTTTTAAGCAAAGTGAGCCTCTTAACCCTCCTATAGTTGAAATTCCAAGTTTCACAAGCCTTCATCCTTTGCAAGTTAAGGAAAGCAATTAGGTACAACCTAGTGTAATTATAGAGCAACCCATTGATTAGGATAGCTCACTCATCATGAAGAAGATTAAAAATATGAAACATTTGATCAAATATGTACATTTCACAAGCAGTCAGGAGCATTCAGGAGCAAAAAAATTAATGCACCATTAGAAGCTTTCAACTTCATTGTTTTGCTAACTTGTTTGTTCACTATGTAGGTACAAGTTCATTTATCATTACATGATTCATCTTGTTTGAAATCACAACATGTGGTGGAAAAATGGGCTCCCACAAGGGTTGAGCCCAATATGCTGCCCTCTCGATGTTTGAGAGGGATAAGAGGTAATAAGTAGTGTGTATTTTAGTTACCGCTGTCACCAATTATCACCATGAAGATAGTCTATTTTTTGACCTTTATCAATGCCTTTATCTTGTATCAATACCTTTATCCAAGTCCTTCTTGACATTCATTGCCCAACTATTCATGATACATGATTGTCCTTATTTAAGCATCCATTGTTGACTGTCTTCATGCTGCCCTGAACTAGTGAAAAGTTCTCGAGAACAACAAACTAGGTTGGTGAGAAATTTAAAGTTTTTTCACCTTATTGTTTTTCACCTCCTATGATAGGTTTCAATTCCAAGTTTCTTTCTATCCCTTTTCCTTTCAAAGAAGGTAGTTTTCAGGAGGTATCACAGGGAACCATCCCTTTATCTGGAGATTCATCTTTACTATGAGCAACCCAAAGGCTCAAAGATGTTTTCATGTTTCAATAGGATTAGCTGAGTCTAGGCTTAGCTAGGGTGCAATCTTAGTTGGTAACAGTTTTCAACATGCCCAGTGGGATAGTTTAAACTCTCATAGTTCAAAGCTCATCATTTCATTGTTTGTTATTGGTGTATGCATCAGCAATCTCAGCCTTTGGAGGTAAGAAATCAACACATATGGCAACTCTAAGAAGCATTGTTTTGGTTTTAGTATGATCAAGTGTTGGTTTTTTTTTAAAGATTTTGATTTTTGCTTGTTTTTCAGCTTTTGAATGAACAAGCATGTCTATGTTTCATGATAATATGTCATACCATCCATCATATCATGAAAATATTGCTCATATACCCTCTTTCTAGTCTTATCAAGTTGATCATTATGCTAGTTTTACCCCTAATTCCTTTGATTTACAAAGAAACCAACATGCACAGTATGATTACCACCTACCCACCCCTGCTCAACCTCCATATCAGCCTACATATGCTCAGATTCAACCACAAAATGCTGAAAAATTTGAATTTAGCAACATCAAAAACACATTGCTAGACTTCAAAAAGTAGTTGGATGAGGTCAAAAGACAACAAGAGCTTGATAATTTGCAACAACAAGAGTTAGATTATCAGGCCTACCTTCATGAGCAGGAGTTGGAGACACAAAGGATACAGTTTGAAGAAAATCTCAAGAAGGAGTTAGCTACAAAAGAGGAGTAGATGATGTTTTTGTTTGCTCAAACACAAAAACATGAGGTCTAAACAACTCCTTTCATTCCAGATCAACCCTTTCAGGATAAGGTTAGTAGGTGGTGTAGGAGCACCTACTTGAATACACGCGTAATTTTAATGTTTTGCTCTTAATCTTTTTGTTTTGATTTGCAATGGTCTCATACACCATTGATAAGGTGTAAGGGGACCTTTTTGAAGCTTAGGTAAAATTAAAATAAATTGGGAACTTGTTTGTAGGCGTTTCCTTAAGTTTTGGCTGAAATTAGAAAACACAGTGTGTTTTCAAATGCATGTTATTTGGTCACTTTTGAGCCCGCTACAAAAGTCCTAATTGTTTTTTTTCGGGTTGTAAAGAAATATTTCGACCATTTTGGAAGTGTGGAATGCTTTTTTGAATGGTGGGAAGTCTTTGACAATGGAGTTATGTTGAAAAAATAAGAATCAGTGATTTTTGCGTAAAGAAAAATCTATTTTTTTCTATGCATTCTGGCGTGACAGCAAATACATGAATTGCAATAATCTTTTGGTGGTTTATGGGCATGTAAAAAAAATGTTGTAAAGTTCTGTCTTTGGTAACTTTAAGTAGTTATCCATTGTTCTTTGTTTCTTTGAAAAGAAAATCTGTGTTTTTTTTAAATTTTAGTTGACTGGTAAAAACCAGAAAAATGGAGTTTTTGGGTTGTTTCTGATCACGCCATTCAGCATGGATGCAGAGGAAACAACACCAAACTCCAGACCTGTATATATTGTACATATGGTAGTCGTTAGAGAGTCAATGAGCAAGTTGGAAGGTTGTTCTTAGGCAAGTATTGGAAACCCGGCTAAGAAGACAGTCAAGAGGGAAAAAGAAGCCACAATGTGGCAGGGGTGTGCAACATTTTTTTATCTAATGTGTATGGTGATTGCAGGGAGTGCTAAGAAGGTGCAGAACAGTAAAAAGAAGGCTCTTTAATGGTTTTGTGGTCAGAAAAGGCAGAACAGACCAAAGGAAAGCCTTAAGAAACCCTAGTCTACCCTAGGTTGAATTGTTCCCCTGTACGGGCAGAAAAGGCACTAATTTCCAAAAAGAACTTGTCAAAGCTTGGAAAAAGAACTAGAGAATCAATAGAAATATTGGCACAATTGGTGGAAAGAGAGGAGTTCTAACCTTGTTTTTGTGTCAAGAGGGTTAAAAGAGGTTTGAGGCTTGTAACCTTGCCCAATAACCAAGAACCCTATTTTTGGGAAAACAATGGAGAGCTGAAGCTTGGTGTTTATTGAAGCACCAGAAAAGATGACTTTGAAGGCTTTGGAAAGTGCCACACACCCCTATAAAAATATTGGCAAAGTGGAGGAGTGACTGGTCTTTTGAGGAATAAAAGGCTAGATAGTGCGAGTGGAAGAAAGAGTATCAAGTAATGTTTTGTAGCAGCAGATTTGCAATGATAGCAGGGTTGCTAAGGTAAACTGGGGGTGCCTCAACAAATAGAGGACCTATAGGTTGTAGGGTGAATGAATTAGCACCTAAAGGAGTTCTTAAGACAAAGACTCAAGCATTGAGATTGTGTTTTCTCAATCAACCCTCGTTCTATCAGATTGGTATCAGAGCAGTGAAAGATTTGGGAAGCAGCAACTTATATGTCAAAGGAAGTTGATTCAAGTGAACCGCCTAAGATGGTGACAAATGCACAGTTAGCCAAGATGGTTGAAGAGCAAGAAGAGGATAATAAATCTCTAAAGGAAAGAATAGAACAGCTTGAAGCAGCATTGAACAAGGTGAAACTAGAAGGCAAAGTGCCAAAAGAAGAAGAGGTTGCAGAGGAGGACAAAGTCCCTGAACTTGACCCTGTTTTGGAGGAGGAGCCTTTCTTGAAGGCATTAAAAGCCCTAAGTGGAAAAGGACTTGAGGGTGTACCATTATTTCATGGAAAGATGGATCCCGATCTGGTCTTGGACTGGATAGATGGAATGGAGAATCACTTCAAATGTGATGGAGTTACAGAAGCACAGAAGGTGAAGGTTGCAAAATCAAGGTTGAGAGGATCAGTGTTAACTTGGTGGAAGTTTGTCCAGACTGAAAGGGAGAAACAAGGTAAGCAGCCCATATCAACCTGGAAAGGAATGGTTGCTAAAGTGAAAGAAGCCTATATGCCAGATGATTATGAAATTCAGCTCCACAAGAAGAGGCGGAGTTTAAGACAAAAAGACCAAGATGTAAACACCTACACAGAAGAGTTTTAGAAGCTTTGTTTGAGATCAAATGTGGTAGAAGATGAGAGCCTAAAAGTGGCTAGATACCTCAACGGATTGAAGTGGAATATACAAGAAGAGATGGCTTTGCTCAGCCCCAAGACAGTCCACCAATGTTATCAGCTAGCAATCAAGATTGAAGAAAGGAATAAAAGGAAGCATGATCAGTCCTCTAAGGGCAGAGGAAAAGGCAGAGATCAAAAAGGACAACGTGAAGGTTACCAAGGAAAAGGTAATGAACAAAGAAACCAAGGAGAATCCAAGCTTACCGAGCATGGAGGTGAAACCTCATCAAGAGGAAGATTTAATAGAGAAAGAGGACCTCAAGGGGGTTCAAATAGAGGTAGAGGAGCAGGTAGAAGTAACTCTTACTTTGCCACCATGAAATGTTATAACTGTAATCAGCTAGGCCATCCAGCTTATAGATGCCCAGAGAAAGCTTCATCTAGCAATGAGAAAAGAGTAGCTTATGCACAAGAGGACACCATGAGTGTAAAGACACCTAAGATTAGTCACATAGAATCAGAAGTAGGTGAAAATCTGATGTTTAATAGAGTGTTGATCAGAAAACCGGTCAAGGAAGAACCCAAGCAAAGGAGAGCTTTGTTTAGAGCAAGGTGCAAAATATTGGGAAAGGTATGTAAGGTCATTGTAGATTCTGGTTCTATAGACAATATAATATCTGAGGAGGCAGTAAATAAGTTAAAATTGCAGAAGGTACCTCATGCCAATCCCTACAAAGTCACATGGTTGAACAAAGGGCAGAGTGTCTTAGTGAATGAGCAGGTTACAGTGGAATTCTCGATTGGAGGCTACAAAGACAAGCTGATTTGTGATGTACTGCCCATGGATGCATGCCATCTTCTTCTTGGCAGGCCATGGCAATATGATAGAGGTGTTGTATATCATGGAAAGGAGAATACCATAGAATTCACAAAGGATGGAAAAACCTTCAAGCTGCAATCATTGGTTGAGGAAGATGAAGGGCAGTCCAAGGTTCCAAACATTATGTTGAGCAGTGGTAAGGAGTTCATCAAGGATCTACACCAAGGGAATGATGGGTATGTGATCATGATGCAGCCCAAAGAAGACGAAAAGGCTGAAAGGACAGTGTTACCAACAGCAGTCCAAAACTTGCTTGACAAATACAAGAGCATCGTGAGTGATGGAACACCATCAACTCTACCACCCAAGAGAGCAATAAGTCATCAAATTGACTTCATACCTGGAGCCTCATTGCCTAACAAAGCAGAATACAACCTTACCCCTGAGCAGAACCAAGAAGTGGCAGGACAAGTGGAAGAGTTGCTGAGTCAAGGTCTGATTCAAAAGAGTATTAGTCCATGTGCAGTCCCAGTTGTTTTGGCAAGAAAAAAAGGAGGTAAATGGAGACTTTGCACTGATTCTAGAGCAATAAACAGAATCACAATTAGGTATAGATTTCCAATACCTAGGATTGAAGATTTATTGGATTGCCTTGGAGGTGCAAAATTTTACACTAAGCTAGATCTTAAGAGCGGTTATCACCAAATCAGAATTAAGGAGGGCGATGAATGGAAGACAACTTTTAAGACAAATGATGGTTTGTATGAGTGGAAAGTGATGCCATTTGGCCTCTCGAATGCCCCTAGCACATTCATGAGACTAATGAATGAGGTGCTTAAAGATTTTATAGGGATTTTTGTGGTAGTTTACTTGGATGACATATTGATTTTCAGTAAGACAGCAGAAGAACATTTGAAGCATGTAGAGATGGTACTCAAAAGGTTGCAAGAAGAACAGTTGGCAATCAACCTTGAGAAGTGTGAGTTCTTGAAACAAGAGCTTGTGTATCTAGGTTTTGTGGTATCCCAAGGAATGCTAAAGATGGATCCAAGTAAGGTGGAAGCTATCCTAAACTAGCCTACACCAACCACAGCAACCGAGGTAAGAAGTTTTTATGGTTTGGCTCAGTTTTATATGAAGTTTATAAGGAATTTTAGTGGTATATGTGCACCAGTGCTAGATACAATCAAGGGTGGTCAGAAAACAAAGTTTAAGTGGACTTTAGAGGCTGATAAAGGGTTTGAAAAGTTGAAAAAAGAAGTGGCAACACAACCTATCTTGTTATTTCCTAGTTTTGATAAATTGTTTACAGTTGAGTGTGATGCAAGTGGAGTAGCAGTAGGAGGAGTCCTTAGTCAAGAAGGTAGACCTGTAGCCTTCTTTAGTGAAAAACTCAATGAAGCTAAACAAAAATTCTCCACCTATGATTTGGAATTTTATGCTTTAGTGCAGTCCCTTAGGAAATGGAGGCATTATTTGTTGCCCAAAGAGTTTGTGGTTTTCACGGATAACCAGGCACTCAGTTATATCAATACCCAAGAGAATTTAAGCAATAGACACTTGAAATGGATGGAGTACATTCAAGCTTTCACATTTACCATTAAGCACAAGAAGGGACAACAAAACAAAGTGGCAGATGCATTAAGCAGGAGGATGTTGATAGTCCAAGAGATACAGCTGAAAAGCATTGGATTGGAAAGTTTTAAAGATCTCTATGGTGATGACAAAGACTTTTTCGAAGCCTACAAGGTATGTTCAGACTTTGAAAATCATTTTCACAGTCAATATGCTGAGTATACATTGCAAAATGGGTTGTTATTCAAGGGTAATCTGTTGTGTGTCCCAAGAGGATCAATGAGGGAAAAGAAGATCCAAGAGAAACACAATGGCAGTCTTAGTGGACACTTTGGAATTAACAAAACTTTAGAGCTGGTACAAAGGTTTTACTATTGGCCTAAGTTAGCATGAGATGTCAGAAAGTATGTTGAACAGTGTGTTGTTTGCATGAAAGCCAAAGGGGGAGCTAGCAATGTTGGGTTATATCAGCCTTTGCCTATTCCGAACAGACCATGGGAGTGTGTGAGCATGGATTTTGTGGTGGGTCTTCCCAAGACTAAATCTGGTTTTGACAGTGTTTTTGTAGTTGTGGAAAAATTTAGCAAGATGAGTCACTTTATTCCTTGCAAGACTACACATGATGCAAGCTATATTGCCCATCTCTTTTTCAGGGAAGTTGTGAGAATTCATGGATTGTCATTGAGTATTGTTTCTGACAAGGATGTGAAGTTCATGAGCCATTTTCGGAAAACACTATGGAGTAGATTGGGAACTAATTTGTCATTTGGATCAGCTTACCATCCTCAAACCGATGGTCAAACCGAGGTGGTTAATAGAGTGTTAGGTAACCTATTGAGGTGCTTGACAAAGGAATATGGACAGACCTGGGATATGGTGATTTCCCAAGCTGAATATGCATATAATGATAGTGTGAACAAGACTACAGGAAAAAGCCCATTTGAAGTTGTGTATGGGATGCATCCAAGGGGAATTTTTGAGCTTAGAGACCTTGGAACAATGGAGAATAGGAGTGGACATGCAGAATACTTCACTCAAACCATGAAGGAGATTCATGAGCAGGTTAAGAAGACAATTACAGCAGCAACACAAAAGTTGAAAGACAAAGTTGATGAGTCAAGAAGAGATGTGTAGTTCCAGGTGGGTGATTATGTGATGGTTCACCTCAACAAGTCCAGATTGCAGAAGGGGATGTCCACCAAGTTGCAAATGAAGAGGGTAGGACCATGCAAGGTGATAGCTAAGTATGGAAAGAATGCATACAAGGTGGAACTTCCATCAGATTTGGGCATATCTCCAATCTTCAACGTTGCTGATTTGATCAGGTACAAGGGTACAGTCAATGATGAAGTTTAGAACAATCAGAAAATCTTTAAAGATATCAGCAATATACCCCTTCCAAGTCAAGAGAAAGCTCAGGCAGAGAAGGTCTTGGAGTCCAGGGTGAAGAAAGCAACAAGGAATAAGGTATACATGGAGCACCTTATCAAGTGGAAGAGAAAACCTGACTCAGAGGCTATATGGGTACAAGAGGATCAATTCAAGAAGCTTGGAATTGACCTGAAACTGATACCACCTTCCAGTCCTTGATCTTTGTGCTGAGAGGGGGAGAATGGTGCAGGAGCACCTACTTGAATACAAGCGTAATTTTAATGTTTTGCTCTTAATCTTTTTGTTTTGTTTTGTAATGGTCTCATACACCATTGATAAGGTGTAAGGGGACCTTTTTGAAGCTTAGGTAAAATTAAAATAAATTGGGAACTTGTTTGTAGGTGTTTCCTTAAGTTTTGGCTGAAATTCAAAAACACGGTGTGTTTTCAAACGCATGTTATTTGGTCACTTTTGAGCCCGATACAAAAGCCCTTACTATTTTTTTCGGGTTGTAAAGAAATCTTTCGACCATTTTGGAAATGTGTGGAATGCTTTTTTGAATGGTGGGAAGTCTTTGACAATGGAGTTATGTTGAAAAAATAAGAATCACTGATTTTTGCGTAAAGAAAAATCTTTTTTTTTTGGTGCATTCTGGCATGACAGCAAATACATGAATTGAAATAATCTTTTGGTGGTTTATGGGCATGTAAAAACAACGTTGTAAAGTTCTATCTTTGGTAACTTTAAGTAGTTATCCATCGTTCTTTGTTTCTTTGAAAAGAAAATCTGTGTTTTTTTTAAATTTTAGTTGACTGGTAAAAACCAGAAAAATGGAGTTTTTGGGTTGTTTCTGATCACACCATTTAGCATGGACACAGAGGAAACAACACCAAACTCCAGACCTGTATATATTTTACATATGGTAGTCGTTAGAGAGTCAATGAGCAAGTTGGAAGGCTGTTCTTAGGCGAGTATTGGAAACCCGGTTAAGAAGACAGACAAGAGGGAAAAAGAAGCCACGTGGTAGGGGTGTGCAACATTTTTTTATCTAATGTGTATGGTGATTGCAGGCAGTGCTAAGAAGGTGTAGAATAGTAAAAAGAAGGCTCTTTAATGGTTTTGTGGTCAGAAAAGGTAGAACAGACCAAAGGAAAGCCTTAAGAAACCCTAGTCTACCCTAGGTTGAATTGTTCCCCTGTACGGGCAGAAATGGCACTAATTTCCAAAAAGAACTTGTCAAAGCTTGGAAAAAGAACCAGAGAATCAATAGAAAGATTGGCACAATTGGTGGAAAGAGAGGAGTTCTAACCTTGTTTTTGTGTCAAGAGGGTTAAAAGAGGTTTGAGGCTTGTAACCTTGCCCAAGAACCAAGAACCTTGTTTTTGGGAAAACAATGGAGAGCTGAAGCTTGGTGTTTATTGAAGCACCAGAAAAGATGACTTTGAAGGCTTTGGAAAGTGCCACACACCCCTATAACAACGTTGGTAGAGTGGAGGAGTGACTGGTCTTTTGAGGAATAAAAGGCTAGATAGTGCAAGTGGAAGAAAGAGTATCAAGTAATGTTTTGTAGCAGCAGATTTGCAATGATAGCAGGGTTGCTAAGGTAAACCGGGGGTGCCTCAACAAACAGAGGACCTATAGGTTGTAGGGTGAATGAATTAGCACCTAAAGGAGTTCTTAAGACAAAGACTCAAGCATTGAGATTGTGTTTTCTCAATCAACCCTCGTTCTATCAGTAGGCATGAAATTCCAAGTTTTAAGCAAAGTAAGCCTCTTAACCCTCCTATAGTTGAAATTCCAAGTTTCACAAGCCTTCATCCTTTGCAAGTTAAGAAAAGTAATCAGGTACAACCTAGTGTAATTACAGACCAACCCTTTATCTAGAGATTCATCTTTACTATGAGCAATCCATAGGCTCGAAGATGTTTCCATGTTTCAATAGGATTAGTTGAGTCTAGGCTTAGCTAGGGTGCAATTCTAGTTTATAACATAAGTCAAATAAATTTGTATTGCTTCTGGTTTTGATTATGTTAATTTTTTTTTGACACAATCAAAACCAGAAGCAATACAAATTTACGATATGGATTGTGGAAACTTGATATCTTTAAGATAGGTAAAAATGGCTTATGTAATTGATTGCTTGATAGATAAATGCTTGTTTCATTTTCGTAAAAAGATGACAAAAAATATGGTTTGCGAAGCTTCATGTATTTGATTGCTTTAACATATATAATTTGATAACAATATATTGTTATGTGCAAATTGTAATTACTGAAAAAAAAAGTACACCCAAATAAGTGGAAGAGAAAAAATTAACCCATATCTTGAAACTGCTCAATAAATTAGGGCAAAAATTGTATACCCATTGAATTTCATGATTATAATGTAGGGATTCAAAAAAAATTCGACAATGTTCTATTTAATTCACATTGTATGTAAAGATTTATAAGAATATATCGTTGTGTGCAAATTGTAATTACTGAAAAAAGAAAACATCTACCCAAATAAGTGGAAGAAAACAAATTAACTCGTATCCTGAAACCCCTCAATAAATTAGGGCAAAAACTGTATACCCATTAAATTTCATGATTATAATGAACGGATTCAAAAATAAATCCTACAATGTTCTGTTTAATTCACATTCTATGTAATTATTTCATAGTATACCGTAAAAAGAAATCATAGCACTGAAACCCTCGATGACATACACACAATAATTCCACAATGCAATGAAACCCTTTACAGCAATAGCCATTCACTGTAATTATTGTAGAGTATAATAAACCCCAACACGACATCCATAGAATCATGCAAAGTTGACAAAATATATGAAGGAGAATAGATTAAATCAAATCATTCCCTGAAAAATTGCAAAAAGAATTCATGGGTTGCATAAAACATCACGTGTACAACATGTAGCATGTGTATTCCTCAAACCGGTTGTAAATTTGGGACATTATCCCAAAACCCATTAAAAATAATGATTTTTCACAAGGGATTATGAAAGAATTCAGACAATGTTCTATTTCATTCATATTATATGTAATGATTTCGTACTATACCGTAAAGAAAATCATTATAGTTAAACCCTCAATGCCATATAGAGAAATGATTGTAAAACACAGCAAAATGCACAATGACCCTCAATGCCAATTGAAACCCATTATTGAACATACAAAATTACAGGGGAAAAGACGCGAAGATTGTTACCTTGGAGAAGATGACAACCAACGAAACTCACAACGTTCACAGAAGGTTGCAACGACGGCGAGAGAAGGAGATGCGAGGTGAAAATGAGGAAGAAAACCACGAGAGATAATTACTTTAGGGCTAAAAGTTGCCTAGTAACTTGTGGTTAACTTAACCTATACGCGTGGTTAAGTACACATATATGTGGCATGTAGTGAACATATTAATGTGGTCGGGTAAATAAAATGCGCCCACCTCCTAGCAGACCCACGCGTAAATATGAGTGGGCCCACATACAAATGCAAGTTGAAATAGATGTTTCGATACTTAGAAATAAGCTTCGTTTTTTTTGGCTTTGTAATAAATGGGTAGTGGTGAAGTGGTAGTGATGTGGCAAACGAAGCTTTAAAAACACCTTTTTTGACCACCTTTCGCTTTACGGGTTCAAGCAAATGTGTTTTAACTACACACAAGCCAAATTTTTCTTTTTAAGCTAATAACTCGCTTACATACAGACTCAAAAAAAAAAATGAAGAAATTGGATGTATTCTTCACTCTCTACGGATGCGCAAAGTTAACCCTGGTAAGTTTCTAACCAATTAACCAATTATAAGTGGAAATAATGTACAACTTCAAAAATTCGATAGGATTCAACGTCCTTGGGCATTACAGACATAAGCAAGTCCCACGAAGCACGATGAGAGAACAATCAGCTTGTGAGGCCCGAGGCTGTAAATGCCAAAGCGATAATAATGGCCGCATTCACGCAAGCAATCCAACTAAATCGATAATTGTGTATTATATTATTTAATAATAAATCAAATAAACTCCTCACTGTAAAATCCCGGGAATGGAACGAAACAGAGTTCCAGAGAAGGTTATGTGGAAGAGATGGCGAATTCATCCGAGTCCCAGACTAACCGGTACAACACCCGCTACAGAAAACGCCAACAGCAACAGCTTGCTGAAACAGCACAGGAGAATTTGCAGAATATGAGACTTGCACCGCAAGAAGAAGAAAAAGAAGAAGATTCTATTCAATTGTCTGAACAGCAGGCAAATGTATTGAGCATCATCTCGGAGGGACGTTCTGTGTTTTTCACAGGAGCCGCCGGAACAGGCAAGACTTTCTTGCATTGCCGCGCCATAACAATTCTTAAACATTTACACGGAGATGAATTTGTATATGTCACGGCTTCCACTGGAATCGCCGCCGCCGCTCTCAACGGAACTACGCTGCACTCGTTTGCCGGGATCGGGTGCGCTTCAGAAGACGCCGAGGGATTGCTCTTTGCTTTGTATAAAATGCGCGATGCGAAATTGCGGTGGAAAACAGTAAAAGCTCTGGTAATTGCCGAGATAAATATGATACATGGAGAGCTTTTTGAGAAACTGAACTACATAGCCAAGAAATTGAGAAACAGCCAGACCTGGACTTCGGCGGTTTACAGCTGGTGGTTTCAGGCGATTTCTTCCAGCTTTGTCCTGTAGATGCACCAAATATCCACAAATTTTTCGCCTTTCAGGCGGATTGTTGGGATAAATGCTTCGAGATCCACATTGAGCTAACAGAGATTTTTAGGCAGTCAGATTCCGAATTCAAGCTATTGCTGAAAGGAATCCGAAGAGGCGTCTGCAGTGATCAAAGTGTTGAGATGCTCAGGGCATGGCAGGGCCTGCGAAATGAAGAGGCCTTAACCTACACAAAATTGTATTTTCTAAAGGTTGATGCAGAGAGGGAGAATAAATATCAGTTGAAGGCCATGGAGGCGCTCGGTAAGGAAATGTTCACATTTCATGCTCAGGACGAGGACAATGGTTCCGAGTCTGTGAAATCTCAGATCAAGAGGCTTATTGCAGTGAAGAAGCTTGAGCTCTGCGTTGAGGCTGAAGTCATGCCTATTTATAATCTAGACACGTAAAGAGGGCTGGTGAACGGAACAAGGGGCAGAGTTTTAGGATTTCAGCAGACAAAACGAAAGCCCTGATATTAGCCCTGGAAATGTCTGGCCAGTTGTTCAATTTGAAGGCGTTTGTTCGTCTGTACACACTGTGACGCCTCGCTCGTGGGATGTATTTGATGAGAACGGAAATATTATAGCAGGGGCTAAGAGAATTCAGGTGCCGCTAATTTTAGCTTGGGTTTGAGCGCATACAAGTGCCAGGGTTTGACAGTGGAAAGAGTGGAAACAGATCTTTCCACTTCTTGTTCCTATGGTCTGGTATACTTAGTGCTCTCAAGATTGAAGCCTTTGGAGGGGCTTCGGCTCACAGGATTTCATCCCTCCGCTGTGAAGGCACACCCTGCGGTTATCCAATTCTATGAAAAACTCGGCAGGAATGGGATTGAATGAGTCTTATGTTCATTGTTAGAAATTTAGAACGATATGAAGTCCATTTTGTTGAATATACGTCCTAAACTAGTTTTTCTGTAGGTAAAATTGTATAAACCAGAAATAGCAGGCAGCAGTGGTTTTAACAGAAACAGGGCAAAGATGGAGCATTGCTGTTTTACTTTTGCCAGTGTTTTTGGATTCATTTGGAACTGGTTTCTTAAAAACCTGTACAAGTGTGATTCTAAATTATATTCCTTATATTCATAATCAAGCTATCATTAGGATGAGGAGAAGGAGATCTTTAAGCTATATCTGCAAAAAAAAAATTGTAACGATGGATGTATGATCCAGAATACTGATGGAAACTAAACTTACACAATTTTTTTATAAGCTATTCACTGACTATTTTTATTTTCACTGTATCATTTCTGTGATCCAAAAAATTGATACAATCTAAACTTACACAGATTTTCCAAAAAGTCCTGCTCACTGATCTTATTTTCAAATGATATAACTTAACCTGCCTTGTCATATGCATATGATGTTTTAATTGAAAATTACCATGGCTGCAAGCCTGCAGCAGGCTGATTCTCCTTTTCAAGCTTTTCATAAATTGGTCCTGTCAAATTTTTATTTTGAAGAAAGGAATTTTCCTGCTCTGAATATAGCTAGATCTTGACACTGTTCAGTAAATCTTACCACAATTGGCAATAACCAGAGAACACAGAAAATCAACTGCCGTCTATATCATCAATGATGCTATAGGCGCCGTAATCCAGGGGATATTAATGGTGCGGCGCGATTTGTACAGCACGAGAGGACGTGCATATCCTTTTTTATGGGTGAACGGCTGCTTATATTTGATGGCTGTATGGCTGTATATTTGTATTTATTATTGTAACGTCGAAAATTGTATATATTGTAAGTATTTTGTTATTATAATTATTTTAAATTTTTTTTTTTTTTTTTTTTAACAATCAAATAGAAAAAGTTATTAAATTTATTTAAAAACCTTGGAAATCCTTTTTATTCCACCACTTATTTTGTATTCATTTCACTATGTAAAATTTATTTGGAAATCTTTTAGTATTTATTTTAGTATTACTAAATTAGTTTTTTTTTTCCTCCACGTCTATTATGTCTTCATTTTAATTTTTCATTAGAAAGTTTAAAAGTATATTAAATCAATAATCTTGATTTTTTTCATTAATAATGAAGTTTATATTTTTAATTTTGTTGTCTTAGGGTTTTTTATTTTCAATTTGTTATTATTTTTATCTTTGTAGATATTATCAAAGGTAGTGGAGATAATCTCATGACTACAATTTTGTCCCAAGTAATGTAAAAATTTGCTTGTGCTTTTGTTCATCTTTATAACTATTTAAATTTGTGATAACATTTTTTTTTAGTCAATGATTCTATACTCAAGAATCAAAGTATTCATTTTTGTCATTAATCTTTTTGGAGCCATTTTGGAGAGAGAGAGGGTTGGGCAGTGACATTGAAGGGTTTTTATAATGAATCTTGAATCTTTTGGGCCATAGCTCTTGCTTCTCTCTCAACACAATCTAAATATTGTGTTACTCGCTTTGGTTCACAATATCTGCATGTTGGAACATCTACTACTCTTGGATTAATAGTTGGCTATCTCCATTTCTCTATGCTCGTATTTTGCTCTTAAGTTGTTAATATTGTGATATTGTTGTTAGTAATTTTGTATTTTTTTATGTCTTTTCTTTTGGTTTCCTCTCCTAACATATTTCCTCTCATTGTTGCTCCTCATTTCCTCTTGAGGCAACAATATCACACTCTCATTTATTATACTTGCTAGTTATTTATGTCATTTTATAGTTCTATTTCTCTTGGGAATATCTGGCGATTTATTTCTAAATTTATTTTTCATTCATAGTAGAATAATAATGTATGTATACTTGATTTATTCACTTTTCATAGTCATTTATATTACTGCTCTACACATAGGATAAGAGCACACATACAATTCATTTTTATTGACTACTTGTGAACATCAAAAGATCAAAATAGAGGCTTTGACCACTTTAGCAAGTTTTTATGTAGTCACTTTTCTTTCTCTGCTCTAGGCATAACTAGTTTTGTGAGATCTATTCTCAATGTTCCTTTCTATTTTTTTTTTTATTTAAATTAATTTAATATAGTTTTAGTTATTTATATTGTTTAGATCATCTATGTTTTCTTTGTAGTATTATTTTTATTGCCATTGCGTATTTTATTACTATTTTATAGGTGTTCATTATCATTTTCATAGTCATTTATATTATTGATCTACACATAGGGTAAGAGTACATATACAATCCATTTTTTATTGACTACATATGAACGTTAGAATATCAAAATAGAGGCTTGATCACTTTGGCAAGTTTTATATATTCACGTTTCTTTCTTTGTTCTAGATACATGTGGTTCTATGAGCTCTATTCTTTTGAGTTTAACCTATTGTTAATGTTCTATACTTTTTCCCTCTTATATATATATTTTAATTTAATTTATTTTTAAAAGTTTTAGTTATTTCATATTGTGTAGACCATTATGTTTTTTTTTGCTATTTTCTTTGTAGCATTCTCGTTGTCATCATTTTGTATTGTGTTATTATTTTACATATTTTCATTTGTTGTACATTTTTTTAGTTTGCTACACATAATGAACATTTCCACAACAATATATAGACATAGCCACCCTATAGTAAAGTGAAATTTTGTCATGTTTAGTATTTTTTTCTATTATTTGTCCTTAGTCTAATATATGGTTTTTAGTCTCTTAACCAAGTCTTGTTTTTTTTATTTTTATATATTTTAAAATAAATCTATAGCATTATCATAGGAAAATAAGCATACTTTATGTCAGCGAAATATGCTTAGATAAAGTTAAACATGTTTGTCCCTCTATATTAGACATCTCTCAATAATATTAATTAGAAATAGAATAGAACAAAACATTAAATTTATAAAAATGATTAATTATACAACACTTAATTTTGGTGAACTTGGCATGAACACTTATTTATTTTGTTGTTAGAATGTGTGACATCCCAAAACTATTAACCCAAAATTACCACTGATTTAAAAAAAAAATCTTTATTGCATGTTTATTCAGTTATATACTCAAGTACTTCTATCCATAAGGGATAGGAATCCATCCATCTAGGAAAAGCATCCAACCATATGGTTTAGGCATCTACAAAAAATGGGGTAGGAGTTCATCTATCCATCCAAGATAGGCATCTACTCAAATGGGGTAGGCATCTATCTATAAAAAATATGAATATGTTATGGCCAAAGACTTAGAATCATCAGGACCATCCGGGTCCTAGGTCTCTCTCTAAAGACTACATGCCCCTAATCAAGTGCACCAAGCTCAACATCTTTAGGAGTATATAAAATAAATAATTGGCTTGAGTCGTGACTCAAAATTCGGCCTAAAGCCTCAGGGAGTCAAGTGAATCCATCTGGGATTCCTTTTGAGTATATAAAGAACTAATTCTATCTTAATAATTATGATAGAGATTTTAATCTTTCTCCTAATCAAGAAAATCGCTTGAACTATTAATTATTCTATAATAAATTGAATTAGCATGATCTTTATTAGACATGCCTAAAACTTTACAACCAAAGCATAGCTAACGACACAACACAAACCCCAAATTTTGACCACAACATATGACTAACTCACATAGGTTTGTTTCCAAAATAATCATGAGAGAATAGGACCTAAGGTCCAAACCTATGCCTCGGGGGCTCATCTCTGATGGCCTGCCTACGTGAAGTGTAGAGGCTTTGTGGTTCAACAACTGGACTTAAATTAGCACATACCTTGGTGGCCAACAATGATGTACCTCAATCAGGTTCAACTTTCTCATAAACAATATGACATTAAAACAATCATATAACTTGTGTGTGAGTAGGTATGTGCAACCCTTTCTATAGTCCAATATCCCCAAACAAATCTTCATCGATTGCCACCCACTTAGGTGAAATAGGGCAACCTAATTAAAAAAGAAACACTAAATAAGCACACTCCAAAGAAGTATTGTTATTGTGCTAGATTGTCCTAATCACATTAAACTCATAATTTTTGAATTAGGAAATCATTTAAACTCATCATATGAATATTTTTGTCTTGATTTGGTCGAAAAGAAAAAATATATGTTTTTACACATCTCTAGTTCGCACATGATCACATTCCATGGCCTTGGGATCTTATCAGAAGCTATTAGAAATGAGAATGTGTAGGAGAGAAAAATTGCAAGAATTATTGCCATCAAATTTTAACACTTTTAGATTATCTAGTAACTTTAAGAGCTCTAATACTATGTAAAAGTCACACAAGAAACTCAAGTAGTTAGGATCACCTCCAAAATCTAAAATAACCTTCCAAAAAATAGTATCAAGGAATGAATTCTTGATTAAAATATGCAACATGATAAAATGATACATAATGCAAATAAGGAGCTAAGGAGCCACACTTTATAGGCACAAAAAATAAATAATTTAAAAGTACCCTAAGAAAAATTAGATTTGGATAGTAACTAGTTAGTTAATAAACCTTATTCACATTAACATCCCCCCTCTTGTGCAACATAGAGAGGAACAAACAAATATAAATGAATTCAAATATGGGTCTTGAAAAAAATCCATGTTAGTTATCCATGCACAAATAGAGTAAAGGAGAAAAACTTGTAGGAAAACCCCCTCTCCCAAAGAGAGAAAAGATGAAAATAAACATGTCACAATATAATGAGGTGTAACTAATATATGAACTTGCAAAGACTCATGAAGAACAATATCGAAAGAAAAATATGATGTGATAGAAAATGTGTTATAATTTTTATCAAAGAGGAAGTGTGTTCTAAAAATTATAAGATGGGACTTATAAAAAAGTCTAAAATACATATCAATAAGTCATCTCACAAAGTTGCATTTGAAAGACTATAATGATCACATTGAACTAACTTACTAGAAAATGAAACAACATTAAACTTTGAAGAAGTGGGAATTGGGAGAGCCTTAATCAATATATATGTATTATGAATCAATGAAGTTCAAGGATAACAATTATCTTTGTAAAAAGATAAGAAGCATCTAAAGAAACCTCATCATATTCATCTAGATATGCAAATATTTCTAAAGAAGCAAAGTCATTATTAGTATTGTAGTCATATGGTATATTATTTGAATCATAATGAGGTCCATGAAATTCGAGAAAGGGATCATCTAGGAATGGTTGAGTATCAATATTTTTTTCACATGTAAGCTAATGGATCCCATGACATGTTTATTTTTAGCATTCCAAAAAAACTATGAAAAATATTTGTGGAGGAAACAAGACCATATAAATTTGGTAAAATATGATGCCGACATGAATGATTTAGATACCATCTCTTCATTGTTTATAGTTTCCCATTTGCTAGATGATTATAAAAAGTTGAAAGAAAAAACCATAGTGAACTAAGGTAGATCAATAAATTACATTAACATGAAACTCTCAATAGAAATTATGAGCTCCCCAATATGGTGAATAATTTAAATGATGTCGAGGCCAAGAAAAATCAATCTCTAAGTTCAACTATTTTTACGGAAGATAGTTAAGCATAAAAATCACTCCAAACTAAAATTTTGATGTCTAAGACAAAATTTGAAAATTTGACATGGATAGATTTGTCGTGCTCAAAAGAAAAATCCTATAAAAATTCAAAAATCTAACATTGTGGGTCAAGGATATGGCTTGGAAAATATTACAAGAAAATTCAATCTTTAAACTAAAATATTAGGCATATATGATAAAATTTAGAAAAATCCACCTCACTTCAAAGTGCTTATAACCAACTTTCTAACACCTATAAGAATTCAAAATTTTGATATCTTAACGAAATTTTTTGGCTTCTAAAAAATTCTCTTTATGAATGGAAGATAGGGTCCCCTCCATTATTAGGGTAGCAGGATCTAGTGGTGTCACTCCCTAGGCAATATTGAGGTAAGTATTTTGTGTCACCTATGTATAGGTGAAGAGAGAAATAGGTGGTCAAAATGGTGAAGGAAGTTGGAAAAAATAATTGAAGTCACAATATCAAGTGGAGACGCTAGTTGAGTGGTGATGTGAGAATAGTAGCTCCTATGCACTACTAGGGGAATTCACCTCCTTATTGTGGGAAAAACACCCACCAAGGCCCACCTATGACTAGTTGCTAAATTAAAATCTATTGGCAGTTAAATATTTTTTTTTTATTAAAACCAAAAACTGTACCTACTTACACTGATTATGTAGGAGTGACACAAACTAGTACCCAATGATGTATGATAATTTTTAGAGAATATTCTAACATATATTGATGATGTGACAAATCATACAAATTGTATACATTCTATATGACTATATAGAACTTTTTATGAATTTTTTAAAAAACCCAAAAATGGCTGAAAATAAGAAATTTAAAAACCTCTGAGTGCTTTATACAAAAATATAGGTTTTTCAACCTTCTAGACTCAATGGTTAAATATATTTTTCCTAAAAATGCACCCCAAAAAAATTCTTTCCAAAATCACTCTTATATTTGAGAAGGAACTTACATATTTGAAGCTCTAAGACTATGTAAGAGCTACAATACTGTTATGTCCCCTTCTAGTTGACATCTCTCAGAGCACAGGATTAGCCTATTATGCGACCCTCGTAGGCTGATAGATGGGATAGAGGGTCTTGATGGAGCTTGGCTCAGCTTCAGATTGTTAGTACTTGATCAGTTGGCTTTCATTCAGGCTCATTCAGACACTTCTAGCCTGAGTTGCTATTTTTAGCAGTATTCAACACTCAGCGTGGGACCCCTGCTATTTTTAGCAGTATGGATTGATAGCGTTCAGAATCACTTCCTCAGTCGACAGCTTCAGACGGCTCGAGCATCGGGTTAATATTGAAAGAGTTATTAATATTTAATTGATTTAATTAAATATTAATTAGTGGAGCTTATAATATAAAGTTATAATATTATTATATTATAACTTAAGTGATTTCAGTGGAGGGGTCGCCCATCATCAGAAAAGGGCCATTTGACGATTATATTTTATTATTAAAATTTAATCGAAGACTATTGAGAAATTAAATAATAAAAGTCGAATTCTTTAATGATTCCCTATTATTAAGGAATTCGCACTTTTGAGGGAAATATAAGCTTTGCATTGAAATTCGAGCCCATTATGTCATTTGATTATTGAAAATTGTTGAAGTATTCAACCAGAGCATGGAAGCCAAGGGTTTCAGTCTCAGTGCATTGGGGAACGAGCCATCTCCAGTGAGAGCGATTCAGAGGGTGTGAAATATCATCCGATCTATTGCCAGCAAAGAGATTTCTTCATTCAGAAGAAATTACAGAGCTTTACAGGGATTCAAACTTTAGGGTTTTGGAATAGAAAATTGTCCAGAGGAGTTTCTTACACCAAGGCGCCTATTTCAGAGATAGCTAGAGATTCTTCAAAGGGCCGTACACTTTCATTTATTGCTGCTGTACACAGCCGTACCACCTGTACCAGGCCGTACCATCATTAGAAGGGGCGTATTTTCTCCTTGAAGCAAATCGCTCACTTTTGGGCCAGTATGCCACTGCCATCTTGTGCGCCTATGTTCCTGGCATCTTTGTGGATCACCAGACGGAGGGAGAAAGGTGTTTTGATTGCAGCCGTACCATATCAAGGCAAATTTCATGTTGCAGCAAATCAGGTTTTTATCAAATAAAGTATTGCCTTTTTTATTACATGTAACTGGATCATTATTGTAATCATCTCAGAGGATTAAATATTAGTCAAGCTTCAGTATTCGCAATATATTCTTGTATTTCTAGAATTGTATGAATTTATCTAGATTTTATCTTATTTTATTGCAAAAATCGCATTCTTCATATTTTATGCAAAAACTGCAAAAACCACCAAAAGAAAACCAAAAATACACAAAACATTCAGAAAAACAGTCAAATTCGGAAACAGGGGAAACAAGGGGTTTCTACAGTGGTATCAAAGCTAAATCCTGCCATCCTAAGGGTTTAGCAGTCTTATGCAACTAGAACAGTTTGGGTCTCACAGGTATTACACACGCAGACGTGCTCTGATTGACAGGCAACAGAGTTTGAGTAGGTAGCCGGAAAACATGGCTGATAGAACAGATGTTCCTAGAACAGAGATTCCTCAAAACCCTAGAGATCAGGATGATGCAGAGGTTTTGCATGCACTCAGAGATTTATGTGCAGGTCAACGGCAGTCGAATGATGTATTACAGCAGTTGACAGTAGCACTTCAGAGATTGGGTACTCCGAGGAGACCGTTACCGCATTGTGACGATGAGAGGAGTGAAGTAGGATATCGCAGGGCACCTAGGACAACCTCACGGACAGCAGACAGGCCTACCAGGCCAACTTTTGTGAGACAAGAGGCCGAGGAGGTCATGGCAGGTGAGGAGCATGAGGAGTTGTTCGCGGATACGCTTATGGCAGCGAACGAGGAGTTGGAGTTAGTACCACCAGAGGTCAGAGAGCGGATTACCTTCGACCGTTTTATCACTTAGAGGAGAGAACACAACAGAGGTCGACAGGATTGGAGACCTAGATACCAAAATAATGACCTAAAACATGCTACGAACTGGCTCACATTAGCGATGGTTGATGGTAGTGGCAAAGTGACAGCCCAAGCATGGATTAGTAAGCTTAACACATTTCTTACATTGCGTCCAATGGCGGAGAGGGATGCAATCAGATATGTGACATTGCATTTGGAGGGAGTAGCTTACGATTGGTGGCACCACGATATGGTGACGTTACAGCATGATAGGATCACCTCGTATCAGGAGTTTGTTGACACGTTGGTAGAGCATTTTGACAAGAAGGATCCGGAATCCTACTTCAGAGACTTGGCTCAGTTGAGGTAGAGTGGCAGTTTGGAGTCCTATATTGGTGACTTTCAGAAGTTATCAGTCATGGTTCTGAACATTTCAGAGAGGCGATTGGTAGTGCTCTTCATGGAGGGATTGACATAGCCATTGAGAGGTTGGATCAAAGCCTTTGATCCTCCTTCATTACAGGAAGCGATGAAGAAAGCACGAAGCATGGAGTTAACAGCACCATCTAGTAGATTTAACTCCAGAGGTAATTCATCTTTTAGGGATAATAAGGGTTTTAACAAAAACAGAGACAAGTCTGATTTTAACAAAGAAAAATTAGATTTTAAGAATGATTCAAAAGGTAAATCAACAGCTCCACCTTTGGATCGAGAGGCCCTTAATGATCTACGCAAGAAGAAGCTTTGCTTCTACTGTAGAGGTCCCTATGACACCAATCACGATTGTCCTTTGAGGCCTAAGGGCAAGGAAAATCAAGTGATGTGGGCGTACTACGAGGACTTAGAATCAGAAAATTCTGAACAGCAGGAGAGTTCCGAGGATTCAAAGTCAGAGGCTTCAGAGCCTAGAGCAGAGACAGGGCCAGAGCTTCAGATACAGGAGGCCCGCCTATCTAGCATTTAGCAGGAGGGCTCTTTCAGGATTCGTGGTGTGTTAGCAGGGCAGAGGGTCATTACCCTTCTTGATACAGGAGCTACACATAATTTCATAGATGCTAGATTTGTCGAGAAACGCAGGCTCATTACTGAGGAGTTCGAGGGCATTAGGGTTAAGGTGGCCGACGGATACACTTTGAGGTGTGAATGCATGATAAATGATCTCCCTTTATGCTTGAACAATTATGAGTTCAAGGCTGATTACTATGTAGTTAATATGGGAGATATAGATTTGGTCTTGGGAATGAAGTGGCTTCATTCATTGGAGGAAGTCACTCTTCATCTCAAGGACATGGAGATCCGTTTTGATGTTGACTGGAAGACACACATACTAAAAGCAATTCGGGACAGCAACATCAAAACAATTTATTTTCGTCAGATGGAGAGGCTCATGCGTCACAACATGGTTGAGTGGGCAGCCGAGTGCACAATGGCACCTATACAGGAGGGACATCAAAAGACTGAGTATCATCTGGACATTCAGCAGTTGAGAGTCAAGCATGATAAGGTATTCAGTGATATTCCACCAGGGAGATCTCCAGACATGGGCATTGAGCATACTATTGAGCTTGAGGAGGGTGCTAAGCCCATTATGATCATGCCCTATAGACATCCTAAACGGCTGAAGGATGAGATTGAGAAAATGATCAAGGAGTTACTTTCTATGGGTCACATTCGGCCTAGCAAGTCACCATTCGCTTCTTCGGTCGTTTTGGTAAAGAAGAAGGATGGAACATTACGCATGTGCATTGACTACAGAGTCCTGAATAAGAGGACGATTAAAAATAGGTATCTGATACCGCGTATTGACGAGCTTATTGATGAGCTCCATGGTGCATGTTACTTTACCAAAATTGATTTACAGTCAGGGTATCATCAGATCAGGGTCCGTGAGCAGGACATAGAGAAGACTGCCTTTTGATGTCATTGTGGGCACTTCTAGTTCGTAGTGATGCCATTTGGGCTCACTAATGCGCCAGCTACTTTTCAGTCTACGATGAACAGGGTTTTTCATTCATTGCTGAGGAGGTTTGTGTTGGTCTTTTTCAATGATATCCTTATATACAATAGGACATGGCAGGAGCACTTGGCTCACCTGGAGACCGTGTTGAGTATTCTTGAGAGGGAGTCCTTGTACGCCAAGGAATCCAAGTGTGACTTGGGGATGACCGAATTGCTATATCTAGGTCACATTATTAGTGCAGATGGAGTGCAGATGGATCCTGAAAAGATCCACGCCATTATTGACTGGCCTACACTAGTAAACCTGACACAGTTGAGAGGGTTTCTAGGGTTGTGTGGGTTCTACCGTCGATTCGTGAATGGTTATTCACGACATGCAGCCCCTATGACAGATTTGCTGAAGAAGGGTGCATTTATTTGGACTCTTGATGCACAGGAGTGTTTTATGAGATTTAAGGAGTTGATGACTACATGCCCTGTTTTAGCACTACCAGACTTTACAAAGCCTTTTGAGCTTTAGTGCGATGCATCAGGTGAGGGCATTGGTGTGGTGCTTATGCAGGACAAGCACCTGATTGCGTATGAGAGCCGTAAGCTCAAAGGGCCAGATAGACTTTATAGCATATATGATAAGGAGATGCTCGCAATCATGCCTTAGCAAAATTTACGTAGTATCTTGTTGGCAGCAAATTTTGTATTAAAACTGACCATAACAGTTTGAGACACTTCTTAGGGTAGCAAGATCTCAATGATCGTCAATAGAAGTGGGTCAGTAAATTGCAGGCCTATGACTTTGATATTTCGTATATCAAAGGTACACAGAACGTAGTGGCTGATGCTCTTTCATGTAGGCCATATTTGAGCTCTATGGTTCATATTACAGAGGATTGGAGGCATATGATTGTGGCAGAGTATGCCAAGGACACTTGGGCTTCCAGCATTGTTGAGGGATCGACGGTTGATATTAGGTATACACTTGTGAATGACTTGATCATGTACAAGAACAGGATATATTTGATCCCAGGTTCTGAGGTGAAGAACATCATCATGTAGACCTTTCATGACGTGCCTACAACAGGACATCCTGGGTACTTCAAAACCTACAGGCAGATACAGGAGAGATTCACCTGGAAAGGACTCAAGGCAGATGTTCTTCAATATGTGCGTGAGTGCCCTGTTTGTCAGCAGAACAAGCAGGAGAACACGTACCCGACAGGTTTATTGCAGCCACTTCCGATTCTTGACAAGAAGTGGGAATGCCTGTCGATGGACTTTATTATGGGCTTGCCTAAAGCCCAAGGGTGAGATTGCATATATGTAGTTGTGGATCGACTTACGAAGTATGCCCACTTCTTTCCGATCACCACAACCTACATGGCTACATAGGTAGCAGAGGTATTCTTTCGAGAGGTGTTCAAACTACATGGATTGCCTCGGAGTACCGTGAGCGACAGGGATGGTCGGTTCTTGAGTCACTTCTGGCAGGAGGTATTCAGACTTTGTGGGACCGAGCTTACACCGAGCACCAGTTACCACCCGCAGACAGATGGGCAAATAGAGATTGTGAATAAGTGGGTGGAAGGGTACCTCAGAAATTATATTGCAGGGCAGCAGAAGGCATGGGTCAAATGGATACATTTGTGTGAGTATTGTTACAACACGACATTCCATATGACTATTCAGATGTCACCTTTCATGGTGTTGTACGGTTATGAGGCGCCGAGTTTTCTTGATTTGCTACTGAGTGACAGTAGAGTGCCGAGTGCTAGAGACTTATTGCAGGAGAGTCAGGATACTATGAAGGCTCTCAAGGAGAATATCGCCAAGGCACAGAATCAGCAAAAGCAGTATGCAGATCAGAAGAGGACGAAGAGGCATTTTGAGGTGGGTGACATGGTTTACCTCATGTTGCAGCCCTACCGTCAGTCCACTCTTAGGAAGAGTGGGTCAGAGAAGCTTAAGCCACAGTATTACGGTCCTTTCAGGATCCTGAGGCATGTTGGAGAAGTGGCTTATGAGCTTGAGCTTCCGGCAGAGAGCAGGGTACACAATATTTTTCATGTATCACGCCTCAAGAAGGCGTTGGGACATCGTGTGGTACCATCTACAGTTCTACCTCCCTTAGATGATGAGGGAAAGTTGATTTTAGTACCTGAGTCCATCCTGGAGTACAGGGAGAGACAGTTGCGTAGGAGGCCTATCAGGGAATATCTAGTGAAATGGAGAGATTTGCTTGTTGAGGATGCTACTTGGGAGAGCGAGGATATTCTGCAGCATCCAGAGTTGAGATTGCTTGAGGACAAGCAATTTCAAGAGGGGCAGACTATCATGTCCCCTTCTAGTTGACATCTCTCAGAGCACAAGATTAGCCTATTATGCAACCCTCATAGGCTGATAGATGGGATAGAGGGTCTTGATGGAGCTTGGCTCAGCTTCAGATTGTTAGTACTTGATCAGTTGGCTTTCGTTCGGGCTCATTCAGACACTTCTAGCCTGAGTTGCTATTTTTAGCAATATTCAACACTCAGCGTGGGACCCCTGCTATTTTTAGCAATATGGATTGATAGCGTTCAGAATCACTTCCTCAGTTGACAGCTTCAGAGGGCTCGAGCATCGGGTTAATATTGAAAGAGATATTAATATTTAATTGATTTAATTAAATATTAATTAGTGGAGCTTATAATATAAAGTTATAATATTATTATATTATAACTTAAGTGATTTCAGTGGAGGGGTCGCCCATCATCAGAAAGGGGCCATTTGACGATTATATTTTATTATTAAAATTTAATCGGAGACTATTGAGAAATTAAATAATAAAAGTCGAATTCTTTAATGATTCCCTATTATCAAGGAATTCGCACTTTTGAGGGAAATATAAGCTTTGCATTGAAATTCGAGCCCATTATGTCATTTGATTATTGAAAATTGTTGAAGTCTTCAACCAGAGCACAAAAGCCAAGGGTTTC
This sequence comes from Sequoia sempervirens, assembly GCA_007258455.2. Classification (NCBI taxonomy): domain Eukaryota; kingdom Viridiplantae; phylum Streptophyta; class Pinopsida; order Cupressales; family Cupressaceae; genus Sequoia; species Sequoia sempervirens. The sequence continues at coordinate 27,861,714 of VDFB02358134.1, read as the reverse complement.
AGTCTTAGTGCATTGGGGAACGAGCAATCTCGAGTGAGAGCGATTCAGAGGGTGTGAAATATCATCTAATCTATTGCCAGCAAAGAGATTTCTTCATTCAAAAGAAATTACAGAGCTTTACAGGGATTAAAACTTCAGGGTTTTGGAATAGAAAATTGTCCAGAGGAGTTTCTTACACCAAGGCGCCTATTTTAGAGATAGCTAGAGATTCTTCAAAGGGTCGTACACTTTCATTTATTGTCGTTGTACACAACCGTACCACCTGTACCAGGCCGTACCATCATTAGAAGGGGCATATTTTCTCCTTGAAGCAAATCGCTCACTTTTGGGCCAGTCTGCCACTACCATCTTGTGCGCCTATGTTCCTGGCATCTTTGTGGATCACCAGACGGAGGGAGAAAGGTGTTTTGATTGCAGCCGTACCATATCAAGGAAATTTTCATGTTGCAACAAATCATGTTTTTATCAAATAAAGTATTGCCTTTTTGATTGCATGTAACTGGATCATTATTGTAATAATCTCAGAGGATTAAATATTAGTCAAGCTTCAGTATTCGCAATAGATTCTTGTATTTCCGGAATTGTATGAATTTATCTAGATTTTATCTTATTTTATTGCAAAAATCGCATTCTTCATATTTTATGCAAAAACTGCAAAAACCACAAAAAAAAAAAACCAAAAATACACAAAACATTCAGAAAAATAGTCAGATTCGGAAACAAGGGGAACAAGGGGTTTCTACAAATACCATGTAAGAGATATAATATTATGTAAGAGTTCCACAATAGACTCAAGCAATTAGGATTACCTATAAAACTAGAAATAACCTTCCTTAAGAGAGAATCAAGTAATGAATGCTTGATTGATGTAAAATAATATAATGATACATATTTGTATATGAGGATCCTTCTTTATATTTGTAATGTGAAGAGATGTGACAATACTAGATTATGACAAGTTTCACAATCATATGACATGAGACACAAAAGTAAATAACCTAAAAGCCTTGAGTAAACTTAATTAAGTGTAAATAGGACCTATATGGGATCCAATTACGTAATATACTCCATTTGTACCAATAAAAACCTTCAAAAAGGGACACATCAACATAAGGAAGTGTATTTGCTAGATTTTTGGAGCCAACAATGTTGATCCATATAGGCATAACAAAAGGAATGAGATTTTGAATGGAAATGGCATGAGTTGTCAAATTATATTCATCATCTAGGGGTAGTGGACACATAGAGAATGCTATTTATTATGCAACATTTTAAAAACATTAGATCAAAAACATCTAATGGTTAGTGCAATATGGTGAGCATATCAAAGCTCAAGTTATGTCATTCATTAATACTGGACATGCCAACATAAGGTGGGCCTAGGGATCATGCTTTATTTATGTGGAAGGTATGATGATGTAATGATAGTTCTTGAAGAAGGATGACATGGTAAAATGACTAGTTAGCACACACTAAAGAGATATTAGGGCTTGTCGAGCTTTCACAATATGCCAAATTGTAAGCTTTAAAACCACATGATGAAAGGTGGTATCTAGGAGATTAATGGTTGGCACATGGTGATATTTTCAAAGTAGTTAAAAAATATTGATGCTCCATTGGTTTCAAAAAGATGAGTTGGAAAAAGGTGGGCCCCAAGATCCCATGCATTTCACACACAAGAAATGAAATCAACATGAGATCACAAGTAGGTGACCCCATAGAAGGTTTTTCCAACTAGATGATGTGACCAAATGATTGGCTCACACATGTTGAATAGAAAGGATCTCATCTTGTTAGAGTAATATATTGTTGGCCAATCACATGATCAAATATCATGGAAAAGGGATCCAATGGCAGAGCTTGATAGTTTTCAGTGTTGTACCCTTGGCTTAGAAACAACTAAGTCAATATTGGTTGTAGATTCTATATACACTCAAACTTGGTTTGGAGAATTAATTACATACAAGTTATTTAAATAATAATATTTAATTCTTCTACTTTAAATGAATTGAAAAAAATATTTATATAGTTCATTTTCTCTAATTCTTCCTATCCTAAATCAATTTCTTCATATCTTAATTAAATGAACAAATTTAATTAGTTTGTTTTATTTAATTAACCTCCTCTCATTAAATTTGAATTTAAGCACATGTCTACTAACTTCTTCCCATCTTCCACCTCATCATGTGCCTCAAGAAATATTCTAATATCTAATTTGGTATTTATCATCAACAAATTCTAACTAATTAGGGATACTTGGACTTCATATCCATTTTATTCCTCTTCACACTTGGCAGTTTGTTCTTATGTAGGGAACACACTCCCCTTTTCTCTCTAACCTCTTCATCTTCAACCATCCATCTCTTCAGATCGAATCTAGATCTTTGATTTCTACCACCTAGGCTCATGCCTTGGAAAATCTATAAATAGGCCCTCATTTATAGAAAAAAGAGAGAGAGATAAGCATTTGTACCAACTACACTTTGTAGCATTTTAATTAGCATTGTCATTTTAGTGAGCTTTTTAGCATTAGCATTTTAGCATCAAGTAGTTTAATCATGCATTTTCATTAGCAACATCTTAATTACAACATTCTCATCATATCATTTTCATTAGCAATATCATAGCAACATTATTATCTTTGCATATCATCTATAACTAGTTTATCAATCATGTAATGTAGGAAACATCTCTTGCATTTCTAGCCTCTCTCATTCTTCAGGTTGTCATTTGGAAAGTCATGTGCACAAACAATCTGAGAGTAAAATGACTTAAAGAATCCTTGGAGATAGAGGACAATGAGATGCCATTGATATAATGTTTCATTGGTGTGTTGTATAATTTTATTTGCTTATTCATGCTATTTACATACACACATAAATTGGTGCCCACCATGGGGCTTAGCCTTGTTTTTAATACTTTCTTGCAAGTTTTCATCAACAGGTCCATTTGTGAATTTTGATGTAGTGCATCCGCGACATGTTTCAGCACATAGGTGGTGACTTTTGGTGCATACAAGCTCTATTATAGCGCATACACAGAACAAACCAACACATTTGCCTCCTCTTTTAGCGCATAAGGAGGATTTGATTTCCCTTTCTATTTTCTAGAATAGAGCATTGAGTGTGTTTAATAGCGCATATACTGAATATTTTAGCACATATGCTCTCTATTTTAGCGCATACACCTTTATTTATAGAAATTTAAAATTCTGGGGGACTGATCTATGTCTTTTCATTTTGCAGGTGCTCTATACATTGTCAAAGACATATCTAAGACTACTAACGATGTTTTCAAGGGCTAGACTTATTTTCCTTTGATTAAATTAGGCATCTAGTTTAATTACAGGGTTAAAGAACACCATGTATGTTGTGTTTGCAAAGCGATAGGCCTATGCCCTCCCCTTTACTGGGTGACCACAATTCCAGACTCACTCTTTCATTTTATTACAATAACACCCTTAGTAGGTTTGCCTCCCCGCTTCGAAAGGAGGGAATGACCTAAGTGGGAACAACTAAATCCAAGCATTCCAACCCACTATAATCAAACGTGAATTGTGATGAAAATCACTTTCAATAGTAGTGTGCATTGATAGCCCTCCCCCAATATCCTTAAGATACGTAAAACCTTTATTCTAAAGGTTGGGAGGCCTCTTGAGGGAGTTTATCATTTTCCGCACCAAATGGAAACCCTTACTAAGAATTTAAGTGTAGTAGCCAAGTTGAGTCAGTTTTTAAATATTATAATACTTAGTGCAAGGGGAGGAAAGAATCTTCCCCCAAGATACTCACCATATAACTACAAGGGATTTCTGGCCAAAAGTGGAGGAATCAACTTTGGTTAAGATCCAGAAAAGGAAAAAACATAGGTGCCCTCTAGGGGGTGATAGGGTTGTGTGAGCTGACGTAGTTCCAAGTTGTGGGATATGATATATTAATGACCCTTGACATTAGAAGATACAAGGGGATTAGACCAGATCCTATAACATACACTTGATGTTTAGATCATAATATGAAACAACTATTTTACTACTTACTTTTGTGTTTGAAATCATTGAACTTAGAATCTATCATCCTTCAAAAACACTTAGTTCACTGATTCAAAAATAAGGAAACTAGGAAAACTTTCAAAATGGTGACATTTCCAGTTTAGCGCATAAACTTCCTATTTCAATGCATTGAGTTCATAGTCTAGCGCATGTAGGGTCTGTTATAGCGCATTCCCCACATCTTCCAACATATATAGGGTATGTTCTAGCACATTTACCTCATCTTCTAGCGCATAGGCTTTCTGTTCTAGTGCATTTCACTGACACTCTAGCGAATATAGGGTCTTTTTTAAAACATTTATCCTATCTTTCAACTCATATACAACTTGTTTTAGTGCATTCACCCGATACTCAAACAAAGAGCTAAATTGAACTTTTGTTCGACAACTAGAATCATATTTAGGGACCCTTTTCAAAGCAGAGATTATTACTCATTAAAACATTGGTTTAAACTTGAAGAAATTGACTTTTGCAAGTGCAATCCCTTTAACTTAGTTCAAACAACTTAAAGTTCCCAATCGCCAATCTCATCTCTGATTGTTAGCTAAGTTTCACTATCAGGATTTGTCATCCTTTATCATGAAACAAGTGTTGTACATCATATTTATCCTAGTCTTATCGATAGGATCCATCATCCTATTTGACTTAAGTATTTCATTGGAACTCCCAAAACAAAGATGAAAGTATAGTAAAACTCTATCACTTGCATGACCATTTTAAGAAGAGCTCAAAAAAAAAACTAAGAGAAAAAGAAATAGAAACCCAAACCGTCATGGTAGAAGGAGAATAAATTTTTTTTCACATATTTCATCAACTTGAAACAGATGAGATAACTAATGAGGACATTCAACAAGCTCAAAAAAACCCTAAATTTCACAAGTTCATGGAAAAAATTCTAGAAAAGGATGAAGAGAAATACTTTCTGATGCTGGAAAATCAAGGTGTAAAACTACCCAATAATTTTGATGTCAACAATTTGAAGGGAGCTCCCAAGAAAACAAAAGTGGACTCACGAATCACATATCCATTAAATGCCTTAACTCACCAAATGGAAAATCCTCAACAACAAATCCTAGACATGTAAAGGGGAACAACAAAGAGATATTTGTTGCAAGACATTTGTCCTTATCCATTTGACAAAAATATGAACATGATACCTTTTCCACCAAATTGTGAATTTCCAAAATATGACAAATACGATGGTAAAACTAATCCTCAAGATCATGTAAGAGAATTTTGCACCATGAGTATGGAATTTGCACATGAAGAAACCTATGTAATGAGATGATTTCCAAGAAGTTTGGTGGTCAATGCATGGAATGGTTTTCAAAACTCCCACCAGGTATTAGATCATTTGAGGAGTTGGTAAATAATTTTTTCACCCAATATTCATACAACATTCAACATGAAATAACCATGGAAGATTTCTGTAACACAAAGCAAAAAAATGGTGAGTCATTTCTTACATTCTTACAAAGATGGAGATGATTATTTGCTAGATATGCCCATCCTATACTTGAGAAAGAAAAGATGGATATCTTTATTGATAATATCAACAATGAGATGAGTTATAGACTCCAATTGCAGTGTCCACCCAATTTTAAAAAGTTGATTGAAAATGGACTTAAGATTGAGGAAGCCTTAGTTAAAAGAGGAGTATTGAAAATCTATAATGAAGGAACAAACTCTGCTAACTCTTCTAACCATCATAACAACAATGAAAAATAAAAATTTTGGACAATAAATAAGAATGTTGGTAATGATGGTGTAGTTGACACACATAATGCAAAACCAATCTTCAATTTATCAAGTACTACACCCAAAAACAATCAAAACAACAATGAATCTAAACCAACTCCACTGCCACATCGAAGAAAATTTACACCTTTGGGGCAATCACTTGAATCAACATTAAAAGAGCTTCTTGCACACAAACTCATAACATTACTAGATACACAAGATTTTGAACCAAGAGCTAAACCATCATGGTGGAATGATGCATATTATTGTGACTTTCATAGAAGCAAAGGTCATAAAACAAATGATTGTATGTAATTAAAACATTTGGTGCAAGACTTGATAGATAGAGGTGACATATCGATAGAAGGACATAAAACAAATGATGATCATGGAGCATTTAAAAACCCTCTACCCAACTATGAAAAAGGAGAATCATCTTCAACAAAAAACAAAGGGAATAATGTGAATTATGTCTATGATACTACCATCCATCACATTTTTGTAGTTTATAATCAATGTCATCAAAATTAAGGATAAACAAGACAACCTACTAGTAAATGTAACCACAAGAGGGAAGTCCAAGTTTGTATTGAAAGGAAGTACATCTAAAACACCTGCTGCTCCTTCAAATCAATACAATATAGTAGATCAATTGCAAAATATTCCAACACAAATATCCATAGTAGAACTTCTTAAAATTTCACCAACCCATCAGGATATTCTAGAAAAAGATTTAGTGGACACCACAGTACCAACTAATTTGGAATTTTTTCAATTCCAAGCCATGGTGGGACATTTGACTACACCCCATTGTTTATCATTCTCAGAAAATGATGATGCATCCCTCACTCATCCACACAACGCTCCACTCCATATTGAGGTTTTAATCCATAAACATTAGGTCAAACACATTTTAATAGATGGAGGAGCTGGTCTAAATATATGCACCTTGAAGCTTATCCGTGCATTGGGATTTTCAGAAAATGCAATAGATTCCAAAAGAAAGATCACCATAAAAGCTTATGATGATGAAGAAAGATCCTCTCAAGGACTGATAGTATTTCCAATTCAAGTGGGACCAGTTCAAAAGGATATAATCTTCCAAGTTTTAGAAAAGTATTTGACCTACAACATACTCTTGGGATGACCTTGGATCCTTGAAATGTGAACAATACCATCAACATACCATCAATGCTTGAAATTCCCTTACAATGGACAAGAGATCACAATTTTAACAGATTCTAATAATCCCCAATATTGTAGCACTCTCAAGACAGTCCATGATGTTTTTGTACCACACAACAGAGAAGCTCTCACTTCTATTTCCTCAAGTAATGAAAGCCAACTCAATTCTTTGTCAAAATAGTTTGAGAAAAAGGTTCAGTTGAAAGATAAAGGCATCGATGATTATATTTCCTCAAGTCATGAAATCCAACTTAATTCTTTGTCAAGACAATTTGAGAAAAAGATTCATTTGAAAGATAAAGGAATGGGTGAGTATTCTTTTGGGCATTCCTTATGTCTCTCACAACTACTACCTTCTCCAAAATCACATGGACAACCATCAACATCTAGACAACAATCTTCACAACCCATCACGATCTTTGCTGGTACATTTGTAAAAGTAGGTACTATAGTTGATGAATCTGAGGACAAAGATATTCTAAAGTGGCTTTACAAAGATGAAGAAGAATCCACAACAACTTCCAATATGCCAACAAAGCAATATGGTAAAGGGTTCAAAATCTTAGAAAAGATGGGATATTAAGGAAAAGGTCCTATTGGCAAACAAAAAGAAGGTATTGTGGAACCAATACAACCTATCTTAATCAATGCAAAAGACAAGATAGGATTAGGATAAAAAGAAGAGACAAAAGAAGAATCCGCTCAGAAGATTTATGAACAAATCCTCCAACTGCAAGCTATTTTTGAAACAAACTCAAATGAAGATGAATAGGATTCACTATCTGAAGAATCTTGTGAAGACAAAGAAATCAATGTGATAAAGAGGTATGCACCCATACATATGAAGGGAAAAATTTTAGGGTCCAGACTACTTGAATTTGGCTCACTACATATCGATGACTCTAGTGAGGACGATCAGACATTGAGCGAGACAAATGATTTGGAGGAGAGTAACATTATAGACCTTGACATTGCTAGCAAACACCTCAAAAATGTTTCCATCATGAACCTCACCACCTTTGATCTTAACCAATATGATGATTCCTTACCTTTGATACATCCCAAACTCATTGACTGGGAACAAACTAAGTTTCTTGATATCCTTATCTTTTCAAATGATGATGCCATTGTCAATTTTCTTTGTTCTGAAAATCCAGAAAAAAGTTCCACCAATCAAGTTCATAATGAAATGTAAAACCGAGGGAGTGCCAAGTCTCTTAGTTGCAAAATAAAGAATACAAAAAATTGATCTAATGGTGAAAACCATGCAATTACAATATTGGATCATGAAAAAGTAAAAATAAAGAGTGTATCCAACGGTGAAAACCTCTTTGAGGCACTGAAGGATGAGAGATTTGACACTCTTCCTGAGCATTATCAAGAAAGATCTTCAGTATTGGTTGAGCCTATGCAATCCATAAACATTAGTACTATAGAAACAACAAAGACCATACACCTAGTGGCATCAATGATAGAGCAAGAAAAAACAAATTTCACCAAATTCTTCAAAGAAAGAAAAATCAATTTTGCTTGGTCCTATGCTAACATGCCAGGAATAGATCCAGATCTAATAATGCATCATTTATCCATAGCACTTGCAGTGAAGCCAGTAAATTAGAAATTGAGAAAAATGTATGCACACATCGCCCTACTTGTGAAAGAAGAATTAAAAAAAATATTAGATGTAGGGTTCATCCAACTAATCAACTATGCAGAATGGATTTCAAACATTGTACTAGTCTCCAAACCAGAAAACAACATTAGAAAATGCACAAATTTTAGGGATGTTAACAAGGCTTGTCCAAAGGATGACTTACCTTTGCCCAATATAGACATAATTATGGATTTAACATTAGGACATGCTATGCTATCACTCATGGATGATTTTTTAGGCTATAATCAGATCAAGATTGCACCAAAAGATCAAGACAAAACAACTTTCACATTCCCATGGGGTACATTTTTTTGGAATGTCATGCCTTTTGGACTAAAGAATGCAAGAGCCACCTATCAACACACAATGACAACAATCTTTCATGACATGATGCACACATTCATGGAGGACTATGTGGATGACCTGCTAGCAAAATCATTCACTAGGGAATGACATATGGAAATCTTGGATAAATTTTTTAACCAATTGGGAAAATTCAATGTGTGATTAAATCCAAAGAAGTGTGTATTTAGAGTAACATCAACAAAACTCTTAGGATACATAGTCTCAACCAAAGGCATCAAAGTAGATCCCACAAAAGTCAAAGAAATTATGGAAATTCCACCTCCTAAGAACATTAGCCAACTAAGATATCTACAAGGAAGATTCCAATCCATCAGAAGATTCATCGCGCAACTGGTGGAAAATATTCATCCTTTTAATCATTTGTTACACAAGAATGTTTCTTTTAGATAGGATGAAAAATGTGAAGTTGAATTTAATCAATTGAAACAATATCTGATGACTCCACCTATATTAGTACCACCAATAGAGGGAAAACCACTTCTACTCTACATATCGACTATTGAGGTATCTTTGGGAGCTCTACTAGCACAAGAAGAATCTACAGGAAAAGAAAGGGCCATCTACTACATCAGCAAAACACTGAGTGGCTACGAAATTAACTATACATTCATTGAAAAACCTTGTTTGGAAATGGTGTTTTCTACTCAACAATTGCGACACTATATGTTAACACATACCATCAAACCAATAGCCAAGATAGATCCATTAAAATATCTACTCAACAAAGCCACTCTAATAGGAATATTAGCATAGTGGGTGATGATATTGAGAAAATTTGACATTCAATATGTGGATAGAAGAGAGATCAAGGGCCAAGTAATAGTAGATCAGTTAGTTGAAGCACTGTTGCAAGATGACCATCCTATGCACATTGAATTTCTAGATGCAGATGTCCTCACAATGACAACACAACATTGGATATTATACTTTGATGGGTCTTACACTCAACATGGATCAGGTGTTGGAATCCTATTTGCTACTCTTGAAGGACACACTATCCCAATATCTTACAGGTTGATGTTCTCTTGCACAAAAATCATGGTTGAATATGAAGCACTAATCATCGGTATCAAGGTAGCAGTGGAATGGAAAATCATAGAATTACAAGTTTATGGAGATTCTCAATTAGTCATCAATCAGGTTAATGATGACTATCAAACAAAAGATGACAAGTTGATGCCATACAAGAGAATGGTAGATGACTTCAAGAAATACATTGTTGAGATCAAGTTTGAGCAAATTCCAAGAGTAGACAACAAAGCTGCAGATGCCATGGCAACCATCACTTCTCTTCTACAAATACTAGAAAAACAAAGTTATGAATTTATGGTGGAACAATTGTTTACTCCTGCGTATTACAATCTTGAATCCCAAGTCGTGTGTCATCTAGTTGATGTTGATTCTTCAATCTATGGGAAGATTTGTACCTATTTGAGAGACAATACCCTTCCACCTAATCTATCTAGGAGCCAAAAACACAACTTTATCCATCAAGCAGCCTGACACAACCTGATAGCTAATACACTTTATTGACGAGGTCTCGATGGTACTCTCCTCCAATGTCTTGAATGTGACGAATCTGAAACTATCTTACAAGAAGTTCATGAAGGTATTTGTGGTACTCATTCAAGTGGTCTTACTCTAGCTAAGAAACTCCTATGCTTGGGATATTATTGGCTGAACATGGAAAAATTATCTTTTCAGTTTGTTAAGAAGTGTAAGAAGTGTCAAGTCCATGGAAATCTCATACATGCACCAATGCAGGAGCTACAACCATTCACATTGACCTGTCCTTTCTGTCAATGGGGACTTGATCTTGTGGATAATATTCATCCATCTTCCTCTAATGGACATAAATTCATAATCACAAGCATTGAGTATTTCACAAAGTGGATTGAAGTCATCCCATTAACCATGATCACTAGTAAACAAATTGCCTCCATCTTGAACTATATTGTTTGTCAGTATGGCATCCCTAGCTCCATTTCACTAACAATGGTAGACCCTTCAAAAAACAAGATGTACAAGAACTTTGTGAAAAATTCCATATTCAACACCGATTTTCCACACCCTATTGCCCTCAAGGGAATGGCCAAGCAGAAGCATCAAATAAGACCATTTTAAAAATCTTGAAGAAAACTGTCAATGATGATGGGTGTGACTAGCATGTTCAACTAAACCATGCCTTGTGGGCATACCGTACTAGCATCCACACCCCTATAGGAGCCACACCATATGCCCTTGTGTATGGATCAAAAGCCATCTTACCCATTGAGGTTGAATTACCTTCACTCTCCATATCATTGAAAGGAATCATTTCAGAGGAAGACTATCGAGTATCCAAACTCTAGGAGTTGGAATTGTTAGATGAATGTCGTCAACATGTTGTTGATCATCTAAAAGCTTATCAACAAATAATGTCAAGGAGCTATGATTAGAAGGTAAGACCAAGAACATTTCAAGTTGGTGACTTGGCACTAAAAGAGAATCCTCACAATCAACAAGATTGAGAAAAGAAGGGAAAATTTGAACCTAATTGGCTAGGTCCTTTTGTCATTTTATCAATATATGGATTTGGAGCATATCAGTTATCTACACCCAAAGGGGACCTGTTTGAAGAACCTATCAACAACATTCATCTCAAGCAGTTTTATACATAACTCATCCATTGCACGGTTTAAAAAGCAGATAAATCCAAAAAAATTAAAAAAGAAAAAAGATCCAAAAAGTAGAAAAATCCAAAAAAAGCAAAAAGCAAAAAAATCCAAAACAAAAGGAAAAATACAAAAAAAAGTGAAAAATCAAAAAATAAAATAAAAATCGGAAAATAAAAAAAAGGGCAATAAAATAAAATAGTGAAAACCTAGCAATAGGTGCTATTTGTGATAGATTGGATTTTCCATCTGTTGGAACATGTTTCATTTGTCTACTTTTCACCATCATTATGCATGTCCATCATAAAACCTCATGTACATATTCAAGCATTGCGGTTGTATCTCACCTTGTCTTGGAGATCATTGTATGCTTTCACAATAAGTGGTTGGTTTCTCACTGGGGGAAAAATCCTGAACTCACTAGGGGCAATCTACTTTGAGCTTAAAACAATAGATAAGCAACAGTAAAACAACATAGCAAACATAACGATCACAACGAAACTCAACATTGAACATCAATCACCATTTTTAGAAAACTAACCATCCAAATCAACAACAAGATCAATCAAAACAAATCTAACTAGATGATGTTCTTCTGAATCATGGTTTAATCACTTTACCATAAATGTTCAACTGTTGTATCTTGATTTTTGTTATCATTTCTTTGGAGCAACTCAAGGATGTCATGGACTAGAGAAGCTATGATGGTGTGTGATATTTTTCTTGATGTTTGTGAGTTGATCATTACTACTATGTAATTTTTTTGCGAGACATGATCTACAAAGTATCATTGATGGCATTCTATATTTTCATAGGAAAAGGATTAACTCTTGTCTATTTTACGCAAGCAATACTTAGGTCATCTTGGTTCAATTATACCTAGATACTTGTATTACCTTGCAATATCAAAATCAATGGAAGTTGTACTTAGGTCATCATGGTTTAATTATACCATTGGTGTTTGTACTAACTTTCAACATATCAAAAGCTCAATGATGATAACAAGCACAAAAATCGGCTGACAAGATGACAACATTGCATATTTAGATTTGTATGGTTAAGATATATTACATCCATATTAGTTTTTGCATGTGCACTTTAGGTTTTCCAAGGCTGTAAATTTTCAAAATGATTTTATCTCTCATTAAAGGATTGAGTACATTTGACATAAACATAAAAGGATCATTCACATGTAGTTGCATAATCATTATCATATCATACATCCATTAGAAAATATTATCATAGGTCATCCATCCATGCATTGGATCATATATTTTCATTAGAAAAATACAAAAAAATAAGGTGCATCACATCTTATCTACATGATCAAAACCATCTCATATATCATAAATAATCATCCATAAAGCTATATAGAATCATAATCCATAAATCATCATTTCATTATTGCATCCATACACAACCATGGCATAATCATATAAACATCACATAGCATATAGAGCGGAAATCCAATGCATTCATCATAAAAGCATGTAGACAACATATAGATCAATAATCTCTGCTGCATCTCATATAATCTCAAAATAATCAATGTCAAGTGTACAATGATACCCCAAAATATGGAGAGATACATCAACAAAATGGCAAGAAATCATAAAGTCCTCAACTAAATAAATGAATACACCAAGTCTTAATACATCAAATGTGAGCAAAAAAGCTATGCGCTGCTCCCCTCAAACATTGTAGGCCTCATTGTACATGCTGCTGCACCACTAGATGGACCTGCACCTGGATCTCTACCTGATGGATCTCTAGGAAGTGGCCTAGTCACACCCTTGCTCATAGTTTGTGACTAACTCTGACCTGACCTGCCATTGACAAATTATGCATAACTAGGGGCACACCGCTCTGCAGGAACCTCCTGATAATATAGTAATATGTAGTACTCTATTTCTTGGGCTGAATTTTGAACCTCTTTGAGCATATCCATTGCAGTAGTCCCCTTAGACACTCTTTGTAATCTCTAGGCTAGGGCCTCTACATGCTCGTATCTCTGTCTCATGACATCTCTCTCTGTTAGAGAGACAATCTGCTCCCATGCCTATGCTAGTTGTCCTTGTAAGCCCTCCATATGTAATTATAAGGCATCTATCTATTCCTATTGTTGATGGGAAGGCACATGAATTTGAACTTGGGATGGTCTTGCCTATTACTGTCCCGAGGGAACCATAGATCTCCTCCTCCAAGGTACTCTGAAGTCCAATATATCCTCATCACCCCCTCCATCCCCACCATATCCCTCCTCATCATCACCATCTCCCCCATCCATCCTTTGTCTCAGTGCTTGCTATGGTGCTCTCTCATCATCATCCAATGATGGTACTAACTCATTAGGATTGGATACCCTTGGTACAACATGTGTGAAGAAATATTCAACATACTCATCTATCATCATACCATCTGCGATCTCTAGATAGTAATCACATACATGTGCCCGTAATCCAAAATACTCCTCACAAGTTGTATCATAAGATATGGTGGGTCTCCACTTTGGAATATCTTGTCATCTCTATGCATATAATGCAACTCCCTAAGGAATCCCCTAAACTCAGCCATACTGATGAAGCACCCTCATGAGCATGAATCTCTCAATAATAAACCATGTTCATCCAATCAAATACCTCAAATTGAAAACATATGGCATCTCAAGATCATCCTCAAGCCATTGCTCACAATCTAAGTACGGTCGCCATGTGACGGTCTCCAAATCATCAAGAACTCACTGTGAATACTCCAATTTTCCCAGCTTGCACTAGAAATCTCACCTGTGTATCCAAAGACATATGGCCTGCCAATCAGATGATCTTTGTCTACCAAAGGATGAGTAACTGCTATATGCTCCCAAGCCCAAATCTGAAGCAGTGTCACTCCAAATGATAAACTCGCGGCTCCAAGACACACCACCTAATGCAAATCATGATATAAATGAGCTAACATACAAGAACCCCATGCATATCGGATCCCCTAAGTGATCATCCTCTCCAACATTCTATCCCAACCAACAAATAGTCCCTTCAACCTATGGTCGGGACATAAGAAACCTCCAACAAACCCAACTAGAACAATTGGTAATGGCTCATAAGAATCAACCATATCCTGCCAAGGAATCTCGTAATTGCTAATCATGTCATCATCAAAAATCCTCCTTAGCACCTTGGTACCTCCCTGCTTTGTGTGATCATATACGACTAACTCTCCAACCATGGGAATCCTCAATATCTGGTACACATCCTCTGGGGTAACCATCATCTCATCAGTATCCAAATGGAATGTGTTGTGATTGCTATGCCACCTCTCAGTTAATGCAGTCAATAGTCCCCTATTTATCCTATACTGGGGCATATCAAGCAAGGAAGATAAACCAAGTTGCTCAATAATGTCCAAATCCACTTGTGCCAGATTTGGAATCATATACCAAGTCTTCGGGTAGCACTCCTAAGACTGAAGAACTCTTAAATCCTCCTATAATCATGACATATCACAAAATCATCATTTTATCAATCAACATATCAATCAATTAATCAGCTCTAATGAGATTTTGATCAAATCTCGTGGAGCGCCTATCATTGCATTTCATCCATCATGAGGTCAATCATCATCTATCCTATCAAACATCACCAAAACAATGGCTGACACGATCATCAAGCATCAAAAGGAAGGAGAAAAAACAACATTTCATCAATTCTGGTGTTAATGCGCAAAAATAGAGCATCTATGCATTGGAACATTGGATGCGCTACAAAAATCCATCAATGCACAAAAACATAGCATCTATGTGTTGGAACACTGGATGCACTAACAAAAATCCATGAATGTGCAAAAACATAGCATCTATGTGCTAAAATCCTAAATGCACTAAAAAATTCCATATATGGGCTATATCAGAGCATAAATGCACTAAACACCTATATGCGGTATTTCGGGTCCCATATATACTAAAACGTACTATTACAGATTTTGAAAATAGGAAAACATGCCAAAAAAAATTCAAATTTCAAATGGTGGTTTCTCGAGGTAAGTACTTGAGGTCCATACATGGCAGGGTAGTGGTGTCGTTGAACTCACTCGAATCAATGAGTGTGGTATGGGATCACCATTTTTGCTAATTTTCTTAATCAACTCAATCACTCACATTGCAAATGAATTCAAATGAACTCCTTTTTCATCTTTTTATCTTTTAAGGGTAAATGGAGGGTATTTAAGTGGGATTATTTTTATTTTCAAAAGGACATCAATTCATCAATTGGCAGGATCAATATTCTTTATTGGGAGATAAATCGTCTCAAAATCATAAATTTTTTAAAATCCTCATAAAATAATAAAAAATTCAAAAAATTCAAAATTTTCAAAAATTTCAAAAATTTCCCCAATTTATCTCTTGAGGGAGCATACACACATCATCACTTGAAAATTAGCATATCAGGCATATCAAATTTTTTATCAACACTATCAACAAATTTTTCTTTGAAGCAACATGTCACAAACACATCACTTCAAAGAGGGGCAAAATGTATAGACTCAAATTTGGTCTAGAGAATGAATTAAATACAAGTTATTTAATTAATAATCTTTAATTCTTCTACTTATAAATAAATTGAGAATTTATTTATATAGTTCATTTTCTCTAATTCTTCCTATCCTAAATCATTTTCTTCATATCTTAATTAAATGAACAAATTTAATTAGTTTGTTTTATTTAATTAACCTCCTCTTATTAAATTTGAATTTAAGCACATGTCTACTAACTTCTTCTCATCTTCCACCTCATCATGTGTCCCAAGGATTTAAATATTTCTAATATTTAATTTGGAATTTACCATCAACAAATTCTAACTAATTAGGGACACTTGGCCTTCATCTCCATTTTATTCCTCTTCACACTTAGCAGTTTGTTCTTATGCAGGGAACACACTCCTCTTTTCTCTCTAACCTCTTCATCTTCAATCATCCATCTCTCCAGATCGAATTCAGATCATTGATTTCTGTCACCTAGGCTCATGCCTTGGAAAATATATAAATAGGTTCTCATTTACAACAAAAAGAGAGAGAGTTGAGCATTTGTAGCAATTACACTCTGCAACATTTTAATTAGCATTCTCATTTTAGTGAGCATTTTAGCATTAGAATTTTAGCATCAAGTAGTTTAATCATGAAATTTTCATTAGCAACATCATAACAACATTATTATCTTTGCATATCATCTATAGCTAGTTTATCAATCATGTAATCTAGGAAACATCTCTTGCATTTCCAACATCTCTCATTCTTCAGGTTTTCATTTGGAAAGTCATGTGCTCAAACAATCTGAGAGAAAAATGACTTAAAGAATCCTTAGAGATAGAGGAAAATGAGATGCCATTAAGGAATTGTTGTTTTAATTTGATTATTATTTGAATTCCTTGACATAATGTTTCATTGGTGTGTTTTATAGGTTTTATTTGCTTATTCACGTTATTTACATACACACAGATTCAATATTTTTTCCCTCCCTTTTCAATCTCAAAAAATGGTTCTTAGATTCTTGGAAGCCTATCATCATGGAAAATATCAAGCTTGTCCCTTCTATCAAGGGTTTCTTCATTATGTCTTTTGACTCATCAGAGGACAATAATTTGTTTCTCAATAATGCGTTATGGGTGTGGGAAGAGAACTCTCTCTATTAAGCCTTGGACTCCTTTCTTTGACCCCTTTCAAAATATAATGTTAGATTTGTGTGGGTTTTTATTTCAAATATTCATCTCTAATTTGGGTAAGATTCTTGCTATGAGGCCATAGGAAATTGTATTGATCACTTGTTGAAGGTTGACTACACCACTTCCTACATGCATCATTCAATTTTTTTTGGTATTTTAATGGATATTGACATAACCAAGCCTCTTCATGGGGATGTGGTTTTTATCATATGGGATAGGTCTTGGAAAAATTATTGACTATGAGTGCCTCCCCTTCTTATATAAATATTATTTTACCATCAATCACTTAGTTGTTGAGTGTCCACTCTCCTAATGCAAGGGTATAACAGTGGAAGAATGCATGTGAAAATCACTTAACTATTCATGACTCCAACTCTTTAGTTGATCATTGCTCTCAAGGTGATGTGTCTTCTCATGATGTTGGATCTCTTAAAAATTGTATGACTAGTGAGTGCCACTCCTACTACCCCATTGGCTCATATTGGTAAGTGTCAACCATATTCTACTTTAGTTACTTATCTTGTTATGCCTTTGGATTTAGATCTACTTCAATTCACTCATGTGGATTTCATTTAATGCTTTGCCACTCTACCTCATTGTTCCATTTATCCTAATACACACATATATGGACCTATGTGGAGGAATTTTCATGCTTATCCTTTCTCTAAATACATAGATGATAGTATTTCTTGTATTTTTGTACAAAAATGGAAGAAATTTCTTATCAAATCTATCCCAATCTCATACTAGAGTGAAAGATATGAGATCGAATAGAGTTTTTCCTAGCATTTTCTAGGTTGGATCTCAAGGGTTCCTATTGGTTCTTATTTTTGGTTCAAGTTGTACTTGATAGATTGGATGAAGTTACATCTCTCAATGTTTCATTTTGATGGGTTGTTTGGTTTGTCCTATACCCCATGGTACTTATTCCATTTTTTGTTAGTTTTTTTCAAAACCTACATTTACCAATATAAAAAAAATAATTCAAAAAGTGTTAGGATCTAGGTGAGATCAACATAATGCACAAGAAAATATTTTGAGAATGACAAGTGATTTTTTTTTGAAGAGGACATGTGGATGATTTTGAAAGGCTCAAAATAAAGTGAAAGAGTTGCAAAGCCATAGGATAAAAATGACATGGATGATCTAATGGATCATACAAGACACAGGGGGGAATGGCACATCTTGTTGATAAGTTACATGTGTTTTTGGATGAAATTGACTCTAAAAATCTATGAGCTAAGGACACTAATAAGATAACATAGATCACTATGAATGAGATTATGAGACAAAGTCACCATAAAAGGGTGATAACTGATTTCATTAACTTTCAAGATCAATATATATTTAGCATTGTGAATAGAGGGAGCAAAAGCACATGAGCACATACCAAATGCATATGCCACTATGAAAATGAACAAAGCTCATGTAAGGAAACAAGAATAAATAAATAGAGCTCAAACAAGGTTTATGGACCAAGAGAAAATATCTCTAATTGATTATCATTGATGTCACAAACTAAATCACATGGTGATGGGAGATGGGGATCAAATCAAGTCCATAAAAAAATTATATATCTTGAATGAGTTATGAATAGGTCCACAAACAATTTCAAAGGGTTTGATTGAGGTGGAAGCAAAAAATATGGGTCTAGAGATAATTATATTGTTGAAATTATATAGTTGGATCTATAACACCTAGGACAAATATATGCTAATATTAATGAGGATAAATTATTTTTTCCTTGCTCTTTATTTTAATCCTTGGAGAATATAATAGTTGTTACCATTGTTGGTACCGCAAAGCCTAAGATGGGTACCATTGTTTCTATTTTCCTCATAAAAAATATATCGACAAGGGTTTTAAGGATTCTTTGCATGTTGAAGGTAGCCTCAAGGAAAAACATGGTAAGAAAAAAGGGGATAAGGAGAGCTCTAAGTGAAAGGGATGGTCTTAAACACATAGTAAGAGAAGAGTGAAAAGTTAGAACTTTAGAAAGTAGGATGTTGTCAAAGAATATAGAAATAATAAGACTTCTAAAGATTTATCTAATAATAACCATGACTCTTTTTTATTTCTAATAGTATTTCTAGTGATTACTCATAGTTGATTGATTTAGATGCCTCATATCACATGATTTCTCATTTGGAGTGGCTCTCTTAAAAATCATATGATGGTGGTGAGGTGTTTCTTAGTAACAATCATTCACTTTGACTTGTTAGCAAAGGGAAGGTAAAACTTGTGTGAAATTATGAGAATGAAATTTTCTCATAGATGTATTGCACATTTCATGATTTTCACAAAAAAATTAATTTCAATTTTAAAATGAATCATGTTGGAGAGCATGGTACACTTGACAAGAGTGGTTTACATTGACTAAAGGGAATATGGTGTTAGTTTGATATTTTTTATATTGTATTTTATTTAATTTTTATGCATCTACATATTGTAACTCAACCTATGTAGCTAATAACTCTAAATCATGTATGTTGTGGCACAAGTTAGACCACATCTTTGTTGGTCATCATGCTCAAATTCTATAGAATCTAGATTCTAAATAATCTAGAGATAGGATAGGTTATATAACCAAAATTTTAAATTTTAAAATAATAGAAAATAAAGTATTTTCTTTAATTTTATTCGTTGATATTTGTAGTTATCTATTTTTTATCGTAACTTTTGAATTATAAGTTAGAATTGCACATTTTATATGTGTTTGATGCATATGGATGGAATCAAATCTAGTTGTTCTTAAAATTTGATAGATCAATAAAGTACTTTGCATGTTTGGTGTCAAATTCTTTGGATTTAACCTTCTCCACAAATTTGACTTGTGGCATACATACTTGAATTGGCTAATTATGGACTATTAAAACCATGTCACCCTACTTTTTTATGCTTTCTATTATGTAAGGCCTACTAATATTGAATAATATCTTTAAGAAGCTAATGGATTATGAGGTTAAATTTCTTCTTAATCAAACCCCTTGACATAATAGATTTGTGGTCTTGGGAAAGTGTTGGAAAATAAGAAACAAATGTGCAATGGCCTATATATGAATTATGATAAAAGTGTTAATTTTGTAATGCTCCAAAACTAAATGTTCTTAAGAATGCTCCTTAGTATTTTTTAAGATATTTTAATGATCTAGAATATGAATTAATTTTCAAATGAATATCTTTGAAGAACAATACATATAAATTATCATACAAATATGTATTAGGATAACTTTCAAAGGATATGAGGAAAGGACAAAACTCAATCTTGTAAAAATTAAAATTTTGAATTGAAATCAAATATGAGACATGTATGATCATTCCCACACATCATATAAATGCCCCAAGATAGTAATTTTTTTTTTCAAAAAAAGGATCAAATTTATTGAAATTGAGGCTAATAAATGAGGGAATGTATGAGAATTGGCATGGAAAAGGTGAGGATAAGGTTTCATACATGGAAACATGCATAGGGCTTAATAGAGGAGTCATGGTTAGCATGAAATTTTTCACAAAACATAATGTAATCATATTTTCATCCAAGGCTCAAGGTTAAGATCCCAATCAACAATTTTCTAAATGAGAATCTAGATAAGTTATAGCATGTGTTGAAGCTTGTTAGAAAATTAAAAAGAGAAATATATAGGACTAAATATAGAATGTATTCTTATTCATCTATTTACTATGTACATTAACTACCTTGAAAAATATGCATGGTTTCTTTTCTTCTACCTAATCTTATGATTACAATGATATAGTGATCACATATGAATATTTAAATTATGTTATATATGTGTCTTTATAGTTTACAAAGAATAATGACATTGAGATAAAAACTTGCTCAGGAGTTGAACCATCTCCTTAAGGAGTAGAACAACTTCCTTAAATCGTTTCTAATCCCTTGGGAGTTGTGTTGTGTAACGAATTGTTATCATATTCTTCACGTGTTAGCATGTGACTTGGTGTATCACAAGCCTTAGAAGTTAATGCTTATTTTTTGTGCTAACAACATTATCTAAAGACTACAAATCATGCTCAATATTATGTGGTGAGGATACTTGCAGTTTTTCTAGGTGTATTAGACCATACTAAAGCTATAGTAGATATTAAAATTCAATTAGTTGAGACATATTTTCTATAAAAGTGTCTTTATGCAAAGTGTGTCATTTTTTTTTTTGAGCATGTATGGCTTTTTCTAGAGTAGATATGGATCTTTGTATTCCCTAGAAAATTTGGGAGGTACTCTAGTGTAGTACAAATATGAGAAGTAGATTCAAAATTGTCACAATCCATAATGATGATATTGGTGTTACTAAAGTAATTTTTTTAGTGCACCCTCCAAGATCAATCACCCTTATGAAGCAATAGTGTAATTTTGTTGAGACTAAGAAGCAAGTGTAGAGCTTATATACTAGTTGAAACCCAATGAGCCACTTATCTTGTTGTGGGATTTGGCCTTTTTCAACAACCTTGCATGTAATTAGAGAAGATTCCTTGGTGAACATGGTTTCCAATATTTTATCTTCTTTTTCCATAATAAATTGATTTGTGGGTAGAGGTGATGCTTAATATTGAGTATGCGTGGCTATATGGGGTAATATTTTTTGGCATAAGTGTGATAGATGTTGAGTATGAATTCACTTTATTTTGGTATCTATTGTTGCTTACCATCACAACTAAATTGTAAAATTTTTAATTGTACATTCACATATGACTATACATATATGGATTCCTAAGGAGTATTTTACATAAATCTATTTGTACTACATCATAGACTGTATTTTCCTAAAACAGATAATGAAATATAGTTACCTTTATTCTTTAAGTTTTGCAAGAATTGAGCTGCCATATTTTATAAGGTTGTAGATGAGGCATGGGTGGTAGCTTCAATATCTCAATAGTTTCTAAAGATATTAGATTCTTCTTACTACCACCATCAATCATGAAGTCAAAATTTTGCAGCTTGACCCGCATATATAAGTAGGATATTTGATTTTTCTTAGCTTCTTTTCTTGGGAAAGGTGTCTCAATATTGCTCCTACTATTAATTATATTACAAAGGGTGTTTTTTTGGATTTAAAATAGAAAAACCAAAATTGTGGGATATAGGATTAGTTTTTGGTCAAAATAAAAATTACTAATTCCTTAGCACTACCTAAAATGTGCTTGTTGCACAAATTTCTTTGAGTACTTCATTTAAAAAAAATGGGCCCAATCCACCCACTAGATCAAAATTTATGGCCTTTGAAAGTTTGCATAGAAAATATAAAATTTGTTAGACTCATATAAGAGTTGTAAAGGGGATTTACAGTTGTTGACCAACTTGTGTTGCATATTATGACACATCATAAGGCATCCTTGATTGGGAAATAACGTATGCACCACTTTTGGTTGATTTTAGCTCATGGTTTTCTAATTACCATTTGACAGTTTCAAGTTTTGTATCTTCTATATATTAGGTGATTGAGACGAAGGTTATGTGTAGAATTTTGTAAATACTATTAAGTTATAGGAATCCATGTAGACATCCATTTAGTGATACTCCTATGAAAATTTTCTCTATAATTGTATTGTAATTGTGGTTTACTGAGTAATATGCTTAATTGCTTTGGAGTGTAGTTTTTTCTCTCGTAAGGTTTTTCACTATCTACACCTATGTTATGATATTTATTATTATTTTTATGTTTAAATGTAGCATCTAGATCCAAACCTACAACTACATCATAAGAATATTGAGACAAGATGGATAGAAAAGAAAAAGATCTTATTAGAATTAGTTTGGTTGATTGAGTGTTGTTAAATGTGCATGAAAATAATACTACAATGAATATTTGAAGGAAACTTGGAGAAATTTATTAGGTTAAATCCATAGTGAATAAGATTTTACTAAGAAGTTATCTACCCTCAGTATGAAGGATGTGTTTGAACACAATAATCTATTGAGACGGGTTTGAACTAGTAGATAAATTGAAACTAGTTCTTTAATACTTTTAAACCAATATAAAAGTATATGTAGAGAGATCAGACACATATACTCATGACACCATATATACATGGAAAACCCGATATGGGAAAAACCATGGTGAGAATAGTTGTTAGGATCTACTATCCTAATCCAATATCACTATTTACAATGTTTAAGGGCACCAACCCTAAGGAGACACCAATGCCCTGATTTAGGAGTGCACCAACTCCAAGGAAGCATCCACTCCCTAACCGAGCACCAACCCTAAGGAGACACCAATCCCTTGATTTAGGAGCACCAACTCCAAGGAAGCACCCACTCCCTAACTGAGCACCAACCTAGTTATTTGATGACACCAACTAATCAAATTTACAACGTAAGAGTTATGGAGCTACAAATCCAAATTACAAATGATTCAAGTGAATAAAGTTATGTGTTACAGGCTTATTTTGCAACTACTCAATCTCTTCTTTGCTTCTATGCAAGCACTCTCTCTATCTCTATTGTTGCTAACTCAATAACTCATGCCTCTGACCTTATCTTATCTTCTCTGCATTATGTACTTTAGAAAATCCTTTATTCTAACTCTCTCTTTCTCTACAACTACTATCTCAACATCTGCATCCTCACTTATCCTCTCTATTCAACAGTATCTCAACATTGCTTCACACTTGATGCATACCCTAGATGATTTTTTGAGTTTTAGTCTAGGTCTTCTTCTCAAGACAAATTCATACTGAGCTCTCTCTCATTCATCTACCTCTTTTTTCAACTTCACATACTTACCTTCACTGACAAGTTTCTTCTACACCTCGAGCCAAACACCACTGGCCTCATTCAATACATTTTCTATATTTGGTGTATCACAATCTTAGGATTTTATCTACAATTAATTACATATATATGCCTGATTGACCTCTTCCAAATATGTAGCTATTATCGCATTAGTGGAGACATCTAATTATTCCAATCATCAACAAGAAAGCAACTAGAGTAGTTACTTCACTTTTTTGTGCCTCAATTCCATTTGTCCAAATTTGGAGTTCCATTGTTTTGTTATCCTGTAGTTGTCAAAATCAATTCTTCACAATCTACTCATTGATATCTAAAATCATTCCATAATCCATCAACCATCACTTAGCTGCCATTTCATTTAAAACATGATCGTTGATGTGATCATTTTAAATCTATTCCATAGATCTTTAATGATTCACAACAATGATGTGAATCAGGTCAAACAATTGATTCTTGCCACATGTCTCATTCCTACAAATCCATACTGGTCAACCCAAGTCAATGCATGGTGGAATGACTCCTTCATTCATTCTTATAAGGGGTCAAACATTGCTAATCCCTCTTACCTCATACTTGAGGTGCATTGCAAAGCTTAATAAGCAAGCCTAAGCGCTAATGTCTGATGCTTCTTCATACCTTTTTGGTTTTGGCCTTACCCTCTACCATTTACCTTCCTTTACACCATCCTAAACCATCACACCTAACTCTGAACTCTGAAGAAACATTACTTTTTCAAAAGTCGGGATCTTCAATTATCGCTTACCATTTACCAACCTTTTACTTTATATGCAAACCATAAGACCAACCTCTGAAACACCAAAGTGTGAAGCTTTGAAATATGCCTAAGTTTGTCGAATGTCGAGGTTCATCCTTTCATCATATTTCTTACCTACCTTTCAATAAGGCATAAGTCTTCCTTCCGGTCTATGATTCTTGAACAAATCCTTCACAAGACAACCCTTTCAAGTGTTGGCCTTTGGGCTATCCTCATGCTCCTTTCTTCATGCTTAACAAATTATTAAGGTATAAGCCTTAATGCAAAATTGTGAACACCAAAGTCATTTTGGGTGTCAAGGTTTGAGGTTCCATATTAGCACATACTTTACAAATTGTTAAGGAAAAAGACTTATCTTCGACCCATGAACACTGAAGCCATTTCCGATGTCAAGGTTTGGGGTTCCTTCATACTCCTTTCTCCACTTTTTGTTAAGGTGTAAGCCTTAACTCTGAAGTTTGATGCTTGATGAGTACAATCGAAGTCCAAAGCTTGAAACCTTTTAGACTTAACAAATTTTCTTCATCATTTCTTTGAGGCATGCGATATAGTGTATGACTGAAGCTCAATGTTCAATCATCTACAATATAGAATAAGTTGCAAGATCAAAGTCCGAAGCCCAATCAAACTTAGCTAAAAATGACTAACTCCTTCTATCTCAAGCAAGTGATATAAGGTAATCCCAGGGCCTGATGCCCGAACTTTTGCAACACTTCATTGCTTGCTTCACTAATTCCCTTTTGACATCAACCATCAACTCCTCATCTGATATTACTCAAATATCATTTTGACATCAATGAGATGCCCTTTTGACATCAATGGAAATCATATTGCCAATAGGATGGTGGGTATGTCTAAATTTCTTTCATATGGTAGTTACCCAACTACACTTCATGAGAATAAAAATGGGGGAGGAGGATTGATGCATGAATTTGTTGTGTTGGTTTTTATATTCATAGGACCACCTCGTTATGGACATTGGGAGCATTACAACCAAGTTCAAAATAGAAAATTTGGTTGCATATTTTCTTTTAGAAGAAATGAGAAGGAATATTTCTAAGTCAACTAAGGAGGCCCTAACAATTCATGGAAGATCCAAAGAAAAAAGAAACAAGGAAAGAAATGGGATAAGTCTAGATTTAAAGCCCATGGGAGATCCAAACCTAATGATAAGTTCAAGGTGAAATAGTGGAATGGAAAAATGAACATCTATGAAGAGACTATAAGGAGGAGAAGAAGGAAAAAAGTTGGATTTTGATCATGAGTTTGAGAGATCGTCTTAAGATGAAGGTGATTCTTTTGGCATAGCCTTGGCTAATCATACATCAAAAGGTGTGTGGTTGATAGTGTTAAATAGGTGCAAGACAACTAAGAGGGGGGGCATGAATCAGTTGTCACATAAATAACAAACTTAAAACTTTATGACTTATCAAATATTCAACCACACTATTCTATTATTAAGCATGAGCATGAAACACAAATAATAGAAAGTAAATCAACACAATGAACACCAAATTTTTACTTGGAAAACCCAATAAGGGAAAAACCATGGTGAAGGTTAACTCACAATATAAATTATTATAAACTAAATACAAAGGCTCACTACCCAAAAGAGAACTCAATGTCCAAGTACAAAGGCTCATTGCCTACAAAGGACTCACTATCCAATAAAGAGGCTCACTACATATAGATACAAAAGAGAACAAAAGATCCACCATTGCAATTAAAGAACATTAGCAGGATTATAGAAACCTTCAGTACATTGAAAAACTACTATCACAACTCACTCACACACACTTCTGCTCTTATGATTTGTGGCACACTTTTGTCACTTTGCCACTCTCACATCAACTCTTCACAATTCAACTTTCTTTTATACTATTCTCAACCTTAGAGATATTTACCAAGGTTGACCACAAGGCATCATTTCATAAATTCAAATTAGGTCAGCAACTCAAAATTTCTGTGGTGGAAAGGAATAAGAGTGGAACAATAAAATTATTTTCTTGAACCTTCTACACACTTCCTCAATTAAATTTTATTCTTTGAATGAAGTGTAAACACCAGGTCATTCAAACCTAATGAAAACAAAAGTAAAAATTGATGCACACACTTCCAAGCAAGAAGATGACATGGAAATGCCATAGCATACTTCATTATGCATGAGAACACATCTAAGAACCTTCTAGATACATCTGCAACAAAAGCAACAGCTTCAATCACTGAATTTCTTTCACCAGTCTATCTGGACTATGCAAAATCATATTGAAATATTGAAACATGACTTCCTAATTACCAAAATCCAAACCTCTTCACCAAAGAATAAGAAAGAACTTCACAAGACATATTCCATATGTGCATGATCTAAATCAAAATAGCGGAGGACTGTGGAGTAGAAACATTTCTCCCAGTCCACAAAAGATCAAACTTTCTAGATAGTTCACATACTGGTGAATGTAACTTCTACTTACAATCAAACTAGAAACTAAAACTTAGGAGTTATCACCATGAGAATACCATCAACATGCCTTCAAATCCACACAAGCATAGAATCAACATAGGAGAAGTGTAAAGCACATACCAGAGTACATTCTAAATATTTTCATCACTCTGACTTCTTTTCTTTATTATTTTTCTCAAAAGCACTTGGAAACTCATCAAACCAACATATCTGAAACACCATAAGGATAGCTCTATGTACTCACAATATCTCACCAACATCTCAACTATACATGTACAATCTGTAACATATCAAACTATGTTGACATCAATGACAACATTAATGACAACACCACCAGACTAGCTCATACTTGCAAAAATCTCCCCCTTTGTCATTGATGGCAACACATAACCTTTTCTCCCCCTTTGACATCAATGGAAAAGAAAAACTACTCTGATTACTCCTACTTAGGATTACACTCATATTACAACAATGAAAACCTTTTCTACTCCCCCCTGCGAAGTAGATCCAACAATTAGTCCAGATAAATGAAGAATCTGTGAATTCACTGGACTGATGCACCTTCATGTGCACCTATTTAGGAGGTCCAATGAAACCCAACCTCTCCCTAAGATGCTCAAAAGTATCCTTTGGAAGAGCCTTAGTAAATATGTCTACAATTTGTTCCTTTGTTGTCACATACTCCAATCTAACCTTATTCTCCAACACTTTCTCTCTCAGAAAATGATACCTAATAGATATGTGTTCCATTCCTAAATGCATAATTGGGTTCTTTGAAATTTTTATTGCACCTGTATTATCATAGAAAATAGAAGTAGGCTCATCACATACTACCCCAATGTCCTTTAGAGTTTGCTTTATCCACAAACTTGTGTGCAACATGATACTGCAGCAATATGTTTTTCCTCTGAATTGGATAAAGAAACTGAGTCTTGCTTTTTAATCAGGCATGAAACTAGTCTTCTGCCAAGAAAGAAAGTGCCACCACTGGTACTCTTCTAGTCATCTACACATCTAGCCCAATCAACATCTGTATAAGCACTTAGGGTGAAATCATTACTCTTAGGATACCACAATCCATAATCTGGTGTGCCTTTAAGATATCTAAATATCCTTTTTACAACTATAAGATGTGCTTCTCTAGGATCTACTTGAAATATAGCAACTAAACACACTACATGCATAATATTTGATCTAGTAGCAATAAGATACACCAGTCTGCTAATCATGGATCTGTATTTACTCTGATCAGTCTTAACAGATTCATCATCTTTGCTCAGTTTACATCTATTTATCATAGCAGTACAAACTAGTTTAGGATCCTCCATCCATAACTTTTTCAACTCTTTTACATACTTATATTGTGAAATGAATATCCCTTTATCAGTTTGATTCACTTGTAGACCAAGGAAGAAATTCAATTCACCAATCATAGACATCTCAAATTCGTTATGCATTTCTTCAACAAACTTTTTACACATGCTTTCATTTCCACCAAAGATGATATCATCAACATAAAAAACTACAATCAACATCTTATTTCCTTGCACTTTGAAGTAGAGATTGTTGTCAATAGAATGTTTGTTGAATCCTTGCTTTGTCAGATATTTGTCCAGTCTTGCATACCAAGCTCTAGGAGCTTGCTTCAGTCCATACAATGCTTTCTTCAATTTACAAACCATATCTATTTTTTTAGACAATTGAAACCCTTTAGGTTGCTCCATGTACACTTCTTCCTCCAACTCACCATTCAGAAAAGCTGACTTAACATCCATTTGATATGCCTTGAAGTCCTTGTGTGTAGAAAATGCCAAAAACATTCTAATAGCTTCCATTCTGGCCACAGGGGAAAATGTTTCTTCAAAATCTATTCCTTCAACTTATGAATATCCTTTGCATACCAATCTTGCCTTATTCCTTACTACTCCTTTTTCATTTAGCTTATTCCAGAACACCCATTTTGAGCCAATCACATTTTTGTTCATAGGTCTAGGGACTATTTCCCATGTCTGATTCTTTTCTATCTATTGTAGTTCCTCTTTCATAGCTCTCATCCAACTTTCATCTTCACATGCTTCTTTTATAGATTTATGTTCTATTTTAGAGAGTAAACAAAAATTGACCTTAATTATAACTCTGCTTCTTGTCTTCACACCTTCACTCTTGTCTCCAATTATTTGATCTTCTAAATGATTCTTTTGTACATATTTAGGAGTCCTAGCAGCAGGTTCTAGTTCATTCTCTTCTTCTTCCACTTGTTATTTTTCTTCTTCCTTTTCCTTATTTTCTTCAGGTACATGTCTATAGATAGGATCATTAGGTTCAACTTCATTTATCTCAATAGGTTTGCATATGTCTTCATCAACTTTCACATTAGCACTCTCAATAATATTCCTTAATATTTTCTTAAAACATTTGTATGCCTTGCTAGTGGTAGAATATCCAAGAAAGATTCCCCCATCACATCTAGTATCATACTTTCCAAATACCTTGAAATATTTCACAGTAGGGGTCTTGCTGGTCCATAACTCAAAAGGTGTCTCTGTGTTGTTGTGTCTGATCTAAACTCTATTGAGAACATAAACAACAGTATGTATCACTTCTCTCCAATATACATCTAGTACATTTGATTCTTTCATCATAGTTCTTGTAGCTTCCTAAACTGTCTTTTTTTTCCTTTCAACTATGTTCTATTGTGGGGTTCTCAGAGCATAAAACTATCTTTTTATGCCATGCTTCTCACATAATGAATTAAATTCACTAGAAGTGAATTTACCACCTTTATCTGATCTTAAAGATTTTATTTTTAGATTTACTTCATTCTCCACTCTTGCTTTGAATACCTTAAACCTATCCAAGGCCTGATTCTTTTCTCTGAGAAAAGCAACCCATGTCATTCAAGTGTAATCATTAATAAGCAACATGAAATATCTATCACCATTCAGGCTTCTAGTCTTAGTTGGACCATAGAGATCAGTATGTACGAACTCCAGTATTCCAATAGTAGAATGTTCCTTTCCTTTAAAGCTGCATCTTGTTTGCTTCCCCAATTGAAAAATTTTGCATATAGTATTAGCAAGTTTTGTGATTCTAGGCAGTCCTTGAACTATTTCCTTTTTACTGATCTTAACTAGGTTATCAAAGTTCACATGAACCATTCTTCGGTGCCATAACCAACTTGCATTGATTTGAGATACAAGAGAATGACCATCAACTCCTTTCAGCTGATAGATTTTTCCATGAGTTCTTCTTCCAGTAGCAATCATATCTCCATTTTCGGGTCCTTTTTTGATTTCATAGGTATTGTTCTGAAACACAAGTTTAAAGCCATTGCTACACATTTGACCAACACTCAGAAGGTTATGCCTCAAACCCTTCATGTATTACACATCATCAGAACTATGTACTCCATCAAAACTAATTGAACCTTTACCACAAATCTTAGCTCATGAATCATCACCGAACATAACTAAACCACCATCATACCTCTCAAGTTTAGTGAACTTACTCTTATCTCTGGTCATATGATTTGAACATACACTATCAATTACCCAGTAGTCTTCATCCTGTCTTGTATGAAATGCGGTAACCAAAGTACCTTCCATCCTATTCTTCTTAACCTTTAGAGCCTTTTTGCTTACACATCTTCTAGAATTAATGGCTACAGATTTACTTTCCAAAGCTAAGAATAAGCATTCACTATCATCAACCTCATTTTTAGATTCATCATTAGAAATACCTGCCTCTTCCTTAACATAGTACAACTTCTTATACTTCTTATCCTTACTATCCTTATCCTTATAATCCTTGTTCTTTTTATGTGCAACTCTATTCGGACACCTTGAAGCATAATGACCAATATTACCACAACTAAAGCATTTAAAGGGAAACATACATTTATACTTTCCCGTACCTTTCTTCAACTTCTTGGTGAAGTTAGCTTCCAACTCATCAACACTATCCCTATCTGGTTCCTCCTCAATCTTCATTGCCTTAAATTTTGTCTCTATATTTTCTTCTATCTTGTCATCTTTCTAGAACTTTCTCAATTCAAATGCTTGCAAGATGTCAAATAGGTGTTCCATGGTGTACTTCTTAGGATCATACATTTCTTCAATCACTGAGATCTTATCGCTGTAGCAGTCTGGTAGGGTGATCAAGATCTTCTCAATTATGTCTTCATCTGATAGTTTTCCTCCTTGATTTCTAACTCCATTTGTAGTCTGTTCAACCCTGTGAAAGAAACTTGTAAATTCTTCACCATCTTCCATCTTTAGGTTTACAAATCTACACTTTTCCGCCAGTCTCTTTGTCAATTTCACCTTTTCATTTCCTTCATACATGTCTTCCAACTTCTTCTAGACATCATATGTAGTATCCAAAGAATTAACCTTAATTCGCTCATTTTTAGATAAACCACTACAAATCACATACTTTTCCTTCTCATTTTATTCATAAGAAAAATTATCATCTATAGAATTAACACCACCGAATGGGAGTGTATACTTATTCTCAACAACCTTCCAGGTCTTGAAACCAAGAGAGATAATATATCCTCTCATCTATCCCTTCCAATATTTGTAGTCAATTCCATCAAACATAGGGATTGCCAACTTGTGTGCCATTGGATCTTCCTTAAGTGGTTAAGCTCTACAACAAGGAACCAAAGCTTCGATACCAATTTTTAAATAGGTGCAAAAAAAATGAGAGGGGAGAGGGGGTTGAATCAATTGTCACACAAATAAAAAACTTAAAACTTTATCACTTATCAAATCTTCAACCACACTATTTTGTTATTAAACATGATCATGAAACACATATAACATGAAGTAAATCAACACAATGAACACCAAATTTTTACGTGGAAAACCCAATAAGGGAAAAACCATGGTGATGGTTAACTCACAATATAAATGATTATAAACTAAATACAAAGGCTCACTACCAAGGGCTCACTACCCAAAAGAGGATTCACTGTCCAAGTACAAAGGCTCACTACCTACAAATGACTCACTGCCCAACAAAGAGGCTCACTGTCTATAGATAAAAAAGAGAACAAAAGATCCACCACTGTAATTAAATCACATTAGCAGGATTACAAAAACCTTAAGTTCATTGCCTTTAGTACACTAAAAAACTGCTATCACAACTCACTCAAACACATATATGCTCTTATGATTTGTGGCACACTTTCATCACTTTGTATCACTCTCACATCAACTCTTCACAATTCAACTTTCTTTTACACTATTCTCAACCTTAGAGACATTTACCAAGGTCAACCACAAGGCATCATTTCATAAATTCAAATTAGGTCAGAAACTCAAAATTCTTGCGGTGGAAAGGAATAAGAGTGGACTAATAAAATTATTTTCTTGAACCTTCTACACACCTCCTCAATTAAATTTACACACCTCCTTAATTAAATTTTATTCTTTGAATGAAGTTTAAACACCAAGTCGGCCAAACCTAATGAAAACAAAAATAAACATTGATGCACATGTGGATGCCACAACATGCTTCATTATGTATGAGAATACATCTGAGAACCTTCCAGATACATCCACAACAAAAACAACAGGCTTCAATCACTGAATTTCTCTCATCAATCTATTTGAACTGTGAAAACTCATACTAAAATAATGAAACATGAATTCCTGATTACCAAACTCCAAACCTCTTCATCAGAGCATAGGAAATACCTTCACAAGACATATCCTAGATCTGCATGATCTAAATCAAAATAGAGGAGTACTGTGGAGCAAAAACATTTCTCCCAGTCCATAGAAGATCAAACTTGCCAGATAGTTCACATACCGGTGAATGCAACTTCTATGTACCATCAAACCAAAAGCTAAAACTCAGGATTTATCACCAGAAGAATACCATCAACATGCCTTTAGATCTGCACAAGCATAAAATCAACATAGGAGAAGTGTAGAGCACATACCAGAGCACATTTTGAACATTTTCATCACTCTGACTTCTTTTCTTTATTAATTTTCTCAAAAGCACTTGGAAACTCATCAAACCAACATATCTGAAACACCATAAGGATAGCTCTATGTACTCACAACATCTCACCTCAACCATAAATGTACAATTTGTAACATACTGAACTGTGTTGACATCAATGACAACATTAATGATAACACCACCAGACTAGCTCATACTTGCAATAGATAGAATTTGGTGTCTCTTTCCACATGACCTCACATTCAGGCCGGTTTACAAAATATGAAGAATATTATGGTAGGAAGGTGTACCTAAGAGATGATTCTCATTTGAATATTATTGGAAATGATAGAGTCTCAATTCAATTCCCTAATGGATGAGTGAAAGGAATCAATGGCATATTGCATATCCCTAGTTTGGCATGAAACCCACTTTTTGTAAGTAAACTAAATAATGTAGGTGTGCACAGGTTGTTTTGTTGAGTGGAGGGTGCAAGATGGTTAGAGGATCCATGGTTCTTGCTAAGAGTGTTCGAAGTGGCACTTTATTTCAAGTAGATGCATGCATAATTTAATGGAATATTTCTTCAATTCTTGTAGAGAAGAGATCTAAAAAATATTCACATTCACTATTGGAACCAACAACAAAGAGGTGTGTTGTGTCTACTTTTGATGGTCATCCTTTTTTGGTGCCTAAGGATTATCATGCCTTAGAAACTAAGCTACCAATAGAGAAATCATGACACCAAAGGATGGATTACATAGGTGAGCATTGCATATATGGAAAATAAAACTATGTTTAATTTTACTCTAATTCTCATAAATCTATTGGGATGTTGGATTTAATCTATTATGATATATTTGTTCCTATTAATATTCCTTCAATTTCTTAATCCATATAAATTATTTTTTTCACTAATGATTATAGTAGGACATGGGTTTATTTCCTTGGAAGTAAATATAAATTCTTTGATCATTTAAAAGAGTTTAAGGCTCTTTTAGAAAATCAAACTAGTAGGAAGATTAATATTTTGAGAAGCAACAATGGTAGAAATTTTTGTTCAATAATTTTTTGATAAATTTAATAATGATCATGGGATAAAAATAGTTGAGACAACTTCATACACCCTTGAACAAAATGGAGTTGTAGAAAGAATAAATTGTATGTTGATGGGAAGGTCTAGGAGTGTGTTGAGACGTGGGTTTATCCTAGAATAAAAGTTATAGGAAGAAGTGGTTGCCACAACTTACTATCAAGTTAATAGGTCACCTACATCAAATCTTATTGATCACATATGGAGTTGTGTTTGAGTAAAACTTTCTCTTTAATAGATCTTCAAGACTTTGTTTGTGAGGTATATGTTCATATACCTAGGGAGAAGCAACCATAGTTAGATAATAAAGCTATAAAATGTATC
This sequence comes from Sequoia sempervirens, assembly GCA_007258455.2. Lineage (NCBI taxonomy): Eukaryota > Viridiplantae > Streptophyta > Pinopsida > Cupressales > Cupressaceae > Sequoia > Sequoia sempervirens. The sequence goes on along the minus strand of VDFB02358134.1, from coordinate 27,826,991 downwards.
TCTATTGGATTTGACACCATTGTTAAAGGATACAAGCTTTTGGCACCCTATGATTGAGACAATTTAATGTAAAAAAGTTTTATATTTAAAAAAGTTAAGTCTTCTTCCACATTATTACATCTCGAGAAGGATGGAAATAAAAATGTGGTTCAACTAACTCAAAGATCTAAAAGGTTGAAGTAGAAGCCCACAAAGGACCTAAAGAGGAAGAGAGCTCAAATAGTTCTACAAAAAAGATAAAACCTCCACCTAAATTATCGAGGAGGTCCACTCAAAAAATATAGAAACTAGAAAGGTATGTGCCCTCTTATTGGAGATATATTTTCATTGATTACTAACATTAATGAGCCTAAGAATGTAAATGAGATTATAAGTAAAAATGATGTAGAGTTCTACAAGTTGGTGTTGCAGGAGAATATGATTGGGAATCAAAAGACAAATTATGCATGGGACCTAGTATCTTTTCCTATGGATGAAAGTATGTTGGACCTAAATGGGCGTTTGAAATAAAAATAGGGTATGATGGTAGCTTTCAGAAGTACAAGACAAGATTGTTGTAAAGTGTTATTCCCAAGCTGAGGGAATAGATTATGGTGAGATTTTTTCTCTAGTAGCAAAGCTAAAATCCATTCAATTTTTATTGTTTCTTATTGTAGTGTATGATCTTGATGTTGAGAAGGTGGATGTGACTTGGAGGAAGAGATTTATATGACAAAGATAAAGCATTACATTAAGAAAGGTAAACAACATTTGGTTCTATGTTGAAAAATTCTTCGTATGGTCTAATAAATCTCCTAGGATGTGATACCCATAGTTTGATTCTTTCATGTTAATTTTGGGATTTTTGAGGTCCAAATTAAATCATTGCATCTATTATAAGATGGAAAATGATTGCATTCTTATTATTGTATTATATATTGACAATATATTATTTTATGGTGATTGGAAAGGTTTGATTTGTGATTTAAAGTCTCAATTTTAGCATAGTTTGAGATGGACTTAGGTGCATCAAGGGATAGAGATAAAAAGGGATATAGTGAATAGAAAGCTTTGGTTGGTCCAAATCAAGTATGTGAAATCAATATTGGAAAGGTTTAACATGAAAAATTGTAGGCCATTGTGTGTTCTTGGTAGGATGGGGACAAAGTTATCTATTTAATGGTTTCCAATTTCATGTAATGAGATGGAGGATATAATGACCATAGTACCTTATGCTAGTGCAGTCAAGAGTTTGATGTATGCTAAGTTCTTTATTAGACTAGACATTGCCCAAGAAATGGGAGTCCTTAGTAAATTTATGGCTAATCCTATATAATTATATTGGGATGTAATGAAGAGAATATTCATTTATTTGTGAGTTACCTCTAAGTATTTCTTATACTAATATGGTTATCATATAGGGGACAAAAAAATTATTTGTATTCATAAATTTCTGTATTTAGATTGGGTTGGAGATATTAATAGAAGAAGATCCAACAGTGGATATTTTTTCACTATGTTTGGTAGTGCAATCAGTTGGATGAGTAAGCAATAGGTTGTGGTTGCTTTGTTCACTACAAAATAATAGTACATGATATAAACTCATGCTTGTAAGCAAGCCATCTAGCTTGAGATATTTTATTCAGATGTCAAGCTAGAGGCAAGATGGTGCAGGGGCACCCATAGGTTTTCATGCCCAAGAGGGTTCAAAAAGCGAAATTTTGTGTTGATTGAGTCAATTGTATGTAATAACGTCTTATAAGACCATTTTATAGGTGTTTGAATCAATTTTTTTGTAATTAGGGGTACTCTTGTTGCAAAAAAAATGTAAAATATTGTCAATGTTGCATAGAGTGAGAATATGAATGGTTTTAGTTTGAAAAATCAGTTGTAAATGGTAGGTACATGTTTAAATAATCCTTGGAGGGTTGAAACCAAGGTTGGAGAGGTGGTGGTTGAAGTTTTGGAAGTTAAAGCAGTAAAAAATACCTCCATTTTCTACATTTTTAAACGTTCCCTTGTTGTTCTTTGATGTAATATGAATTTGTACGACCATATTTTGACTCCAAACTAATTTTTTTGGTAAAGTTGTGAATCTACTTTCTTTTGGCATTGGTTTCATGTAATTTCATCAAGTTTCAAGCAAGTTATGCCCATTTTACTACAAACAGATTTGAAACCTAGTAGGCCTAATTTGAGGGAAAATAGTCCAATTTTGAGGGTTTTCATACCAAAAAAACCTACCCTAATTTTTAGATATGTTAAATAAAGGCCAAATGGGTATTTGAATCAAGTTTTTCTTCTTGGAGATCAATTTTGGTCTGAAAGTTATGACCCAAAAATACAAATTTGTTATATTTTAACACTTATACAAAACATAGTAGTAGTTTTTTTTTATCATTGTGTTCCAAAAAAACCACCTTTAAGTTTTGGATATATTTTAGAAATCCATAATGGGTATCCAAATCAATTTTTAGTTCATGGGTTTGAGTTGTTCCCTTCAAATTATGTCAAAAATACCCTATTTGTTGCCTTACAAGGCATAATGGAAGATTGTGAAGAAATTCAACTTGATTATTATGTTAAGGCTCTTAAAATTCAAAGTCTGTTGATTTTGAGATTGAGTTGACACCATCAACCCCTACTCTACATCAAGTTGGTATCAAATTTAGAAGATCTTTTGGAAATGATCTAATGTTTTGGCTAATGTGGTTTAGTGAGATTTGATATTTCAAGATGACTCTTAATAAGAAGAAAGATGGGCAAGGGGCATCATCATTATTAAATAGATTGTTCAAAGTGGCAAAGAAACTATTGAAGGAAGAAATATAAAAGATGATACATGAGGAAGAAATGAAAGCTAAGAAAAAAAATAAGATGGAAAAGGAAAGCTTATTCTAGACTACCTGCAAGTCCAAAGGTAAATGTTGTCAAGTGGTGATCTCAGATTTCTACATGGATAATATTTTTTCTGAATATATGGTAGATAAATTGGGTTTGGAAAGAATACCACACCCCACACCCTATTTAGTGACTTGGCTTCAAACAGGTAATTAGTTAACCGCACATGAGAAATGCAAAGTTGAGTTTCATATAGGTGTATAAGAGCGAATTTGCATCCCCTATGCAAATCCCTTTTTTTCCTTTATCCACCTTAGAAAACCAAGTTCAAAGGCTTAATTCCACCTAATCCTGATGTTGACAATGCACTTGGCACCTATTTTGAGCATCGATGGAGGTGTTTCTGTTGGGGATGTCCGTGCAATGCGCAAACATCCCTGATAGATTCTTGTGGTTGAACCTATAGAGGCATTACACTTTTCATTGGAAATGAAGTTGTAATGCCCCCTTCGGCCAACTAACCTGAATATGGTCATTTTTCTTCAGCCTCTCTTCAAATTGACCCCTTCAACATTCAATTCGACTCTTCACAACTTCTTCTGAGCTATTGCACACTTCAAGCTTCCATACTCACACTTTTGCATCCACTCTCACTCACCTCAAGCATTCAAGCATTCCATTGCAGCCAAAGCTTCACTCAGTCACTTTCGTAGAGCATGTTTGGGACCACGCCATTGCAAAAGAGGTTTGAGTTCCTCTCAATTCTCCCCTAAGCAGGCTTGAGTGCTTTTGGTGAAGATGATAAGCTTCCCTCTCCTCTCCTCTATCACCCGGTTGAGTAGCATTTTTTTACTTTGTAGTGTTTGCATTCTCTTTGTTACACTATTTTCTTTATCTCATTTCCTTGGTTGTCCGTGGAGGTGGAAACACCTCAATGGGGGTCTGACTGAGGTAGGCCTCTATTCATCCACCCAACATTTTCCCTCATTTTGTGTGTAGGTGTGCATGCTTCGCAAAAGATCAACTGACAAACAAATTTCTCGGTGAGATCCTCCTCGTCTTCTTTACTCTTGCTTATTTACTTTACAATATTAGAGAATACTTCATTTATTTACTCGTATCATTTTGGCCCTTTAGTTAGTCAGTTGGGACATTAGTCATTAACCTTGTCTCTATTGTTGTCTAACCATATGGATAACAGTGCACTTTAGAGATGCCAGCGTGTTGCATTGTCGTCCAAAGACCGCACTTTTTTTTTAGGCAGAGAGCTCCCTAAGGCGTAGAGTTGAACCTAAAAACCAACTCGCTTAGCCTCACCTTAAAACTCAGGATTTCAGAGTGATTGTAGGATCTCATAGCCCTCATCATTCTCATCCTCATACCCTAAACACTGTACTTAGCTGAGGTAAGTTAGGGAAACCTCTTGCATCTTGACCCTCCATAACCTGGGGTCTTGCATGTGGTGGCCCCCCTCTCTTACAATAGGTAGTTATAAGGATGAAATAGTTTGTGATGTTATGAATTTGGATGTATGTCACCTTGTGTTTGGAAGGTTGTGGCATTATAATAGGGAAGCAAAGTATAACAAAAAAAACAACACATAAGAGTTGAGAAATGATGGGATGAAATACGTATTAATAGCCTTGAAGGATGAGTGCATAGGAATTGAAAGCTTGTTGTTAAGTGAAAAAAAATACAGTAGTATGAGGAAAATAAAAATGAGGTAATGGTTGAGGTAATTAATTTTGAAAACATGTTTTTTGGAAACTTGGTTGAATAAGAAATGAAAGAATTTTCTTTTGAATTTGCTCAAACTAATGAAAGTAATAGTGATGTTGATGTTGAAGTGGGTGATGTTCAAGAAGAAGAAGAAAGGATAGAAAAAGAAGTTGTAGAGGACTCAAGGATAGTCCAAAAAGAGAAGGTATTCATGGAGGATAAGGAGATAGAATGGTTCTCAAGAGAATAACCGAGAGTTGAGAATTTTGATGTCAAGGAAAATGGAATAATGGATGAGCAACTCAAAAATGAAAATGAATGGCTAAATAAGATTGAGATAAACCCAAATATTTTGGAGACTCATGAGGAGGCAAGAATGTGTGGAAAATAACATGAGGTGGATGAAGAAGTGAATTATGAAGAAGAAGAATGTAATTTCTTTAATATGTTTGTTTCATTTGTAGGTGGAAAAGACAAAGTGGATGAAAGTGAAAGTAAATTTACAATTATAATCTAAGGTCAAGCTAGAATGAGAAAAAAAACAAAAGCACATGGCTACATTCTACTAGGTTGGCCTTGGTTAAGAAGTATGCTATTGGACCTGTTATCACCTAAAATTGCACCCTATTGAACCTAATGTTCAACACCTCAGTGTAACATGGGAAGACCTCTAAAGATGTGGGTTTCTTGTGAATAGAGGTCAACCTCTAGAGAAGGCCAGGTTCCTATGGTGTCACCTAACTACTGATTTTGTAAAGGGAAAGGTTAGAAGGAGAATAACACTAAAACTAATAGAAACACTATCTCTATGGTGATGCACCAAATTTACTAAGAAGACACATAACACAGTTTACACACACAATTTTAGTCAATGACAGAAGCTTAGTTGTACACAAATCAATCACATACATTTTCTGCATAAACATTTCATGAAAAGGTTCATATGGATATACTCCTAGAAGGAAGGAATAACTTCACAACTAGAGAATACTGCATTTTGAACACATCTCACAACCTACAAAAATATATATTTCTCTATAGAAAGGTGCTAAGATAAGACATAACCACAAGGAATCATACAGTTTCTCAAGTAGTTTCATCAATTATATGAATGCACACAATTTTAATAGAGAGATTGAAAAGGTAAAGCACTTATACTCATTGGTTTCAATGGTGAACACTGATATGCATGTCTGTAATGAGTTACAAAACATAGTCTCTCTTCCGTAAAGAACTCCACAAGTTACAAATGCAAAAAGCACCAGGTAAGAACTGTCTATCTAAAAAATGGAAAAAAATGCCATATATACAAAAGATGTCGGCCCCTTTGGGCTTAAAAAAATATCATGTTCATAAAGATCTACCCCGTAGATCTTTTGGATGAAGTTAATGTTGCATCCCCGTTGTCCATGTCGGTGTGGAGTCACTCCAAGAATGGCCTCCTTGATCTCTTGCGACGCATTTAATGTGCCAACCTCTGGCCCCGTATTCACTTCGAACCTTTCTAAAGAGTTGTCTTGAACCCCCTTAAGCACTATCATTAATGTCTATCTGCCCTTAGATCCTTAGCGATCTGAGTTGTCACCACGACTCACGGCTCTTCTGCTTCCCGATGACACCTCCTAGATATCAAACTAATTCATCACATGATCCTTAGAGCAGGTCCACGTTGCTTATGTTCTATTGATCTTCTTCACAGGAGTAGTCATGACAGTCAAATTGTCAATGGTTCATCTTTGGCTCCCTCTGATTGGTCGAACAGATGCCACATGGTATCGCCAGATGGTCAAAGGTCCTTTAGACAAAAATCGCATGTTGGTGAGACACTAATCATGTCTCCTCAATGTGATTATGCTCTTATAGTAGCCATCGGCATAGCTTACAATCGTCGGCAAGAGTTCATCTCGAGCTTCAAAATTCATACTGATATCCCTTTCCATCGCTGAGACCTTTCAGTATTGGCGAGACTTCACAGCGAACACAAACCACTTTCCCTGAGTGCAACATTTCTTTTAGTGAGACACTGGCAGGTCGGGAAGACCTCCTATTGAACTCCTTTATCTTTATACTACTTCGCTCCTCCATCGGTGAGACACCCATGTGTCGGGGAGACCCTTTAGCGAACACAAAATGTTATACTGAAGGAACCCCACCATCGGCAAGACTCCACCCATTTGGCTAGACTTTATGCCAAAGGAAAACTCTCGGCAAGCCCATTTCATCTTGGTGAGACCCTCTCAGGTTGACAAGAATTCTTATCGAACTCCTCCTCTCGGTGATGAGTTTACTTTCTTGTCGGGGAGAGATCACTCGATCGGCAAGACATCTCCCCGAAGGGAATCCCTTTTGTTTTGGCGAGATCCTCCCTTGTCGGCGAGACCTCTTGCCGAACCTAAACCACTTTCCCCGGGCTCAAACATCCTTTTGGTGAGACACTAAGCCTTCGATGAGACATTACGCTGATATCAATTCCTCTCGGTGAGACCTTTGCTATTGGTGAGACCTTCACTTGGTCGGTGAGACCTCTCGCCGAGCTCCTTTATCTTTCAGCGAGCCCGAAACATTTCAGGGAGACCTCCTTCATTCACCGAGACATCACACCAAGGGAATTCCATTTCGGTGAGACCTTTCCCCGATACCACCATCTTACGCCGAAGGAATTCTATTTCGGTGAGACATCATTTGGTCACCGAGATATCACAGTGAGCTCCACCTCTTCTCTTAACCGAGACTTCTTTGTGTCAGCCAAACCTCACAACGAACACAAAACACTTTCCCTGATGTCGGCCCGGTGAATAACTGTCGGTGTGACTTCCTTCCAACGGAGAGATACTTAAAACCTCCTTGCGACTTGAATGTCCTGGTGACCGGTGTATTCAAACAAATAGAACACACTGCCAGTTGGCAAGACAGCAGGAGGGTCTTTCCAACTTTCTTCTCTAATGAGTTTTGTGCCAGATTTGACTGAGGAGAAGCTTTCTAATAGACATCCTTGTAAAATAGCATTAGATGCATGATCCAACTCTTGATGCAAATGTGCTATTTGGCCTTCAAGAACACCTGAAACATAGATTGCCTTGCCTGATTAAGGTCGTAGGTGAAAAATAGGTAACATTTCTGGTGACCTTTGTTGGATGTTTGCCTACTAAACATGGAAACCAGTAGCGAACTTGTCCATTGGGAATGGAGTCATTAGGAAAAATCAAAAAAATTCAAAAATAGTTCACACACGGCTGCAACTCGCTTGAGATTCATAGAACACAATAGGTTGCCCAAAACAACAAAACAGGAGAAACTTCAAAGAAGCTATTAACTGTGCTGGAACAACACTTAGGGAATGAAACAACAATTAAGCTAAAGTGCATAAGCAATTATTGAAAACATAAAACCTAACCTAATATATACAATGGAGGAACCCATCAAACCTCAAAACAAGGCTTGAGGTGTATCCCATTGACTGGGATAAGAAGCATCTCACCCTCAGTTGTGGCCAGTTGGTAAGCACTGTGTTCTTTGCAGTCTTTGATAATAAATGGACTCGACCACATGTTGTCAAACCTGGTGTGATGGCCTGTCCTGCTTTTTAGAACATCCCACTTCAGAACAAGATCTCCCACCATGAAATCTCTTGATCTAGTTTTCTTATCAAATGTTATCTTAGTCAGGATTTGCTAACGTTCCATGTTCTTCATAGCCTTGTTTCTAGCTTCTTCCAACTCCATCAGCTGAGTATATCTTAAGGCAAGTGGGTCAATATGTTCAAACAGGACCAACTGACTAGTAATGTCCAAGGCGGGCAACTCAATAGAGATAGGTAATTTTGCTTCTTTACCGTACACCAACATGTAAGGCAAGTTCCCAATCACCTTTTTAGGGGTAATTATGTCTGCCCAAAGGGCAGTCTTTAGCCTAGCATGCCAATCCCTCTTATTTCTTTGAAGTGTCCTTTTGATAATGCTAATCAAATTTTTATTAGTGGACTCTGCAAGTCTGTTTCCTTGAGGATAATAGTTGGAGCTTGTGTTCAAGTAAATGCCATTCTTTAATGCCCAATCAACAACCTTCAAACCAACAAATTCTAGGGCATTGTCAGAAATTACAGAATCTGGGACTCCAAATCTGCAAACCAGGTCTTCATAAAAATTCAACACTGTTGCTTCATTAGCTTCCTTCAGAGGCAAAGCTTCTTTCCATCGTGTAAAGTAATCCATTGCTATGATAATCTATCGATGGCCTACACTTGAGGGTGGGTTACTTGCCCCTATGAATTCAATTCCCCACTTCATAAACGGCTACTCTATCTGAATTGGTTGCAATGGAAAATCAACAAGCTTTTCTTTGCCCGAAAATAAGGCACATTTGGAACATCTCCTAACATATGTATGCGCATCTTTGAACAAGTCAGGCCAGTAATAGCTCGCTCTTAAAATCTTATAGGCTATTGTCCTTGCAACATAGTGACCTCTAGAAGGTCCGTCATGGAACTCATGTAATATCTGATCCACTCGATCATTATCAACACACCTGAGCAATACTCCACTATGATCTTTCCTATACAACACATCATCAATCACAACAAAGGGAATAGACTAAAGTCGGTAGTACCTCCTCTTTGTTCTATTCAGATTAGGAGGACATTCCTTGGTTTTCAAGAAATGTGACATTTCCTGCAACCAGCTGGTAGCTTGATCATCTGCCATCCCAATATTAACCAAAACTGAGTCTCGTTGATCCTCTACTGTTGAAAAGTCTTTGTTAGCCAGCTGCTGGCATAAACCTTTTCCCCTCACCAATTTAGTGACCTAAACATCCACATCATACTCCATAACTCCTGTGATCCATCCAACCCATTTTTCATTTAGATCTTTACTGAGTAAAAATTCTTTCACACTGGAATGTGCCACCTGTAAATGAATTTTGTTATGAGACAATAAATTTCTGAATTTCTTCAAACTTTTCACAACAGCCAACACATGTTTTTCTACGAAGGTATACTTCTGCTCATAGTCTTCCAGACCCTTACTGAAAAAAGCAATGGGCTGCTCCAACCCTTCTACATTTTTTTGCACCAAGATTGCAGAGATTACATCAAAACTACCAAAAGCATACAAGGTAAAATCCTTACTAAAATCTAGGTTGACTAATGTTGGGGTTAAAGCTAACGCCTCTTTGATCTTTTGAAAATTGGCCCTTGCTTCTTGGGTCCATTTGAACTCTGCATTCTTTTTAACATAGTTGTAAGGGGTTTTAGCAAGGCTGCTATATTAGGGAGAAATCTCCTAACAAAATTGATATGACCAATGAAACTCTGAAGTCCTTTCTTATGCAGAGGTAAAGGCAACTCAAGGATTGCTGGAACTCTTTTAGGATCCATAGTAATTGCTTCCCTAGATACAACATACCCAAGAAGCTTTCCTTCATGAACAAAGAAAACACATTTCTTGGGGTTCAATGATGTACCAAACTCCCGGCAATGTTCAAAAACCTGCCTCAAATGGTCAATGTGATCTATTGTCTTCTTGGAATAGATAGTGATGTCATCAAGATATACTAAGACAAACTTATACGTTAAGTTGCTAAAGGCCATGTCCATAGCCTTCTGGAAGGTTGCTCCAACATTAGACAAACCAAATGGCATTTTCCTATATGCCATTGTGCCCCACTTTGTGGTGAAGGCAGTTTTAAATTGATCTCCTTCCCTTACCAAAATCTGGTTATAACCAGAATATCCATCTAGTATAGAAAAAAGTTCAGAACCTGACACACATTGAAGAATCTATTCCATAGATGGAAGAGGGTGCCTATCCTTCAACGAAGCTTTGTTTAAATCTTTGAAGTCTACACATAATCTAAGCTCTTCATCTTTCTTCCTAATAGGAACTAGATTTGCAACCCAGCTAGTATGCTTGATGGGAAAGATAATCCCACTTTCTATAAGTCTAAAGACTTCTTTCTGCATTAGTGGCTCCAGTTTGGGATTAACTGGCCTCTGTTTCTACCTTATGGGTTTGGCTATTGGCTCCAATTCAATTGTATGCCATGCAAGACATGGATCAAATCCCTTCAAATCTCCATATTCCTAGGCGAATATGTCAATGAATTCTTGGAATAATCACAGAAAAGACTACTTTTCAATAGTAGTATTCATTTTTCCTATCTTGAGGCTTCTCTTGGGTGCAATTTCTAAGTCCTCATAATGATCTTGCTGAACTAATAAGTTGGCTTTATTACTTTTAAGCTGATCATCAGAGTTGAAAATACTTTCTAATGTGACCAAACCTTTAGGCAACTTGTTATTCTTCAATTGCAGTACCTGGTCTCCATACTGTATTTAATTCTCTCCTGGTTTGATGCTACAAACACATCTTCAAGTAGAAACTGCAGAATTTGCTCATCGCTCTCAAAGACCTGCCAGTTAACATTGTTATCGGACATGGAAGGCCTGATAATAACCTTGATGTGTTGTTGATTACACTCCTTCCTTACGCTGTTCAGAATGTAAAACTAAGCTCCCACAACTGCTAATCTATCAGCATGTTGATTTTGATTTCTTGGAATTGAAATGATATTGAAAGCCTCGAAACCCTCAATGAGGTCCCAAACCCTGTGCTTATACAATTTAAGAACATTATTTTTTATAGCATTTAGGCCTCTAACCTAATTTACTACCAATTCACTGTCCCCATGCACCCTCAAACACTTAATTCTATGTTTCCTCACCCATTCCAGTCCTTGAATAAGACCTTCATATTCTACTGTGTTATTAGTGCATGAAAATGAAAACCTAAAGGCTGCATAATATCTTTTGGCTCTTGGGGAAACCAGTAGTGCACCCCCACCAATGCCATGTCTGCTCCTTGAGCCATCAAAATACATTTCCCAGACCTCATCTTGCTGATCACAGTCATTCACTGACCTCTTAACCAAGTTAGGCATCACTACATCAACTTCTTGAAACATGTAGTTACCCATACCAACATTCGACACCAAGTCACTTTCAGCACTATAAGTTTGGCTTGCTGCCCACTCATCTAGAAGTATATCAGGAATATCATTGATAGCAATGCGAGGATTAAAGACAGCAACATGCTCGTCTTGTTCAGAAATTATGCAATTGGCATTCATCGCACTAGGTGTATAGGGCTCTATATTGTCTTTTGCAAGTAACTCAGACTTAATGGTTACTTTAGTTCCATACCTAGTATGAAACAACATGTGAGACCAGTCAAATGAAAGGTAACCCCCTATTTTAGCCATAAACTCTCTTGACAAACATATCCCAAAAGATGGAGGCACATCTGCCACATAAATGTATAAGGAAATTAAAAAATTAGGGAAAGCATGCAGAATTAAGATAGCATCTTTGATAAGACCCACTGTATTAACAGATGAGCCATCCAGCTAGACTACTCCTTTCTCTAAAGGTTGATACCTTAAACCTAACTGATCAGCTACTTGCTTGGGCATCATAGAACAGGGAGCTCCACTATCTACCATACAATTGTGCACTAAAATTTTTCCAATAATCAATGAAACATAGAACAGAGGAGGTCTCACGTTCTTACCTTGAATCGTAGACTTCCCTTTTCAATTGGGATTAAAAAAATTTCCTTGATCATCATTATCCATCACGACCTTTTTGGAATCAACAGCAACTTGTTCAGGATTTATATCTTCAAATAATGCCTTTTTAAGTAGATCAACTTGTCCTGGAATGCTCAAGGAGTCCCACATGGTCATATTCACATTCATCTTCTTCATGTTTTCCACAATATTGTAAGGTAAAGTTGAAGATACCTTTTGATGTACCTTGGCAGCAGCTGGTTCCTTATTCTTATGAGGCTGCTCTTTGATTGGTAAGACAATAGTTCTCTTTGGTACATTTAGAATAGGTGTGCATGATGCTTCTACAGTTGCAGGCCCCTTATTTTTATCAACTGATTGCTCCACCTCAGGAGCTCTTTTCTTATCTTGAGTATTGGTTACAATTGCTGAATCAACATTCACACCACATAACTCTTCACTTTTCCAATTTAAAAATGAAGTCTCATTAGAATGTATATCTAGTTGTTGTTCAGGTATATTAGCCAGTGCATCTAGCTATGAACTGACAGCATTTTGGACCATAAATTCCTAACTAACTACCCCATTAGAGCATGAGGTTGGGTTATGTGCTTGGTTACACACATGACACCATTCATCTTCTATCAAAAGGTTATTTTGGGCTAGAACCATATCTTTCGTTGGACTTGCGACATTGAGAGGAGCTGGATTATAAGATTGGAATGGTCTTTGATTAACATTTTTCCTTTGATAACCACCTTGATAGGGTTGCCTATTTTATTGATACTGATATCCCTAATTTTGATAAGATTGATTTGTATTTTGACCTTGCTGTTGGTTCTGCGGTTGAAAATTCGGCCTTGCCCCTTGATATTGTTTCTTCATACTGGTCAACTCATTTCCTATGGTTTGTAAAATACTTTCTATCTTATGTTGACTAGACTAGATCTCTTGCAATTCACTTGATGGTCCTGCAGCTGACACTCCCTAGCTCACAAAAATGGGTAATGTTGGAAAAGCAGGTAAAGGGGCTAAAGATGGCATTTGCAAAGGCATACTTGATTGAATTTTAGGGAAATAGGGCATAGGTGGCCTGGGCGCTAACTTGCCTGCCTAAATGAGGTTATTTTCTAGCTTAATAGCTACTATAAGCCTGAGGTAAAGAAATACCCCCCATGGACTATATCATGACTGAGATATCACTATTTAAACTTTTCAAATAATATAAGAATGCATAATCAGCAGAAGGCCTTACTGTAGCAGGTATCCTATTCCAAGTTTTTTGAAATCGAATATTGAAGTCTGCCATTTGTTCTTGTGGGGCTCTTTTGATGGTTGTTAACTTCTCTACCAAAGACAGGTGATCAGATTTTTCATCAAAAAAGCTGGTAAATTCATCACCAAGCTCATCCCATGTTCTTATAGAACCCACTGGCAAGCTTCCAAACCATTCCAATGCCTTCTTAAAATATGCAGCTAGCAATCTCATAGCTACATTTTCCTGTGTCACATGATGCAGATTGCACAATGCTGCCACATCCCTAATATGCTCAAAAGGTGTCACTTGTCCTTCTCCAGTAAATTCTGGTAACCCTTTTAATGCTGCCAATGGAATATCATCATGTTGCGCTAGATTAAGGGGACTAACCTGGTTGAACGGTACGAAAGTAAAGGCCCTTGGTGCTGCCATTGAGCTAGAATGCATTGGTATGCTTGCTGAAACAAGACTTGAACTTGGCTAAGAAGTATTTGCTATAACAGAAATACTATTTTTTGCACAATTGAAAACCCCAAATGAGGAGGCAGAAAGTTCTGTTCTAAGAGTAGGAGATGTTGAACACCTAGCTAGAGGGTCTCTTCTTCTCCTTTTGTACGAAAACAATGTCTTCTCACTAACATTAGGTGGTGTTGAATGAACTCTAGGAGAAGGAACAGTCCTTCTAAGGGTTCTCCCTCTTCTTCTTGGAGGAGATAAATGTAGAAACTCTATAGCTTTTGAACTTCTAGTTTCTATTTTTCTCATATAAATAAAAACATGGATCCTTTCCTCCATGCAAATTCGCCAAATATGCTTAAAAATGACCTCTAAAAGGCTATCAGCTCACTGTCAGCACATCAAAACAACAAGGCCCAAGAATTTTACTTCTAACTCTGTCCCACCAGGCATGCCAAAACTGTTATCACCTAAAATTGCACCCTATTGAACCTGATGTTCAACACCTCAGTGTAACATGGGAAGACCTCTAAAGATGTGGGTTTCTTGTGAACAGAGATCAACCTCCAGAGAAGGCCGGCTTCCTATGGTGTCACCTAACTATTGATTTTGTAAAGGGAAAGGGTAGAAGGAGAATAACACTAAAACTAATAAAAACACTATCTCTATGGTGATGCACCAAATTTACTAAGAAGACACATAACACAATTTACACACACAATTTCATTCAATGATAGAAGCTTAGTTGTAAAAAAATCAATCACATACATTTTTTGCATAAACATTTCATGAAAAGGTTCATATGGCTACACTCCTAAAAGGAAGGAATAACTTCACAACTAGAGAATACTGCATTTTGAACATATCTCACAACCTGCAAAAATATATATTGCTCTACAGAAAGGTGCTAAGATAAGACATAACCACAAGGAATCATACAGTTTCTCAAGTAGTTTCATCAATTATATGAATGCACACAATTTTAATAGAGAGATTGAAAAGGTAAAGCGCTTATACTCATTGATTTCAATGGTGAACACTGATATGCATGCCTGACGATACATACAGTCCAAGAAGGATGATAAATTCTCCTCACAACTAAAACTATTTGCATCACTAACATAACCTATAACCTGCAATATACACATCTCCTCTGCTAAAAAGTGATATTAATGAGACAATTAACAAGGAATAAGAGAAACTCACATGTAAATTTATCAATCATTCAACACATTCAATGAAACAGATAACTGAGAAGGCAGAAGTTGCTTTCTTTATTGATTTCCATAGGTGAAACTGTACATACAATGTCTATAAACGAGTTACAAAACTCAGTATTCTCCTCTAAGGACTCACAAAAGTCACAAAAGCATGAGAATATGCAAGTCCAAACTGTCTATCTAAAAAAAGGAAAAAAATGCCATATATACAAAAGATGTCGGCCACTCTGGGCTTACAAAAATATCGCGTTCATAAAGATCTGCCCCTTAGATCTTTTGGATGAAGTTAATGTTGCGTCCCCGCTATCCATGTCGGTGTGGAGTCGCTCCAGGAATGGCCTCCTTGATCTTTTATGACACATTTAATGTGCCAACCTCTGGCCCTGTGTTCACTTTGAACCTTTCCGAAGAGCCATCTCAAACCCCCTAGAGCACTATCATTAATGTCTATCTGCCCTTAGATCCTTAGCGATCTGAGTTGTCACCACGACTCATGGGTCTTCTGCTTCCCAATGACACCTCCTGGATATCAAATTGATTCATCACTTGATCCTCAGAGCAGGGCCACATTGCTTATGTTCCACTGATCTTCTTCATAGGAGTAGTCACGATAGTCAAATTGTCAATGGTTTGTCTTTAGCTCCGTCTGATTGGTCGAACAGATGCCACATGGTATCGCCAGACAGTCAAAGGTCCTTTAGGCAAAAATCGCATTTCGGTGAGACACTAATCGTGTCTCCCCGATGTGATTATGCTCTTATAGCAACCATCGGTGTAGCTTACAACCATCGGCAAGAGTTCATATCGAGCTTTAAAATTCATACCGATATCCCTTTCCATCGCTGAGACCTTTCAGTATTGGCGAGACTTCACAGCGAACACAAACCACTTTCCCTAAGTGCAACATTTATTTCAGTGAGACACTGGCAAGTCGGGAAGACCTCCTATTGAACTCCTTTATCTTTATACCGTTGTGCTCCTCTATCGGCGAGACCCTTTAGTGAACACAAAATATTATACCGAAGGAACCCCGCCGTCGGCAAGACTCCACCCATTCGGCCAAACTTTATGCCAAAGGAAAACTCTCGATGAGCCCATTTCATCTCGGTGAGACCCTCTCGAGTTAACAAGACTTCTTATCAAACTCCTCTCGGCGATGAGTTTACTCTCTTTTCGGGGAGAGATCACTCGATCAGCGAGACATCTCCCCGAAGGGAATCCCTTTCATTTCAGCGAGATCCTCCCTTGTTGGCGAGACCTCTTGGCGAACCTAAACCACTTTCCTTGGGCTCAAACATCCTTTTGGGGAGACACTAAGCCTTCGGTGAGACATTACGCTGATATCAATTCTTCTCAGTGAGACCTTCACTTGGTTGGCGAGACCTCTTGCCAAGCTCCTGTATCTTTCAGTGAGCTCGAAACATTTCAGGGAGACCTCCTTTGTTCGCTAAGACATCACACCAAGGGAATTCCATTTCGGTGAGACCTTTCCTTGATACCACTGTCTTACACCGAAGGAATTCTTCTTTGGTGAGACATCATTCGGTCGCCGAGATATCATAGCGAGATCCACCTCTTCTCTTAACTGAGACTTTTTTGTGTTGGCCAAACCTCACGGCAAACACAAAACACTTTCCCCAATGCTAGCTCAGTGAATAACTGTCAATGTGACTTCCTTCCAGCAGTGAGATACATAAAAACTCTTGGTGACCCGAATGTCCTGGCAACTGGTGTATTCAAACAAATAGAACACACTGCCAGTCGTCAAGATAGCAGGAGGGTCTTTTCGACTTTCTTCTCTAATGAGTTTTGTGCCAGATCTGACTAAGGAGAAGCTTTCTAATAGAAATCCTTGTAAAATAACATCAGATGCATGATCCAACTCTTGATGCAAATGTGCCATTTGGCCTTCAAGAACACTTGAAACATATATTGCCTTGCCTGATTGAGGTCGTAGGTGAAAAATAGGTAACAGGACCAAAAAGCACAAGTGCACCAGTTGATACAACAATAGTTGACATATAGTAAAAATTAAAAAATGCACACATGCCAAGGAATTAGAATACAAGGAAGAAGATTCCTATTTTATGTGGACCTCAAATTTTCTCTTCCCCAAGAGTATGGTGCAGGGGCACCCATAGGTTTTCATGCCCAAGAGGGGTCAAAAAGTGAAATTTTGTGTTGATTGAGTCAATTGTATGTAATAAGGTCTTATAAGACCATTTTATAGATGTTTGAGTTAGTTTTGGGTCATTAGGGGTGTTGTTGCAAAAAAAAGTAAAATACTGTCAATGTTGCAAAATTTGCACAATGTGGAATATGAAGGCGCAATGTTGCATAAAGTGAGAATATGAATGGTTTTAGTTTTAAAATAAGTTGTAAATGGTTGGTACATGTTTAAATAAGCCTTGGAGGGTTGAAGCCAAGGTTGGAGAGGTGGTGGTTGAAGTTTTGGAAGTTGAAGCAATAAAAAATACCTCTATTTTTTGCATTTCTGAATGTTTCCTTGTTCTTTGATGTAGTACAGATCTATACAACCATATCTTGACTCTAAATAAATTTTGGTTGGTAAATATATGAATATATTTTATTTTGGCATTGGTTTCATGTAATTTCATTAGGTTTCAAGCATTTATGCCCATTTTACTACAAACAGGTTTGAAACCCTAGTAAGCCTAATTTGAAGGAAAATAGTTCAATTTTAAAGGTTTTCGTACAAAACAACCTACCCTAATTTTTAGATATTTTAAATAAGAGAAAAATGGATATTTGAATCAAGTTTTATTTCTTGGAGATCAATTTTGGTCTAAAAGTTATGACCCAAAAACACAAATTTGTTGCTTTATTTCAAACCTTATACAAAGTGTAGCAGCAGTTTTTTTATCATTGTGTTCCAAAACAACCACCCTTAAATTTTGGATATATTTTATAACTCCATAATGGGTATCCAAAATAGTTTTTATTTGATGTATTTGAGTTGTTCCCTTCAAATTATGTCAAAAATACCTCATTTGCTGCCCTACATGGCATAGTGGAAGATTGTGAAGAAATTTAACTTGTTTATTGTGTTAAGGCTCTTAAATTACAAAGGTTGTTGATTTTGAGATTGATTTGACACCATCCACCCCTGATCTGCATCAAAAAATGAAATTTTGTGTTGATTAAGTCAATTGCATGTAATAAGGTCTTATAAGACCATTTTATAGATGTTTGAGTCAGTTTTGGGTCATTAGGGGTTCTATTGCAAAAAAAAATGTAAAATATTGTCAATGTTACATAAAGTGAGAATATGAATGGTTTTAGTTTGAAAAAATAGTTGTAAATGGTTGGTACATGTTTAAATAAGCCTTGGAGGGTCGAAGCCAAGGTTGGAGAGGTGGTAGTTGAAGTTTTGGAAGTTGAAGAAATAAAAAATACCTCTATTTTCTGCATTTCTGAATGTTTCCTTGTTGTTCTTTGATGTAGTACAGATTTGTATGGCCATACCTTGACTCCAAATCAATTGTGGCATCACAAGATCCATTACAATTTATTATGATAGTCAAAGTTTCATGTGTTTAGAAGAGAACCCAACCTTTCATGCAAGGATGAAGCATATTGATTTCTAGTACCATTTCGTTTGATATATGGTAAAGTATAGAGGGTAATGCTAAAAAATGTTAACACTTTGAATAATATTGTAGATGCACTTATGAAGATAACAAGCAAAAAAAATTTATGTGGTGCTATGAGCCTATTGTCCTCTTGTCCCCTAGAAATTAGATAAATGGTGTTGTTACTTTGGCATCTTAGGCATAGATTTTTTCACTAATAAATACAATATTGAGACAATTCTAGTTACATATGCATGAAAGATGCTAAATTTCCTCAACACAAAGGCAATGTTGACTATGTATCTTCCTTCTTTCAAGTATGTAATGATCAGGTCTCACATCTATGCAAATTGGGCCTTTTTGCATTCTTTATACAATGAATAGAATACCACTATTAATATTCTAAAAGACACTTGGGAAGGTTTCACCTATCACCCAATATCTTCTGTCAACTAAAGATCAGTTTGAGAAGATCATAAGCAGGGACTAGCATTTGTAGAACTCCTTTTCTCTTGCAAGGTGTTTGATAAGTGGGAGAAAATTGGGAAATGTGTATCAACCTTACTCTTAATGTTAAGATTACAAAAGGTGTGATTTTCATATATATAATGGAAAAACTTAATTTCTAAGCTATAGGCTAAAGTTTTGACCAAAATAAAAATTCTTAGTTAGTAGGCAATGTCCATTGCATAGATCTCTTTGAGTATTGCAATTTTATAAAAGGTTATGTTTAGCCCACTAGATCAAAATTTATGGCCTCTAGAAGTTTGCATAGGGAATGAAAAAATTTGTTACAAAAAAAAAAAAAAAATTAAAGGGGGGTTACACATGTTGACCAACTTATGATGCATCATAAGGCATCCTTGATTGGAGGATAATTGTTAGAATTATGAAACAAGCACAAAACCACGAGCCTTGGGATCAAACAACAAAAAAATACACCTTCCACACAAGAGATCTACAAACAAGAATTGCTATATTCTTTAACAAGAAAAAGCTACAGAAGATACTTCAAGAAGATATGAAAGCTCTAGATAATATCTAAGAGTAATTAAAATGAGGATTGAGTGCTTATAAGAGAAAATCCCTAAATAAGAAAGGGATTAGATCATGAACTAGTGTCAACATCACATGAGATGAGACATAATGATCTAATATTAGCTCAACTAATAAAGTATAAAACATTCCTAAGTTAGGTTAAGTGCACAAGAATAAATTAGACTAATAATCAATTAAAGATTAATTAATTATTACTAATGCATGATTACTCTAACACCCCCCCCCCAAGATGAACTTAGGGAGTAGCTAAAAACCCTAAAAAGAATGCATGATGGGTCCCAGCAAACAAGGCCAAATAAGGTACCCATGTACAAATAGAAGATCTCTATAATGTGGAGAAATAGAGAAAACCTCATGGGAAAAACTCCACTCCAAAAAGAGATGAAAACCAAATGAAGAACTAAAGAAGCCTCCAAACAAGACAATGTTGTCCCAAAAAATAGGAACAAAGGATAAACAAAAAGAACACCACTGAAGCATGAAGAAGCTGCAAACACTATCAAAGAATGACTGTTGTAATGCCAAAAGAAGAACCCTCTCTAAAACAAATGATGATCAAGATCAAGAAGAAAAGAATCTACACGAGTGCCCCCAAATACACTAATTGAATTCGATGGAAAACTAAGCCACACACACATGAAAAAGGTATGAGGCAAAAAAAAGGAAAACATCAACCCCCATGGCACTTTATATTATAGTGAGTACAATAAGGCACAAAGTGATGTGAAAGATCCCATAATACATATACACTTGTTGTGACACTTTGTTATAGTCAATTTACATAATGAAAAATTCATACATTGGGAGCCCATAATGTCCAAAAAAATGACAACATGCTAAAAATACAATTCTATGATAGAAAGAAGAGGAAACTGGTAGCACCATGATGAAGTACACAAAAAAATATGCACTTTCAAAAAAATGGCACCCAAAAATATGTCCGGATGTAGAAGATATGGTTCGTCGAAGTCTCCAAAAATAAGAACTGAACAACTATAGCACTAAGAAAATAGAATTCTAGAAAAAAACTAGAAGTCAAAACTAAAAAATACCTATACCACGACAACGAGCACAAAATTCCACCCCATTTAAAATAAAAATTGCACTGAAAAAGCCCATTGTATGGCCAAAATATGGCCTCTAGAATATTGGGTGCAAAACTAGAAAGACCAATGGAGAGGGGTTGAGTAGGGCAAAAGGAAACTCCTCCAAATTTGTCAAAAACACCTCCAGAAATAGAGGCTCGCCAAGCATAGTGCTGGAAAAAAAGTTCTCCAATTACAATGCATGTGACATTATTTGCAAAAAAAAAAATACATGTTCTTATTTTTAAAGAAAAAAACAACAAAAAAAAATTATACATTTTAAAAATACATATAAAAAAGGTATGTTTTTATTTTTAAGTTAAAAAAACACCCAAAAAATTATTCTATTTTATGTAAAAAAAATATTAAAAACTAATTTTTTGTAAAAATATTTTTTTTAAATCCTTGGCCCATGGGCTACCGCCCCTAGGCCCTAGGCGGTTCCCAAGGGGCTGCTGCCCTACCATAGGTAGGAGGTCATACCCCATATTAAAAGGGGAGCCTAACTTTTTTTTTTAAAATAACCTTTTAAAAACCCAAAAAACCTATGCCAGCCTTTAAAAGGCTTTGAAATATATATTTTTTTAATTTGATTTTATATACCTTTTTTTTAATTTCGTAGGAAAAAAATATTGTAATATTTTTTATTTTTACTTCGATCTACGTGCTGGGGAGGCATACAACCTCTCTGGTAAAACAATTTTTCCTCAAAAAATCTTGACACAGATTTTGATGATTTGACAAGCAATCTTAAGGTTTTTGGGCCTTCTGAGTGTGATGGTGATGTCTGTTTCAGCTCAAAATGCACCAAAATTGCAGCTACTTTTTGGATCTGGAAACAAAGCAATCGCTTCAAAACCTCATAGATTTGGCATAAGGAATCGAAATCAGGTGAAACAAAAGTCAAATTTGACTTTCTTCATAGCTCTGGATCCAACAGCGAGGTCCTTTTTGCACTAAAATTCTCCAAAAAATTCTCACCTCCAAAATTTGCAAAAAAAGGCAAAGGGGATTCAAATTTGAAGCCTGCAACCCTTGTTGAAGAAGAAAATCTCATAATTCAAGAAGGGGTTCGATGAATCCAAACTTTGATACCACATTAGAATTGTGAAACAAGCATAAAACCATGAGCCATAGGATCAAACAACAAACAAATACACCTTCCACACAAGATATCTGCAAACAAGAATTGTTATATTCTTCAATGAGAAAAAGCTCCAGAAGAAACTTTCAAGAATATATGAAAGCTCCAGATAATAACCGAGAGTAATTACAATGAGGGTTGAGTGCTTATAAGAGCAAAGCCCTAAATAAGAAAGGGAACAAGTCATGCCAAGTGTCAACATCACATGAGATGAGACATAATGATCTAATATTAGCTCAACTAATAAAGTATAAAACACTCCTATGTTTAGCTTAAGTGCACAAGATTAAATTAGACTAATAATCAATTAAATATTAATTAATTATTAGCAAATGCATGATTACTCTAACAATAATTTGGGTGCCACTTTTGGGTGGTTTTAGCTCATGATTTTTTAATTACCATTTGATAGTTTTAGGTTTTGTATCTCCTATATATTAGGTGTTTGAGATGGAAGTTATATGTAGAATTTAAAGCTCTAAGAATTCCTCTAGATCTTTGGTTGGTGATACTCCTATGAAGCCTTGTTCTACAAATTTATTGCAATTGTGGTTTACTAAATAATAAATTGAGCTACTTTGGAGTGGATATTTTCTCTCATAATGGTTTTTCCCATGTACACATATCTTATGGTATACATTATTTATTTTTGACTTAATGTGTTTCTACCTTTTGTAATTGTTAAAAGATTAAAATTTGCACAACACTCTCCTTAGAATATTATAGAATATTAGTGTTGGAAGTGTTTCCACATACCTTATTTCCTTATGTCATGTTGAATTAAAAGTTGGGTTCTATGTTAATGATCTTAGTTTAGTGCTTAACATCAACCTCTTCAAATTTCACCACCATGACAACCTTTTTGTGTATGGAACTTCTCATTAAAATGTCTACAATTCTTGTGCTTGTCACACCACTTGAAAGTCTTGGACAATTTGCTCTTGTCCAAAGGTAATGTTATTTTGGTTGTAGTAATTGATTCCCACTTGACCTTATACTTCAACTCCTTAATTATTACACATAGTAGTAAGATTCCCCCATCATTTTGACCTTGATTAGCTTCATTTTAGATTAGATTTATAGACAAAGGTTAGTATAATATTTGAGGACTCTATGTTACTCTAACTAAAATGACCCTCACCTAATGCAAAGCTCACATAGGGCATTAGTATAAGCTTGGATAATCTATTCATTTCTTATCACAACTATGACCACTACATGTAGTCATCAAATTACACATCTTCAAGATAAAAACTCATCCATTAAGTCTTCTAGGAATTTCTCCTAGGTTGAAATAGATTTTCCATTGGATTAATTTTCCACCACTTATTGATGGGTGAGGAAACCTTCAAGGGGATAATATTTACCTTTTCCTCATCAATGAAATCCTTAATTGAAAAGTAAGACTCAATATGGTCAAGCCAATTATTTATAGAATTTCAATCAATCGTACCCTAAAATACTAGCACATCCAAAATGTTTTTAAACCTAGTGGGAACTCAACTAATAAAGGCTTTGTTTAATGATGGGTCCAATGAATTCATTCAATTGAGCACCTTTGCAAATTGGATAAATAATATTGTTTTCTAAGTCATGAGTGTTTCTTCAATATCACTCTTGGAAATTGCATGTATCTAATCTAAAGTTAACTTTTTCCATCTTGACAAGGTTTGGCAAGAAATCTAATGGACCACAAGGTTCAATGTTGATGTTGGGGCCAAATATTCAAAAATAATGTGAAAGGACATGCAAGATGCAAATAAAACTTCCCTAATACCACTCATCCAAGGCCCCAGTTTAATATCTTGATAAGAAAATTTCTAGAAAAAAATCCAAATTAGTGTGTGTAGAAGCTTTTTATATAATTGAATAGAGCCAAAGATATATAACTAAACAAAGTATATTTTATTTTTCTATTTTCTTTGTAAATTTTATTCCTTTGAGTAAGGTGTATTTTTTCTTATCTTCTACCTAATTTTATGATTGCATTGATATAGTGATCACTTATGAATGTCTAAACTATGGCATAGACTCTTGTATTTATAGTTTACAAATAATTGTGTTGTGGAGATCAAGAGATGTTAGGAAATTGAACCATCCCCTTAAGGAGTGAAATGATTTCCCTAATTGGTTTCTCATCCCCCAATATGTGTGGAGCATCTCCAATTACTAGCATATCTCTAATGAGCCAACATGTGACTAATGTGTATGGCGTGCCTCATGACTACCCATTTGGTTGATTTGCTAATAACTTTGTCAAAAAAATATATAATCATGCTCAAGATAATGCAATGATTATACTTATGAGTTGGGTGTTTAAATTTTCTCAAAAGGTGTATTGAACACTACAAGAGCTTTGATAAAAACTACAAGTCGATTGGTTGAAAAAAAATCATACATCAGTGTGGCTAAATTTACAAGTAGGCTATGTTGGTCGAACATGTGTACAACATTTTCTAGAGAGTGGATATGGATCTTTTTGTTCCCTAGAGCATTTAGAGAACAAACCTAATAAGTAGCCCAATAATTTTTACAAGTGATGAGGATGGCCTAGGTGTTACTACATATACTTTGTTTGGTGAATCATCCTCTATAATTAAGAAATTCTCTCAAAACAAGCCTAAAATTAGAATAAATTTAATATGGATATTGTGAATTTCATAATTACATTTTTCACCCACTTTGAGGCACACATTAATCCTAAATGATCAAGTGTGTCAAACTAATGAACACTCACAAACATGCATGTAAATCAAATATTCAAACATAAAATGGTGTCCGGTTCTACGTAACATAATGGTCCCAACTATTTATTTTCATGTGTTCCTCCTCCTTGACATGCATGCTCCTCAAGAACCCACAAAAAATAAAAAGGAATGCAATGAGTAGCTTCTATCTCACAAGTGCAATAGACACAAATTGTAGACTTGTTTTAATTATCTAGCAAAATGAAAGAGAAAAAGGGTTAGGAAAATGTTGTTATACAAAAAGAGATTTTGAAATACTCCACCACATGTGATGTTATTAGAATGATATGAAATATTAGGCCCTACCATGTCATATGGTCAAGTTGTGTCTAGGAAAAATGACGAGTCTCTATCTAGCATAAGTCACTACCCAAAATCTTGACATATAAATATTAGTGATATAATATATACCT
The DNA here is from genome assembly GCA_007258455.2 of Sequoia sempervirens. Taxonomy (NCBI): domain Eukaryota; kingdom Viridiplantae; phylum Streptophyta; class Pinopsida; order Cupressales; family Cupressaceae; genus Sequoia; species Sequoia sempervirens. The sequence continues at coordinate 27,801,914 of VDFB02358134.1, read as the reverse complement.
TCTCTAATTAGTTGCATACATCGGATGTAAGGAAATGGAGAGGAAATAAAACAATAAATCAAAAGTAAATGCATAACATAACATGAAATCATGTAAGAACATAAATCATGAAAATTAAGACCCATATAATGATAGGTGTGAAAGCATATGGACTAGAGATGATTATCAAGGTATAAGGTTGTCCCTAATATGGATGAATCATAATATGAAAATAGCTCTAGAGACATAATGTAAGTGGTATGGGGAAAGCATGGTGTCCATCATGTGGCTCTTAGTATATTAGAAGGAATGTGAGCACACATAATAGAATGGGGGGATATATTATGTCTTTGATGTGGTAAGTTAGCTCCAAGAACATCATCAAGCATGTGAGCTTGAAATGATATGGGAAAAGCACGATGCCCCTAATGTAACATGGATAAGAAATTATATCACACAAAAGAATAGGGAAATCATGATGCCCCCAATTTAGAAAGGATGGTTGTAGGAACAAGATATAAAACACAAAATAACACATGGAGACATGATGCCCTATGTAATGGGATTGTATGGCAATGAAAGTGCAATATGACAAAATAAAATGTAAATAATAGATGCATAGGTGCAATATAGACATGAGATAATAGCATGATAAGGACCATATATGTGAAGATAACATGAGGATGATAAGCATAATTTGAAATCATAAGAATGTGAAAATAATCATGAGCTTTGGACTATAAGATCAAGATTATATAAGCATGAAAAGCATAAGGAAGATATCAAAATAAAGAACAAGGATATAAACATATAGAAATAACGAAGATAGGAAGCATTAATAAAACCAAAGTGGTGGCTATGAGTAACATAAGTGCAAGGGATGTAAGGATACAACAATCCTTGCATAAAGAAAAGAGGATGCAAAAATGTATAAGTAAAAACATGTTAATCAAGAGATAAGGAAAAATTATCCCAAAAGTGAGGGAAGACGAAAAAGGGAACATCATATGTGAAGATGCAACAAAATGGTAGTGCAAAGAAATAAGCAAAAGATAATGAGCAAACCAAAGATATAGTACATGTATATAGTCATTAGTTCAAAGCACATAGGCAAGTCTAAATTCTAGGCCAGAATTTAAAAAATATTTACCAAAATTCATGCTCAAAATCACCTAGGTTTGACCAAAGGGGGTTAAACCAAAACACCTTTGTTCAAACTTAGTCAATGCATGCATGGTATGGTGTGTCACAATGTAGCTCCCCATGGTAGTAGCAAGTACGATCATTTTTTCTAAAGGGATTCAATTAAAAATACTTTTTAAGAAAACCTATTTATGTAGTTCCCTTGTGGTAGAATTTTCTTCTCTTATCCTTATGTTGCAATTTTAAAGGTCAAAATAGTGAACTTCATGTCATATGCATGTATGTCAAATAAAATGAACCCAAAGATAATTTTAAATATGTGTGGCCCTTAGAATTAGCTTTCTTAAAACTATAATAAATAATAAATTTTAGTATTATATTTATCTATTTATTTTATAATCAAGATAGATCCATTATAAAAACCATTCATTTGAGACACTAAAAGAATAGTCAACAAAAAAATGGCACTACACTCTACATTGACTTTTTTGTCACAAAAAAAGCATTAATTCAATTTTATTTAATATACAATGAGAAACATATTATAGTAAAATACAAGTCTATTTTTTGTATTACCAATTAAAAAAGTAATAATAAATAAATTGTTGAAGTTGCAAAACCAACTCCACATAACCCAAAAAGCACTTGCAAACAAATATCCTATCACAAAGAGGAGATAAAAAAAAAAACACAACGGTGCTCAACAACCAGGGAAAGAATTAATGTAAATATCCTAAATTAATAATCATAATGATACATCAATAAAGAATTGATGCAAAAATCCTAAATTAATAATCATAATGATACATCAATCCTTATCAAAGGAGATAAAATTCCAAGAAGTGAAACCCTGGGAAGACATTAAATCAACATGTGACAAGTGTCACAATTTTATGTAATGAGATAACATAAGCTAATATAATAATGCAAAAAAGAAATCCTAAGTTTAGCTTAAGTGAGCAAAGGAGACCTAATTAATTAATCAATATGAATTATTTAATCAGGTGATTTAACCTATTACTCTAACACCCCCCCTTAAGCTGAACTTAGGGAGAAGCTAAAAACTAAGGAAGAATGCATGAAAAGAAAAGATGGGTCTTGACAACTAGGCCTAATGAGACACCCATATATAACAAAAGATCTCTATAAAACAAAGAAATGGAGAAAACCTCATGGGAAAAACTCAACTCCAAAAAGAGATGAAAGAATGCATGAAAAAAAATGAAGGAAGGCCTCATGAAGACCCCCCAAGGATAACTTCCTTCACCCCAAGCATCAATCATAGTTGAAGATAGCAAGGTGATGCTAAAGGTTTCATGAAGATGTCAACAACTTGCTCCTTTGTGTTGGAAATAGGATTCCATTTAATTGCAAATCTTAAACATCAATTATTTCATGTATCTCCTAAGTTCTTGGAATGTGTTCAACAACACTAAGATTAGGATGAGATTAATTATTTGGATGAAATAAATCATGAAATTGACATTTGTAGTTTTTCCTAAATAATAGGAACATGTGGGTGCACACATGGTAAGGTGACACTCACCTTGTGTTTAGTTAACCATTCAGAGTAAGAGAACAATTATGAATGCATGTAAATATCCTAGGAGTTAGGGTTTGATGTTTGCATGCATGAAATTTAGTTTAGTTCAGTTCAGTTGTATTTCGTTAGTTTTAGTTGTATGTTAGTTAACTTCAATTAACTTGGAATGCATGGCTAATAACATTGAGTTGTATGACAGATAACAGGGACTACCTCAAGTTAACAAGGGATGACCATTCTTGCATGAATGGTGTTGAGTAAATGTTTCCGTTAACAAGAAATCACTTGGAGCCAACTTGGGTGCCCAAGATGCTTTCTTGGAATTAACTCCAATGCATGATAAGATATTTCAAAAGGCTCTGTTAAGTGGGACCCTCTTTTGGGTGCCATCTTTGAGGAAGAGCTTTGTAATTATCACTGAAGTGAAGGATGAGTTGTAGCTTTAGTTTGGGATGCCCAAATGGGTAAAGCACATGTTTTAAGCTTTGGTCTTCACAGTAGAACTCAACTTGAAGCAATATGGCGTACCTTTCTTAAGCCTTGAGATTGTGCATTGTAATTATCACCTTTTGGAGATTACAAGGTTGCATATTGTCTCTATATCTCATTCAAGTTGAAGAGAGTTTTCATAATTGTTATTGCAAGTGTGAAGAAGATTGGAAAAGATAGAAGAAGCATTCTCAAGCAAGAATTGAAGCTATTGTAATTCATAGATTGAATAATAGAATAATTCTTGGTGGATTTTTTTTCTCGAAGGGTTTTCTCCATGGTACATCTTGTGTAATCTTTCTAATATCTTGTCTAGTTCTTCTATCAACTTTTTTCTGCATTCTACAAACAGTAAAATGGATTAATCAAGATAATCACCCACAAAGAATATATGTAACAAAGAAAAATCTTAGATCAGCAATATTAAAGTTTTACAGAGTATTAAGCTAAGAAAACACCTCATTTTTCAACACTTTGTAGGAACGTACTCCAAGCTGAGTAAGCCATCCTAAAACATCTGTCGAATGAAGTGCATTTAGATCTTAATGTGTTTTATCCTCTAATGCTCCACTAGGTTGCATGAAATGTGAATAGTACTCTAATTGTCACATCAAAGAATAGTGGGACTATCGAGAGGAAAATCAAACTCATTCATCAACTAATAAAGACATAAAACCTCTTGGTTGGCTAAAACTGTTGATCAGTAGTCAACCTTTGTAGATGATAAAGCAATAGCAAATTACTTCTTGCAAGAACATGCAATGGGACCAGAACCAAGGAAAAACACAAATCCAAAAGTGGACTTCCTATCATTGACATCACCAACCCAATCCAAGTCAATGAAGCCGAAAATTTGAGAAGCTCCTGATGTGTAGTGAATTTCATAATGAGATAATATGCTTGGTAACTTGTCAATGGATATCATGTGGATTATGTGAGAATTGAGAGACAAGACCAATCGCAAAGATCAAAATGGGAATGTGTCAGGTACAACAAGTTTTCAACCAATTGCATGTATAATGTAGCATCTACTAAAGGAGTAAAACAAGTGGAAGGAAAGACAAAACCTGTCTGAAATGGTGTGGGGAAAGCTTGAAATCAAGCATGCCAAATATCTGAAGCATATCAAGAGCATACTTCTACTAAAATATGGAAATCCCATCTGAAGATTGAATAAATTGTAAATCAAGAAAGTAGTGTAGAAGGCCAAGATCTATCATCTTAAACTGCTCCATCAAAGCTTGTTGAACATGTTGAATCATGGAGGATGAGCTTCTTGTAGAAATTAGATCATCTACATATAGCATTGGAATTAAAAGATCGCCGTCATATCTTTGAATGTACACTATGGGATAAGAATGACATTATGTGAAGCCAAAAGAATGCAAAAAAGAGTCCATCTTCTCATACCAAGCATGTGGGGCTTGTTTGAGACCATATAAAGAATGATGAAGGCTAAAAACTAGGGAGGATTCATGCACAAACCCATGTGGCTACTTCATATGATTCTCCTCATGAAGGTCACCATGCAAGAAAATACTCTTCACATGCATCTGAAATATTGACAATCCCTATGAAGTTGCAAGTGAAAGTACAAGGCGAATAGAGTACATCTTGGCAAGGCTAAAGGTCTCGGAATAGTCAATTCCCTCAACCTGAGGAAACCCCTTAGCAACAAGACAAGCCTTATACTTATCAATAGAACCAGTTGCAACATATTTGGTATGATACACCCACTTGCACTAAACCAACCTTCTTCCCTTAAGAATAGGAACTAGATCCCAAGCATTATTCTTCATTAGTGAAGAATACTCCTCCCCCATGGCCTTATCTCACTTAGGAGTACCTATTGCATCGAAAAAATTCTAAGGATCATCCAAAATGGCATGACTCAAAAGACTAGAATTTGATGTATGTGAACGAGTACAATAGGAATCTGAAGGATCACCTACCAAAAATCCAACTACATCAAGAGTATTGTGAGATCACTTAGGTAAAGGATAAATATCTAGAGGTGGTGGTGAAGTTGGATCATCATCATCATCCTCCTCAAGAGACAAGGAATCCTCAAGAGAGGAAGTGAGAGTAGGAAATGAGGGAGAAGCTAGTGATGGAGAATCCATTAGAGGAAAGCACTCATCAAATTGGACATTTCACCAAAACAACACCTCTCTGGAATCAGTATCAAACAATGTGTACACCTTAACATCCTCATAATAGCCAAAAAATATGAGTGGTTGTCTTTTCCTCTCCATGGTCGTTGAGCATCTGGAATGCATGCCTAAGCCTCACTACCAAAAACTCTAAATGAAGTACATCGAGCTTGACATGGGTCCAAGCCTCCTTGAGAGTCATATGTTGCAATGCCTTATGAGGCATCTAATTTTGAATGTAATTGGTACAATTCACAACCTCTTCCTAAAAAGAAGAATCTATATCTCGAGACTGGATCATACAATTTGGCATATGCTATAAAGTTATGTTATTTTGCTCAGATACACCATTTTTCTAAGGGGTGTAGGGAACTGTAAGTTGATGTTGCAAACCATGCTTAATAAAAAATTCCCTAAAATTCCCCCTATTATCTATGTGTATCCTCTTAATAGAAAGACCAAACTAATTCTCCATGAATACCATAAAGATCTTGAAAGAATCAAAGACATCACTCTTGTACTTAAGAAAGTACATCCATGTACGTCTAGAGAAGTTATCAATAAATGTGAGCACATATTTGGCCCCTGAAAAAAGAGTTAGAAAGGACATAAGGTCCCTATGTACCAATTCTAAGGGTGCCTTATCACATGCAGATCTATCCATAGGAAAATAATCTCAATGATGTTTCCTAAGAACACATTCTTGACAAACACCATCAATACAAGAAATCTTGGGGAGCCCAAACACTAATTCCTATGTACTCATCTAATGGAGATATTTGTAATTGACATGATCAAATGCTCATTCCAAAGCTTACTAATTGAATCTACATGTACTATGAGAGATGAACCAAAACTACCCAAGCTCTCAAATCCATCAAATCTATATAGGCATGATGCAAAATCAAGACTCCTAGAAGTCGCAACAAGATTAGGGTCATGGAGGTCTCAAATAATCGCATCATGCAGTGAGAGCTCAAGTGTCGTACTAGTGCCAGAATGGAAAAACTAATATATTGAGAGAAGGTTGATGAAAATGTCAAGAACAACAAGTAAATTCTAAAGGAAACCACCTTTTAATTGAATAGAATTTGAACCCAAAACTGAAAGCTAAATGGAGTCACCAACTACAATCTATGAAGTGTCACAATGAGAAAGAGTCATAACAAAATCTTGGGTATGTGTCATGTGGTGAGAAGCAGTAGAATCAAGTATCCATGTAGATGTTGAAGGTAAGGCCCATGCAGAAAGAGTATGACCTTTCCTTGTATGTGTGGAAAAATACTGAGGTGATGAGATGTTATGGTACTCCATGACTTCCTCTAAAGCATCTAATCTCTTCTAACTTTTGTAGCTAGACATCCTTCCTTTCCATAAAAACTACAAGGTTCAACTAATTTCTTCTTTTTCTTAAAGGAAGACTTGCCAAAATTTGAAGACTTATCATGTTTAAGATTTGAATGTAGTTTTTGTTCTAACTTTGGAGGTGGCTTGGAGGGATTCTCACTATTTGATGAATTTTTCTTAGGTTTTGGTTTCTTATTTTTTGTTTCCCTTTAGATGGCAAGGCTACCAAGGCATGGTATATCAAACCTGAGAGAGCATCCAATTGAACCAACGTTGACTGCTCCCATGTCAAACGCTCACAAAAAACCTCAAAAGTAGGCATGGTAAAACCATTACCAAGCACCTCCATGGTAGAGTAAAATGTGGAAGTGAAGACCTTAAATGGACCTTGAATCTTAGAAAACATCAGGTATATGCACCCTACAAAAGTGATCAAAGGAACTTAAATTTCACCAAAAAATCCTTAATGGAGGGGAAAGAATCAGGTACCAAACAAATTAGCTTTTCCTCAATCTTAAGTGCTCTAAACTCATAGATGGTGCCAAAAATATCATGGAACTTTGTACACATAGCTCGAGGGGTAGTGTAGGACTCAAGATGAAAGAGTAGACTATCTAAAACATGGAGTGAAATCAGTCCCATGGCCTCATCCATCTTGTTCATATGTTGAAGAATCTCAAATTGATGAGTCAATGTTCATTGTACTTAATCCAAAGTGCACCATAAACCCTTGTAAATGAGCAATTTGTTCATATGATCTTTTCAAATGTGATAGTTGTGTTGCATTAAACATTCAACTAAAGAGGTGTCTGCCATAGTGTTTAAGGTTTTCAAAATAATTTTTGGAAGGTTTTGTTATTTTTTGATGTGTGTAGATATAGAAAGAAAGAAAATACCCCCCACAACAGGAAAAACCAAACCCTTATACAACTCTGAAAGAAAAAATGTTGAAAAAGAAAATTTTAATTCAGGAAATTCTCTATGTACTTGGTGAGCTTTCTAGAAAAATGTCTATAGATCTAGATAGAGCACTAAAGCACCTCTCTGACACCTATTCATTCACATAAAATGGAGTTTGTATGCCTAAGTTATTCCCTTGGAAGCACAAAAAAGAAGATTTTTTTTCAACTAAATATAAAATCATTTTGGGAGAGAATCAAGAAACAAGTCCTCCCCCACTGGATCGGGCTCAAATCCAACTTTTCGACACCTATTTGTTTGCAAAAATTGGACAAGCAAGGCCCAAGTTATACTCGATTTTGTAAAAGTGGTCCAATTTGGCTTAGAACCAAAACATAGGGGACTAAAAGAATCCGGCCCTTGGACATATGGGCACCCAATCTCTAGGGTTGGGGGCTAACACTTTAGAATATTTTTTTGTACATAAAAGCAAAAAGCCACTAGTTTTGATTTTTTACAATTTTTTTAAAATCAAATGCTAGAAAAAAATTTGCATGAAATTTTTTTCAAAGCCTACGAATTATGTTTCTTTTTTCTAAAACCTATAGCAATGTAGGCTTAATGGTTTTGTACCTACATGAATATACGGTTTAGTTGTACAGAATTCTTCACCTCGTAAAATGTTCTTGAGCAAAAAAATTCTTCAAAATTTCAACTTCTCTGTTTTCCATAAAATTATTGTCATTCTTTAGGTTTTTGGCTGCTCTAGACACGATGGTGAGATCCATTTTACTTTAGAACACACCAAAATTTTTCTCAAGGTTGGATCCCTTAGATTTTGAAAAAGAAGTTACAAATCTAAAGCTCTGATACCATGTTGAAGTTGCAAAACCAACTCCACATAGCCCAAAAAACATTATCCTATCACAAAGACAAGATCAAAAAAGGAAAAATGGTTCTCAACAACCATAGAAAGAATTGATGCAAAAATCCCGAATTGATAATTACAATGATACACCAATCCTTATGAAAGGAGATAAAAGCCCTAGAAGTGAAACCCTTGGAAGAGATTAAATCAACATGTGACAAGTGTCAGAATCCTATGTAATGAGATAACATAAGCTAATCTAATAATGCAAAAAAGAAATCTGAAGTTTAGCTTAAGTGAGCAAAGGAGACCTAATTAATTAATCAATATGAATTAATTAATTAGGTGATTTAACCTATTACTCTAACATAAACTGCTCAATAAAAATTACCAAAAATTGTATGTGCACTAAATATTGGTGATGATGATCTGATTCGAAGAAATCCTATAAATATTTTATTTATAATAAAATTTATGTGTTACAGTAAAAAGTCACTCATCATAAAATGAGAAAAAAATAAACTATTGAAAAGTAACCAAAATGATTAAAAGAATTTGAGTTTTCAATAAAAATTTATAAATTGAATCTATAGAAAAAGTGACACAAAACACTAGTTTACATCATTTATTTAATATAATTGATGAAATAAATTGAATGTTAAAAATATTAATTTTTTTGGTTGGATAATACTAAAAAGTGGGACACACTTGTGTTTTCATTCTATGAAGATGTTTATGGATCATCGAACAAATCTAGGACAATTATTCTCCTTGATCCAAAATGTATCAACATAATGTTTATTGATTCTTGTAGTTACATGATTTTTTTATTGTGTCAGATGTTGATAATTATTTACAAACACATTAATAATTGGTTGGACAATAGAATATTTATCCTTTTTTTCATGTGTAACCTCAATATGGGGTTTGTTAAATCAAATAGGACCAGTCTCTTCGCACACATCATTTTCTTCCATATGCTCAATATTTTTCTTCCCTCTATCTATAAGATATTGAACTTAATGTTAAAATGCAATGCATGTATCCATAGAGTGTACATGCATGCAATTATGTGAATGGTAGAACTTATCTTTGTGTGGTTTTGTAATGCCCCGCCAAGGAACCCAAAGAACAACACATAAAGTAACAAAATAACAGAACATTTTTTTTTTAAAGAAATTCGATTACAACAAGTGTACAAAAGAAACATGCACATACATCCTCATGGTTCCGTGACAATGCTACTTAAACATTCATGAGTAAGACCATCACATCACTAACCAAAATACATAAAGCATAAGGATAAATCATAATAATAGTGAATGATCCAATCATATGATAATAATGTAGTCAAGTTACATATTCAAGTTGCATCAAGTGAGATTATGAAAAATCTCGTAACAACATTACAATGCTACAATAAGTTCACTCATATATATCAAGAGTGTATACAATAAAGATGAAGATCACAACACATTTTTCAACCGTGTTCATGAGCACGCTCAACATCCAACTTCACAAACCATGTAGGATCAGGAACCTGTCACAAGAACAATATTATCCAAGCACAGCACACTTGTAAGGGGAACCCAATGGAGGAAAAATCACGTTCCTCCCAACCATGTGATACCCTAAGGTCCACCCCTTTGTGCTAGGAGATAATATTAGGTCCACAAAGACAAACAAACATGAAGACAAAACATAACATTTACATGGCTTGACATACACATCATGACATAAGGATATCTAAATCACAAAATAACAAACAAAGCTCCCAGAGGCAACAACATAAACAAGGGTAACTCTACACAAGATACCACATAACATGCATTAGGAAAAGAGTGGCATCACATAGGTTTTTATAGGTTACCTTGGTGAATCTTCCTAGATTACTGGCCCTCATACTGAGTTACCCTAGCAATCTCTACTGATTCTCAGCCCCTAAGAAAACTCATGTGGAATCAAACTACCTTTCAAGAAAACAAATTAGATGATCATGTCATTCTAGGCTATCTCAACCTACCCTTAATCTTTACAAGCACTAAGGCATAAGGCAAGGCAATCAAATTATCTAATTTATTTAATGAACACCACCCAACCCCAAGTATATTTATTAAGGTTTTCATTAAATTACAAACTCCTGATAGGTTACCCTGGTTACCTCTTAGGGTTCCGGCCCCTATCGAAAGCTACTCTTCCTAATAACATAACACATTATCAATAGAAAAAGATAACCATCATGCACATTAAACAATTCCATGAATGAGCACATTCCAATCATGAATCAAATCATTTAACATTCAAAATAACATCAAGGTAACAAATAATTTGTGCATGGCTAAATCCCAAATCCAATCATTGCAATAGAACATCAAGGTACGAACATATTAAGCTTTTCAATACAAGTTTATTTTCCTAACCTCTGGAAGATTTAAAAAATCAAAACACAGAAGTACATTCTTATATCATTTATAAACAGATATAAATACCCACAAATGAATATATATACATATTCTATTTAAAACTATCGTTGTGAATACAATATTTTCATTTTTAGTTTTAAACACTACAAAATAGAAAATAGGAACAAATAAAAAAATACAAGGAGCAAATCTCAATTCATAAGCATCATAGAGAAACCTGAGAGATTCATTAAAAACCTCTGGTACAAGATCTAAATCCAAACAAAGACCTACAATTGAAAAAAAACATCAAACTGGCAAAGTAGGGTAGAATGGCACATCCATGCCATCCTATGGTGCATAGACACCATTTTGTGGTGCATCCAAGCCATTATGTGGAGCATCCAAGCAATTTTGTGGTGCATCCAATCCATTATGTGGAGCATCCAATCCATTATGTGGTGCATCCAATCCATTATGTGGCGCATCCAATCCATTCTATGGAGCATCCAAGCCATTATGTGGAGCATCCACAATAGAGACCATAAACAAGAAAAAAATAGAAGAAATACATGATGAAACCACCTAGAATTGGTCATGGACTCACATAACGACTCAATGACACTTCAGGAAGGTACAAAAGATCATATTAGATCCAAATCAAAACATGAATGATGCCAACAAGATCATAACAAAGAGATTCAACCTCATTACTAGAAAACATTCACACATAGCTAGTCATGGACAAAGAATACACTAAAATTCCAAATCCAACAGGATGAAACAAACACCATTTCCATAATTTATAAGCCAAGAAAATACTCAAAACATTCTACAACAACCATTGAGCATACACAAACAATTCACAAAAAAATACATAAATACTCTCCAATTCAACACACAACAAGAAAGATATGGAGAAGACAATCTTTTCCAAATGTAAATCTAGAGTGAAAAGAAATCAAACCAACCTGGAAATCAAAGCTATGGCAAATGAAATATAAAGAAGAGCCAAGACCAAATTTAAAATCCAACAATCTTCAATCAATTGAAATCCAAACTCAAGCAAACCAAAAACTCCAAATGCACAGAAAAACTCTCCAAAAGCCAACCCAACAAACTTCTCAGAAAAATTCCCATAAAATATTCTTAGCCAAAATAATAATAAATTGTTGTGTACAAGTTTAGCAAAACCAAAGTCTTTATTCATTTTCAATTAACTCAAAGTCACAAAACTTAATCGACTGTCAACATGCAATCAAAATTGATCAACCAGTTTCAACTTAAACCATTACCCAAGATCATACTTGCTAACTCCAAATCAAGATTCTAACTCAAAGTCTATATTTTAGATATCAATTATAATTTTTTGAAAAAAAACTCTTTCAAAATATATAATATTCATTTATTAAATTTTCACATTGAAATCAACAATATCCATTATTCAAAATTAACAATCACATGTAAACAAATATCATGTTTAATTCAATTTAATAAATCAAACCATAAACACAATTATTCTAATTTAACATTTAAATAAAATTACATTAAATCAAATAAGTTAATTAATAAACCATTTAACTAATTAATGAATTTCCAAACATGACCAAAACATGAACAACACAACAAACTCGAACAACTATACAATGACGAGTGACAACACAGATAATCATCCTATAAGGGAATGATGGCCAAAGAAGGACTTGACATTATCTCTGAAACAACATATTTCCATTGGGTTAGGGTACGCTCATACCTGAAAAATCAGGTGAAGTCGATGCCTGATACCTGTAAACTAATTTAAACAACACTTTAAAACATATCTACATAAACCAACAATCACACCGTGAAATAAAGTTGCAGTGTAGTAGGGTACTCACAAGTGAGTTATGCTACACTATCTCCTTCACCAAGACTAACATATAGTACTACATCATAAACAACATCATATACCTCATAAACACACCAATGCTCTGAAACAACATAAAACCATAACACACATAATATATATCATAATGTTGCCACAAAAACATAATCAGATGATCAACAATGTATCTAATGTATCATCAACACCATATAAAACCAACATAGTATTAATGTCGTAATTGAAATAAAGTAGCATAGTATCAAAACAGTTAAAAAAACTATCAACCAAATAGAAACAAACTGAATCAAAGTGCAGCAATTGGAGGGAAACTAAAGGTTCAAGCACAATATTTTCCATTAGTTTTTCATTAGGTAAACTAATGAAATTGAATTTCAATAGTTATTCTAATATCATGTGTGGGGGCTCCTTTAATATAGTGTAATTTTCTATAAAAAATTAATTAGTCGATAGGCTATATATAGCTGAGGTTTGGCCTAAAACAAGTCTCACACCGGCATGGTTTTCCGTCAAGTTGTGGTGGTTTCCCGTTTGATGCTTAGATTAGTTTTTAAGACAACAAAGGAACAAACCATATGGGTTTGACCGCAAGTCCTCGACGTTGAGATTCAAAGCTTGCACTATCCTCACTGGAAGCAGAACAATGGAGCACACTGCCATTATTAACAAACACTTTAATAAGTTTAAAAGCCTCTATATTTTAATGTTGTTTGTAATGTGCTTTTATTAATGTTCTAGGTTTAGCCTCATTGCCGGCATGGAGCAAGTGGCAATATGACACGGCCTACAAGATAATTCACAAAATGCAAAGGGTGGGACTTGCCCCGGAGCTTACCCCCACTCTAGGAGCAACTGCCATTTAATAAATGTGGTGTCGTTGCATATTTATACATATGCAATATTGTTATATATAAAAAAAAAATTACTTTTAAATATATAGACATAAAAATGACTTTTAAGTAAATATTTTTATATATTATACATAAATAAAAATATTACTTTTCTATATAATTATTTTTATGGGTAATGTATAAATAAGGAATAATATATAATCACTTTGAAAAAGACTTTGATTTGGTATATTTAAAATTAATATATTATATAATATTATATAAAATAAGATAGATAATTAATGATTTCTAGGAAGAATATAGAAATGTTCTTCTATAATATAAAATTATTTTAATAAAATAGTTATTTATTGAAAAGAAGCATCAATAATGTTTTTATATAATTTAACCATTTTTCATATTATAATTCTAATACAACGTATAATATAAATTTATTTTGGCATATATAGATAAAGAAAGGTTACAGTTTTCCAAAAGATTTTGGATTTGATATTAAATTTTATGTTGTCAAAAGGAAATGTTCTTTTTATCGGGCCTTTATCTAAAGTTTATAAGTCCTTTGGAAAGCAATTAGGAATTAATAGACCATTACATAAAACATGGTTTTTATCCAAAGTAATAAAAATTGTTTTTAATATTTATATTTTTTATATTTTTGGGAGAAGCATAATTTTTTAGCTTTTTTTTGCATTTTGTTTTATTAGTTCCTGTCGGTAGGCAAGTATACTTATGCATTCGCCCGGAATGTATTTAACCGATAGCATTGACCAATCAGATTTCGCCATTTAACATATTAGTTATTTTTTTGTATAGTTTGAATTTGGAGAGCTATTTTATATATTGGAAAATTAGCATTTATCTATTTTTCTATTCGTGCGAGTAGCTTTAAAAATAATTTTCGTTTTAAAAAATTTAGGAAAATGTGAGCGCATAAATTGTTTAAATAAATTTAAGCAAAGGCATAGTTTAAAAGTTGGCGGCTAGAGGTACGTAATCCATGAATGCAGATTAAATGCATTAAAATATCAGGAAACTGCGAGCGCAAAAATTGATTAATTTAAATTAAGCAAAGGCATAGTTTATCAAGGTGGCGGGTGGCCGTACATTATGTATGAATAAAAAAATACATGCATTGAATGGCATGTGGCTCGAGGTGAAGGCGTCGGGATGGTTTGGAGGCTACGCGTGGCCAGGGTACTTTGGTCATTTAATATAGAGTTAAGTTACTTGGTATGCATTTCCATTACTTTGCGTATGTTGTTTTTGTCTTCTGTAAGCAGTGTTCTGAGGAGAGTTCTAGCGACTGAGCAGGATATGTTATAGTTGTAGAGTCCAGACCTAGAAACGAGTTATTTGAGGTCATAATTTGGTCATTTCCAGAGTGTCGTTACAGTAAAACGCTGGACAGTGAGAGCAGAAGAGGTAACTTTTTGTTTTTAAGTCTATTTCATACAAGAAATGCAAGTAGGGTTTATAGTTTGATTATAAATTCATATTTTAAACTATTTTTAGTATTGTTTATTCGAATTTCTAGTTGAAATGCGAAGGTTTCATCTGTGTTTGATAGGTATTATGTAGAAATGCTCTTGTTCATTTCACTTCATGCATGTGAGTTGATAATGTGTTGCTTTGAGCTTTTCCATTGTCATCAAAGCATAAAGGATAGAGGGGTTCTGTTAAGAGTCATCGTTGTTGTCCTCCTGGGCATAAATGTGTATATTGAACTATTTTTGGTGTTATCTATTCGAGTCTCTTGTTGAAATGCGAAGGTTTCATCTGCGTTTGATTTGTTCATTTTACTTCATGCATGTAAGCCCTATAGAGTTTGTATTTTTTGATTGGTGCAAAGTGGTCCCATAGAGAGGGCTTTGGAACCAAAATTATGTCAACATGTGCGATAGTGAGAGCTTTTGAACAATGGCTCGATAGTGTGTTGCTTTGAGCTTTTTCATTGTCATGAAAGCATAAAGGATAGAGGGATTCTGTTCAAAGTCGTGGTTGTTGTCCTTGTAGGCATAAATGCAAACAATGGGAGCATAAAGAATGCAGTAGAAACCTTTTTCCTATGGGCAAGCATCAAAATTCTGTCAAATGTCATCATTACTGTTTTTGTATCTTTCATTTTACTTCATGCATGTGAGTCGACAGTGTCTTGTTTTGATCTTTACCGTTGTCATCAAAACATGTGCGATAAAGAGAGCTTTTCAGGAATTAGTCGACAGTGTGTTGCTTTGAGCTTTTCCGTTGTCATGAAAGATAAAGGATAGAGGGATTCTGTTAAAAAGTCATCGTCGTTGTCCTTGTAGGCATAAATGCAAACAATGGGAGCATAAAGAATGTAATAGATACCTTTTCTCTCACAAAAAGCATAAAAATTCTGTTAGATGTCGTTGTTACTATTTTTGTATCTTGGGGTTATAAAAAACTATGTCAAAAAATGTTGTAGAATCCAAATTACAATGTTGCCATAGAGCATATAAGAAATATTGTTTCATAAAACAGTTTTAGTCTTTATGCAAAAGAGCGATCAAATTCATTGCTAGAAGATTTGTGGTCCAAGAAGCTTTCGCAAGTAGTTTGTGTAGTTAATCTTGTTTGCATTTATACTTGTGTCTCTTGAATCTAGAAAAATGCTTGGTAGTGTTTAAATGGTTTTTGCTATTAGTATACATCGCAGTAAGAGTGCTATATATTGTTATTCTTTTAGGAAAAAACAAAGACATGTTTTTTGTTTTCTAATGAAAGCTTTTTACATGGTGCAATGCTTTTGGTTGGAAGTAAAGAGGTCGTGTAGCGGCTCAGCTGTGGCAAATTCTTGAACCAAGTAGTAGAAGGTGAGTTTCTAGAATAAACCTTCTCCTTTGTTTACAATTGCATATAGTAGACAGAGAAAAGGGTTGATTCAAGATTCTCACTATATTGATTGTACTTGTAATCATAATGTTGTTTTTTGTTACAAGTACAGTCTTTGCAAATGGGTATTGTGAGTGGCATATGCTATATGTTTCATAAAAATTAAGCAGCTGGGGTTCAAAAGTAGATCTTCGTTTCAAAAAATGAAGCTTTTAAAATTTTGAGAGTTTGATTCTGAGACCATATGCATACTTTGATTAAAACTAGTGGCTAAAGGTACATAATTCATTAATGCAAATTCAATGGATTTAATGGCATCTAACTTGACATGGGGCTGTTTGGATTGCTAATTAGTCTTTGAATATATAACAATCAAAAGAGATAAATAAGTATAATTATCCTTGGCCACATTTCACATTTTGACCTTTGAATCAAAGTCAATTAACAAAGTAGCTGTTAGACCTGCAAAAGGTTGAAGGACTGTGGTGCTAGAAAAACAAATTTTGGACAATGGGTAGACAATTTGTTGAAATTGGTTTAAAAACTTTTAAGCAAATGCATTTTCCCTTCTATTTGGTTTCATTGTACATCTTAAATGATAGTTGGGGTTTTCATTGTTACAATGCATTTGGATACTTTGATTGTATAATCATAGTTTAGATCATTTTAAGTGTTATTGATTCAAACCTTCCCTTGAAACACCAAGGATTCATCTAAATCTTGGAAGAAACGTACAGTTAACTATAACTATCCCTGGATACATTTCACGTGTTGACCTTTCAATCAAAGTCAATTAACAAAGTAGTAGTTAGACCTAAAGAAGGTTCAAGGACTATGCTGATAGAAAACCATATTTTGGACAATGGCTAGACAACCTATTGAAATTGCTGTACAGACTTTAAAGCACATGCATTTTCCCTATTGTTTATTCTCATTGTACATCTTAAATGGAACTTGGGTTTCGCACTCTTGCAATGCATTTGGATACTTTGATTGTAAAACCATAATTTAGATCATTCTAAGTGTGATTGATCCAAATCTTTTCTTAAAAAGTGAAGGATTCATCTGAGTCTTGTGGACAATATACAATTGTCGTATAAAGAGAGCTTTGGAACCAATGAACTATCATCAAGGATAGAGGAATACTTTTAAATATTATGGTTATTGTGCTCATAGGCACATGTGCAAAATATGGAAGCATACAAAAATCAAGTTAACTGTTCAATAATCCCATGAAACACAGTCTTTTTACGCATCCATGCATACAGGTTTGCATGTATATGTGTGTACATGTAATTATGTTTATATGAATACATGTATCTATGTAGCCATGTATGTATGTGTGTATATAACAGATTACTGTTGCATTTGCTTTGAATGCTTTTTTGTGGATGGTGTCTGCTAGCCATCCAGTCATATTGTGGTTGTTGTGCATATTGCTTTTAAAGATATAAGAACTCAATTTCATGAGTTATATTTCATATTGGTAAATTGGCATTTATTTGTTTTTGGAACCCATGGGAGTGGCTTTGTGAATTGTGATTGTTTTAAAGTGCTTGTGAAAATGCAAATGCATAGCTTCATTGATAGCTATGTGCTTTGATGCATATATGCAAATTTATAGGATTCATTGCTATCATGTAAAGGACACATAAATATTCATTCCCTAGTCCCATGTAGTCATTTGAATATGTGCATATATTAAGTGATCTATTGATACATGGAAATGTCCATCCATGGATACATGAATGCATATATAGTTGTAAGTGTGTGATCATGTATGTATGTGTCCGTGTATATATGTATACATCCATGCATATATCGATCCATGTGTGCATTGGAGCATGTGTGTAGCTATGTGTCTATGAATACATTTTATCTAGTTATCAGTGTCAATTAATAGAGTAGCACATGTACCTAGACAGTGTTCAAGGATTGTGCTGATAGAAAGCCATATGCATATCAATATATTAGAGAACATGTATCTATGCATGGGTGTGTGTGGATTCTAATTGTTCTGAATTTTGGTTGCATGTCATTGCATTAAACAATTAAGAATAAATGCTAGGTAGTTGAAGTAAAATGAGCCCATTCAGTTAGCAGATCATTCATCCTTGTATTGTCCCATATCTTAATAATTAAGCAATAGCTGGTTAGCCTTTAAGTGCATAGCAATTCAAAGAAAAAAATGATTGCAGTAAGCCTTGTGTGCATTGGAACTATTGATGAAAGACAATTAACAAATTAGCCCTAGAACACCATGTTTGTGTTAATGTCTTCAATATCATGTTTTCATGCATGGGTGTATACGGATACTATGAGTTGTGATTTGTACCATTGGGTTGTGTTTACTATTACTTGTACAGCCAAGTGATATGAAAGTATAGTTCATAGTTCATAGAGTGCAGATACATTCAAGGACAAACACAAATGAAGGTTGTTAGCATCTTGATAAGAAAGATGATGAATACATCCAATTAATGTATGTCACAACATCTTATAAACAATAATTCCTATCAAACGCAGATGAAATCTTCGCATTTCAACAAAAAATTCAAATAAACAATACTAAATGTAGTTTAAAATACGAATTCATAATCAAAGTGTGCAACTGCCTTAAAGCACTATGAAACCTTGCATTTCTTGTTTCAAACAGACTAAAAACCAAAAAGCAATATTACTTGGCTGCTCTATGGCAACAATGTAATTTGGATTCAACAACATTTCTTGGCATAGTTTTTAATAGATCCATGATACAGGAACAGTAACGACGACATCTGACAGAATTTGAATGCTTGTGAGCAGGAAAAAGGCTTCTACTATATTCTTTATGCTTTCATTGTTTGCATCTATGCCTATGAGGACAGTAACCATGACTTTTAACAAAATCCCGCTATCCTTTGTCCTTTCATGAGAACGGAAGAGCTCAAAGCAACACACTGTTGACTCGTTGTTGGAAAGCTCTCATTACCGCACATGTTGACATAATTTTGGTTCCAAAGCCCTCTTTATGGGACCACTTTGCAATAATAAAAAAAATACAAACTCTATTGGGCTCACATGCATGAAGTAAAATGAACAAGAGGGTTTCTACATAGTGCGTATGAAATGTAGATGAAACCTTCGCATTGCAACAATAAATTTGAATAGATCATAGTAAAAGTAGTTTCATATATGGATTTATGCCTATGAGGACAAGAACCACCATTTTTAACAGTACCCCTCTATCATTTATGCTTTGATGACAATGGAAAGGCTCAAAGCAACACACTATTGACTCACATACATGAAGTAAAAAGCAGTTTAAAATATGAGTTTATGGCTATGAGGACAACAACCACAACTTTTAACAAAATTCCTCTACCCTTTATGCTTTGATGGCAATGAAAAAGCTCAAAGCAACACACTGTTCACTCGTAGTTCAAAAGCTCTTATTATCATGTGTTTACATAATTTTGGTTCCAAGGCCCTCTTTATGGGACCACTTTGCAGTAGTCAATAATAAACAGACTTTACAAGGCTCACATGCATGAAGTAAAATGGACAAGAGGATTTCTACATAATACCTATCAAACGCAGATGAAACCTTTGCATTTCAACAAGAAGCTCAGATAAACAATACTAAAAATAGCTTAAAAAATGAATTTATAATCAAAGTATAACAATGTCTTAAAGTACTAGGAAACCCTGCTTGCATTTCTGCTTGCATGTGCCTGGTTTAAACATTTAGTTATTGGTTCTTGATAATGGAATGAAATGAACTTGGACAGATGGAAATAGAATTATCCCATGGAATTGGAACACCAGTGTTTGCATTCCTTTAACATGGTAGCAGGTTTGTGTGCATGAGACTTATTTGAATCTCAAATGTCATAGTATATGTGGCACATTGGCTAGTTGGCTTAACATGATAGCTTTCAAACAAGTTAATTCAGTGATCAATCAAGCTAATTGGTTGATGAATTAATTATGTTCCATGGTTAGTCATAGCTAATTATTGGTCATTTTTATCCTCCAAATCAGTTAAATAGATGTTGCTTATTCACATTCACAGATACACAATTCATTTCTCGTTGCTAAAATCTATATTGTGAGACAAACAAATAAGAACTTTTGGGGACATGAAGGTCATGAACATTGAACCGATAGTAGGACAGTCACTACAACATTTAAGTTAACCTATGGTGCAGATTCTCTTTTCCATTATCAATTTTATTCCCAATTTCATCCATGAAGAACTTTGTCAACCTGTAGATCCTGCTATTAGCCATCACTTTGATCCATGATTTCCATTTCTTTTATCAATGAATTCCATATCTTTGATCCATGAAGAACTTCTTGAACCTGTGTATCCATGAATTCTATATCTTTGAGGATATTTTTCATGGATGAAATTGGGAATACAATTGATAATGCAGAAGAGAGTGTTGAGCATAGGTTTACTTAAATGTTGTGGTGACTGTCATACTGTTACTTTAACGTTCATTACCTTCATCTACTAAAAAGTTCTTGCTCATTTATACCTTGTTATTTATACCTGTGATATTGCACTGCATATGTCTCATTTTCTTCACCTTGAAGTCTCAATACTGAAATACAGTAATACAAAGTAATCAAGTAATTATAGTAACACAAAATAATTCCAATAAAAACTAATCAAGAGTAATACAAAATACTTTTAAACAGCCAGTGTGTTACAACTGTCAATGAGTTGTTGTTTTTACAACACTGTGTGTTTTACAGTCTACATAGTATATGTAGCATAACAGCTAATAGGTCCATCTCACATTTTGCTGGTGACAATTTAATTTTCCTCATCTGTCTCTGAACCATTGATCAAAGTCAACTAACAAACAAGTCAATTTTGCACTTGACTCATACAAATTAAGTCAATTCTATCATTAATCATAGTAATAGTAAACAAATGCTTATTAGATGATGTCATAGTTGAAATCCTATTTGCATTTTCTGTTTTCATTTGTCTGGTTTAAACATTAAATTATTGGCTCTTGATAATGGAATGAAATGAACTTGGAAAAATGGAAATAAAATGATGCCATGGAATTGGAACACCTATGTTTACATGGCTTTAACATGATAAGAGACTTGTGTGCATGGGACTTATTTGAAACTCAAATGTCATATTGTACTTGTGAAAGCTTCTTGGACCACAAATATTCTAGCAATGAATTTGATCGCTCTTTTGCATGAAGACTAAAACTGTTCTATGAAACAATATTACTTATCTGCTCTATGACAACATTGTAATTTGGATTCTACAACATTTTTTGACATAGTTTTTTATAGCCCCAAGATACAAAAACAATAACAATGACATCTGACATAATTTTTATGCTTGTCGGGAAGGAAAAGGTATCTACTGCATTCTTTATGCTCCCATTGTTTGCATTTATGCCTACAAGGACAACAACGATGACTTTTTAATAGAATCCCTCTATCCTTTATGCTTTAATGACAACAGAAAAGCTGACAGCAACACATTGTTGACTAATTCCTGAAAAGCTCTCTTTATTGCACATGTTTTGATGACAACAGTAAAGATCAAAACAAGACACTGTTGACTCACATGCATGAAGTAAAATGAAAGATACAAAAACAGTAACAACGACATCTGACAGCAACACACTATCAAGCCATTGTTCAAAAGCTCAAAGCAACACACTATTCAGCCATTGTTTAGTGATCAATTAAGCTAATTTGGCTGATGAATTAATTGTGTTGCACAATTGGCGATAGCTAATTATTATCAAAGCTGTAAATGCCATAGATGAAATGATATGAATAAAATTCTAGTTTCTGGTTTTCCTTGAAATGCAATAAAAAAATTGCTATAAAGGCATAAGACAAGGTTGTGTAACATATTTCCATTCCTTCATCTAATTTCTTTGGACACAAATGCTTTACACATTTGACTGCAACAGTAACATGTCTATGAGAATGGAATAGTAGAGATCAAAGTTCAATAGTTTTTAGTGTCAGTGTATATGTATCCTGATACATATAAGCTCGATCTGGTATTTATGAAAACAGTTGCTATGTGCAGTGAAAGAGCTTATTAGTGTTACCATATGCGATATCCATATAACATGGTAAGTTGGTACAAGGCTAGAGTGACACATCCATAAATACATCTCACATTTTGCTCATGACCATTTAATCTGTCTCATTTGTCTCTGAACCATTAATCAAAGTCAATTATGTCATCTTGTTCCAAACTCTCATCAAAAAAAGGAATGAGCAGATGAGGCACAATATATGCATTTGGATACTTTGATTATAAAATCATAGTTTAGATCATTTTTAGTGTTATCCAATTGAATCTTTTCTTGAAACACCAAAGATTCATCTAACTCTTGGAGACAATGCACAACTGCGCTATAAAGAGAGCTTTGAAATGAATGAGCAAGTGAGGCACAATATTTTTTTGGTCACATTGCCAATCTCACTATCTTCTTTAAACCTCCAAAGCAAGAGAAAACTGAGGGAAAAAAGTATTTATTGCCTTAGGTAACTGGTTGCTGGTTCTGGATACTGTAATTATTGTCCTCATAGGCACACATGCAAAATATGGAACGATATTGAAAGCAAGTGAACTCTCTAATAATCCCATGAAACATAGTCTCTGTATGCATCCATGTATACAGGATTACATGTATATATGTATACATGTAATTATGTATATTTTTTTGTCTAGTTTGAATTTGGAGAGCTATTCTATATATTGGAAAATTAGCATTTATCTATTTTTCTATTCATCCGAGTAGCTTTGTAAATCATTTGTGTTTTAAAAAATTCGGGAAAATGTGAACACATGAATTGATTAAATAAATTTAAGCAAAGGCATAGTGTAAAAGTTGGCAGCTAGAGGTACGTAATGCATGAATGCAGATTAAATGCATTAAAATATCAGGAAACTGCGAGTGCAAAAAATTGATTAATTAAAATTAAGCAAAGGCATAGTTTATCAAGGTGACAGGTAGACGTCCGCAATGCATGGTTACTGCAAAGTGGTCTATAAAGAGAAGTTTGGAATGAAAATTATGTTAACATGCGTGGTAGTGACAGTTTTCCCCTTGAACCTTGTTATATATTCAATGAGTAACTAGCAATGCAAACAGTGTTCATTTTAGACAAATGCCATTCAATGCATTGAGCTTGCATCAGTGGATTATGTACCTTCACCCACTAGCTTGAATCAAAGTATGCATATGGATTCAGAATGAAAAGCTCTTTTCTGTGAACGTATCTTTAATTTGCCTATGAATTTTCCCAAAATGTTTTTAACTGGTAGCATTGGCCAATCACATTTTGCCATTGAACATATTGCTTATTTTTTTGTACAGTTTGCATGTGAAGAGCTATTTTATATATTGCAAAAATAGCATATGTTGACTAGAGGTACATAGTCCATGAATACAGATTTAATGCAAGGAGTTTGAAGTTCAAGATAACAAACCTAATAGCACTCACTTGGATAAACTGTTTTCTATTGTGACAATTTTATTGGCTCGTAGCGTCAAGGCAAGAATACTTATGCATTTGGTTGAAATGCTTTTATTAGTTCCTGCTGGTAGGCAGTTATACTTATGCATTCACCTGGAATGCATTTAACCGCTAGCATTGACCAATTAGAATTTTCCATTTAACATATTACTTATTTTTTTGTATAGTTTGAATTTCGAGAGCTATTTTATATATTGGAAAATTAGCATTTATCTATTTTTCTATTCGTGCGACTAGCTTTAAAAATCATTTTCGTTTTAAAAAAATTGAGAAAATGCAAATGCATAGATTGATTAAATAAATTTAAGCAAAGGCATAGTTTAAAAGTTAGTGGTTAGAGGTATGTAATCCATGAATGCAGATTAAATGCATTAAAATATTAGGAAACTGTGAGCCCAAAAATTGATTAATTAAAATTGAGCAAAGGCATAGTTTATCAAGGTGGCAGGTAGCCGTACATTATGTATGAATAAAAAATAAATGCATTAAATGGCATGTGGCTCGAGGTGAAGGTGCTGGGATGGTTTGGACGCCATGTGTGGCCAGGGTACTTTGGTCATTTAATATAGAGTTAAGTTACTTGGTATGCATTTCTATTACTTTGCGTATATTGTTTTTGTCTTCTCTAGGCTCTTGTTCTGAGGAAGAGTTTGTAGCGGCTGAGCAAGAGATACTTGAGATGATTATTTGTTACTGTACACAATTCCTTTCCATTGAAGTGCATTGGGAGGCTGTGTTTCATTGTGCTTTAGTTCACTATCACTATCACTTTCTTGCCCAATGTGTCAGTGCATGTATGTATGTATACATGTTTCTATGCGCATAAGCATTTATCTATGTGCATATCTATGTAGACATTTATAGATGCATGTATGCATATATGCATGTGAGTCTAGATATATCTATGCATATATGTATTTGTGCATATATTTGTATCTGTATAGATGCATCTATGTGTATATGCATGTAATCACGTGGATGCATATATGTTTATGTCCATCGACGCATTAATTTGTCTTTACATGGATGTATCTATACATATATATACGTATGTATAAATATATGTGTGTGTCGATATGCCTTTTCTACAAAAAAAAGTTTACAATGACAGGGAAAAGGTTGTCATGTTTCCAAAAAAGGACACTTGCAGACAACATATTCCAGGCAATAAATAGTTTCTTTTATCAGTTTTCTTTTATTTTAATGTCCATAAGCACATTGGGTTTCACAGTGCTCAGCCTATGTTGTTCTTCAAATACTAGTTCCTTTGATATGCAATTGTCTTTCGTCCATTGTAGAATGTGAGGGGTTAACAATAACTTAGCGCTTATATGCTCTTTAAAGATTACATATTTTCAATCACTGTAGAACTGTTCCATAGTGTAAGCTTTACAAACTGTCAACCAAATCCAATTTCTAGATATAAGCCTAAGCTCCACAATTGCTTTCATTTCTCCTGTTGTCATCTAAGCATAAAGCAAAGAGGTTTTTTTCGCAGCTTCTAAACTATCCTTGTCCACATTTGGCCAATGAAACAAAGTCAATTAAAAAATCTGATTCCACTTATTCACTGATAGTATTAGCATACAATTTCCTTGGAAAATCTTGAAAAAGAGGATTACTCAAACACCAATAAGGATTCTGATTTGTAACATTCCTATCCAAATCATCTTCATTCAGTAGGATTTTGTGGCATACATTAATTGGATGTATCGCATCATCTTTCTTATCAGGATGCTAACAACCTTGGTTTGTATTTCTCCTTGGGTGTATCTAAATGCCATGAGTTATGAATTCTACTTGCATGTGGCTTCATTGCACAAGTAATAGTAAGTGGTACCTAACAGGACAAAATAAACTTATGCATATGGTAATGAAATCACCCCATTTAGTTAGGAAATCAATATTTACATTGCTTTCACTATTAAGTGATAGCTACTTTGGCATTAAACAATAGCTAGAAATTGTTTCTTCCAGAACTTAACAGTGCTAGCACAAGCCTGTGTTGTTTTTTGGCTTAGAATTGATTTGTTGCCACAGCCTACTTACACCTTTTTAAGCACTAAAGCAAATATGGGATCTATTCCATTGATTGCTCTTAAAGAGCTTATACCAACATTGCAATAACAGAATAACCCTGGTACATGCACATGCAAAAAAATGTTCTATATTATAGGGTGCACAAATAGCAATAAGTATTTAGAAATTATAAAAAAACAATTTGCATTCTAAGAAACAAAAGTTCTTACTTGGATTCTTTCTTGGTCAAATGAAACTGCATAAGAATTCTGTTTTGTTTTTATGAATAGCATAGTATATGTCACTCACTGTACTTATTTGTCTAAATTGTCCTTGTGACAAGGATTAATGCTTTCAACTATTTTTAAACAATTACGCACAAACTACACTGGGGAAAATTACTTGTCCCTATCACAAATTGGACATTTTTACAAGTATACTTGATCGTTTGATAACAGATTACAAGGTCAGTTTCCCAAATTGTCTTTTTGCTTTTCTTGAAATACAATTGAAATTCTTCAATATAATAACTGCATAAAGTTCTTTTCCATGTATTCGTTTTGCCATCTTGTATTCCTCATTTCTTTGGACATAAATGATTTAGAGGACTACTTGCACATATACAAACAGGAAAATGCATTTTACACAATTGCAATAGTAATTTGTCTTCAAGCAATAGAGTAGGTTTTTCTTATGTGTTAATAAGATAGAATAGGTTTTGCTCATGTGTTAATAAGATATACTTCCTCTATACAATATCCATATAATAGAATGAACTGCTAGCATCCACTTTTTAAACCCTGTTTGCAGTTTTGAATAGCCTTTTGAGTCATAAGTCTTTGTTTTATGTCAACTATTTTTTTGCTTATATGCATTTAAGGCACTTTTTTTCATGCAGCTGCTTATATCTGTGGCAAGTTGTTGTGCAATGTGCAAGTCAACATATGTTTAATCTTCCTATTTTACAAATAAATGCCTACAAAGTTAATTTCAAAAGCTGACATGGCACGAGTACAATGAATGATGTACTACTTCACTCATAGACATAATGCAATATTTTTCCATGGTCTTGCTTACATGCAAAATGACATTAGCCACCATTTTTTTTTTTTTGCTCACATTTCCAATTACACTGTGTGCTTAAAACTTCTGAAGTAAAAGAAAATTGAGAAAAGAAACTATTTATTGCCTCAAGTAACTCGTTTCTAGTTATGGATACTGTAACTATAACAAAGTCTGCTCAATCGCTATAAACTCTCCCAGAACAAAGACTTTTAGAATACAAAAAACAATATGCACAAAGTAATTGTCATGCTAAACACAAATGATTTTAAAAGCTATTCCGACAAATAGCAAAATCCATAGATCTTCTTTGATCAAATAATGCTTTTGCATTTCCCTGATTTTCTTTACACAGAAAAGATTTGCAAAACTATTCTCTACATGTCACTCAATTCATGTTTATCTGAATAGCTTTTAAAATCATTTGTCCTTTGAAAAAAATCAGTCGCTTACAAGTACATAGAAACAAAGGAATCCAATTACACAAAACATCTAAATACCATAGATTGGGATTGGCAATGTGAGCAAAAAAAGATTCCTGTCAACCAATTGGTGCATGTAAACAAGGATACCTGAAAATATTGTTTTCTGTTTGTGGCACTAAAAGTATACATCATGCATTGTACTCAATTATCCACTTTGGCAATGTAACAGGAATAAGTACATACAATCCTGCTGGGGGACAATGGATATCAAGGTCAGGTTGAAGAATTAATACTATTTTCCCCTTCTTCTTCTATTAAATTGTTTGTTGTGTGATATGTTACATAAGCTTCTGCAACTACTCAAGATCTATTTTCCAACATATGTAGAGATTATTAACTACCAAGATCCTCAACAACATGATTAATGCTTTCAAATGCTATTGACTAAAAGCACATAGGCTATGATGTAAACAGTCATAGATTTTGTAATCTAGATACTAGCGTTAGATGCTATTCATACCCAGCATTTGCTATTCCCAAACACATTAGGTTGCACGAGTAACAAAGAAAATGACAGACGTTGACACCTATGAATTAACAGAGCGCTCCCAAATATCAAACATTGACGATGTGCTTAAGAGTGAGGGACTTTGCAGATTGAGTGCCTTTGCATACAATGTTGGTGATTGTTTGTTTGATTCATTACAGCTATTGCTTAACAATCGTTACACATCAATTCAACTACGAAATGGAGTTATAGATTACTTCTTGAATTTCCTTCAAAACAAGGACAAGGAAGCAATAAAATCATACAACTATGAACTAGACCCTGATACTCTATATACATTGCACAAAGTACACGATCCACAAACATATTTCTGTAGAATGCGCTTATCTGCAAAGCCACAAGCAAATTGCACAGAAAGTGGATTGTGGGGCGACCTATTTTGCATTCACTGGATATCTAAATGGTTGAATATACAAATATCCCTTTGGTCAAGAACAACAGCAAAAAGGTACTTACAGTTCAATAGTTCTAATTACACGGAATCAATCTCTATACTATTTCATGACATGGATTCTTTAAATGGACACTTTGAACCATTGCTACCAATTGAAACACAAAACATAACTTCAAAACAGCCCATAAGTTCGCATGGAATAAAAAAACTTTGCACAAAGTATCCTCAAATATCAAACATTGACAATGTCCTTAGAGCTGAAGGCCTTTGTAGACTAAGCACATTTGCATACAATGTTGGTGACTGTTTGTTTGATTTGCTTCAAGTGCTACTTAACAACCAGTACACCTCAACTCAATTACGCAATGGAGCTATAGATTATTTTCTGGCTTGCTTTAAAAAAAAGGACAAAGAAGCAATTAAATCATATAACAATGAACTAAATCCTACTACTCTATACACATTGGACAAAGTACATGACCAAGAAACATACTTCCGCAAGATGCGATTGTCCACACGACCATGCATAGACCATAGCGAACGTGGTTTGTGGGGTGACTTGTTTTGCATTCACTGGATATCCAAATGGTTAAAAATACAGATAAGCCTCTGGTCATTGACAACATCAAGGAAGTACTTAGATTTCAATGATTCTGGATACACAAAATCAGTCTCTATACTGTTCCATGATACAAACCCTTTGGTTGGGCATTTTGAGCTGCTCCTAAGAATAAAAGCCCAAAATCTAACTCGCCCATGCTCTACAAGCTTACTCTGACTCAAAAAGTTGATCAGAAATTGTCCACAATACAAAAAACTTCCTTGACTAAGCCACATGCTTTTCCTAAAAACAAGGAGAATTTGATACCATTTGTCAAAGCAAACAATTTAAAACATAAATCAACAATAAAAATTAATCACCTAAAGAACTTGATTAGAAAAGAAAAACAAAAAGAAAGTGTACCTACCAGCCAAAAGAAAAAAAAACATTGACACCAATAGAAATTTATAGAACAGCAATACAAGATACACCAAAATACCCATGTGCAATTTGCCAAGTGCTTTGTCTGTACAAGGACATCAGGATTTTCAAAGACAAACAAAACAGGTATACTGCAAACTACTACAATCATATTCCTTACAATTCACAGATTTCATATGCAACGTATGCTACTTTGCATTGAAACATTTCACTATTCCAAAGTATGCTACGCCACAGAAAATAAGAACTAATAGACCATTGTGCTATGTACAAAATTTAACTCATCTAGAAGAACGACTTGTGTCACTTAGAATTGCATTTGCACAAATTTGGGAACTAGGGTTCAAAAGGTCTCAAATAGGCCTAACAGGTTCTATTATAAATGTCCCTGTTGACATGAACATTGTACAAAAAGCATTACCACAATCAATTACAACACACAAACAATTGTTGTTTCATTGAAAAGACGCTTGAAATACAAAAAGGCATTTCAAAAAGGCATGGTATGCCCAAATGTCATCATGCAAGCTTTGACTCAATTAACGAGGACACCATTATACAAAATGCACGAAGTCCGCATAAACCAAGATTGGCAAGAAGTCCTCCAATGCACTAAAGAAAACAAAGACAATAGTCCACAAAATACAAGTGAAATAGAATCAGACAGTGAAATGGAAAATGAAAACCCATCAGACACCTTGATACATGGATTCACTGAGTCTAGATGTATCCATAACATGGAGGACAAGATTATTGAAATTGCACCTGCAGAGAACAAGTATCCAATTGGAATATTTAAGGACATCTATGCTGAAGAAATGAATTTCCCAACTTTGTTCTTTGGCAAACCACGTGATAATGACATTGTAAAAAACTTTACGTATCAGAAAATAGTACGCTAGGAGCTCTTACAGTCACAAAGACAATTTTCATATCATACAACAAACATTTTTTTCAAAGCTATAAAGGTACTAATACAACAAGTACTCTCTACAATGACAATAAGAATCCGCAAAGGCCAGTTAAAAGGGCGAAAGCTATTTGCAAAAGACGTTAAACACAAACCAAACCTAGAAAAAATTCTAAAATCAGATATTGGATATGTAGATTTCAAAAGAATAAGAATCTCTCCAGACTATTCACAACAACTTAAGAAAAATGTATTTGCTATGATTCGACAACTAGGACCACCGACATTTTTCCTCACTTTCTCTAGTGCTGAGCAAAATTGGGATCCACTAATTCAAACATTACAAGAACTGCACAATCTACACCAATCAGCA
Organism: Sequoia sempervirens; assembly: GCA_007258455.2. Lineage (NCBI taxonomy): Eukaryota > Viridiplantae > Streptophyta > Pinopsida > Cupressales > Cupressaceae > Sequoia > Sequoia sempervirens. The sequence continues at coordinate 27,771,244 of VDFB02358134.1, read as the reverse complement.
CAAAACCATCAAGAATATAATCACCCAACACACATTGACAAATTTGAACTAATCAAGAAAGATCCTATCACTTGTGCACGTTACTATAAACATAGAATCAATGCAATAAAAAAATTGATACTTACAGATGACTCCTTCTTTGGAAATGTCATTGATTACTTCTCAGTCACTGAGTTCCAAAATTGAGGAAATGAACATGATCATTTCCTCATATGGGTTAAAAATGCACCAATCTACACAAAAAAAAACAACACAGACGTCATAGCTTTTGTTGATAAGTATATTACTTGTGACACTGAAAATTTGGAACCTCCTCTGGCAATGCTACACAAGCACCATCATACAAAGAAATGCAAAAGATCAAGAAAACAATTTTGTAGGTACAATTTTCCTTTTCCACCAATGCAAAAGTCAACTATACTTTTACCAATACTCCAAAAGACTGAAGCGATAACTGCAAATGCCACTAAAATCTCTGCAAAACTCCAAAAAGCAAACTATGACAAAACATTCACTTTTCAAATGTTCTTAAAAGAATTAAACTTAAGTGACAATGAATACATTGAAGCTTTGAGCTCAACATTAAACAGGCCTACGCTTTTCTTACAAAGAAAACCATCACAAATATGGAACAATAGTTTTTCAAGGAAAATTCCAGATCTTTGGAGGGCTAATACAGATGCACAATTTGTCCTGAATGCATATGCTGCTGCTATGTATTGTAGCTCATATATTGCAAAAGTAGACAAGTCAATGACATATGCATTCAAAAGAATACGTAGAGACCACAAGCAAGACAATATTGATGCAATTCGAATGGTGAGTAAACTTGGTAATGCCATGCTTAACTTGCAACAAATGTCATCACAACAAGCTGCACATATTGTTCTATCATTGCCATTAAATTACAGTTCAAGAAAATGTATATTCATTGATACACGATCTGACAATGATCGCACATTTATACTCAAATCTGTTAAACAATTGAGCAATGAGCCAGATGAATCACAAAACGTTCTTGCAAAATCTATTATGGACTACTATTTGAAATGCCCTGAAACAATGATGGACATATGTCTTGCAGAATTTGTTTCAAGATATAGTAAATACGGTACTACAATTGAGCCAAAGGCCAAACCCAATGTGATACGGTTTATCAATTTCAACAAACACTTTGATGTAGAGAATCATTGTAGAGAGCAATTGGTTCTCTATGTTCCATTTATCATTAATGAGCATACACTCAAACAAAACTTTGACTCTTGGGAACATGCATACATGTACCATGGACAAACCATTCAAACAAATAGTGAAAAGTTCATCCACAGCACAAACTCTGCATGGGGTGACATTGACAAAGCTATTAATGATGTTTAGTCTCTTCAAGATGAAAAGCTCATTGACCTGCCAATGCAAACAAAGCTTTCCCATAAAGAACTATATGACATTCAAACAGACCTTCCAAACAAAGGTCATTCTAACCCAAAGACCACGTACTCCAATGGATTTGAAATTACAAAGCACCCACAGATTACAGATAACAATGAATTCTACAAATTAAGACGAATGTTAAATAAAGAACAACAAGTAATTGTTAAGGATGTTCTCATAAAAAAGATGAGAAATCCACAAAAGCCATTGCACTTGTTTTTGACTGGAGGAGCTGGAACAGGTAAGACTTTTACGGAAAAATCCATCTACCAAGCTCTCATTCGCATGTATAGCAATTCTGTTAACAATAATCCAGACAAACCCAAGGGCTTATTAACTGCATATATAGGTAAAGCAGCATATAACATAGGCGGATTCACATTACATTCAGCATTTCACATACCTTTTAATACATCAGAATTCCTGCCACTAAACACTGAAGTACTTGACACTATGTCAAAGCAGTATGATCAATTGCGCATACTTCTTATAGACAAGATATCATTAGTTGGCTCAACATTTTTACGATATATTGATAGAAGGCTAAGAGACATAATGCAAATGCCTACAGCATACTTTGGGAACCTTGACACCATATTTTGTGGTGACCTTTACCAGGCACAACCTGTCCTTGACTCTGTGGTTTTCGAAAATAGGCCTACTCCAATTGAATTAATGCCTTATAGTTTCTAGAAAGACCACATAAAATGCTATTCATTAGTGACTACCATGAGACAAAAAGATGAAATATTTATTTCAATCCTTAATAGACTACAAGTAGGCATTCAGACAACTCATGATATAGACTATATCAACAAAAATTTCTTTCGTCCTGTACCATTAGATCCATTACTTCCGCACCTTTTCTATAGGAGAATAGACATTCAAGCACATAACAACAAAATGCTATCAATCATTCCAACCCAAATGATTGTGCTCGATGCGATAGACAAAGTAAATGAGGACCTTAATGCAATACAAGTGTACAGTCACACAACAACACTCCCATCACAAATATGCTTGAAACCAAACATTCTTGTTGAGCTTTATGTAGGCAATTACAATGTTCAAGATGGCCTTGTCAACAGTTCAGATGGAATTTTTAAAGCATATACATCACAAAACAATATTGATATTGTCTGGATTAAATTTAATGACCCATCAATTGGACATCAACATCGCACAAAACTAGCACACTGCTATTCTACTATCATCAACAAAGACTGGGTGCCTATATAGCGCATTGCTAGGCCAATGCAGAAAATAACAATAAACAAGAAAATTACAACTAGAAAACAATTCCCAGTACAAGTAGCATGTGCACGAACCATCCATCGATCCCAAGGATTAACAATGGAGACCTTGGCTTTTGACCCCACAGGCATTAGGCAACATGGACTAACCTATACAGCTTTATCACGAATAAAATCAGTAGAATCATTATTCCTGTTACAACCTTTAACTTCAAAAAACTTCAAAGTTAAAGACAAAATACAACTAGAAATGTCTCGTCTTCAGACATGTGCATAGTGGCAACTTGATAATCTAAGTACATGTTCAAAAAGCAAATCGCATATGCTCCTATGTACATTGAACACTCATAGCTTGAAAGCACATGCAGAAGACATTGTCAATGACTATAGCATAATGCAATCTGATATCTTGTGTCTCCAAGAAACACATATGCATCCCTTTGAGCTAAATACCTTGCTGCAGAATTTTGATAGCTCCTCTGTACATAACATCCATGGTATAGCAACTTTAACCAAGAAACATTTGCTCTTGTCAAAAACAACACACCATGAAACCTCAAATATTGAAGCTATCACATTAACAATAATGCTATCTAACAATGAACTCAATGTTTGTAATATTTATGCAAGACCTGCAACTGCCATAGATGAACTAATCACAATCTTGCAAATAATTATTGGATCCACAAATTCAAAAAACATGTACATTTTAGGCGATTTTAATGTCGACATGTCTTCAGAGAGCAGAAACAAAAAAATGCTTCATAGTTATATGCAACATAACAACATACACTTTGTCTTCAACCAACAGCATAGCATGGGCAACTCAGTCATTGATCACATTTGGTCCAACACGACTACAAATATATGCTCTATCTATATATCAGAAGCATATTGGACTGATCACAATCCAATTTTCCTAAAATTGCATATTGCACAATAGACAAATTCAACTCTATAGAACTTATAGCCTTATATCAGTTTTACGCATTGCAATGTCTTTTCCAATGCTATATCCATTATTTGCAGGAGATCTATGGATGAAACTAAAAGACAGTCAAAGCAAATGCAACTTATGCAAGAAGAATCAGAACAACGGTAAAGTGCTCATAGTATTATTCCTTCAAATTCATTCGCCCAAATCACAAATATTCAAATAACATTGTTCCAATTCTTTGTAGGACACCAAAAGATGTATCAAAAAGACAAGCCAAACAGGTGCAAATTGCACAAGAAGAATCAACACAGCGGTAAAGTGCTTTGTCACACAATGTTCCGGCATTTGTCCAATTTGCTAATATAGAATTAGCATTCAATTGACATAATCCTTGTTCCTTGTAGGAAAAGAGTCAAGAAACCTAGGATTGTTTCAATCGAATAGCTAAATGCAAGAAGAGTTGGAGACACCTTCCAAGGTGATGTCCTTGTTGTCTACAGAGCAACTTTGGACAAAGCTAACAAAACACGGGAAATGCTACGTGCTGATCTGACAGATCACAAAGCAGAAATGAAAATCACGTTAAATGTTAGTGGAAATCTTGTTTACCAGCATGAGCCTAAAATATTCCCGGGATCAGCTATTTCAATCTCAGATTTCCAAGTTGCACCTAGAACAGATTATGACAGAGGTGACTGTGATTGCATTATGATTTTAACAGACATTAGCACCACTAAAAACATCCCCCGCCTCTGTCAGGAGTACAAATTCATCCCAAGTACGACTATCAGCCAATTGCTTACAACTGTTAATGAGTACCCAACTGGCACAATAGTTGCACTGGTAGTCGGTGCCAGGAAAATGGGTACCCAGTTTGCAATTGACATCAAAGATGGCCACACTGACATAGACAGGGCACAGGTATTTCAGTCTACAGAACTTTTACCTCTTCTTTCAGTTTCAAGCTTTTAATGTTCTACAGTGGCCTCTATAACAATTTTTGTAACAAAATCTAATCCTCTCATTGAATTGCAGTTGCTATTACGGTCAACATATGAGCAACAATACTTTGCACTCGAAGACCTATTGCATACAAATAAAAAACCTGCAATGCTTTTCAAGAATGTTGTGAGAAAAGCAGACCAAAAGAACACATTTCATACATGTCAATCAACATTCATTTGTGCCTTGAATGACAAAAGAAGCTTGGAAAAGCTCAACAGCCTACTACACTCAACTTTCAAGGTAACAACATTCTTTCAAAATAAATCTACTACATCCAAACTTGTTTTTTTGTCTCCTCTAATAGTTTTGAACCATATTCTATAGGTTTCTGGTACTCTAAAAGCAGCAAATGCATTTTCCAATCTGTTTTATGCATGTTGTCCAAAATGCAAATTCAAATTTACTGCTTATGGCACACTCCAAGAGAAAACTGCTCACTGTAAATAGTGCAACCAGCAAGTCAATTACACATTTTGTTTACAACTTAAAACTATCATAACAACTTATGACAATCAAACAATTCAGTCTTCAATTGACCAGGCCACCATGCACCGTCTATTGCCCACACTGCAAAGGCTCAGCTATGAAGACTATATCAAGGACAAGTCAGTAGTGATATTCATCCTACGGGACTTCAGTGCTGAAGGACATTTTAGCCTTGACCAAAACAATGCCATTGTTGAAGCCATTTGCATTGACAAATAGACAGGAAACATCACCAAAAGGTAATAAAGTCATTCATATGTACACTTTCTTTGTTTTGAACGAGCACCTCAAATCACTATCCATACAAACTATGTTTCTAATACATAGTATTTTGTTCCCTTTACAGGAAACTAGGAATAGAGGAGCAGAGATTTACATTGTTCAGACTTTTACTTTTTTGCCTTTCCACGCTCCAAGAAACTAGGAATAGATGACCACAGATTTACATTGTTCAGACTTTTACTTTTTTGCCTTACCACGCTCCAAGACATTTCACTGGGTCTCACATGTTAAAGACAATTTCGGTTTTAAAATACTCTATTGCTATTATACATTTAAGCACTTCTGTAGGTTACTATGTTAAAGTCTTTTAGAATATGGACATCTAAAACTCTAATTTTGTTTTTGCACCTACCAAGACAATGGTTCTCTATGTACATCTGACATACAAGTTCAATGATTATTATCCCTCGATGCATAGTGCCATTTAAACTATATAGTTTAAATGTTCCCTTTTGCATTTTGTCCTTCCTAGCTTCTCCAATATTTGCTTTGTGATTCTTATGTTTCCAAGAATTTATGGTGGCCAAGTAAAAGTAGTTATGATTACAGACTATAGACCTATTAACAAGTTACTTGAGACAATAAATGGTTATTTTCGTTTAGCTTTTATCATTTTTATGCTATTATTGTAACCAAGTCTTGCGCCTGCTTTAATGCATTGTACTTTATAGTCATTTTTCCATCATGCATTCTAATGTATGGTGTACACTCCTGTATACACAAATTCATGTTGCTTATGTTGCATATGTACATATTTACATGCATATATGCCTCTATGTCCATGTGCACATATGCACATATTCATGCGTCCATGTGTTCATTTAAGCTTCTACATACTTGTCTATGCAACTGTGTATACATGCGTCCATATACTTATGGATCTGTCACTCTAGCCTTGTACCACTTTATTATGTTATATGGTTGTTGCTTATAGTAATACTAATTAATTGTTTCACTGTACATAGCAGTTGTATTCATGAATACCAGATCAAGCTTATATGTATCAGGATGCATATATACTCACACTAAAACTACTGAGTTATGATCTCTATTGTCCCACTTTCGTAGACACGTTACTATTGCAATCAACTGTGTTAAGCATTCGTGTCCAAAGAAATTAGATACAGGAATGGCAATATGTTACACAACCTTGTCTTATGGCTTTATAGCAGTTTTTTCATTGCATTTCAAGAAAACCAGAAACTAGAATTTTATTCATATTATTTCATCTATGGCATTTGCAGCTTTTCCAGTAATTAGTACAAGCATAGAGTTCACTGTTGAATAGTTCTATTGTTCACATGATTCCTCCAACATTGTTCATGCCAAACTCTATATGTTTCCATATTTTTCATATGTGCCTAGGAGGACATTAACTATAACAGGTCACAAAATTCCTTTTTCCTGTATGCATTCATGATAGCAAAAAAGCTCAAAGCAATTGCAAAATCTAGGTTTTCATAGCACAGGCTTACAGAACACAAAAACAACGCACACAAAGTAATAGAAATGCATAGCAAGTAACTTAACTCTATATTAAATGACCAAAGTACCCTATCCATGCATGTTCACCAAGTCACTCCAGCACACTCGCCTCCAGCCAGATGTCATTTAATGCATTTAATTTGCATTCATGCATTGCACTTACATTTTCCTAATATTTTAATGCATTTAATCTGTATTCATGGATTATGTACCTCTAGCCAGCATATGCTATTTTTGCAATATATAAAATAGCTCTTCACATGCAAACTGTACAAAAAAATAAGCAATGTGTTCAATGGAAAAATATGATTGACCAATGCTACCGGTTAAAAGCATTCTGGGCAAATGCATAAGCAATTTAAAGATACGTTAACAGAAAAGAGCTTTTCATTATGAATCCATATGCATACTTTGATTCAAACTAGTGGCTGAAGGTACATATTCCACTGATGCAAGCTCAATGCATTGAATGGCATTTGTCTACAATGAACACTGTTTGCATTGCTAGTTACTCGTTAAATATATAACAAGGTTCAAGGGAAAAATTGTCATTACAACACATGTTAACATAATTTTCGTTCCAAACTTCTCTTTATGAGACCGTTTTGCAGTAATCATGCATTGCGTACGTCCACCTGTCACCTTGATAAACTATGCCTTTGCTTAATTTTAATTAATCAATTTTTGCGCTCGCAGTTTCCTGATATTTTAATGCATTTAATCTGCATTCATGCATTGCATCCCTCTAGCTACCAACTTTTAAACTATGCCTTTGCTTAAATTTATTCAATCAATTTATGCGTTCGCATTTTCCTGAATTTTTTAAAACAAAAATGATTTATAAAGCTATTCGGATGAATAGAAAAATAGATAAATGCTAATTTTCCAATATATAGAATAGCTCTCCAAATTCAAACTATACAAAAAAATATACATAATTACATGTACACATATATACATGTAATCCTGTATACATGGATGCATACAGAGACTATGTTTCATGGGATTATTAGAGAGTTCACTTGCTTTCAATATCGTTCCATACTTTGCATGTGTGCCTATAAGGACAATAATTACAGTATCCAGAACCAGCAACCAGTTACCTGAGGCAATAAATACTTTCTTCCCCCAGTTTTTCTCTTGCTTTGGAGGTTTAAAGCACAGAGTGAGATTGACAATGTGACCAAAAAAATATTGTGCCTCACTTGCTGTTTCGTTTCAAAGCTCTATTTATAGCACAGTTGTGCATTGCCTCCAAGAGTCAGATGGATCTTTGGTGTTTCAAGAAAAGATTCAATTGGATAACACTAAAAATGATCTAAACTATGATTTTATAATCAAAGTATCCAAATGCATTGCAGCAATCCGAAACCCAACTTCCATTTAACATGTACAATGAAAATAAACAAAACGAAAAATGCATTTGCTTCAAAGTTTTAAAAGCTATTCCAACAGATTGTCTAGCCATTGTTCAAAATATGGTTTTCTATCAGCATAGTCCTTCAACCTTCTTTAGGTTTGGCTGCTAGTTTGTTAATTCATTCTCATTGAAAAGTCAAATTGTGAAATGTTCCCAAGGATAATTATACTTATTTAGCTCTTTTAATTGTTATATATTCAAAGACTAATTAGCAATCCAAATAGTCTCTACTTTAGTCGCATGCAATTCAATGCACTAATTTTGTATCAATAAATTGTATACTTTCAGCCACTAGTTTTAATCAAAGTATGCATATGGATTCAGAATCAAACTCTCAAAATGAATGCACATATAAATGTGTCTTTTTCTTCATTTCATAATGTATCTATGTATCCATAAGTGCATTCATGCATATATCGATTTGTGCATTTATCTTGTCATCTCTTTATGCATCTGTCTATATATGTATGACTGTATCTATGGGTACATGTATACCTCGATTTATGTATATATGCACCTATGAATTGCATAGACACATCCATGTATATATGCATTTATCAATAACTTGCATGGATACATGTATATATGCATCTATGGACTCATGCACACATGTATATATGACAGCGCATTGGTTCCAAAGCTCTCTCTATAGGACAACTGTGCATTGCCTCCAAGACTCAGATGAATCCTTCGTATTTCAAGAAAAGATTCAAATGCATAACACTTAAAATAATCTAAACTATGAACAAAACCTATAAAAAAATAATGAACAAAACCTATAAAAAAAGTAAGTGTATTATATTTCAAACATTTTTTACTGTATGCATCTTTGTTACTCATATTTTTCAATATGAGTAAGTATTTTAGAGAATATAGAGGTTTTGGAATGTGACTATGTTTTAAATGCTTTAATTTGGCTCTCATTATTTTCATGTTTTGTAACCCATGTATCCTTCGTGTTAAGATTGACTTGTTTGTTTATAAGATTACTTTTTTATACCAACTTTTATATTTAGAATAGTTTAATTAATGATTTGAATTAGGATTCATCATGGATATATTATGTTGCACCATACTGTACACTTGAAATTTCAAACTATAAATTGATTGTTCTAGATTTGTCATTATCTTATCAACTTGCACATCACACACTTTTTTGCTGAATGAATAGATGAGTCATTTGCTATCACCAAATGAATCATACTAGTGCATATCAAAGGTACCTACACTACACAGTTCAATGGACACTACATGAAATGTAGAACAACATTGACAGCCTACGAATTATATTCTAATCATGGAACCAAATGAAGTATACATTATTTACATCATTGATTCTTTGACTATGTAGAATTGGAGAGGTTTGGTTTTGGCAAAAGCATTTTTGTGTTAAATTTTGTTTCATTATACTCTTGAAGTTGATAGTATATGCAACATGGTTTAACACTAAAAATGCTTTCACTGAAATAAAAGTTGTCCAATGCAAGTATCTATAACGTAAACATGATGTTACATATTTGAATATAATGATGTTATATTCAAAGACTGCTTAGCAATTCAAACAGTCTCCCCTTTGGCCAGATGCCATTCAATGCATTAATTTTGTCTAAATGAACTATGTACCTTCAGCCACTAGTTTTAATCAAACTATGCATATATATATGTGTCTTTTTCTCCATTTCACTATGTATCTATGTATCCATAGATGCAGCCATGCATATATTGATTCATGCATATGTTGCCATATCTCTACATGCATTTGTCTATACATGTATGACTGTATCTATGGGTGCATGTATACATTGATTTATGCATATATGGACCTATGAATTGCATACACATATACATCTATATATGTATCTATCAATATCTCACATGGATAGATGTATATATGCATGTATGCACTCATGCATCCATGTATCTGTCTTTGTCTTTACCCAAATGGCCCCTAATGGCCGAAGTATCCTACAAACCCATGGCTATCAAGCAATTCCAGTGCCTTCCCCACCAGTTACATGGCATTTAATGCACTTGCTTCAATTATTTTGACCCCTCCATGTGTTCGCTTTTTCCTGATATTTCAATGCATTTAATTTGCAGTCATGGATTATGTGTCTCTACTCACTAGTGTTCTAGACTCTGCATTTGCATAAATTTATTTAATCAAACTATGCGATCGCATTTCACTGATTTTCAATAACAACAATAGTTTATAAAGCTATTATGATAAACAAAAATAGCTAAATGCTAATTTCCTAATGTTGAATTATCAAAATAGCACTAGTTTTCCAATATAACAAAATTAAAAGTTATATGTTGACATACATTCATGCATATTGTCCATATGTGCATATATGCATATATGCCTTCATCCATATTTGCATATGCATATGAATACATCCTTCCATGTAAAATATGCATTTGCACCTATATCCAAATATGCATACATCCATGTATACATGTATTTGTTAATGCATCCATGCATATATCTGTGAATTGCTCTTCGTATTTTTGTCTCCATGTATTTAATGTTCTCCACTGCATCAGCATTTACATGTTCTCTTTTTTATGGTATTCCATTTTTTTTTTTCCATAGTATATGCATAAGAACTTCCACTTTGTCTTATATTGTCGCATTTCAAGGAAGCTCAAGGATCTCAGTACCTTGTTCAATATGAGGGAGAGTGAGAAATGCAACATGGGCCTTTTTTCTATGTTTATATTGACAGACTCAGCCCTGTGATGATTTTTAAAAGCATAACCAATACCAAATTAGACATTCTTCCACCCCTTGTTGCAAGAAATAATCACTTCATACCCTATTGATTCCACTCATTTCCATTTCCACCCTTGCACGTCATTTTTTCTCAAATCAAATACATTTTCAAATCTAGTTATTTGCTTGTCTTCAATCACACCAATGTATTTCGTTCCTTTTTTCACAAAATCCGGCTCTCTCATTGAAATTTTCATTTCTTGAATTTAATTGTGAGCATATAACTTCCAAACAATAAATTCATACCATTTACATTCCCATTCATCCTCATAACCACCATCCCATATCCTTGCCTCCATCTCAAATACTTTTCATAACTTATTCATATACGCTATTTGCATCTCACCCTCCTCTCAATTCACTCCCTTTCTTCCACTTCCATAACTCATTCTTCTTTTTTACACTCACATTTCTTTATCTATCTACACCTCAAATATACCCTCATCCTTCACAACAAAATTCACACCATAACAAACAATCAAAAAGATGAAGAAAATATGAAGGTTATGCAAATAAACACTAAGGGATTTAAAAATAACACTCATAACATAGAGCTGTATTCAAGAGTTATTTTCATAATGTCTTTTCTAAACCTTGTTTATTAGAGATCCCTAAAAGCACGTATACCAGTTGCTTCAAGCCTATTATGTGTAATCAGATTTAACAAATATTTACATGTTTCCATCTATTCATATGCATCATTAGGCATTCTTTATACAATTGTTCTAAAAACAATATTTTATATGTTTCAAATGCAAATTGTTCCTAAAATTTATCGCTTATGTACACGTGCATCTACAAATTGTTCTTTTTGTACCGAATTACATGGACACAACTATACATTATATGCTACTTGACCATCACTATGCTTTCAAAAATTTGTATTTTTACTTGATTTTAGTGTTTTCCATTCAAATTCCTCGTTCACATGTCATGTGCCTTTCACTCTTCTTTGCATTGTCTGCACATGGATACATGTATACATGCATCCATGTCTACAAAGATGCCTCAAGCATTGCAACAAATGTTTAAGATTTTTTGCATTCAATATTTCAAAAAAAATAATAATACACCTTTTTCTTCTTGGTTAAGATCATAAAGGAAATTTGTTACTGCAAATGTAAACATGCATCCATGTAATGTATCCTGGTAACCCATGGCCATCATATTTTCATGCATATTTTCTGTACATGCATATGTGCATATATGCCTTCATCCATATTTGCATATGCTTATGAATACATCCTTCCATGTAACATATGCATTTGCACCTATATCCAAATATGCATACATCCATGTATACATGTGTTCATATTTCCATCTCTCCATGTAATTCTGTTTTCTATGTATACATGTGTCTACTGATGCATCCATGCATATATATCTCAATAGCTCTATGTTTTTTTTTTCTCCATGTATTTAATGTTCTCCACTGCACCAGCATTTACATGTTATCTTCTTTATGATCTTCCATATTTATTTTTTCCATAGTATATGCATAAGAACTTCCACTTTGTCTTCTATTGTCGCATTTCGAGGAAGCTCAAGGACCTCAGTACCTTGTTCAGTATGAGAGAGAGTCAGAAATGTAACATGGGTCTTCTTTTTGTCTTTATATTGACGGACTCAGCCCTATGATGATTTTTAAAAGCATAACCAATACCAAACTAGACATTCTTCCACCCCTTGTTGCAAGAAATAATCACTTAATACCCTATTAATTCCATTTATTTCCATTTCCACTCTTCCACGTCCCTCTCTCAAATTAGATACATTTCAAAATCCATTTATTTGCTTGCTTTGCATCATACCAATGTATTGTGTTCCTTTTTTCACTAAATCCAGCTCTCTCATTGAAATTTTCATTTCTTGAATTTAATTGTAAGCATATAACTTGCAAACGATAAATTCATACCATTGACATTCCCTTTGATTCTCATATCCACCATCCCATAACCTTGCCTCCCATGTCAAATACTTTTCATAACTTATTCATACACCCTATTTCCATCTCACCCTTCTCTCAACTCACTCCCTTTCTTCCACTTCCATAACTCATTCTTCTTTTTCACACTCACATTTCTTTATCTCTCTACACCTAAAATATACCCTCATCCATCACAATAAAATTCACACCATACCAAAGAATAAAAAAGATGAATAAAATATCGAGATTATGCAATTAAACAATGACGTCTTTGAAATTTTGAAAAAAATATTAAGGTTATGCAATTAAACACTGAGGGCTTTGAAAATAACTATGACAACATAGAGTTGTACTCTAGACTTCCTTTGAAAATGTTTTCTTCTAGATCCTGTTTATATATCGTTTGTGACATTCTCTGGCTTTATGCACATAGCCATATATATATTCTTGTTTACTTACCAGCTTACATGTACACATGTACACATACATGGATGCATTCAGGTTTGTGTTAATCCATACGTTTATGCATTTCTTCGATATATGTTTTGCTAATAAATAATTAATCTTCCCTGCTTTCTTTCATTTAATACTGTAAATGCAAATTGACTCTCACTGTTAAAATACAATTGTATTCAAGAGTTATTTTCAATGTCTTTTCTAAATCCTATTTGTTACAAATTCCTAAAAGCGCATATGACCATTCCTCCAAGGCTATAATGTATATTCAAATTTCACAAATCTCTACATGTATCCATCTAGCCATATGCATTATTACATATACTTTATACACTTGTTCCACAAACACTAATGTATTACTACTTTCTTTCCGTCAGTAATGTTTTTCTAGTCCTTCTTTAAACTGCAAATTGTTTCTGACATTTATAACTTTATGGACGCAGGGATATATAGATACTTCTTAGCATACCAAGTTAAATGGACACATCTACACATCTGTACATGCATATGTCTTTACATGGGTCCATATTTTAATGTTTTCCTTTCATATATGCATTCATACTAACTAGTTTATTTCTCTTATTTTCTTTTATTTAATACTACATATACAATTTCAATCTCATCACGCTTTCAGGCTTGCTCAGGTGCCAAGGATGCTTTTCATTTTTACGTGCATTTTGTGCACATTGGTAAATGTCTACATGTATTCATGTGTACTTAAATGCTTCAAGCATTGTTACAAACACTGTAATATTATTTTACCGTTGATTGTTATAATAATTTAATGTTTACATGCAATGCACGCATTTTGATTTAACTCATCATGTTGTAATCTACTCATAACAAAAATGTGATATCTAAAATTGCAAATTTTCAAAATAAAAATAAAAAATACATTGGAAGAATAAATATGGTTTTCATGTATATGATTCAATTGAAGCTTACTAACAAGATAAGCATTGTTATTGTGTTGCTTATGATCTTCGGATTTGGTTTTCAGTCTCTGGACTCTTTCGAATTGGGTCAACACCCTAGTTTTGTTGCTTTATTTGTCAAAAAAGGTATAAGGTTATGATTCAATTGAAAATTATTGTATTTTACTTTATATTTTTTGCTAATATGCTTCTTCTTTTAATTCAAATTGAGTTTAGTTGTGAAAATGGAGAAACTAAAAGCAAAATAAAACAAGTGTACAAAATAATAATATTTTACTATTGAAATAACCTATTTTATATACTAGGTTTTGTAATTTTTTGTGCAAGGTGCTCATTCCTATTGACTAAATCCTCACAAAATATTATCCATACCTAGATTATGTATATTACGATGTGATCAAATTAATGATTATTTATCTATATTTTATTAGTGATTTTTATCAACACCAATATGCTAAATGAAAGCACAAACATGAAAATTTTAGTGGGAAGACTAGAAAACAAAGTTTTACAACCAAACAACCATGTCCACTATGTTGTTAAGTGCGAGTTTGATACACAAACCCAAAATTTTGTACAAAGTGTTTTTTATTATTATGTATAATTTGAGACATATGTTGTTCTATGATGTATTCATTGAATAAATTGTTAGAACGGTTTATTATAATGAATACATGTATTTTCCAGCTTAATTTGGTGATATATTCATGACTTACTCAGCTAAAAAGTTGTGTTCTTTTATGGTGGTTGGTAACATGAAATAATGTTCGGTAGTCTATCTTGGCATTAAACAATAGCTAGAAATTGTTTTTTCCAGAACTTAACAGTGCTAGCACAAGTCTGTGATTATACTTTTATCCCTATATTCTTGTCACCTGGCACACCTATCCTTACTAAACTACACTTGTTCATATGGATTGTTGTAATATTATATTCTTTCATACCCCTTAAATCACTAGGGGTAGTATACCTGTGAACTAAAGTCATCATGCAATAATATGAATACAAAGATAGCAATGAACATTCCAACTTTAAGGAATAAACTAAATCCAGAAGAACAATGTGGTTCTCTCAGAATTTTAACGGCTTGGGATTCAAGTTCAAAAGACACAGGCATTGTCTGTAACAAGGCTCTGATACCAATTTGCGGATTAACACGAGTTCTGGAAACAAAAGTGGTAGATACCAAATCCGATCACACAGATTGCACAGATGAGAAAGAAAAGAAATAAACAAACTTTGCATTCAAAACTTGTTCCACTATGAAAACCCATTACAATATAATCAGATTCTGATCATCCAGATCGCACTAGGGTGCAGGAGAGAGCATAAGTCTGATATCCTAGACTTCTTCTAAGACTCTTTCAAATCTCTAACTCGGTGTGTTGAGATAGGCGTCTCCAAGGTCCTTTTATAGCAAAAGACTGATTCCATCGGAGCGGAACTTTAACCTTCTCTTCATAATATTTTGAAATCCGCCAATAGAAGAGTGACAATCAAAAGTATCTTATCCGTAGCACCGCCTTAAGGGTAGGTACTTGAACAAGGATAAGAACCAACCGACAAGAATTCCTGTAGCCATTATAAAAGGCGTGAGCAAGGAATCTTCAACAACCGTGATTAGGACTCGTGTCACGTACACGATGACTTTACACCCAAAAGTCATTATGGGTTCTGCTTTTTTGTGGATAGGTAGCATCCTATCTGTCACGTCTTAATGTGGGTGACATCACGGCATAGACAAGCCCATATGCTAGCTTCCAAAGGGAATAGGATCTAAAAGATTATCTGGTAGCTCTGTGCAAGCTTTTTCCCAATCTTCCTGAGTGGCATTGAAGGCGTAATCAATCTGGATCATGTAGTCATTTGAGTAAGCAATATCCTTTTCTATTCTGGCTGCAAGTAAGGCTGGCCGTAGTGTAACTTCACAATTCTGGATCCTGGCTTCAGCTTTCCAATTGTGCTCTAAAGGATAGTATTTGATCCTGGGAAAGTAATAGCCATTATGAGGATAAGTCTGTAAATAATCTATAAGACCATCACAGATTGTATGAGTTAAACCAGGATGTAAGAGTTCAAAGAATTCTTCCATATCTTCATTGAACAAGTCTGTGATTATACTTTTATCCCTATATTCTTGTCACCTGGCACACCTATCCTTACTAAACTACACTTGTTCATATGGATTGTTGTAATATTATATTCTTTCATACCCCTTAAATCACTATGGGTAGTATACCTGTGAACTAAAGTCATCATGCAATAATATGAATACATTCTATTACCTATTGAGAGTAATGGTGTGTTGTGATATATAGTTTTCCTTCTTTCTTATGTCAGATTGTCAATACATTAGAACACTGCCTAATTGGGAGATAGATCTTTCGTTGATTGGAACACATAGGGATTCATGTTATTATAGCTTTATAAATTATATAGGTCAATGTCTATCTTGATTCTTTCTTATGTTGAGTTCTTTGTGTGCTATGATTGCAATATTCGTCTTTCCTTCGTTTATTGATATATGTATTCTTTTATTTCTTTTGACTAATTTTATTCCACGTGTTTAAATAAGGGATTGTACTAAGGTACTAGGGATACATGTAGTATGGGGTACTATTATTCTACCTTAAGAATTTGTTGATTAATCAAAACACATGGAATTAAAGGATATGTGCTTTCCTAGTATCAGATAGAAGTACTAATAATTTACAAGCATTGAAAATGGCCTTGACTGCATAGTGTTAGTTGAATGTTGTTTGGATGCACCACTATTATAACTTTAATAGTATTATTTGTATGAGATTCATATCTTGTTTTCGATAATTAATGTTAAAATTAAAGATAGTTTTTCATTGCATTTTCAGACCTACGTTACAATGTGAAGACATTCTACTTGTACTTTGACACTTAAACAATCCAAATTACCATTACCAAATGGAGTGGCTTATTGTTGCAAAATATCAAAGTTCTAGTGTCTGGAATTGCACCAACACTATTTTAAAGTACTTTAATACGGAATTTATCTAAAGCATGCTCTAGTTTTGGTATATTTAAAATAATATATTACATAGACATGATTTAAATCTTGTTTATAATAAAATCAATAACTTTGTATAATACTAATCTTTTTACTACATTACAAAAAACATTCTTTAATCTTCCAAAAAGTTGATACTCAAATGAGCTATCCCTATCAATCTTCCACCTAACACTATTGTTACTATTACCACCTGCATATTGTCATATGATAAACTAAAATAACTCAATTGTATTAATCAAAAGGTTTCCTAACAAGAAATAAAAATATAAAACATTGACCTAGTCATAAACACTTTATTCCTCTAGTTTTCTTTCATTTAATACTATAAATGCAAACTAAGTCTCTTGCTTTAAGGCTCGTTAGCATGCCAACTATGGTTCTCACTCCTATATGCATTGTATGTACATAGATGCATCTATGCATTAATGTCTCATGCATTCTTCCAAAACTTTCTGATTATTTGCATTCAATAATTAATAGAAATTAATAATGCATTCTTGCTCCCTAATTAATATCATAAAGAATCTACCTTCTCACAAATGTATACATATACACACAAAAAAACAAGATTTCATTGCTAATAAAAACTCCACGTATACATGGTACCCATAAAAAAAAAAAATCTCCTTGTATCCATCCACACATGCTCTTTGTTCACATGTCCTTATGGACCATGTTTCCCATTCACCCTAAAAAATTCCATGCATTTGTGCGCTTCTAAAAATAACTTCTAACTTTTCTAGCTACTTTCAATACATTTATATTCCTATTTGCTATCTAGAAACTTTTCGTATCTCTAAGCTACATGACTTTTTCCTGTTGGCGGGAACTCGACGCTTGCGTCACTTGTTAGAAAATATGATGTATTGCTTTTTTTTTCAAGGTTTTATATAAAATTAGGATATATTAACATATTTTGTTTTATTTTACTATTATTATATGTTAGAAATATAGATGCTATTTTTAGAAAGGATACATTTTGTGTATTTTAAATTAATTTTTTAAAGATTTAATTTTTAATAACACGGATAATATCATAAAATTTTAATTAAACAAAATAGTTTTTTAATATAATAATAAAAATTACTTTAATTTGAAATTTTATTTCTTTATAATGATAAAAATTATTTTAATTATAATTTTAATTATAAATAAAAAAGAATTGAAATTACAGAACCACTCTAAATAAAGAAACGAGGATGGGCTTTCATTTTTTGTTCTTCTGTTTTTTTAAAGAGAGCATGCATCTTTGCTTTACACTCGCGTGAAGAATTTTTGCACTAACCTTGCCAAGCAGAAATTTTTTCGTAGCTTTGGATTGATTTCGTAGCTTTGGCGAATAATCATTGCAATGGGATAATCCTATTAATTCGAATTAAAGAGTATGTTTAACAATGAATCAAATGGGTGACACGAAGCACCAACCACCGGGATGGTATTTACTTTATTATTTACTTTCTCATAGAATTATTGCTTTGATTTTAAGAAAAAAATTATTGGGTAGTCAAAAATTGTTGTAGCAAAAATATTGTTTTTTTTTATCTTATGTATATAGTATAATATATTTAAACAAATAAATGTTACAAATTATAGCTTTCTAAATTTAAATCTTGAATCTAGGTATAATCTAATATTTGAACATAAATTTAAGTGACTACTTACTATCTATTTATTGGTAATTCCTTTTTATTAGCAAGCTGATTTAATTTTTTGGTATTACAAAGTTTAATAATATTTGGAAAATATTAATATGACTATTTTAGATTTTTTTTTTAAATAAAGAATAAATGTGTAAATATATATTTCGTTTTTTAAAATATTTTGTAAGATTTGAATAATTATTTTAAGATAATAAATAGTAAATATAATATATATATAATAAATTATATGCATAAATCTTTTTTCCATTTTTATTTCTACATTTATTTGAATAATTGTTATATTACAATTTATGCAATATATAAATTATGTATACATATATGTAAATTTTCAAAAAAATATTATTTGACTTTGAAATATATACATATATACTTAAAATTAAATAATACTGTATTTTAATAAATATATTTTTTTTTTAAATAAAAAATATTAACAATAGTTACTATTCATAAGTAGAATCTATAAAAATGATAAATCACCACTGAAAAAAAATATATTATTGCATTGTAGGGTTTAACACTAACAAAAAAACATATATTATTCCAGCATAGGTTATAAGATACAACTCAACACAACCAATCAAATGGCAATGGAGATTATTGACATCTCCAGTAGTTCCAATGGTCCTATGTTGTCGACAAACTCGACACCATCAATCAATGGCAACGGAAATGCTACAAGCCAGATACAAGATTTTGCAAATGACGTTACAGTTACTTGCCTTGACTTGCTACAACAAGTGAAGAACATTGTTCAAAACATCCAAAGTGTCCAAGATTTGGACATTCAGTCAATGGAAGTAACAATACATGAGTTCCATTCAACTTGTGAGAAGTTGAGCTCCCTTTGTACTTTCCTTTATGAAATGAAAGCGGATGAGTTATACGGGCAAGGTGGTTCTATCTATATTAAAGAAGCATCAAGAATTACTTGAATCATGCCTAAGATGTGTTCTCCCTATAACTAAGTATATAGTATGTGATACAACCATGTAACTTCAGCTTTTACCAACCTATGGATAGTTGCATATTTTGTAAATCCCTAAAAGAAATGTACGCTCCAGTGTACTGTAAACAAGGCACTTTTCCTCGCGATAAAAAGATGCTCTATGTCACCTACTACAATACCATGTAACACATATTTTGCTTCGAAAATATATACACTTACTTTGTTCTCTTGCTATCATATTGCATCTTGGTTCTTGACTTTTGCTTTTCTTTTGTATCTCTTTACTTGACCCATATGTCTAAATCCAAAAACAAATGGCATCTTCGATTGCATATAATTAAGAATAGCAGTTTGCATATAATGTGTTGCAAACCTTTCCTCATTTCACTTCAACTAAGTATAGTATGAGCATTGTGTTCAAAACAATTCATTCATAGAACTTTTGAAATATATATCACCAACAAATGCTATATCTCTCCTTTGTTAATTGTCTCGTTCTTGCACCTACATTCCTTAAAATTTGTTCACTTAGTATAATGATGATATTGTACTCACTTCCTTAAACCCACAAACTTTATAGTAAAGCACTACTTTAAACAAAGTCTGTTCTTTTAACGTATTTCACATTTCTAGTATAGTATATTAACATACATGTGATAAACGTATCCTCAAGCAAGACACAATCCACATAAAATTAGTGCTCTCCAATAACAAGTTAAATGTGTTAGACTTGTTTATTTAGCACAATAAGTATGGAGTATTGTTAGGTTTATTAATTCCATTGCACCCCAAAATGAGTAACATGTTTGTGCTCCAAGTAGCTTTCTTTAATTTTATTTTATGTTCCTTAGTTGTTTATCCCTTGCTATTAATGGACTAGTGTTCTATTCATTTGTTTGAAAGCACATATCCTCTTGTCCCTTTACGATGGAATGTAGATTCAAACATCTACAGTGCTTCCAATTTACTTAGATTACTTAATAGTGTGAACTAATTTATTTTACTCACTACACTTTCCCTCTGTTTTTCCCTTACAAATGCAGCAAGCTAACTTCCAAAGGCCACTATTTGGATATACACACCTATTCAAAATCACATTTTCAAGTATTATTCTAAATTTTCTTTAACTCTATGTAACTTATATACACACTTTTATTTAAACTACTGCTTGGATTGTCACATTCAACAACATTGTGGCTTTTTCAAATATTATCAAATTAGCAAGCTATATTTTGTTGACTATAGAGCATATTAATTTCATACTTCCCAAATTATTCTTTTTTATACGTCATTTAATGTAAGTAATAGCTGCCACCTACAATTTACTTTTGCAAGGACTAGTTTTCTCTCTTGTCACAATGTATTCTTTGACTGAGAATGCAATTAAGATGATCCATGATGGAAACGTAGACCTGTAACCCCATCTACAAGCAATAGATATTTCAATGTTTGGACATGGGCCTGAACCAACCAATTGCTATATACTACAACTCTCTGATGGGGTGCATATGCAGAAGGCTACACTTCCAAAACAGTACAACCACCACATAGATTTTGAAGAACTACAAAAGGGCTCTATAGTTAAACTCATTAAATACAGTTGCCCTGTTCTTTGCAATTCAAGGTGAGCCATCACATTTCAATAATTTGCTACAATATGCAAAATCAAAACTTATAGATTAACATTCTTGAAATCCATGATGTCACATCTCGTCCTATTGATAATACTTCTTCATTGTTCACTTATAGGTGGATTGTCATATCGGAATTAGAAATCACATGTCTACAACAAGATATCATTGGCCAGCCCGCCAACCTCTTTGAACAACAAACCCAACAAGTACAAGCCACATTTACAAGCCTTAATGACAGTGTTATAGTATCACAACCACCTCTCTTGCCATTAGATTCCTTGATTGAGAATGCAATCAAAATGATGAATGATGGAAACCTAGACTTGCAACCCTATCTACAAGCATTAGAAGTTGCACCGTTTGGCAGTTGCCTCAAACTGGTTGAACGATATAGAGTGGAGCTCTCCGATGGGGTGCATAAGCATAAGGAAACACTTCCAACAAATTACAACCAGTGCATACCTTCTAAAGAACTCCAAAAGGGATATATACTCAAATTGATATGATACAATTGCCCTATTCTTTACAATTCAAGGTGAGCCACGATATATGCATGCTCTTCTACAAAATTCCAATTAACAACTTGTAGCTTACCATTGTTTATCCACTATGCCACATTTGTTTGTACTCAAAATACTTACTCATTTTATCTTTATAGGTGGATAGTCATCTCCAAATTAGAAATCACATGTCTGCAGCATGACATAATTGGTCAACCTACTTACCTGTTTGAAGACCAAGCCCAGAAATTCAATACTACAACCTCAATTGCTCCATCTACGAGCATGAGTAACATTGCTATGGTACCAAAGTCACCTGCTCAAAGGGAGCATTTTGGGTTATGCTCGTCCCTACAAAAGAATGACCTTCCATCCAATATTATGCCTACTAGAAATTTGAATCCATTTTAGATAAGGTGGCTTATAAAGAGTCGTGTTACCCTAAAAAAATAGATGCACCACTTCAACACACAAAAGGGACAAGGGTAGGTCTTCTCTTTCAATATTATTGATTCTAAGTGCACTGAAATATGAGTAACCTACTTTAATGAAGTTGCAAACCTTCATTACATGAATGTACATTTTGGAGAAGTATACACAATATCTGGTGGAACTATTAAGTCAACTAATAGGTTGTACAACAAACTGAATAACCAACTTGAAATTTGTTTAGTTGAGGAATCCAAAATTTCTCACTCAGAAGATGACCTTGCAATTCCCAAACATTAGTTCTCTTTCACATCCTTCAAGGACATTTTAGAATTGAACAATAATATCATTGTTGATGTTATTGGAATAGTCATATCTGTGGACCCAAGCTCAACCATAAGGAGGAGGGATGGGACTGAAGTTCTTCGAAGGAGCATCAAATTGATAGATACATCTTCATCTACAATTAATATTACTTTATGGGGTCCAACAACTGAAAAGGAAGGCAAGAAACTATAGGAGATGTACCACTTAAAACATGTAGTCGTACTTGCAATAAAAAATGGTCGTGTCACTAAGTATAATGGCAAGGTCATAAGCATGTTGGCAAGCACCCACCTATTTGTAAACCCAAGAATAGAGGAGGAAAAATAGCTCAAATATAGTTTGAACAGAATGGGACTGATGTCGGTCCACTGAATACAGAACTATTAGATGCACCTCTCATGCTTATGAGGAGAACAATTGCTGATATTGAAGAGCAAACAACCAATGTGAACAAAACCTTCCATTGCACTCTAAAAGCAACAGTGCAATACATAAAAAAAAAATTATTATGTTATCCATCTTGCCCCCTTGAGTTAGATGGAAGACGACATAAAAATAAAGTTGTACAAAATGATGATCAAACATGGTATTATTCCAAGTGAAAAGCTACTACTACTAATTGTACCTATAGATACATGCTCCAGCTAAAGCTCGCAGATCATACAAGAATATTATGGGTTGTTGCTTTTGAAGAACTAGCCACTGAACTTCTTGGAATGTCTGCAAATAATTTATACATGCTACAATTCAATTTTGGAACAGAAGCTGAAGTTGAGACCATAGTCAAAGGAGTGTTATTCAAATAATTTATCTTCCAAATCACAAATATGTATGATTCAACTGCTGCTCAAGGATGGGCAAAATCAACAATCACAAAGGTCAACGAGCTAGATTTTGTTGCAGAGAATTTGCTCATGTTGGGTGGAATCACTACTATGTGTCATATTGCTAGTGTTTAGATGTACCTCAAGCACTTATGTAATGTATACAAAATTTTGTAACATCTTATATAGTATACTTTGTATACTTTTGATTCCATACATGGAATTTCAAAATCACATATGTATTCAATATATTGTTGTTATGAAAATGCTATGAATACCTCTTCCACCAAATTACTCATGTATATAGCATACCAATTGTATCTCAACTACTTCTCAAAGAATATAATGATCGAAGAACTCGTAACATTAATGTTTAGCTTCTTTAATTTTGTATGTATTTGTAATTGATCATTTGATAATTATAGTTCATATTTAATTTACAGATGGCGACCTCTAGCCATAAAAGCATACAATCTCGTAAAAGAAGTCATAACTACTATATGCAACAAAGAAAAAATCAACATTTGTCATCATTTCCAATGCATAGGAAAACAAGCAATACAAGCAAACACGTCAACATCCTTTCAGTCAAACCAACACAATATTGAACCATATGAATGTGCATCCCAAACTGAACACACTTCCGACATAGGTTGGTCAATGTCCATAGACCAAACAATGCATACTCATCAAAATCAGTCCACAAGCATACCACTTTTTGGGAAAAACTTTATAAAAGCTTCAAAAAGATTTCGTTCCAGATTAGATAAACTATCAAAATTTCCAACTTGCACAATTTTCCATGAATGCTACCTAGGAATCCATACCAACGCAACACAAACTGGTCCAGTTTGTTTTAGATGCTTTTGTGAGATAGGCAGACACTGTTTCTTAGCATCTAACTTAATGGACCTAGGAGTACAACCGTACGAGCTACAAACACTAACACAAGTCGAAGAAATGCTTATAGCATGAGTCAATCTGATAATACAAGTAACAAATGCTCGTGGAGGCCAATACAAATATAGTGGGCACATAATTTGTTTCCCACAAGATATCAAAACTATAGCAAAATACTTGCCGCATAAAATTACAGACTTGGACGTGTTGGTGGTTCGAAGAACCAATAAAATAGGTGACCATTATGATTGCTACATAAGTAGACATCGTGTGTGGGTTGCACTAAAATATAAAATCACATATGACCCATATTACAAAGATGTCGAGGTGGTTTTTGCATCTCTTGGAAAGCTCCTCAATACAAATACAGACATTTCCAATATGCTTCATAACATTAATGTTGACAACAAAAATATTGTTGCACAAAACAATGCATCAAAATTTAACGCAGACTCACCCAAAACGGACTTCACTTGGTCCTCATCCTTCATGGCTAGGCTACCAAATAAACGTCATGAACTAGAAATCATAAAAGAAACATTGCAAGTTACAGATCACAATCACACCGTTGTAGATTGGCCAACACTTGAGTCATCACCAGTTAAT
This sequence comes from Sequoia sempervirens, assembly GCA_007258455.2. Lineage (NCBI taxonomy): Eukaryota > Viridiplantae > Streptophyta > Pinopsida > Cupressales > Cupressaceae > Sequoia > Sequoia sempervirens. The sequence continues at coordinate 27,745,981 of VDFB02358134.1, read as the reverse complement.
GAATACAATACTGAAGGACTTCTAGACATGGCTTTCCCTTCTTTGTTTCCCAATGGTAGTGTGTTACATTTACAACCTCGCTATAGACAAGTTGAAATGCACGAATATGTGTTGCACCTAATAAGGTTTCATGATAATAGATTTGGAAGGCATCCAAGGTTTAGATATTTTGTCTTGAATCTGTTGATCTGCCACCGAAGCCAAGGTGTTGCCTCCATTTTTGTCAAGAAAAATGTTGAGGATTGCATACCAACCACCATAGACAGCCTCTGTCACCATATACAAACATTTCCTGACACTAAACTAGCCAAACAATTGATGCATTATAGATCATCCCTTAGAGGCACACGAGCATTTTGGAATAAATGTCATGGTGAATTGTCAAACATGATCAACCAAATAGGCTCCCCCACACTATTCTTCACATTAAGTGTTGTAGATACCAAATGGCCTGATTTACATCAACTATTTACAAAGGGGGCAACTCAAACATCACGAAACAATAAACATCGCATAGATAACATTGTTATGAACCCACATACCACATCATTATACGTGCACCAAAGATTCACAGCATTTCGTGAAGAAGTGTTAGAGAGGCTCTACTGTGCAACAAACTACTAGTATATATATGAGTGGCAACATCGAGGGTCTACACATGTACACGACTTCCTTTGGCTTGAGGGTGTACCAAACATGGACAAACTTGACTAGAACAATCATTCAGATGTATACAAAGCAAAATCATTCTTTGACAGATATGTTAGTGCCTGGAATCCTCAAAATCTGGAATCCAGGAGCAACACATGCCATAGGTCTTCACAAGATGATCCATGCTTACTAACAACACCTAAAATCTTTGCTACAAACACACTTACTGACTATGAAGAGTTACTTAACCGTGTCCAACAACACTCCAAGTGGTTAGAATCAACCTGCCTTCACAAGAAAGGAAACAACATGGAGTGTCGCTATAGTGCACCATGGCTTGAATGTGCCAACTCTTCATTATGCAATGATGAAGATGGGGAAAAAACCTTTTTCCCTGCACATAATGATGATAGGTTGAATATACATAGTCCACAAATGCTTTCCATATGGAGGGCCAATATGGATTGTCAGCCTGTGCTCTCAAAAACACTAGTTCTAAAATATATTGCAAAATATGCTACAAACAAAAAAAGAAAATCTAAAGGTTGCCTTGAAATGTTGACACGCATATGTCATAAGCAAGTAGCCCAAGACAACACACTTGCAGCATAGAGAAAATTCATGTCTAAAATTATTGTTGATTGTGATATAGGTGCACAAGAAACATGCCATATGTTGCAAAAGCTACCCCTTGTTTGCAATCGTGAATTTATGGTGCTTAATGTTGGGAGAAAATTTTTCAACTGAATTCAAACAAACTAAAAGGACAATACATTGGAGCTAACCTACATCCATACATACACACAGCGTCCTCCTCAAATGGGGAAAGTAATACTACTTGAATCTACACGATCATTCTCCTTCTCATCAAGTCACAAAGAGTGCAAGCGGAAAGAAAGGAAACAGAAGGCAATTATTATTGTCTTCCCCCAATTTACTGCTATTCCAAAGGAGGATTTAGAACATTTTGAGACATTTTTTTGGACCGAAATACTTCTTTACAAGCAATTTCGTAACATTGAAATAGACATTGGTATCGAGAAGGAGAAAATTGTTGCAAATTGGAGGGAGATAAATATACGTAAATATTATGTGTGGCATGTTGACCGTATAGTTGATGAAGAAGTAAATCAAGAGGACGAAGAGGAAACAAAAGATGAAAACAACACAAACAATACAATACAATTGAATGAATGGGAGTTCTTATCACAATTGGGTCCTGGTACTAGTGGAAATTTTAATTCCCTTGATATGCTTGGAAGGCATGACTTTGATAATTGCCACAAGTGGAATACTCGTACAATACCTCAAGCGTTACATGAAACTATAGAGCATTTTGTAAGCACAAATAAGGTGGACCAACATGCCATCCCAACACCATTTGAGTTTAACAACCTCCCATATCCACTCTCTGCAAAACAACTTGCACTGACACTTGTTTTGGACCACTGTAGCTCTTTTGAAATCGAAAAACCCTTGTACATGACATACAAGGCATAGTAGGAACAAGGAAATTCTATCTTATTCATTACATTAAACACTCCTTTCCAATTTAGCACCACAAGAACATATCCCACTCCTTGGTGTTGCTCCTACAGGAATCACATCATTCAGCATACATGCCTCAACTATACATTCAACCTTGAAGATTTTAATCAAGGAAATGCAACCATTGAAGGGTCAGTCACTTGCAATGTTGCAAAATAGCATGAGACACTTACTAATTGATGAGTTGAGCTTTATAGGCCCAAAATTACTCTTGAAAATTGATTCTAGGCTACGTGAGGCTTTCCCCCACCAACAACACTTGTGCTTCAGTGGAAGATTTGTCATTCTTGTAGGTGACTTTGCACAACTACCCCCTATCATGGACAAACCTATATATGCTGACCACACATATGCAAAAGCCCTTTGGGAACAATTCACTATTATTGTGACACTAGAAATAATATTCTGACAACATGGGGACACACAAGCTCAAATTGACTTTCAAAGAACTCTACAAAACATTTGTAATGCAAAACCAAGTGAACAAGATTGGGAGCTACTAATGCATCGCACAAACAAGTCTTTCGACCTAGCAATGTGCCTATTCCTGAACAATGAATTAGTTGGAAGACACAACAAAAAAATGATACAATTGTTAAATCTTTCTATTGCACTTAGTGTTGGAAAAAAAACAACCACAACATCAAAGATTGACCTTGATGCTGACAACCTTCCCCATGAACTCCTCCTATGTAGAGGCAAATGCATCATGCTAACTACAAACCTATGGACTCAAGTAGACCTTGTAAATGGTTCTCTTGGAGAGGTTGTAGATATTGTATACACAGAAAGCTCCAAACCACCATATTTACCATTATATGTGGTAGTAAAATTTGATACTTACAATGGCCCACCTTGGAGCATCCATGCTCCAAAAACTATTCCCATATCACTTATATCTATAGGTGCTCACAGGTAGTTACCATTATGTAGTGCATGGGCGATTACAATACATAAATCCCAAGGATTGACAATTGAAAGAGCAACAATCGATATAGGTAAAAAAGAAAGACAAGGACTGACTTTTACAGCTATATCTAGAATTAAATCAATACATGGACTTAGGATTGACCCACCATTTTCCTTTGATTGATACTCAAGAATGAAGAATAATCCATAAACAATAATCAGGAAAAAAGAAGAGCTTTGACTATGTCTTCTATCTCTATGATGAGTACAGGTACACATACATTAACACTCAACTCTCTCAAAAAAGCTATATTTGTTTTATCTTCTCCTTACCATATTGATATAAATACAAATTATTGTTTCTATGCTTACACCACATTTGCAATCACATGCAGGTGGACGTTCCAACATCGTATACTCCTACAATGGTTGCTCCAAGATGATGAATTTTTCCAAAGTATTGGTTGTGTTTAGGGCATATAGAGACCCTTTCACATTCAATAGAATATACCTCCTTTGCATACAATCCATCCTATCAAATTGATACATGTCAAGAACATGAACCAAAGCATATTTAAGACAACAACACACAAAATCAAGATCAAGAATCTAAACCCCCAAAATACCATATCCATATACCACCTACTCATCCATCTACCCATGAGATGCATACTCCTAAATGTACATGTAGATGTTCTACAAAAAAAGAGTCAACATTTGGGAGGTTGTAGAGTCCTTATGATAAAACCGCTATAAATACTAAAACACTTTAAAACTTCAACCATGATTCACGCACCATCCCACCCACCAAAATAAAGAAAGGGGAAAATAAAGAAAAATTGGACAAATCATATTCAAATGGATACCATAAAATACAACAGAAAATCATCCCTACAAACCTCCATTAGTCAAAGAAACTATGGGGAAAAAATCAAGAAGGGGAGTTCTTCCATAAAAAAAAAAAGTCCAACAGTGCACCGGACAGCTTCAAAAGCAGCCTACAAGACATGCACAAATTTTTCCCCAAACGACTCTCCATATCCACTTACCATTGCTCACCTCCCAAGTTTGGAAAAAAAAACCAAACCGTCAACCGTCAACATACGCAAGCATAAATTATGACATCCATGCTATCCAAATTTCAACATAACCATGTGTTGATAGCAACACTTTATCATAAGGACTCTTATGCCTCCCAAATTGTGATTTCTGCATATCAATGAGATTGCAAAAAAAAAAACACCTACATGTACCAAAATAGGTGCATGCATCTTACCCCATCCACAGTAAATCCAACACTCCATCCATGGACCATCTACCAAATCCATGTTCACTCAACACCACCCACATTCCAAATCATCTTCATCTTGGATGACATTCAATGTACACTTAACCCTTGCTTATGGTAAATTTCTTGATATGGATCATTATCATTCACTACACCACCACTATACAAGTATTCTCCAAATAACCACGCACACTCCAAATTACACTCCCTCCCATCCTTTTCATACCTCACATATCCATTGACCAATTCATTTATTTCATGCATCCACCAACTACATTCCATGTATACTCTTACAAACTAGGGCCAACTACTAACACCATGCTTCAAGAAAACACCATGAGCAATGTGTAATGATTCATGTTCTCTATATATTTTTGAGATTATAACATTGTATAATCACATTGTATATTTACGTATTACCATCTTCAAATGTCTATTTTCTGCTGTGAGATTAAAAAATTGTTTGTTCTATTAATGATGTCCATACAAGTACTAAATTGCATGTCCCTCCCCCCCTTACTTCTCTATATTTTTCTATTGGCGTAACCCTTGCACCCCCTCTGGTGCAAGTTCTAGTTATAAGTTATGCATGGTGAACTTTACTAGGTAAATGTGACAAAGTGTTAGGAATTCATTAATGTAAAAGAATTATTTAACAAAACATGCTTGCATTTACATGCAATGTACGCAACTTTGAAAATGGATGCTAAGGCATATAATAGGCTTGACTATTAAATATTGAAAGTGGAAACTCCATAAATATGTTTTGAATTTCATTATTTATTAAAGAATAACTCATGTTAATAGTTAATGCTTGAATGGAAATATATTCTTTGATTAGCTCTTATTTTTCTTTCTTTCTTGTCATGAGGACAAAGATGCCAATATCTATGTAATTCGCTTGTTTCCAGCAAAAAAACGTTTCATGAAAACACTAACCAGATCCTTAAAGGAAGTGATTGAAGCATGTAGTAATAAATGAAACCATGTAAGAGCATGGCCATTCCAAATTGATGGGAATACATTAGCAAGCAATTGATCTTGATGAAAATAAAGGAGACACATAACTTGGAAGTACTATAAATGTTGTTATGGATCAATTTCACCATCATACTTTGTGAAACAAGGTGCCACAAATCTACTTGGTGTAAGTCAAAATATCATGTTTCAAAGGAATGTGTAATATTAATTTGACAAGATATTTCTATTTAAGGCCTTGTTTATAATCATTAATGCATTTTTTTTAATCAACCATTCACTAATGAGGTATTTCTCATAAGATAAAGTATGATTCTTAACACATCACGTAACCATAGGTATGCATTTCATGTGCAATAATGATGGAGTATATGAAGGATTTATCATTAATTAATGTTACATTATCCTCACATATACTGAATAAAATTTGTAAAAGATCCTCACTTTTCTCTTCACCCTTAAGTATATATAAATCATGTGAAAATGTGATGTAGAGGAGGCACTATAACATAATTTTTCACCCTTGACAATTTCACACTATGTTTCACTCTCCCCAAGTGCTTGAGCCCAATTATGCTTAGTAATCACTCATTTTATTATTGTCAAGTTGAAAATTTTAATTAATTTTAGGAAATTAAATTATTTATTTATTTAATGAGCACCTAAAATTTAAAATATGGCTAGAATAGGGTTCCCTCACCTTTATCTCTATTTTGGCCCAAAATTTAATATGTTAGCAAAAGAATTAATTTTAAAAATATTGAAACTCATATAAATATAAGTATTTCCCTCCATTTGAACATCTAAGAAATTTAAGCAATTTTGAATATCTTTCAAGCATCCTAAAAAGTAATTAAGGTGATCTCAAGAGTAGAATAAAAAACATATTTACAACACCTTATAATTCAAGATCATTTTTACAACACATCAGCAAATCCATGTTTATGCATAGTAAGATACTTCATGTTTCATGTTTTTTATTGTTATGAGCACTAGAACTTTTGCAGTGTTAGTTAATGGGTTATTCACTATTGAAAAATCTTAGCTTTTTCCCTCCATGCCCAAATATAGAAATAATCACTAACCAACAATTGGGTAAATTATTTCTAAATTGAATAATTTCCCTCTAAATTTTATGAGGTACAACTCCCTCATCTAATAAAGAAAATATATTATTGTCTAGATTTTTACAACTTTTACTACGAGTATGCTTTTAACCAAAAAGTAAGATAGGACAAAATAATATAATGAACAAAGATCTAAAACAAAAATTAACAATGAATCTTAATCAATCAAAAATGTAATTCATGAGGAAACAATCAAAACATGGACCAAATGTCATCCACAAAATATAAAATAGAAGATTTATCAATTAGAGATTTTTCCAAACTAAAAAATATTGAATACTAGAGGTGATTTTCACATTCACACAAAAATGTAATGAATCACAAAACCAATCACAGCCCATAGATTATAATGGTTTTCATTAAATTTATCTAAAATTTTAGGTTCACAAACATATAACTTCCTTCTCAAGTTCAAATTACTTTCTATATATTTCCTTTTTCCAAAAATTTCTAAGAGAGTTCCTTTGGTAAAATCATACTTAATTATACATTCACAAGAGTAATTGCTTATTGAGATTAACTGAAAATAAGTTAAGAGTCCCTTAAACATTTTGGGACTTTATCACTCTTTTATAAAATAAAAATATATATTATAAAATAACGAGAAATATCATTGAGGTGGCATATCTTCAACATCCTTCTCTTGTGATGATTAGGAAAACTATGTGGCAATTTTGATTTTGTATGTTTGAAAAGTTTGATCACCGGAGGCATCTACTACATTGAGGAATGATCACATTTTTAGTTCTTAATTTCCATACAACTTTATTTCCTCATACCAAATCTATCTTACTAGAGAAGGTCGTTGCATGTCAAATGAATTGAGATAAAGAGAAATCAATAATGCTTAGTTTCCTCATGCTCTCCATATTAAAAGATTATTTATCGAAAAAAAAATCTCAACCAATTCCTTGAATTTTCCCTTTAATGTTTATGCAATCTCATCTTGAGAATCATCTTCTCTCTGAAGGAGTATACCTATGCTTGAGAGGTCATTCTAAATGCAATCCCTTATTTGCTTACATTCTTTGAGTGGTGTATTTTGTTCTAATATGTTTTGCTTAAAAATGAGAGATTTTAAGTACTCAATACTTTTCTTCCACATAAAGCATCTGCCATCTTTAATGTTTTGTAATATTTTTTCAACCATTAGCTTATCTAACAACAAATCAATCATTTCCTTGATATCTTCGTTAGTCTTTAACCAGATAGATTCCTCATGTTTGGTGGCAGCAATTTTATTATCAATTTCTTTCTTTAATGCCTTGATATCTTTACAAATATTTTTCATTTCTATGTTGTTACCCTTACCAAGATATATTTGGTTCAATCTTCTGACTTTACCATAAGACTTATAAACATGAATTTTATTGATCATTTCCTTCCCACTAGCAAAACTAGGATGAAAAGCCACTTCGATTTGGCTAGTAGGTTGAGAAGAAAGATCGAGGGACTTAAGCAATTGGTTAAAGAATTTACCTATTGATTCAACTAATCTTTGGTTTTCTTATCCTTTCTACAAGCCTAGCAATTGATACCTGGAAATTATGAATGTCTCTATCTCTTGTGGGAGGTCCTAGGTTGATTATGGTAATGTTGAAATCCTTTGTAGTCATTTGGTTGGCATCTTTTTGCACATGGGGGTAAACAACCTCTATATGGATACCTCCTAAAGAGGGGTCACTTAACAAACAAGGGGTGGTTTTAGGATTTTAATCTAGGGTGTTCTTTGGAGCAACTGAGATAAAATATCTTTATTAGGATGCTCAATTCAACAATCTTTCTTTTGTTGGTTAGATATTTTTCTAACCATGACACAAATGGAGGTGTAGAGACATTACCAATTCCAGGAGAATAAAATTTAAGGGATCTTTTGAGAGGAGGTGTATCATAAAATCCAACCGCATGGGAGGAAGATGGATTCTCCTCATCTTGTGTGGATGGATTATCAAGGATTTCAAGAGGGGGAGAATTATGAGGAGAAGAAGAATAATTATGCAATTGAGATGGAAAAGAAGATACATTAATAGCTTCATCTTCTACCTCTTCTAATACATGACTCAGTATTTCCTTGTCCTTTTCCCTCTGAGCAGTCTCTTATGAAAATACCTCACAAGACTTTCAAAACTTCCTTCATCATCTCACTACCTCTAGAGGTAGTATGTTGTGTTGCAAATTTCATTTGTTGAGGTGATGAAGATCTCCTTTGACCATTATCTGCTTATTCTATAGTTTCCTTGGCTTGTTGAGGAGTAGGATTTTTCTTTTCAACCTTCTTTTTCATTACACATTCCTCTATTCGCCTAAGAACTATTGTAGTCTTAGCCTCAATATTTTTTATTTCCTTAACACTCTCGCCTATTGGTAGGATGGGTTGACTTTGGATATTCCAATGTAATCTAAGTCACAATTTGGCTTAATGATAATTTCATCCATCCTCTTCTCCTTACCTCATGTGCATCTGCACATTTTTCCCAATGTTCTTTCAATTTTGGAATGTGATTGAAATAAAGACCCTATTGTAGATTTATTTTGAAAAAAATTGATTGTCAAAAAGGAAACTCCTTCCATAAAATTGCATGGTGAATTTGACTAAATATTTTTCAGTGTTCAAAGCATCAAACATAGAGTTGCACTGATAATGTGATAAGCTGATGGGAAAAGGAATTCATGCCTTCTTCCTTTCATGGAATCTTTTATTTACCTCATCTACTTGTCTACATATCTCAATGAGGACAAATTTATCATCAACATATTTTGGCAATTTATAAGGCATTCCATCGAACCCTCCAACTCTTATATATGTAAACCTTTGAAATTGTATGAAATAGCTTCCATAGTTATTGATCAATTGAATGACTTTAGGAGTTATTCTCAAACCTATATCTCCTTGAATATCTCTTACTACTCTCACGATGAAAGCATCATTTACCCTTCTAAGACTCTTATAACTTCTCTCCAGCTGTAATTGAGTGTAGTAATCATAAATTTGAATAGATTCATCAAGAACACCTATCGAGCAGAGTACTAGTCAAGGCCTTGTGGAAGCAATGGCATAGAAAAGGTAAGAAGTATAGAAAGCTCTATGTAATTGGAAATGGGTATTTCCAAGTGAACTTGATTGTTGATTAGAGTACCCCAATCAATGAAATTGTCCCCATTAATTATTATGACAATGAACAAATACATCCACTCCTCGAAATCATGTGCATTCCCATTGCCTTTAAGTCTATGGAGAAATATGATGTCTGAAAAATCATCTACAAACTGAGAGCAGTGTAACTTTTTTGGAAACTGTGACTTACCCTTCTTAGGCATTGCCAACCATTGGTAAGCGATGATATTTTTACATTTTTCTCTGTGAAATTTTGGTAAGCTACTATATAATCAATGGTGGCGAATGTGTCCCTTTGATCCAATTGAAGGCATGATTTGAAAGTGTCTCTAGTCACTTTAAATACCAACCTATTGTCATTGGTTCTTACCTCATGAGTATGTGGATTATAATGGTTTATGCATTCTAGAACCAAGTTTGTGCATTGTACCACTACAAGAAATGCAACCGCTTGTGGAAACCCACTCTTGATAAATCTCTATGTAAGAGGAGATCTATCTCCTCTTCATATTCTCCCCTAGAATTCTTACAAATTTAAATGCCCTAACTTGGTGTCACCAATTTTGCTATGGTGTTGGATAAACCTTATGAGGGCTACACCCTAAACCTTTATTCTCTTGGGATTACCCTAAATATTACCCTAGAATTGCAAGTTTCAATGTAGTTAGGGTTATAACTTACCAATTAAATGCTTTAAGTAAGATAAATCTTAGTTTGGGTCCTACAATCGTGTTAGATGATATTGGAATATAATTCATATGATCAAGCATATATAAATATTTGAGCCATGTAAATACATAACTATTAAACTATACCATATCCATAATGCATAATGAGAGTTTAAACATAATAGGAATTGGATGGGAAACATGACAAGTCCACCTAAAGCTATCCCATCTAAGCCTAAGAGCACACAACATCTAAACTAAGACAACTCACCCCTTGGCCCCAAGCAGCAAGATCATCTAAGCTAAGACAATTCCACCCTTGGGATGGTCTACTTAGTAGGTAAACTTGTATCTACACTCCCTATCCATGTTTCCTTATCCATCCTCCTTATGATTGAGACTCCTTGAATCCATCCTAACAACCAGCCATAGTTTGGCTTGATGTGGAAGCCTTGAAGAAGGTGCCTATAAACAACTCAAGCCATATATGCCCAAGAGCATGCAGTGTCCAAACTAAGACAACTCACCCCTTGGCCCCAAGTGGCAAAAACATCCAGACTAAGACATTTCCACCCTTGGGGTGACCTACTTAGCATGGGAGAGCTCATAAATTGCATCTCCCTAACTTGCTTCCTTCAACCTTACATTTGAATGATTATAGGATAAAGACATGCATACATTCATACATACATACATATATATATATATATATGAAATCCATCCATAGTCATATTAAAGAATCATAATTACTCATAAGGCTCAATAATTGTTGCAAGCATCATTATTGCACATACACACACACACACACACACACACACACACACACACACACACACACACACACACACACACACACATATTCCAATTATCACTTTATATGAATGTATATATTTCTATGTAATTATATGGAACTTACTCCCCTTATGGTTGATTTATCATTTGCCTTCACATACCTCTTATTGGACCTGTGCTGCTTCTTGATATTTTCTCAAGTTCCAAATGATATTCTATTCTCTATCCTAATTTGCTCATACACTCATCATGAATATAGAAATATACTGATCTTATTTTTTGCCACAAATGGATTGATATTTCCTCTCTTCCCCTCAAGCACACATCATAAGTCTATTTTTATACATCTACCAAGGAGTGAGATTGTTTTAAAAGACATATCATGAACCATAAGATATGTGTCTTTTCCAAGTGAGGTGACCACTACAAGCAATGTTTAAGTTGCACCCTTTTACTTATGCAATGTTAACATCAAATTGTGTATCAAGATAATCGCATCTCATTAAATAATTATTTGTTGTATGTTTTGTCTTTATTTTCTAGTGTTGTCTTAAGCATGGGTCGCTTTGCTTAGGTAATTAGATGTCTAAACAAATTGTCTCTTTTAGATTACTACTTACACAAACTGCTAATTGTTTTATTGTTGCTTCTTATGTGATCACATTATTATGTATTGTTGTCTATATTGATAAATGGAATCATTGTCCTTTATGTTATCTTAATAAATAATTAGTAATCTTTCTTCTCTTGGGATTACCCTAAATCTTGCCCTAGAACCACAAGTTTCAATGTAGTTAGGGTTATAACTTACCAATTAAATTCTTTAAGTAAGATAAATCTTGGATTTTGTCCTACAATCATGTTAGGTATTGGAATATAATTCATTTGGTCAAATATATATAAATATTTGAACCATGTAAATACATAACTGTTAAACTACACCATATCCATAATGCATAATGGGAGTTTAATCATAATAGGAATTAGATGGCAAACATGATAAGTCTGCCCAAAGTTATCCCAACTAAGCACAAGAGCACACAACGTCCAAACTAAGAAAACTCACCCCTTGGCCCCAAGTGACAGGAACATCCAAGCTAAGAAAATTCCACCCTTGGGGTGGCCTACTTAGTGGGTAAACTTGTATCTGCATTCCCTATCCATGTTGCCTTATCCATCCTCCTTATGATTAGACTCCTTGAGTCCATCCTAACAACCAGTCATAGTTTGGTTTGATAGGAAACCCTTGAAGAGGGTGCATATAAACTATTCAACCCATCTAATCCCAAGAGTGCACAACGTCCAAACTAAGAAAACTTGCCCCCTTGGCCCCAAGCGGCGGGAACATCTAGACTAAGACAATTCCACCCTTGGGGTGGCCTACTTAACATGGGAGAGCCTGTAAATTGCATCTCCCTAACTTGCCTCCTTCAACCTCATGTTTGATTAATTATAGGATAAAGACACATATATTAAAGAATCACAATTACTAATAAGGCTCAATAATCATTGCAAGCATCATTATAGCATAATCATATATGTGTGTGTGTGTATTTCATTCAATAATCACTTTATATGAACATATATATTTATATGTAACCTATATATTTACATGTAATTATATGGAACTTACTCCCCTTAGAGTTGATTTATCATTTGCTTTCATATACCTCTTATTGGACATGTGTTTCTTCTTGATATCTGCTCAAGTTCCAAATGATATTCTATTCTCTATCTTAATTTTCTCATACACTCATCATGAATATAAATTTGTTGATCTTATTTTCTGCCACAAATGGATTGATATTTCCTCTCTTCCCCTCAATCACACATCATAAGTTTATTTTTATACCTCTACCAAGGAGTGTGATTGTTTTAAAAGACATACCATTCCATAAGATATGTGTCTTTTCCAAGTGATGCGACCATTGCAAGTAATGTTTAAGACACACCCTTTTACCTTATGCAATGTTAACATCAAATCGTGTCTCCTCAAGATAATCACATCTCATTAAATAATTATTTGTGTGTTTTGTCTTTAGTTTCCAATGTTTTCTTAAGCATGGGTCATTTTGCTTAGGTAATTAGATGTCTAAACAAATCATCTCTTTTAGATTACTACTTACACAAACTGCTAATTGTTTTATTGTTGCTTCTTATGTGATCACATTAATATGTATCATTGTCTATATTGATAAATGGAGTCATTGTCCTTTATGATATCTTTGTTATTATAAATAATCAGTGATCTTTGTTTCTTCATTTTGTTACAAGGGCAATGAAATTTTGAGAAGTAATTAGGGTTATACTAGAGCCTAAAATCGCTTGTTGTTTCTCGTCTATGCCTCATATATTACCTATTTTCAATTTCCAATATACATGAATTGTGAAAGAAAGCTAATAAATACCTTTAATCTATCTATAGGAATCATTGTGATGAAATTTGGTGCTGCAATCTTTCTATTAAATTCTTCCCCACTCTTCAACAATTCTCTACCAGCTACTTATTGAAATGCCTCTTAATAATGCCTTGAATGTATTTACAATCAATAGCCATAATTTGGGGAGGGGGAATTTATGGCGCACCTTAAATTTGGTGTGTGAACTTTCTCATCTAATATTTATTTCTAATGCTTTTGAAATTTTGAAAAGGAATGGCTATAAAGTTGTGTCAAAAAAGTTGTAGGTTTTGAGAACCTTGTTGAGTCCCAACAACAATTTCAAAACCTCTTACCTCTTTCGAAAAAAATTAAAAAAAAACTTCTTTAAAATGATTCTTCATAGCGAGCTTCAAATGAGAACTTAAAATTTCCTCTAGAAGGAGTCTCAACAACTTTTTCTGAGGTTGTGGAAACTTTCTCAAGCTCCAACAAAGGTTTTGAAATACTTCTTCAGTGCCTTTGATTTTTCAAAATTCTATGTGAGCTCATGACAAAAACAAAGTATCCAAGTTGTGTCAGCTCCGAACTTAGTTGTGAAAAACTCGTCGGGTTCCAATAAAATTTTGAGAACCTCTTCGGAAGCCAATAAGGTTGGTGAGAATTAAGTTAAAGTGACAAATCAAAGATATAATGAGCTTCAAAATGACATCACCTTAAAGCATGGTAAGAATAACCTTATCAAAACTCGACAAGGTTTTGAGAACCTTGTCGGAAGCCAACAACCAATGATATTGTTGGTGTAATTAAATGTGTTGTACCTTGTTCTAGGTCATGATTACACCTTAGTTAAGTTTACTTAGGGACCACATAGGAGATTGTTGGAGATTTTCCACTTTTGGTGGACTTGACATGTCATTACTTTATCACTTCCACCTTTTGTGGACACATCATGTGATTATCTCTCCACCTTTTGTGGGTGATCCACCTTTTGTGGTGATTATCACATTATCACTTTTCCACTTTAGGTGGAGTGATAGCTTTTCATAGTTATCTTATGTCATAGATTACGACACTTGTCATAATCTTGTGCCCTTCTATGTTCTCACCTGGGCTATATAACCAAGGGGTCTCCTATGTACTGCTCATTCCATCACATTTGCATTCATTGGCATAATACAGTTTATTCTTGTCATCTTGTTTCTATCTCTCTTATGCTTGTGCTTTATATTAGGCCTCTAGATCTTGGGTGGCTACCTTCATAGCCAATTCTTACAGATATTTTTTTTAAATCTCAACAAGGCTTAAAAGAGTGGACAACAACAAAGATATAACATACAAGACATTCAAGCAACTATCAATTTCTCCTTGTGTGAGATGAGCTAATTGACCTCAATGCAACAAGGAATGCATAAATGAGTGGTAAGTTACAGCATAGTGATTTCATTCATTTTTATACATTTACCTCTGCCCAACCTAAGGTAAGCACTCTTTATCAACATCATCATAGTCATCAAAATGACAACATTAGGTTAAAGCATGGTAAGAATAACCTTATCAAAACTCGAAAAGGTTCTGAGAACCTCATCAGAAGCCAACAACCAATGATATTTTTTTTTTAAATCTCAACAAGGCTTAAAAGAGTGGACAACAACAGAGATAGCATGCAAGACCTCCAAGCAACTATCAACTTCTTGTGTAATATGAGCTAATTGACCTCAATCCAACAAGGAATGCATAAATGAGTGGTAAGTTACAACATAGTGATTTCATTCATTTTTATCCATTTGCCTCTACCCAACCTAAGGTAAGCACTCTTTATCAACATCAACATAGTCATTTGTGGAGGTGGAAACACTAAAACGAGGTTTGACTAAGGTAGGCCCCTATACATCACAACCCTTCTTCCCTTGTCTTTCTTGCAAGTTGTAGGTTTGAACTAGATTGATGACCTCAAATCATCAAACCCTACATCAAGCATTCAAGTACCTTCTTTCATCAAATTAGGGCAAGATTGATTATTCGTAGACTAACAAACTTCAGAAGTTGAATCTGACAAGGAAGAACCTACAAACTATGATGCTTCTATGAAAATTTTGAAGACTTGAAAATCACAATTTCCTAAAAGAGATGCCCTTGACCTTGTCTAGTCAGTTCTACCTCAAAATTCTATGCCAAGTTCCATTTTTCCTACACTCTACTTTGCTTCTCTTTGCTTTTTCTCTTTAGTTTTGTGTTTATCAAATTCTATGATAGTTTGTTGCTCTTGCATTGTTTCACCTAGTTTGTAGCATGAATCACACACATCATTCAATCCATCATCCCAACAAAAGGGGACCAAAACCCTAGCCTTTTGTTTGAGCTCTTCCTTGGGGACAATAGCCTAATAGTTTATCTTAGTTATTTTGGTGTCCCCTAAATGTTAATGGTGGAATATGTGATTTAGGATAACCATTAGCCTTAGATCCCATTTTTCCACTTTACAGGCACTCTACCAACACTCAAAGAAATATCATGTGAAAGCACAAATGGATCTAAAGGAGGGTCTCCATTAAAAAGTGGTATATCATAATGATGAATAGAAAAATCAATGGGACCATTAAGGAAGGGTTGCTAGAAAGGCAAGAATGATGAGTAAAATATGGTCTATGGCCAATAGTAAAGTAATCCATGAAATAACATGACAAATCATGGAAGTATGATAATTATGACATGAATCAAACCATTGATAAGCACTATCAACTAGGTTATCACCAAATGCATATATAAAATCTTTGTCATCATGTATAGATACATAATGTGGAGATATGAATGAGCTAACATGTAATTTTGCATCTTCATTACAACAAAATGACTATACCATAAGTGTGCTAAAAGAATGTGTATTATAAAACAAATCATCATGAAACAAAGAGTTGTTGCTCACAACTAAACAAGATAAAGAACTATCATTATGTTCATTACTAAATATATCATCAATAGACCATGAATGAAAGCATGAATGACTAGTAATCTCATGCAAAGGAGAAAATTTTGTTAATATCATTAAAATTCTCAAGGAAAGTTGATGCAAAAGAGGCACAAGTAGGGCACTCTCTATTGAACAAGGAAATCTCTTATGAGATTTAGAAGGGATGGACTTGCTAGGTATTTCAACATCACATGAAGGCCCCTAAATGCATCATGTGAAGTTAGGGTCAAAGTATGGTCAACATAGAAGAGAGATGCTCAAATATAATATGTCATCATGCTCACACAAATCCACATCAAAGAATAAAAACATGATGTGTGAAAGAACAAAGTTATGTTACCTTTTTAGGAGATTCTCGATACACCTAAATTCAATCATTTTCATCTAAAAACTCATTTCCAATCAAAACTATGTTCTATATGGATTTTGTTTGTCCACAATGGATCCAACCATAACTTTTTTAGTTGGAAGTATTAACTAGACACATATATGACATCACTATTAAGAATATTACATCATTAGGTGTCTTTAATTTGGTTTTTTAGTTTGAATATTCAAATATTATATGTGAAGAATTATTGTAATTGGTTGTATAGGATTGTATTATGAGTTGTTAGAACAACTCTATCAAAAAGAGTAGTTATAAGAAGTATAGCAATTCTCCTACAATATAAGAGATGTAAGTCCTATGAATTAACATTATGTGCTATAGAATAAAAACAAATAGAAGCATATTTTTCTATATTAAATGTACTCTAATTTCTATTATGGTATCATAGCATATGCAATCTATGAAATTGCACCCAAAGTTGTCAAGGAAAATCTGGTGGATTTCAAATCTTTGTTGTCTTTTGTAAACTAAATAACTATAGTGTACCCTTTGGAAGTAAGCACAAAGACAATGAGTTAAACCCAATGATATTTTATTATATTACAAATGCTTGTGATCTACTTTATGATAATAGTTAATCCTATGAGAAGTATTTGTTATGAGGTTGCTCCATGGATTTAGGTGCTTATGGTTCATTCCTATGACTATATGTTGAAGCTACTCTTAATGTAATTTCACGGCTTGTGCAATCAATCTAATCTATAGATGCCTCATGTGACTTAGCATGGTGCACACACTATGTTAAGCCTTCACAACATCACTAGTTTGATTCCCATCGATCATCATTGTCATGCCCTCAACAACCCTCTTTAATGCATCAATTGGGTCTCTACATCTACATGAAAACACAAACCCAAATTGTTGTTAATAAAATTTCTATCTACAGTACTTAAAACCTTGCTCTCATCCATACCCACAACCTCTATTCATTTATTAACATTTGATTCACAGGTATGTCATTTGATTCATTGAAAGAAATTTCTTTTATAAAGGCTAAAAAATAAAAATATATTTATCCAAATATAGACTTGAATTTTTCATAGTTTACTGAATATTGATATTTTCAAAGAAATTCCTAGGGTTAAAGAAAATAGGAAATTCTTAGAATTTTATATGTTAAATTTTGTATTAACTTTATAAATTTCAAATATAGTGGTATTTCCAATCAAGTCAAGGTGCATTAGTGTGGAACCCAACATCTTTGATCTTATTTTGATTAAGGGGGGTCTAATTATTTGTATGGAGAAAAACAATGCATTGGTTGAAAACTTTTAAGGTAAAGACTTCCATACATGGCAAGTCAAGCTACAATTAATCCTTATTGAAAAGGATCTATGGGATGGAATGGGTGGAGCCACATGTCAAAACCAACTAATGTTGATGGAATTACAAAATGGACTACAAAAAAATCGAAGAGTAGCAACTTTGATTGGTTTTAGACTTTCAAATGCATACCCCCACCACATCGACTTCTCAAAGACCTCTAAGCAAGTATGAGATGCTTTTAGTACTTTGTTTGGATCAAAAGAATCTACTATAAAGATGAGCCTAAAGCAAAAAATATTCAAGCTAAAAATGATGGAAAGCACCAATATTGTTCAATACTTTAGTAAGTTTCATGCCTTGATGAATCAACTAGCTAGGATAAAAGTAGAGGTAGATAATGATGATGCCAAAGCTATTTTGTTAATCACATTTCTTCTAGCTATGGCAATATTGTGTTCAAATTGAACAAAGTAGATGTTACTCTATAAGATATAATATCTACTTGGATTGATTAAGGAACCAAGAAAAAATATTCAATTATAGAGAAAATTGTAATGTTTGTCAAAAAGAAGATTAATTGTTCCTCTAAATCCAATTCCTCTTCTTCGAAAAGAAATCATTTCCCTAAAGATAGACTTTTGTGCTACTATTGTAAGAAAGAGGGGGGCATTATTATGAACTATATTCAATGTGCCAAGGATCTTGACAACAAGCTAAATACAAATAAGGCATTGGTTGCAAACAATGATGAAGAATGTCTTTTTGAAGTAGCTATTGAAGACCCTCCAAATGAGAAGAGTGAGGAGGAATAGATTTTTTAAATAAATCTAGAGTTTTTTTGTGTTTAGATGTGTGTCCCCAATCACAATTGTTGATTGTTTGTGAATGGATGTGTTTGTCCCCTAACACAATTGTTGGCTATTTGTGATTGAATGTATTTTCTCTCAATCATATTTGTTGGGTAATTATGATTAGATGTGTTTGTCCACAATCATTATTGTTGTGAGTAGAAGTGTGTGTCCCTGATCATAACTTTTGATATTCGATAGATATGTTTATCTATATCCAAATTTGTTGTATGACCTTGGATGGAAGTGTTTGTCCTTATCCTTAGTTCCATGAGTAGACTTGTTTGTTACTATCCTTGGATAAAGTCAACTAAGCTCAATCCTATTGAAGAAGCATTAAAAAGTGACTTCCACTAATGTTTATCTTGAGTACATGTGTATGTCCCTACTCATACCTTGTGTTTTTTTCACAAACTACCGATTGTGTTCATCTAGTATTCTTAGTCCACCTATCCCTATTTGAAGAAAAATGTAATTGTTGGTTTTCAAAGAGTTGCACACAAACAATATTATTCTAATATTTTATTCTCATCTTTCGTTCAATACACCTTACACTTATATAGGAGTTTAATTTCCTACATTATAGGAACTCCCTAATTATATGAGTTGTTCTAACAATTCATATTCCTACAACCACTCGTATAACTAAAAATAATATATTATCCTATACACACGATATTCTAATACTAACAACCTATCACAAATGATGTAATAATCCCAACAAAGTCATGTGAGGACTAATTCCTAACACCCTCAATGCGAACATGGGAAGAAAGTACATATGCATTGGAAAGAAAATTGTATGCCCGTGCATACTTTTAGGTCTTCATACTACTATTTGGAGCTTGCTACACATGATCACCTATATGCAAGAACTTATCCCACTTTCACATCTAGTGAGCTTATCACCTATCGACCACACTTCTAAGAAGTCTAGCAATCAAAGGATCTTTGTAGCCAACTACTCTCTTATACAACTATTTATAATATCAATGATATCTACATTTTCCTCTTTTCAAACTTAGCAAGGGAATGTTTACAATGTTCTTAATGGTAGCTATTGGTGTTGATTGTTGCCACTCGATCTTTAACAAACCCATGACTTTAGTTGATTTGGTGTAGAATGGAGATGGTATATTGGTGATATTCCCCCCACGGTGTGAAATTTCCACACATTAAAAAAAACACAAAAGACCAAAGCACACAAACACCATAAGAAAATTAA
Organism: Sequoia sempervirens; assembly: GCA_007258455.2. Classification (NCBI taxonomy): domain Eukaryota; kingdom Viridiplantae; phylum Streptophyta; class Pinopsida; order Cupressales; family Cupressaceae; genus Sequoia; species Sequoia sempervirens. Next base: position 27,725,826 of record VDFB02358134.1, on the reverse strand, counting down.
TATAAGGCTAAAATAATTAAGGCATCTAGGAGGCTCTACCTTCTAGGCGAGAAAATTGAAATGCCTAAAACTCTACCTGTCTAATAATAAGCTTCTTAGAAAGTTAGATTCCTCACTAAAGATCTAAGCATCTTCTACAACTATCTAATTTCATGGAGTGCCCCATGTGTTAGCAACCTACAAATACTAGTAAATATGCCACCCAATTGATCAAAGAATTGCAAGGTTAACATAGAATCTACAAAAAAAGCTTTGAACTTTTGGCTATGTCCTTCACTCTAGTTTAACACCACTTTCCATACACTGCAGTTTACTCCATTGCATATCCATTCTCACCTAATAATAGTAATGCCACTTCAATAAGTAAGATGATTTTTGTAATGTTCGCATAAACATTATTGTATGAATCCCCCATCATATAGCAATGAACAAAGAAAGGTCAACACGTCCTCGTGTAATACTATCACTTGAAAAACAAAGTAGTGGTGAGAAATACTTTAAGATGCATCTATTGTTGGCAAGGTTGCTTCACATAGAATCGACTAAGACTGTTTGCATACCTAGAAAGATGTTCCAAACCATGAAAAGGATGGCCATATTTTCAGCCTAAAACTTGAGTAAACTAAGTGAATGATGACTCTAAATTGAGGGATTCACAAGAATCAATGTAAGATATAAATGTATTAGAAAATATGGGACAGTCAAATAGAAGCAGGATAATATTACACAAGATAATGTCATGCTTCCTTATTTTTCATTCAATACAGATTACATATATATAGGATTTCATATCCTATATTATAAGAAACCTCCTATAACAACTCTCCTAAATATATGAGTTGATTTAAGAACTAAAATCCCTATAAACACTCATACAACAATAATATATTTACCTACACATGAAATTCTAACAAGCACACTATAATATTAAGTTGTTTCTCAACAACTTAATATTAACGTATAAACCTTATCATTTTATGCATCCTATGATGCAATATTCCTAACACCCCCCTTAGTGTGAACATGGGGAGAAAGTACATCACAATACTTGATGACCACACTCAGTAGTTCACCAAAAATATAAGGTAAGAGTAGGGACATACACATCTACTCATGAGAAGCAGTAGTGGAACTAGCCTCACAATGCTTAGTGTACTTTCATCCAAGGATAGGGACAAACACATCTACCTATGGAACCAAGGATAGGGATTAACACATCTACCCAAGGTATTACATCAGGTTTGGATAGGGACAAACACATCTATCCAACATCAAGGTTATGAACAGGGGCACACATCTGCTCACAACAATTATGATTGGGACACACACATCCAATCATAATCATCAACTTATGTGACTGGGGACAAACACTTCCAATCACTTACACTGGATCTTGTGAATGGGGACAAACACATCCATTCACACACAACCAAGAGTTGTGATTGGGGACATACACATCCAACCACAAATACAAAGTTTGAGAACACAAAGCCCTTGTCTCATATGCAGCCACCATTATAGATCATTGCCACCCTAATCACAAATGATATGAGATGGTTGTCATTGTCACCTGCAAACCAATCTTGATTTTAGTCATTTTAGCACAAGTAATGTTGTCACTAAAGCAATTTTACAAACCCATCGCTAGTGACTAACAAGAGGTTATTGAATGTCCTCCAGCCTCTATTGCCTCCTGCCTCCAATTGGTTTGCTACTTTCTTAGAAACTTTGTCTTTGAGGCTCAATTATAAAATCCCCCCCTCACTATGAATGTCATGGACAAGCGATAATGCGTTCATATCCAATTGAGGCAATTTTTATTTATTTATTATTATTATTATTATTATTATTATTTTACAAATTATTCTCTAACTATTTATTCATATAACGAAACTAATAAAGCAAGCCTGCCAATTACAGTAACAAAAACTAATGAACAGGTAACATCTAGAACTAATGTGTAGGGTTAGGCAGCCAGACCAACATGTCACCGTAAACGGGTTGACAAGGAGCCCAATTTTCACGTACTCCATCAAAGGAATAATGACAGCATTCCTTACTACCAGGCCTGGAATTTGATGGTCTATTTGACCGTTTTTTGCATTTTGGACCGTATATTACAACCTAAAAATTTATTAGACTGTATCATTTGACTTGCTATATTTTTATATAACCGTAAATATGACACTTCCAATTATTATTAAACCGTAAAAATTTATTGTAGGCATATATATATATAAATATAATAATGTGTATGATAAAAATATAAATTAGTTTATAATTGGAAATTGGAATAATTCTTTCTAATTTCACTTTATATTAATATATATGATTTATTATAAATATATTTATTAATTCAAAATTTGTTGAGAATAAAATCTTTTCAATATTAAATATAGTTTTTTCTATTTTTTTTTAAATCTTGACATTTTTACTAATAGTTATCATTGTTTTATATTAATATATATGATTTAAAATATTTATTATAAAAATATATATTAATTCAAAATCTTTTCAAAATAGAATATAATTGATTTTTAATTTTTGGAATATTTTAACAAGATTTATTTTCTACATAATTTAGAAACTTCTTGTTACAATTAACAATAAATTTAAGATTTAAGATTTATTTCTAATTATCAATATTTTCTAATTTTAAATTTTTTTAATATATATATATATAGGATATTCTTATGAATAACAACATAGCACAAATTTTCATTGTATTTTCAAACCATTTATTTTATAGTATTTTGTGTACAATGACTCTTAGATTTGATTTTCTTCAATAAAGCGTTTGGTTTTATTGGTGAGCATGTTGAAATTTTGTTTGCCTTTTACAAATAATTTATGTTTTTAGATAGATGAATTTAAGATTAAACTATAAAAAAAATTGAACAATAGCAACTAATTTTACTTTATAGCATTGTCTTTTCAACAACATTTATTTTACTGTGATTCAGCTTTGATTTTTTTCAAGTAGTAGTTGTGTTTTATTGGTGAACATGTTGAAATTTTAGATAATGAGTTGAATACGGATTAAACTATTTTTAATTTTATATAATTATTTTTGGATAGCTTTAAAATTGATATTTAAATATTATTTTAGATAGATCAATTTGTAGATTGAACTATTTTTAATTTTATATAATTATTTCTTGCTAGATTTGATTTGAAATTGATATTTAAATGTGTTTTTATGATATTTACACATAAAACCAATAAATTAATTTATAGTCAAAATAGTAATACAATTTTACAAATATTGATTTTTTGGGTACTTTAAAAAAAAAATTGAAGTTAAATTTTTTCATAAAACGTAAAATGACAGGTATTTAAATGAACAAACCGTTACAAAATTTTCATATGACAGACAAGGGTGGCTGTCAAATTCCAGGCCTGCTTACTACTCTTTTATTATTCTGCACGACCTCCAACTGGAGATCAAACACTTAACTTCCATTGATAGAATGACAATAAGTCACCCCGTATGGAAACATGAAATTATGACATGCTACAATCGGTTTACCGCCCACGATATTCTCCCTTTTGGTTGCCATGGTAATCGTGACCCGCTGACCAGATCCAACTTGCTACGATGAATGTGCTCAAAGCTCTTTGCAATGACAACTTTTACACCCAGCAACATGGGGCCGTTTGCAGCCCAATCTCAAGAACTTCCATTGCCATATTCAGCTCCAACAAGAACAAACGTATCATGCCCTTCATTCTTGTATTTCATAGTTGCATCAAACATACATGGGAACCATCTTTTGCGGCTTGCAACAAGTATGACGACCTACATTAACTCAAAACAAAGTCATACATCTTTAATCTACATGTTGCCTTCCATTTACATGCCACATACCTTTGATTTCTTTTTTCCATGCATCTACCTCGTCGGACGTCACAACCTTTACAAATACCCTGTATAAACAGATTACAAATCATCTGCATAAAGAGAACACTGATCATGTATATTGACCTCAACAATCAATCACAAAAGGAGAAAATGTTGTTTGATGCATTCGGTCTACCCTTGGAAATAATAGGTCTGCAATAACAGATATGTCAATGGATTTGCACCATGGGATTCATTACCTTTCTCTAAGTTTGTGACCTCTCCCATCAATGCCTTTGCTTGTTGGTTTCTATTAGGGCACAAAATCAGAACACCACTCAACGGAATCAAAATGTCCTATAAGACCGATTCAAATCTCCACTCGTTAAGATCAAATGCCCTGTAACAATGAATAGCGATCAAATCTCCACTCGCCGAGATCAAAATGGATGTAACAGTAATCAAGATGCCACAATTTCCGTTTCATGCTAAGAACCCAAGGTATCAATACTCATTTGCAAGAAGCTAAATGTCTCAAATTCTATCCACTGATCTGTGAACCACCTCTACGATCCTGTGGTTTACCTCTATCAATTAACAAAAAAGAAATTATAGACAAAACTTCTAACAAAAGATAGAAATCTTCGCACACCTACACTACTCTACTTCTACAGCTAGAAGGATTACAATGAATTCATATTCCAGCCCCTCTCGTGAGAGAGTCAAGGTTGTCCTTGCTCTGATATCAAATTAGAAAATATGGGGCAGTTAAATAGAAGCAGAATAATATTACACAAGATAATGTCGTGATTCCTTATTTTTCATTCAATACAGATTACATATATATAGGATTCCATATCCTATATTATAGGAAACCTCCTATAACAACTCTCCTAAATATGAGTTGATTTAACAACTCAAATCCTTATAAACACTCGTACAACAATAATATATTGACCTACTCATGAAATTCTAACAAACAAACTATAATATTAAGTTGTTTCTCAACAACTTAATATTAGCGTACAAACCTTATTATTTTATGTATCTCATGATGCAATATTCCTGACACCTATGCGAACACTACTTCCCAACAAAATGATCTGACAAAAAAGACCATAAGACCACAACATCTTTGACTCTATCAAGTTCATCTAAACTTCTCTCATATCCCACTGAGAAGTCACATTTTGCTATCAATAGCTTCATACTTCAGACAACTTGGGAGAATTTGCAAGGATCTTCAAATCCCTTGAAGTTTTACCTTTATTTGAGTCTACAACTCCGCAAAATTGTTCAACTACGGAACCATATTTAAACTTCAATGGAAGCGTGGAAATATTTTCCTTAGCTTCACCAACACTGGTTCCTTCTAAGCCCCATCAATGTATTCAAACAAGATAGAATCTATCATAAACATTGCTTTCTCTTTCTCTTCACTTGTTTCTTTTGGCACTTCCTGCAAAGCTAGCAACCCACTTACACGACCTAGAACATTATCTGATGTTGGAGCTCCAAATAACCAGAGGCACCACTATTATTGGCACTAAAGGGCACTTCTTGCAAATTTGGCAACCCACTTACACTACTTGGAACATTATCTGATATTGGAGCTCCAAATAGCCAAATAGAGGCACCACCATTACTGGCACTAGGAGATGACACATCATTGCCCAGTGCCAGTGTTTACAACAACTAAGTGTCTCAAATTCTATCCATTGCTATGTGAACTACCTCCATGACCATCCACTTTACTTCTATCAATTAAAAATTATAGACAATCTTCTAACAAAAGAAACTCCACACATGCTACTCTAGTCATATAACTAGAAGGATTATAGTGAAGTCATGTTCCAACCCCTCTCGTGAGAGAGTCAAGGCTCTCCTTGCTCTGATACCATGTTGGTTTTCAAAAAGCTACACATAAATAATATTATTCTATTATTTTTTCTCATTACACTTTATAGGAATTTAATCTCCTACATTACGAGAACTATTCTCTAGTTATGAGTTGTTCTAAAAACTCGAATTCCTACAATCACTCGTACAACTAACAATATTATATTATCATATACGCATGATATTCTAATACTAACAAACCTATCACAAATGATGTAATAATCCTAACACACCCATGTGAGGACTAATTCTTAACAATAATAAGGGTGTGTGTTAGAAAAATTATGTCATTAAGTATCTTTATTCTGGTTTGTTAGTTTGAATATTAGAATATCAAATGTGATGAATTATTGTAATTGGTTGTATAGCATTGTTTTACAAGTTGTTAGAGCAACTCATTTATAGAAAGAAGCAGTTATAACAAGTATAACAATTCTTTTATAATATAGAAGATGTAAGTCCTATAAATTAGTATTATGTGTTATTGAATAGAAACAAATAGAAGTGTATTATTTTGTGTAAAAGTTGTTTAAATTCTATTAGTCACTTCAATGCAAACCACGAAAAAAATTGAAATATTAAAAAATAATAATATTCCCATCCCTTCCATCCATGTACATAACAATTTTTGAAAAATCAATAAATATCCTTTTGTAAATCTTAATGTGCATATTTTGAAAATACAATTCAATTAACATTACTTTTTTTTATTTTCATTGAAATGGCAATTAATTATCATTGTTGTTATTAAAAAAGGAGAGGAATACTCCTTTAATAATAGTTTACAAGATGATGTTTCTAAAAGGAAACAATTATGAACAAAAACAATAAATTGAAAGTTGCTAAAACTAACTAAAGTAAACTAACAACTAAGATGACCATTAAATAATACTTTAATACCCTTCCTTAATGGTCATTCTACTAACTACACCAAGTTTACCCCAAAATTTTACAAATTTATATGGACTTAGGGAAAATGTCTACAGTCTGATCCTTAGTTAGAGTATGCTATGTAACATTACAAATCCGTCTTCAACAAGCTATCAAATGAAGTGACAATGAAGCTCAACATGCTTGGTTCACTCATGTAAGACTGGATTCTTAGCAAGCTTTAGCACCCCTTGGTTGTCACAAAACAAGGGTGAAGGCCCTGCTTGAGACATTTGCATGTCATCAAGCATCCTTTGTGGCCATACTACCTCACATGTTGCCTTAACTATTCCTTGATACTTTGCTTCTATTGAGGAAAGAGCTACCACCTGCTACTTGTTGGTCCATGTCACTGCACCCATACCAAGACTAAAAACATAGCCAGAAGTGGACTTCCTGTCATTGACTAAACCTGCCCAATCTGAATCTATAAAACCAACCACCCTCAGATCTTTGCATTTGTTGTACAAAATGCCAAAGTCAAATGCCCCTTTCACATATCTCAACACTTGCTTCACTACAACCCAATGTTCTGCCTTAGGGGCAATCATGAAACGAGAAATGTAGCTCACAACATAACTGAGATCAATTCTAGTGGCAGTAAGATAGATGAGGTTGCCCACTAGTTGCCTTAATGTTGACTCATTCACCACTGGTGAGTCTAATTTGGCTAACAATTCCAACCCCTTCTCCATGCGAGTGGATGATATTTTGCAATATATCATCCTAAACTTCTCCAGCAAACTATTGGCATACTTTGACTAAGAGATGAAAATAATGCCAGACTTCTACACCAAGACAATAGTGTAGGAGAGCCAAATATGTCATATCAAATGTCTGACACAAATTTGACTTCATCTGCTCAAACAAACGTAACCCACTACTAGCAATGATGATATCATCCACATAGATGACAAGAAGGATGATATCACTACCACTACTCTTGACATATAAATTTGCATTTGAGGGACTCCTTTGAAACCCTTGTGCAACCAAGTACTTGTCAATCTTCAGGTACCATGCCTTGGGTGCCTACTTTGGCCATAAAGAGCCTTTAGCAATCTACATACCTTGTGTTCTTTGCCTACATCTTGAAACCAAGAGGTTGTGTCATGTAGACCTCTTCCTTCATATATGCATTGAGGAAGGCACTCTTCATGTCCATTTGGTGGACCTTCTAGCCAAGTTGTGTTGCCACAGCTAGGACAAATTAGATGTTGCTCATCTTTATTGTGGGTGCAAAGGTCTCCTCATAGTCAATACCTTCTCTCTATGAGAATCCCTCAACCACCAATCGAGCCTTGTAGTTATCAAGTGTTCCATCAACTTTGTATTTCACCTTGTAGACCCATTTGTAGCCAATGGGTTTCTTCCCTGGTGGAAGATCTAACAGAACCCAAGTATTGTTCTTCAAAAGACTATGATGCTCAGAATCCATAGTCTTTTTCCCATTCAAGTTTACCCTTCGCCTCTGAATAGTCCTAGGGCTCATAAAATCTCTAAATGTTGTCCATAAGAGCAAAGTTCATTGTGTTCTTGCTCTTGCTTCTAGACGATCTACCCTTAACAAGCTCATTATCATGAACATCACAAATGAGCTTCGTTCCCCACTTTGGACAAGGAGGAGATGCATCTTCTTGCAAATCAGGATGATCATCACCATGACTTGGGCTACCTAGAATGAACTCATCTGGATGTTGATCTAAGTTATCTTGAGGGAAATCTACCCGAATAGCGTCATGCCTTGGAGATTCCAATATCTCAGAGTCATCATATTTCCTCTCTTCGGGTGGAACCAATGAAAGCCTAACACTCAAATCCTTATTCTTCAAAGGTTGATCCTCAAGACTCTTGATGGAAGAAGAGAGCAAAAAGGGCCCACCTTCCTCATCAAACACAACATCCCTACTAAATGTTAGATGATGAGTGACCACATCAATCAACCGATAGGATTTATGATTGTCACTATATCCTGTTAGCATCAACTTATGGCTCTTGGAATCCAGCTTGGTCCTGTTTGCATCTAGAATCCAAACATATGCAGTCAAACCAAGAGTCCTGAGGTGGTTGATTCTTGGTTTCCTCCCATACCATGCTTCCTTTGGGGTCATCTTCTTGATGACCTATGTGGGAGACCAATTAAGAAGATATACTATAGTATACACTACCTTAGCCTACTTCTTGGGAACATTTTTTTTCTCTAGCATACAATGGGCCATTTTCGTAATGCTAGGAGCCTCCACTCAACAACTTCGCTTTGTTGAGGGGTATAGAGTGTGGTAAGTTGACACTTGATGTCATGTTTAACACATAAGTCAATGAATTGGTTTGAATAGAACTCACCCCCATTAATTGTCCTCAGAGTGATGATTGGACATCCTGACTCTTTTTCAACTAATGCTTTAAACTTCTAAACTTCATTAAAGACTTCAGCTTTTTCCTTGAGGAAAAACACCCACATTTTCCTACTGAAATCATCAACAAACATGAGGAAATCCCTGGCACTAGTGATCGATGCACTATTCATTGGTCTACAAACATCTATATGAACCAGCTAAAGGACCTTGGATACTCTCCAAGACTGTCCATTTAAAAATGGAGTACGATGCTACTTCCCTTCCTGGCAAGCTCTACATACACCATGTGTTTACCACTGAATCTCATGTGAGCCTTCTACCAAATTCTCTCAAGCAAACTAAGAGTGGTAGACAATGTTGAGATGCCCATACCGTTGATGCCAAAGAGTGTTGATAGGTTAACTCTTTGTAGCCATTACATGCTCCTAAGAATCTCCAGTATCAACCAACCGATACAAACCATGATCCTCGAGCCCAACTGCCACAATTTTCTTGGACTCCTTATCAACAATTTGGCACTTGTGTGAACTGAAGATGATGTCCAATTGATGTAGAGGAAGGACAAAGCTTAGCAAAACTTGACTAACTCAAGGCATTCCCTCAAGGACTTCATAAGCAACAACAAAAGGGGCATCTTAGTACATCTTGTCACAATTGATGACTTGGTTTCTAGGGTATTCATAGGATGGAAAATACAACAATACAAAGTAGGACAGCACAACATTTTGGGACAGCACAATTACAATACCTTTCAAGACATTAGTTAGCTCCATGCACCATGTTACAATGACAACACTCTAACAAAGCAAACCAACATGGGATGTTTTCAAACCCTTAATACAGATTTGGAGGCCTCTTTCAAACATTCTAAAGGTGAATTACAATAGGTATTCAACACCTAAACTCATCAACAATCCCTAACTTGCTTGGCACCAACACTTACACAATGCCTATATATCCAATCTTCTTGGGACAATCACAATAAGATTTAACCAAACCTTCGAGAGTTCTCTAAAACTCTTTGTGTAGGTCTGCAAGACCTCTCACTACATCCTTCACACCTTTCCCAATCATAAAAACACATAAATCTTGTGTCGATGACTTCAAACTACTCTTCACAACCATCAAAGTCTGATACAGAATATCATTTTTTTTGCTAACTCAGCACATGCCACCTTTAACTTGGAACCCTGCAAGCTTGCGAGATGATGAAATACATGTATACAAGTCTCACCATCCATTGTGGAGATTTTCTACCACTGGGAGACAAAACTACATCTTATTTTCCGTCTCGGGTTACCCTAAGTAGGATTTCAAATAGTTTTCAGTAAAAACTCAATAACTTTCACTAAACTAAACCAAAATTGATGAGATCAAAGCCAAAATAAAGTAGATTCATGACTTGACAAACTCCAATAGCTTTCAAAACATTGCATGCGTCGTGCAGGCTGTACAAGATAGCAGAACAAACTGAAAAAAAGTTTTGAAAACACAAAAATCAACTTCTTTTCATTCCCCAAACTGCAAAAATCAGTTTCACAACTCATTCAACTTGGAAGGTGTCTTTTTCCCTTTTACAATTGATCCCAATCATTAGGAACTATTTTCTTTTATGCATGTAACAATTTCTTGATTTGTTTGACAACTTTCCAAAAAGTGCACAACAACTCTTACACATTTGGCAACTTTTTGCAACTTCAAACCAATGACCCTATAAGCACTTCAAAATGGATTACATGATCACACATGGTTATAAATGACCTTAGGAAACTTCAAAACACACAAAGCAACCTAAAACAAAAAAATTACACAAAATATGCAAATAAGGTCCTGGTGACCTTACACTATACACCTAAGGGGAAGAAAAACTCAAGTCCCACTTGAGTGCAAGTCTGCAACTGTATATACATGCTTTATAATATCAGCTTCAAACATCCAAGTAGCATCTTCCATAGGAAGACCTTTCCACTTCACCAAGTATTGAAAATAGGTTGTGTTTCTTGTCTTCTTGAGTTTCTTTGTATCAAAGATGCACTCCAACTCTAATGGTTTGTTGGGAGGAAGGTTTTGGATCCATTCTTCATCCTCAAATGCTTGGAAACCTACCTCATTACCTACAACAACATCCCCTTTGAAAGGGTACAAGTCAGATACATTAAATAGAGGTGAAATGCCAATCCCACTTGGTAACTCAATTTCATATGCATTAGGACCAAACTTGTGAACAACTCTGCAAGGTCCAATTTTCTTCATCTACAGCTTGGAATACTATCCCTTAGGAAATATTTTCTTCCTTAAATGAGATAGAACCAAATCTCCAACCTTGAAATGGACTTCTCTCTTCTTCATATCAGCTTGTTGTTTGTATTTGTCCACACTTCTTTGTAGATGATCCTTGACCTGTTGGTGAATCTCCTTCATAACCGCAACAAATTGCTCACCCTCAACACTCATCCTCTCCATTCCACTAATATCCCTTAACTCAAAGACTCCCCTAGGCTACAAACCATAAACAACTTCAAAAGGACTCTTACCCACACTCCTATTCACTGGATCATTATATGCAAATTCTCCCTGAGGCAAGATCAAATCCCACTTAGTAGAATGCTCTTTTCTATGGCATCTTAAGAGGTTACCAAGGCTCCTATTGACCACTTCATTCAGCCCATCAAATTGAGGGTGGCAGGTAGAGCTAAAACTAAGATTAGTGCCAAGTTTTTTCCACAAAGTTCTCTAAAAATGCCCAACAAACTTACTATCCCTATCTGAAACAATACTCAAAGGAAAACCATGAATCCTTACCACTTCCTTAAAGAACAAACCTGCAATGTAGGATGCATTATTAGTGCTCTTGCATGGGATGAAATGTGTCATCTTGGAGAACCGATCTACTACAACATAGGTGGAATCAAAACGTCTAGGTGTTTTTGGTAAACCCATTACAAAATCCATCCTTATAGACTCCCAAGGCCTATTTGGAACAGGAAGAGGCTAATATAAGCCTGCATTTGTACTGCTACCCTTGGCCTTTTGACAAATAACACATTTCTCAACAAACTTCCTTACATCACTTTGCATTTTAGGCCAAAAATAGTGCCTTCTCAGCTGCTCCAAGGTCTTATCAAGACCAAAATGACCCGCAAGGTTGCCACTATAGTTCTCTTTTTATCAAATTATCCCTCATAGAACATTTGGGCACACAAAGTTGAGCCCACTTAAATAAAAAACCCTCTTGAATCAGAAAATTAGAACTTAACTTATGTGGAGCACCATTAGATTGGCTGCAAGATGCATAAATTTCCTTGAAATCAATATCATCTACATACATACCTTTTAGTGCTTCAACACCTACACTTTGCAATTGGATTTCTTGCACCATGAGTGTCCTACTCAATGCATTAGCTACTTTGTTTAACTTCCCTTTCTTATGCTTGATGGTGAAGGTGTAACCTTGCAAGTATTCTACCCATTTAACATGGTTATGACTAAGTTTCTCTTGACTATTCAAGAATTGGAGGGCATGGTTATCAAAAAAGACTATGAACTCTTTGGGAAGTAGGTAATGTCTCCATTTTTTCAAGTAATAAACCAAAGCATACATCTCTAGGTCATAGGAAGAGTATTTCTTCTTAGCCTCATTGAGTTTTTCACTTAAGGAAGGCTATGGGCCTGCCCTCTTGACTTAACACCAGCCCTATGGCATAGGCACTTGCATCACACTCAATAGTAAACACCTTATTAAAATCTGGTAAGGCTAATATGGGTTGTTGTGCTACCCTCTTTTTCAAATATTCAAAACTCTTTCCAGCTTCACCAGTCCAAGCAAACTTTTTTCTTTTATCCCCCTTTATAGTATCAGTCATTGGAGCACAAACATGACTGAAACCCTTAATAAAATTTCTATAAAAACTAGCCAAACCATGGAAACTCCTTACCTCAACAATTGATTTGGGTGTAGGCCAACTTAGAATAGCTTCGACCTTGTTGGGATCTATTTTCAAGGTGTCATTTGTAACCACAAAACCAAGATACACCAATTTTGTTTTCATGAACTCACATTTCTTCAAATTGATTAGTTTCTCTTCATGTAATTTTCTCAAAACCAAATCCCAATGGTGTAAATTCTCTTCCTTAGTTTTGCTAAAAACAAGAATGTCATCAAGGTAAACCACAACAAACTTACCAATAATGCTTGAGAACTTCATTCATCAACCTCATGAAGGTGTTGGGTGCATTTGAGAGACCAAAAGGCATTACAAGCCACTCATAAAGCCCTTCATTTGTCTTAAATATTGTCTTCCATTCATCCCCTAGTATGATCCTGATTTGGTGATACCCACTCTTGAGGTCTCTTTTGGAAAAGTAGCATGCTCCACCTAGACAATCCATCAAGCCTTCCATACATGGAATGGGGAATCTATATCTAATTGCAATCTTATTATTGGCCCTAGAATCAGTGCACATCCTCCATTCACCTCCCTTCTTTGGTGCTAGGACAGTAGGAACCGAACAAGGGCTAAGGCTTTCTTTGATTAGCCCGTTATGAAGAAACTCTTGAACTTGTCTCTTAATCTCCTCATTTTGTTGTGGTGTCATCTTATATGCTACCTTATTAGGTAAGCTAGCCCCTGGTATGAAATCAATGCGGTGGCTAATATCCCTCGTAGGAGGCAAGGTGCTTGGGAGTTCATCCACTAGTATATCAGCATACCTCTTTAGCAAGTTTTGAATTTCCAAAGACAACTCTTCTTTCTTTGTTGTTGTCCTGACAAACCTAGGCTTGACTTTGATGGAAAAACTCATTTTCTCCTCTTCTACAGGGTTTATGAATTCCTTTTCTTCTACCAACATCACATTGGATTCTACTTGTGGTGTTTTATCTTCATCTTTCAATGGTGTTAGAGTGTACGAGACTCCATCTTTCTCTATGACATATATGTTTTGTCTACCATCATGTTTGGCATTTCTATCATATTTACATGGCCTTCCAAGAAGCAAATGACAAACATCCATAGGAATTGTCACACAAGACCTTGTCCTTATAACCCCCTATATGGAATTCTACCCAAGTTTGTTCATTCACTAACACTTGTTGCCCTTTGTTTAACCAAGAAACCTTGTATGGAGTGGCATGAGGCAACCTTTGCAACTTTAACTTCTCTACAATTTAAATTGAAACCAAATTATCAATACTTCCAGAATCAACAACTCTACAACATTTACCTTGGCTTTTGCATGTAGTCCGGAAAGTGATTTTCTTTGAGTGGTTCTTTCTCCATGGGCACTTTAATTAAGGTCCTCATCAATAAGACTCTCCAACTTCTGGGTCTGCATTTTGTGATGGTGAATTGACACTTTCAGCATCATCTCCACCTTGTGCAAGCTGATTTCTCCTTTCGCTCTTAAAAGAAGTAGATGGTTGCTACTCAGTGCACTACCATGCTTGGTGGCTTGCAAATTTATTACATTTATAACACTTTCCAGTGAGTCCACTTGAGCCTCCTCTATTGCTAAATCTACCTTTAGAATTTGGTCTTCTTCCTCTAAATGTTCCCCTTGATTTTGATGTTTGTTCATGTGAGTTACTTGTCTCTCCTTGAGACCTTTGGGACTGTCCTCTACCAACAAAAGTCCCTCTTCCTCTGAAATTTGTTCTTCCCCTACCTCTACTTTGCTTTTCTTGTCTCCTTTTCAACTTGTCTTTAGCCTTTATGGCCAACTGATAACACTCTTCTATAGTTATTGGACTTGTGAGACTTAGCTCATCTTGTAGGCTAAACCTTAACCCATTCAAATACCTTGCAACTTTGTCAACATCTTCTTCCATGTGGCCTGACCTAATGCTTAGCCTGTAGAACTCTTTTGTGTAGGTCTTCACATCCATGTCCTTTTGCTTCAAATTTTGCAACCTTTTATATAGCTAAGTAGCATAGTCACTAGGTAGGAATTTGTCTTTCAATTTTGCAACCATTATGTCCCAAGATGTAATTTTTGCTTTGCCTTTCTTTTTCCTCTCTTCTTGTACATAATCCTGCCACAGGGATGCATGTCCTCTTAGTTTTTTTCTTGCCAATTTAACTTGTTGCCCCTCAGGTATCTTTTCAAACTCAAAATACTTATCTAAGTTTCCTATCCAATCTAGGAGTTCTTCTCCATTCAGACTTCTTGAATATACTAGAAGTTTTATTTTTACCTTGGAACCATTATTCTTAACTGCCTTTAGCAATCTCTCCAACCTCTTCTCTTAAACATCTCTCTCTTCTTCTTCTTCTTGTTCTTCTCCTACTTCTTCTTCTTGGTCACTCAAATCTCCTGTGACCACTACTCTTCTCTAGTTGGTCTCAACTGATGTGAGTCTTGCATCAAGGTTTCCCTTTATGGCTCTCAATTCTGGGGCTGGAGCATCTTTCACCTCTCTGATTATTCTTTCCACATTCAACTTAGGTGCCATCTTGGCTTGACTTCAAATCAACTTATTTATCATCTCTTACTGATTTTCCTTACTTTGATACCAATTTGATGTAGAGGAAGGGCAGAGCTTAGCAAAACTTGACTAACTCAAGGCATTCCCTCAAGGACTTCATGGGCAACAACAAAAGGGGCATCTTAGTACACCTTGTCACAATTGATGACTTGGTTTCTAGGGTATTCATAGGAGGGAAAATACAACAATACAAAGTAGGACAGCACATCTTGGGACAACACTATTACAATACCTTCAAGACATTAGTTAGCTCCATGCACCATGTTACAATGACAACACTCTAACAAAGCAAACCAACATGGGATGTTTTCAAACCCTTAATACAGATTTGGAGGCCTTTTTCAAATTTTCTAAAGGTGAATTCAATAGGTATTCAACACCTAAACTCATAAACAATCCCTAACTTGCTTGGCACCAACACTTACACAATGCCTATATATCCAATCTTCTTGGGACAGTCACAATAAGATTTAACCAAACCTTCAAGAGTGCTCTAAAACTCTTTGTGTAGGTCTGCAAGACCTCTCACTACATCCTTCACACCTTTCCCAATCACAGAAACACATAAATCTTGCATTGATGACTTCAAACTGCTATGCACAACCATCAAAGTCTAATACATATAGAATATTAGATTTTCTGCTAACTCAAAGCACGTGCCACCTTTAACTTGGAACCTTGCAAGCTTGGAAGATGATGAAATACATGTATACAAGTCTCACCACCCATTGTGGAGATTTTCCACCGATGGGAGACTACATCTTATTTTCCCTCTTGGGTTACCCTAAGTATGGTTTCAAACAGTTTTTCAACAAAAACTCAATAACTTTCACTAAACTAAACCAAAATTGATGAAATCAAAACCAAAATAAAGTAGATTTAGAGCTTGACAAGCTCCAATAGCTTTCAAACCATTGCATGGGTTGTGTAGACCGTACAAGATAGCAGAACAAACTGAAAAACATTTTGAAAACACAAAAATCAACTTCTTTTCATTCCCCAAACTACAAAAATCAGTTTCACAACAACTCATTCAACTTGGAAGGTGTCTTTTTCCCTTTTACAATTGATCTCAATCATTAGGAACCATTTTCTTTTTTGAGTGTAACAATTTCTTGATTTGTTTGACAACTTTCCAAAAAGTGCATGACAACTCTTGCACATTTGGCAACTTTTTGCAACTTCAAACCAACAACCCTATAAGCACTCCAAAATGGATTACATGATCACACATGGTCATAAATGACCTTAGGAAACTTCAAAACACACAAAACCTAAAACCAAAAATTACACAAAATATGCAAATAAGGTCCTGGTGACCCTACACCACCAACTTCGAACAGTGTCACATAATCTCACCGAGAGCAGATTGAGCTCCATGCCCGACACATAGTATGCATTGAGAATATTAAATTTCTCCCACCAAATGTGATTTGAACGTTGCCCTCGCCGACAACTGTATACTCTTCATCACCACCAAAGATGACGGAATCAGAGCAAGCCATATACTCCATGAACCAATCTCTCCTATTTGTGAAATGTCGAGAGGCTTCAAAATCAATGTACGACAGATGATTTGACATGATCTGCTGGTCATTTGGCCATCAATGCATAGGAGGTAGACTCTTGCTCAAAATGCATATATGGCATCCCTCTTGTTTTCCAAAGGCACGAAAAAATGAGATAATCAGCATGCACAAATATCGAGCCAACTAGTTGGTCCTAGGATTTTTTAAAAATACCAAAATATCAAAGGCTCAAAAACCCTTAATTTTGTCCAAAAATCTAGAAAAAAATAGAAAATTTGAAATTCTAATCGAGTCTAAAACCCTAGGCACAAATTTCCAAAAATTCGTCAAAAATTTAGGCATAATTTTTTTAGAAAAAAATGTCAAAGACTTCATAAACCCTAGTCGCAAAAAGAAGGGCACGATTTTTTTTAGAATAAACTCATCAAAAAACATAGACTTCACCTAGAAACCCTAAGTGGCAGAAAAACTCAACCTGCAAAAAAAACTAGTCGCGAATTTTGCGAAAATTGACTCAATCATGCACCCAATAAGCAAAATAATCACCACGAAACATAGAAAAATCGCGCAAAAACAGAGAAAATTAAGTTGTGATTTGTCAAACACCAATAGCATACCTCAAAATCACACAATTTTCACAAAAATCTATGCAAAAAGGGCACAAAACAAGTCATAATTTTGTAGTATAAAATACCCTTGATATTTTACAAAAAATCCCCTGCTAATTTTAGGTTGAACAAATGCCCAAACGTGCAAGATAAATCCACGAAAAAAAAAATATAGAAGAAAATCCACAATTTAGAAGAACTAAACCCTCATGAATTTTTCCTTGAAAAATCCATGAATAAAATTCGTGATTTTCAATGACAAACCCTTGAAAATTTTCCCAAAAAAGGTTGCTTAATTTTCAGAAAATAAGCCCCACAATTTTTTTCAAAAAATTGAGCAAAAAACTTCTAAAAAAAAACTCAAAAAATTCTTAGGGAGAAACAACGAATTTTTATTGCACAAAAAATTCACCAAAAAATAGCCTAAGCTTTGATTCCATGAAATGGTAATTGATTATCATTGTCGTTATTAAACAAGGAGAGAAATACTCCTTTAATAATAGTTTACAAGACAATGTTTCCAAAAATAAACAATCGTGAACAAAAACAATAAACTGAAAGTTGCTAAAACTAACTAAAGTAAACTAACAACTAAGATGACCATTAAATAATACAATAATACTTTAATATTCACAACAAATAGGTCATCAACCCCAAAAGTTGATGTCGATTCCATTCAATATATGATTTATAAAATATATTATAAACTTTTAAAAAATCCACTACAATAGAGAAAATCTTTGTTGAATATTGATCATCAACCCCAAAAGTTAGTGTTGATTTCATTCACCAAAAAGAGCAGTTAAATTTATTATTAAAATCTGAAAAAGAATCACTACACCAAGGGAAATCCTGATTGAATAATTATATTTCCTTTTTCTTTTGATAAATGAACGTCAAAATGTTTGATCTCCCATCGAAGTGTTGCACATTTTCAAGACATTTAAACATTTATTTAATATATATCAAATTTAATTCTTTTTTTCACTACATTGAATTTCACATTCACAAAATGAGAAAAAAAAAAGCACAAAACAATAATTTTATTACAAATAACTTGACATCCCATCAACCTCACTTTATCAATTTTTTTAGTAATTAAATAGTAATGACACTTTTACCAAATAATTATACAAAACTTTCAAAAGTCTTAAATTACACTAAAATATCTACATTTCATTCATTTAAAAGTTGACACATATATATCAATTTCAAGTGCTTCAAACTTTAAAAAATGGACTTTGTGTTGCTCTTTTTTAATAAAAGGGTGAAATTGCTTTGCACACAACCCATGAAAATCATAGCTATGTGAAATAAAAGTATGTAAAGATAGAAGTATAAGAAATAGTAAGCTCTATTGAGGAAAAATCACACATGATGAAACAACACATCCACATAGGAAATACCTCCATCTATAAGATAAAAAGGCATGAGTGTCACGGATGGAATAATCATACGTAGTAAAGCATAGGATATGTTGAGATATGTAACATATGCATGGATAGAGGCTAAGGAGAATAGACTATGGGAATCCATTGTAAAAAATTGTATGAATGAAGCACAAAAAGGAGTGAGTGGGTAGGTAAAAGATCAAACAATGTGAATACAAATCCTAATTAGATCTAAGATGAGGGATAACCAACCTAAAAATTTGTATCTCAAAATGGAAATCTAGACATGAATTCAAGATGGGTAGGGTACAAAGCAATATGTGATGCAAATAAGCCACAAACATATGGATATGAAGCGCAAATGTGAAAAGAGAATTAAAACCTAATTAGATCTAGAAAAATGTGTAGCAATCTAAAATTTACAAATCTAAAACATGCCTAGCATGAGAGAAACCCTAGGGGCAAAAGTGGGTCATGTGAGAGTGGACAGGTTCACCAAAAATGTAAAGAAATAAATGGATTCCTTTACTAAAATTAGGTTTTATGAATAAGACAATCAATTAGCCTGATTTAGAGCTATTGCAAATCATGTAAAAGAACTTTGAAATCTAGAAATAATAGAAATGAAAACATCTAACTAATCACAATGGTTGATAGATAGTTATATGTTGCTTTGGTCATAACATTTGAACTATAAGTTTGAATCACAACTTCTTATATGTGTTGAAAACAACACAATGAAATTGGAATTGGGTTGCATTTTAAATTTGGCATGCCACAAATTCAATCCCATGTCATGGATCTAACCTATGAATTAGTTGACTATGGACTGATAAAAACTACATTGCCGCAAATGTTTATGCTCACTAGTGCATAATGATTGGTGGTATTAAAAACATACCTTGGGAAATTTGTTGAATTGCAAGTGGCAAGTTGTCTTCAGCCAAGCTCCTTGAAAGACTAGCTTTATGACCTTAGGCAAGTGTTAGCAAAAAACAATTATGCAATGGCCTATAGATGCAAGTGTTGATTATTTTTGACTCCCCAAATGTAAATGTCCATAGGAAAGCTCCTTGTAATTGCTAAGGATATTTGAATGATATAACATTGAATTAATGTTCAAATGATGTCTATAAATAAGAAGACATAATGAATCATCATCCAAATGTGTACCAAGTTCTCTCTCATTGAATATGAAGAAAGGGTATGATTGGTCTTTTGAATTTTAAAAGCGTGTATTTTAGGTAAAAGCAACGCAATCCAAGATTGCTCGTGTGCATCACAAAAACAACTCAAAATAGGGAAACATGAATTTTGATGCAAGGATCAAGTGGATGGAAATCAAGGAAAGTAAATGAGGGGAACGCATAGGAATTGGTTTAGATAAGGTTAAGGTCACATGTATAGAAATGTATGTAGGTGAGAGTAAATGAGGATGAGATGGATAGGGTTAGGAAAGGAGCCCAACATACAAAAAGAGATATAATTTTGTATTAAGACATTATCTCTAAATGGAAATTGGCATGGTTAACAAAATTTCATCATCATACACATAAATCTAATTCATCAAAAAATGCTCATATTTATACCCTTTCAATAGGTGAAACAAATATTTTTTAAATTCTTGCTGACATAATGTACAGCATGTTAGTAGCATTCACTTAGAATTAGAAGAATCTATAAATTGGTCGGATGTTGTGTGCAATAGGATATGATTAAGTTGGTTTTATATATATAACCAAAAAATAGAGACTTTAGAGTTCAAATTTGAAGGATATATATAGATCCGTGGGCATATGTTGGATTAGAAATAGCTGGAAGAAAAACAGGGGCATAAAAATCAATAGAGCTATAGATCCGTGGGCATGTTATCGCAATTTTGAAGTAGTTTCCTATTTTATTTTAATTGAAACAACCTTATTCTAATGTATATATTGAGATAAGATAGTCTACATAGCATGGCAATTGTGGCTAAAGTAGGTTGATGTGTTAGCATTCTTCTTCTATTCAGTATTTACCAACATCCCTATGGTTGCAGTGGAACAAAAGCCTTCACAAAACTTCACTTTAAAACCTCAAGGGATGTTATGTCTGGAGAGTAGGAAACCTCAAGGGATGTTAGGTCCAAATGGGGAGGAAACTCCTAGCAAAGATGAAGATGAATGAAGAAATGTTGCAAATCTTTCCACATGAATTGCTATTGCAGATTTTAGCAAAAAAACAGAGTAAACATCTTGCAAGAACAAGAAGTGTTTCTAAATAATGGAAGTAGCTGATGTCTCCATTTCTGCTTCAATTCTTCCAAACTGGTTCTCATGAATTAAATACTGGGTCATTGATGGAAGTGAGAATTTGTGTACAGTCCCCCCTGTTGAACTTTATCGATATTGCAACAGTATAGAGGTTGTTTGTAATAACTGCATCTATTTTTGCAGCCTAGGGGAAAAAATACAGTCACTAACTTGCTACTACACATGCAATAAAAGTACTAGAACTGGATGCATTTCCCTTGTTCTTTGAATGCTACTTGTGTTGGCAAATGCAATTTTACTGGAACAGCTTTCAATTTTTGTAAAAACCGATGCGTTATGTTGCATGGAAAATACTACCAATGTCAGATAATTATATGATGACTATAATTTATGAATCAGAATTCAACATTGAACTTCAATATATTCAAATCCCCCAGATTCAATTTTGGTTTATGGAAGGAATTTTTACTGCAGAAGGTAATTTTATTGGTCGATGAACAGTGACAGCAATCCTTGGATGCCTCAAATTATAGAGTTCAATATTGCCAAACAAATATGGACCGAAACTAAAACACCAGAGCTGTCAGGGTTCAAACAAATTGACCTAGACACTGAACTTGCTTATGATGGCTTTAAACCAGGTAGACAGGCTTTTCTATAGTATTACTTTGGACACTAAGGATGCTAGGATTTCCAGGGAATCGGCATAGTGTTGTTTGACAAGAAGCTTCCTTGTATGTGGAAATTACAGAAAGAAGTGAAGAGGGTAGAGAGATAACTAAATGGTCTCAACTAGAGATAAAAATGCAACAAAAAAATCATGGTGTAGCTGCCCAACAGCAAGGGGTGGATATTCATTGTTGGGGAGAAAATATTTGTATACGATGCAGAAGGAAGACTGATGAAAACAATTAAATCAGCTGAGCTTCACCCACTACATATGGAGAGGCATGAATATTCAGTGCAAGCATTGGTATGAACTATGATCTTTTTAATCTACTAATGTATGTTGGCCCTCTAGTATTGTCTTGCCTGTTTGAACCCCTCAGAGAAATACCTCTGACAATATTGAGTATCCATTGGGGTTCTTGCATTTTATCAATCTTTAGCTTTTTAGCATTTGGAAATGACGATAACAGACTGGGAGGGTGATTCAAATTGATAATGGTTTCAACAGTTTGCAGAATTTTCAATAGCTTTAACCTGAATTAAAGTAAATTTTTCAGACTGTGTATGCATATATTAAAGTTGAATAATTGATTTTGTTGGAAATTAGTGTTCACATGGTTAATTAGGTTGGCTTTATCAATATGATTAATAAGGTAGAGTTATGTACATTAATATTAAGTTGTTGAGAAACAACTTAATATTATAGTAAGTGGTTTGTATTATGAGTTGTTTTAATTCATATTATTAGGAGTTTGTTTATTAATCCGGTAATTATCTAAGGGAGTGGTTATACGAGGTTTCCTATAAAATAGGATTATGAGAATCCTATAAATAGGTGATGTGTTGGATTGAAAGATATACAGAAGAAGAAGCATCTTATTATCTTGTGTTTAATGTTTTTCAGCTTCTCTTACTCTGCCCATATTTCTAATATGGTATCAGGGCAGGGAAAGGAAAGATTTTAGCCATTCTTCATGGCATAAAATCAGTAATATCCCAGAGCAATCTGGTAATCTTTGTGCCTGCGTTTCCTTTTCATTGCAATTTGCCTTAGCATCTCCTACCAAATAGCAGCTGTGTTGGAATGCCAAACTTGAAGAGCCATGTTCAGTCTTTCATATCAAAGGTAGAGCGCCATTGTGGAGTGATTACTTCAGATCAGAGATTAGTCATATATTGCAGAATGGTATTCTTGTCTCCACTAAGTCATATTTAAGTGCCAATATAGTGACACGGCTCAAGGCACTCATTCATAGCAGAATTTAGAGAGCCTCAGTGTTGGAGATCATTCACATTGCATGCCACCATTGAGGAGGTATTGCAGATCGTATGACAGCAGTGGCAATCCCTATCAGTTGTGATCAAATCTTGGCAAAGACTTTGGAGATCCGTTGCAACTTGGAGGGCCAAATTGTTTGAGGAATCATTCCTACACTTGACCGCCGATCTTGGAGGGTTTCTCTATCCCTTGTGCTTGGAATTAAGAAGGTGATTGGCATCGGAAAGCCCGATCATGTGCTGGCCAATTCATGTTTAATTCAAAGTTATTCTACATGAGGAAGGAATCGCGACCACTGATCTGAGGCAAAGACAAAGATAAATGGAATGCTGTGCCAAAAGATTGTTGTTTGAGAATTGCAGATCACTGTTGATTACATGATTTCCAGCCGCCGACAGGAGTTCAAATTCAGAGGAGGAAGTGGAGCAATGGAGCAGCACCAAAAGAAGAGAAAGTAATTAAAATAAGTTAATTATGTTGTTTCCTTAAAAGCTGTCTTTAGCATTTTCATTAGATCTGCCTGCCTCTATTTTTAATTTGAAAATCTAGAAAAATACAATGGACTATATGTCTAAAAGTTAGACTCTCACCACAAAAGTGAAAATAGAAAAATCAAAGTATATCAATTTGTTTAGAATAGGTGTCAAATTGTATTAATTTTTTTTAGGGTCTATTTTTATGAGTTGTAAATTGTCATGTCATTAAAAGTATGTTTGTCAAAATTGAAAAGTGTCAAAATATTGTAAAAAATAAAAATGGCCTCATTTGTAATTGGATGCACTATCGCTTGTATGTGACGTCCATCTTGTGGGGGGGTTCTAAAATTGAGCTGCAAAACCAAATTTGCTAAGTAGCAAATCAAATGGAGGTAGGAGGCAACAGAGGCTGGAGGACAACCAGCGACTTCTCGTCAGTCACCAACAACGAGGCCGCATAACTGATATGGTGACAAATAAATATGCAGTGTGTTTTATTTTTTTCAGCTTTTCAGTTTGGTGTGTGAATGTTGAAAGATGATTGTATTGAAGAGTAGATGACTGTAGAGGTCCTCTGACTGCCATACTTCATTAGAAGATGATTGATCAATGAATACGTTCATTGGCAATGGTGATCATGTGCAGCAAGATCTAGACAGTAGTATGCAACTTGATATGATTTGCTTTTTAGTCTTCCTATTTGTGTAAATAAATGGAATTTCACATTGTGGGGGGGAATAATAATCAATGTTCCATTCCCATTTTGTGCCAAAACAGCTAAGTCAAAGGTAGCTTTCAGTGGCAATGGCAGTTGTCTATGTTGTTCGAGATTGAGTGGTAGCAATCGACAACAGTGACTACAATTAAGAACATTGTTTTCTTATGGAATGTAATGTGGAACCTTTTCTAGTATGAGTTTTTTCATATTTGTGATATGTATGTTGATTTCCATATAACTTTCCTAATGTACAAGCATAGTTGCGAACAAAAGCACCAAAGTATGTCAGTTCATGGATCTTGAAAGGGTTTGTGGGGGGATCCAAAAAACCACACGAGGTGTACAGATGGTGGAGGTTCCTATTCATGTCAAGGTTTGTGGTAAGCCTATTTAAAACCATGGGAGGAGAGTCTTTCTTTGGATCAAGGTCATGAGTCAGTTGGACATGCCACAAGGATGAACATACTGTAGATGAAGGGTGTGAGTTCATACCATGTTCACACTAAGGGGGGGAATGTTGGAAATTAGTGTTCACATGGTTAATTAGGTTGGCTTTATCAATATGATTAATAAGGTAGAGTTATGTACGTTAATATTAAGTTGTTGAGAAACAACTTAATATTATAGTAAGTGGTTGTTTGTATTATGAGTTGCTTTAACAACTCATATTATTAGGAGTTTGTTTATTAATCTGGTAATTATCTAAGGGAGTGGTTATAGGAGGTTTCCTATAAAATAGGATTATGAGAATCCTATAAATAGGTGATGTATTGGATTGAAAGATATACAGAAGAAGAAGTGTCTTATTATCTTGTGTTTAATGTTTTTCAGCTTCTCTTACTCTGCCCATATTTCTAATAGATTTCATAAATGAATATTTGTATCCTTCTTAGGATTGGCCTAGGAAACTAAAATAAAAAAAATGAACTAATCAAAGATTTACTCAAAAATATCAGGAAATTATAAAAACCAGAAAAATTCATAAAAATAGAAATACAATGCTGTTTTTTAATTTTATGCCAAATTGGGATTCAATTGCAAGTTTTTTGCCAATTTTTTGTGCCTCGGGATTTTGTGCCCGAGTATGGCAAAAAAATCGTTGATCCAATTCAGATTGGGTCGCTGAATCTGCAGAGTGCCAATTACTTGCAAGTTGTTGCAGTTTTTTGCATAGTTTTGCCACTATTGTACTCTGTTGTATATTAAACCTTCCATAGCTTTATGTACTTTATGATAAATCTTGCAGTTTTGGCCTTGGACATAAATAATTCGTTTATTAATACATTTTATCAGACACAAATTGTGGTTTGTAAAGGTCTACATTTTGAAGGACAGGTAGTCTGCTGTGCACATCTAAAATTCTCATATTTCAAGTTCGTCATCTGCAAAAGTACATCATAGACTTTTATCCTTATAATTGTTTTTGTACATTTATGGCTGCATTAGTTTTTGGGTTGTTTATTGATATTTTTCTCATTTCACATGGTTACATAATTTCACTAAAAAAGGAACCAAGAAAGGAAGTTGTCTTGGATATAAACCTCATATTCATTGTTAGCATTAGACTCCACCCCTATCTATAGCATCCTGAAAATGGCTGTCGTATTTCTAGGAAGACTAGTTGTGAGCATTGCTCTAAGAGTTGGATTATAGTTGTGTAATTCACTATTAGTGTGGAGGAATATCCCATTCTCTAATAGGATATTAAAGGGACTAATCCATTCATGTTATGGAGTTCGCACAATTCAACAGAACTCAACGTGGAGGCTTCACAACAGATCTTCATACATGTTACCAACTAAAATAATACTAAAGAAATATGCAAGTTTTTGAATCATGGAAACTAACCTTGAAGTCTTGAAGCAACTTATCAGGAAACCCACCAGCTAGTAGTACTAGCCTATCGCATAAGTTTCTTTTAGTTGACATTGTCATTCTAAAATAATTGTCATTGTGTAATGAACTGAGCCAAACAAATGCTATTATCACAGTAAAGAAAATGCAAATTTAATGAAGGCACAATCTACTGCTTAGATCACAGTTTGAAATCAATCATAACTACAGAAGAGAATATTGTAAATCGAGCTCAGCCACAATACACCCGTCAATCTAATAAACAAGTTACAGCTCAAAGAAATTATTTCAATCTCAGAGAATTCCAAAATACGCACTGACACAGATTATATTCACAAATAAGCACAATGACACCTTTGATGAAGTCGTGCAACACCAAAAGGGGAAGATCAATAGCCGTCTAATGGTATCGAGTCCGAAATCCTTACATCCCAGGATCAAGCTCAACGTGTTGCGCAAATTCCTATATGGTGTTCTCGCTGTGCAGGGGATCCCGTGCTGAGTGAGTGGTGTTTATAGATCGGCATGATGGAACTTGCGGATGATAGGCGTTAACCACGGCTTAACCACTTATTGCCCAACGACACAGGATCAAGCTCATACTACAAGAATGTATGATGAGTGTGTTCAATCGCGATTTGATCTTCACAATGGCTGAAAGTGACGTCTTCAAACAATATCGACAGACCTCTAGTCTAGGCTCCCGTTATCGGAAGTATGCGTCTCGAGTGTTGTTGATTGCCGTTGTCTAAGAATGGCTAGATTCGTGAGGCTCGGCTAGTTCGCACAACAATCGCCCCTATCCAAAGCGTACGTTGAATGACTCAAGTCGCTGGTAAGTCACAGCTTCCATCTGTAAACCATGAATCAACTAAGTGAGTATTGATGGATGGGGAAATCGAACAATGAGTTGAATAGAAGGAAACACGAATATTCCTAGGTGAGAGACTACGCACCACCTGAGTGTTCAAGCTGAGAAGCTACACTCTCCAACTTGCCAAGACAAGCATCCAATATTCGTGATGATGAATCCCAAACACAGATGTCAATAAATACTAATCTAAGGCGCCGCTCCAAAAGAAGTTGGCCATAAACAAAGCAAACAGAAATCAAATTTCAAAACTAGATGGCGCCAACCCAAAGCAAGTCAGCCACAGCAAATAAAAATTTAAATTATCTAATAGTGTTTAAAAACACTAGTTTAAAAAAAAACCACGTCGACCAATTCAGTGAGAATTCGGGACATGACATATTGTGTTAAGCTGTGTCCCTGTTAACTATGCATTTTGTTATTTAATTACCCTTGCAAAGTAGCCATCTACCTATGGCCTTAGTCTGGTGCCACCCATACAAACCTACACATGAGGGTGCGAATATCAATAAAAGTTTGCAAGGGTTCTAAAATCATTGGGTTGTCATGTTTGGTTGTAAACAATTTAACTTCACTCCCAAAGAACCAAGAGAATATTAAGATCCCCTGTACCACACTGAGCTACCTGCCTCTTTTCAGTTTGGAATACCAATTATTCTTCCAACATCCCATCCAACAGCAGAACAAATAACCAATAGCTTTCTGATCATAGCCTCACTGCTACTTGTCAGTACATTTAGCCACTATAAAAATAGCATAATTGTGTTGCTATTAAGTCAAAAAGGAATGAATCAACTCAATAAAAAAGGAGATTATACAGCGATTCTTAGTGGTTCTAATCTCATTCCTAACAATCATCATTTCATCCCATCCAGATGGGGTCAGTCAATATTCCTTAAGCCTTTCATGTAAGTAAAAAGCCCTGGGGTTTAGGCTTTACTTTGGATGGATAAAATCTGATAAGCCTATCCATGTTCCCTATGCCAGAAAGGACCATATAAACCATGTAATGTTGTTATGCAAAAGATTTGTTTCCTGTTTGGTTTCAAACCTTTGCATGCTCAAATCCCGCTAAAAATGAACGGAGCTTGCTTTCTTCTAGCACAAAAAAAAACAATTCATCATATTAATGGTGAAAACATAGTTATGCAAATATGAAGCAACCTTCCACATCATTTATAAGCAATAAAAACCACACAACTTAACTATGAAATCAAAGTACAATGTAATTCCACAATTAAGCTAGACAATATTAAACATAACGCTAGCTAGGATGTAATGTTGAAACATCAAACCTAATTACATGCAGGAATACATGGTTACCAAAGTGTTAACAATGATAATCTTTACTGTCCAAACAAAATGGCATGTTAGGGAATCTGTGATCAATAAGAATGTGTGTCAGTGTTCTTCTTAGACATGGTCCAAACGACAAGTCTTTGTTGTTGCCCCCTTTCTAAGACAATTCTCCATTTGCTCAAAAAGACGATTTCTTGGTTGTTTGCAATTAAAAGTTTACCCTTTGGTAATGCTTCCCTTTCCTCGTTGAATTTCTTCCTAGACTTCTGCATGGGACAGTACCATAGTTACAAGGGAGGCTAGTAGTCATGTAGAAGATGGGATGGATACTGATACAATTTTCACAAGAAGTTGAAGAAAGGTACTTGGAGACGACAAAAATATAAAAATATTTATAAAGATAACTTAAATTTAGAAAAAAAAAACGCATACAAAGCATGTACACCTTTAAAGAATGTAAATGACTAAACACTCAATAAATAAAAAATTAACATCTTAGAGTATTGAAATAGATTTGAACAAAAGCAAAGATTAATTATATTGATATTTGATAATCATCAAGATATACAAACAATTAAAAGTTAAACCATAATTACATGGAGATGGCAAACAGATTGGGATGGCAATGCCATTACTTTAAGAAACTATAATGTCCCATTTTGGCGTTTAGCCAATTCGTGCACATTTAGCCAATTTCCAAGTGTTTTGAAGGCTAAATGGTTAGTCAGGAAGAACTCCAACATTTTTGGAGAAGCATTTGATTAATCTTGCAAAGCAATTGTTCTTGGGTTTGAGTTCAGTTGGTTAGTTGGATCCCTTTGATGCTTTCGGAATCAATTTTCGACCTTTTGAGTGCTCTCCAAACTTCTTGGAGGAGCAGGCTATTTTTAGAAAGTCACCAAGTTGATTTCAATCATCTTCCTACTGCTCCAATTTCATCATGGTGTGGTCAGAATTGGATTTCGATGATGTTGCAGTACTTTTCGCAACTTGGATGAGTTATTAAGTTATTTAATTAATATTTCACTAATGTTGTCTAATTGTGAGAAATAATTAAAGGACAACATAATGTAATAGCTCGTTGGAAAGGTGATTAAATGTTGCACATAATGAATTATTTAATTTAAGTCAAAAAGTGTCTTCTCAGAAAAAAAGCAATGAAAAAGCAAAAAAAGTATTTTTTCGAAAAAAACAAAAAAAAAAAAATTCAAAAAAGTTGTGAAAAAGCAATGAAAAAAGCTATTAAAGTAGGTGTTGGGGGCTCATTTGGATATGCTAAAGAATGATTATAATATGTTGCTGAAATGGATTTGGTTCTCTTCAATATTTGAGGACAAAATCCCTCATAGATTTTTTAGTTTCGGAATTGCAAGATATTCCCTAGCTAGACCATAATAACAGGACTCACCCAAACTAAGCGAGTCCTAAGGTGAGCCATGCTCAACGAGTCTGGGAGATTCAGACCCCAAGTACTCGCCAGACTCACTACTTCTAGGTGAGTCTTTTGGAAATTAATGTTCACATGGGGCAGAGTGTGTGAGGTAAAGTGAGTTACAGTAATAACTCACGTAGTATTAAAATTAAATATTTGTTAGAGTTTGTTTATAGGTTATTATAATAGTGGTAGAAATGTTTTTTTATAATTGAGTTGTTAAAACAACTCTATATATTTAGGGATGTCATTTGTGTTGGTTCCTAAATAATAGGATTTGAGAATCCTATAAATATGTAATATGAAATGATTGATAATAATGAGGATGCATGTACTATATTGTTAATTATTAAGCTTTTCTCTGCCATATTTAATATGGTATCAGAGCGAGGCACGACTAAAGGGTTAAAGAAGATTCTAAGCCTGTATTTCAATGATCAATTTAGTTTTGATCAGCTTTGATCATTTTTTTGCGACGCATTCAATAGCGTGCCAATCATGGGATTGACTTTAGGATCTTGTTATCGGCTCTTCTAATCTCTTGATCTATGGCTTGCTAGTTGATGTGAATCTGCACTCTACATTTTTATTGGTGGATCTCTTTTGCATGTCTCAGGTCCGTGTGGATTGTCAAGGCTTGAAGTCATCTTTTATGCAAAGCGATCAAGTTGCATTTCCTTGCTTAGTTTGAGTTGTGAGATCACTTTGTATTGGCAAAAATAGTGGCAACGCAGTATTGCATTCATTCTCTAACTTTTCACAAATCTCGTTTCTGATTGAAATTAATTATCAAAGCAGTTGGGACATCGTGAGTAGAGGTTTTTCACTGGCATTTTTGTGGTGCACATACCCAACGCCCTCCAAGTGTAATTCATCACCCATGAGTTGAAAGCTTTGTGTAGAGGAGGTATATTGATTTGTTTCTATCTAGCGCATTGATCAGATTCCTCAATCTTTCATTGGTCGTGTTGTTCATTACTGGTTGGCCGTGATCAGTCTGCATTGTGTTGCTCCACATTACACTATAGTTGGCATATCGAGGGCTCTAGTACTGGTCACCACTATTTATATTGGCATATATATTAATCCTTGGGTAGATCATTTCATTGCTCGGGTGAAGAGCTCACATTTTTTTTTTTGTAGCGGCCACGGAGATCGCTTCTCATAATTAGTGGATTCATTTTGTAATCAGCATTCTTCAATTTGATTGGTCAATTGCTTGTACTAGAGACTCTATAGCATTGTACAAAAGGGAACCACACTATGAAGGCGAGCACAAACTTTGATCTTCTTGTGGAGAACAACAGGTGGAATGCAATCTGAAGACAAGATTGGTTGGTTTTTTTCGTGATTCTTGCAATTGAAAATTTTGAAAAACTAGGCTTTGATTTTATAGTTTATTTTAATCTTGATCTTGGTCTTGGTTTTAGTCTTAGCCATGTTTCTAAGTTATATAGTTGTGTCATCTAAAATAGATGTATAAAAATTCAAAGTGTATTTGGAGTGCATGTTCAGTGGTACCCGACACTCCTTGAAAGAAGTTCACATTAAGGGGGGAGGATATATTCTTTCCTCACAACTGATGAAATTGAACTTCAAAGTCAAATTTGCTAAGTAGCAAACTAATTGGAGGTTGGAAGCAACGGAGGAAGGAGGTCAATAAGCAACCTCTCGTCAGTCACCAATGACGAGGTCGCATAGAGCTATGGTGGCATCTTTTCATTTTTGTGTGTAGTGTAGTGTGTACCTATATGCAGTGTTTTTGTTGCTTTGTGTGTGGATACTGGAAAAATGATTGTATTGGAGAGCAGATGACTACGGAGATCCGCTGAGTGTCGTACTTCGTTGGAAGATGGCTGACTCGTGAATATGTTCACTGGCAATAATGGCCATGTGCAACAAGATCCAAACAGCAAGGTCCAGTAGTAGTATGCAGTATGGTATGATTTTTTTCCAGTATTCTTGGTTGTGTGAATAAATGGAATTTCACATTGTGAGGGGGAATAATAACAATGTTCCATTCCCATTTGGTGCCAAACCAACTAAAGTCAAGGGCAGCTTCCAGTGGCAATGGCAGTTGTCTATGCTGTTCGAGATTGAGTGGCAACAATCGACAACAGTGACTACAATTAAGAACATTGCGTTCTTATGGAATGAAATGTGAAATTATTTCTAATATGGGTTTTTCAAATTTGTGATATGTATGTTGATTTCTTCCCTGATGTAGAAGCATAGTGGTGAACAAAAGAACCATGTAATGCAGTTCATGGATCTTGAAAGGGTTTGTGGGAGGATCCAGAAAACCACACGAGGTGGACAGATGGTGGAGGTTCCTATTCACGTCAAGGTTTGTGGTAAGCCTGTTTAAAACCATGGGAGGAGAGAGTCTTTCTTTGGATCAAGATCATGAGTCAATTGGACATGCCACAAGGATGAGCATATTGCAGTTGAAGAGTGTGAGTTCATACCATGTTCACACTGAGGGGGGGAATGTTGGAAATTAGTGTTCACATGGGACAAAGTGCGTGAGGTAAAGTGAGTTAAAGTAATAACTCACGTAGTATTAAAATTAAATATTTGTTAGAGTTTGTTTATAGGTTATTATAATAGTGGTAGAAATGTTTGTAATTGAGTTGTTAAAACAACTCAATATATTTAGGGATGTCGTTTGTGTTGGTTCCTAAATAATAGGATTTGAGAATCCTATAAATATGTAATATGAATTGATTGAAAATAATGAGGAAGCGCATACTATATTGTTAATTATTAAGCTTTTCTCTGCCATATTTTCTAATAGAGTCCCAAGCCAAAGACTTAGCCACGGCAGGCATAAAGTGCAAACAAAAAAAACATAAAAAGACACTTAAATTATTTTGTTTTATATTTGCCTCCTTCACTCTAAAAGGCACTTCATTTCATTTTCAAGCCAAGGAAGAAATAAAAAAGAGAGATTTGAGCCAAAATTTATTTGCATTGAAGGAAAACCAGCAAGGAGATTGAGCAAAAACTAGTGGTTGAATCACATTTGAGCAGGTTTGTAAGTACTCTTGGTGCATCTAGAGGAGTCTACAAAGGATTGGAAAGAGCTCTCCATTGATTACAAGGAAGATTTTAAGAGATAAGTTTGAATTTTGAAGGTTTTTTTTGTTTTTTTAAACCAAAATTTCATTTGTCTTCTATATTTCTTATTTCTTTTTTGTATTTTGTTTTAGTGAAACAAAGAACAAACCCTAGGTGTGTTTAAGGTTTTTGTTGAACAAACCCTAGATTATTTTTGTAAAAAAATAGTTTTATAGTTGCAAACCCTATATGATTTTTGTAAAAAAATAGTTTTATAGTTGCAAACCCTAGGTCTTTAAATATAAGTTGAATGTTAATTTTTTTCTATTTATGTGTTGTTGCAACATTATTTATATTTATAAATTGTCTTTATCACAATGTCCCAAACTCCAATTAGAAAGGACCCTTGTTGGAAACATGCCATTATTACCCCTAGGCAAAAGAAATGAGAGGTAACATGTTTTCATTGCAAAACAACTATGCATAGGGGAGGCATTAATAGATTGAAATACCATATTGCACATATACAAGGCCAAGATGCTAATCATGTCTAAAAGTCCCTCTTGAGATTATGTGTGAAGTGCAAGTTCAATTGGAAACCTTTTAGCAACAAAAAGAATTAAAAAAGAGGCAAAGAGAGGAGATGGCAGCTATTGGTGGAGTTGGAGACTCTTTTTCTTCCATGCCTCCATTTCCTCGATCTTTGGGTCTTGGTAGTGCTAGTGGCAGTGGCAATGGCAGCATTGGGCCTAGATTTCATGCATCTAGGTTGGATTCATATATTTTGCCATGCACTACTCCGGGTTCCCATCCATCACTTGAGAACATGGGTTGGAACAAAGATAAACATGATGCAGCCAAAAGTACAATTGGAGACTTTTGGTTCTATTGCCACATTTCATTCCATGCTGCCGGGTAATTCTTTTTGTTTAGTTTTGTTTTAAAATATATAGCTTGATAGTTGATTCTTTATCTATTGAATATTTATATCTAGAGCTATGTCAAATTCAAATTTAAATTCTCTATTTTACAATAGTTATTTTATTTAATTTATTTGTGTTAGGTCTCCTTATTGGCAAAACATGGTTGATGCCATTACTATTTGCGAAGTGGGGTTCAAAGCCCCTAATGATGAGGAGATAACGGGCCCATTTTGTCACAAAAGGTGGCTAATGTGAAAGCCACAATAGAGGAACATATGGAGGAAGAAGGGCTGCACCATCATGACCAATGGTTAGATTGATAAAAGAAATATAACATTGCTCAATTTTCTTGTTTCTTTTTCAAGTGATTTTACTTTCTAAAATGTGTTGATTTAGTCATTAACAATCAAGATTCTTAATTATGTTTTATTGAATCATTGATTTTGTTTCTTTTTTAGGTGGCACAGTGTTCATCAAATCTATTGATGCATCTAGGAACACCAAAAATGGCAAATTCCTTTGCAAAGCTTTGGAGGGAGTCTTTGCTAATGTAGGTGAGGAGAATGTCGTGCAAGTAGTTACAAATAATGCAGTAAATTATGTCGCTACAGGTAGACTATTGATAGATAGGCACCCATCATTATTTTGGACTCCTTGTGTTGCTCATTGCCTTGAACTCATATTGGAGGATCTTGGCAAGATTGCATGGATCAAAGAATGTGTAGAGACAACCAAAAATATTTGTGAATTCATAAATAATCACACATGGGTCCTCAACCTAATGAGGCAATTCATAGGGCAGAAGATGTTGGCTCATCTTAGGATAACCTGGTTTGCTACCAATTTCATCACACTACAATCCTTGCTGCAATCAAAGGGAGCTTTGAAACGCATGTTAGTTAGTGAGGAGTGGATCTCCTCACCATATGCTAAGACCAATGCAAGGGAAGATGTGTCAAATTGAATTTTTAATGAGCAAGGCTTTTGGGTACCTATTGTAGAGATCGTAAAGGTAAGTGTAATTAATAATTAGTTTACTAATTCTACATTTTATTTTCATTCTTATTTGCTTATTTTTGTTGACTCTTAATTATGCTAATGTTTCACAATAATTGCAGTTCACAGAGCCTTAAGTGATTCTGCTACGAGTTGTTGATAGGGAGAACCCTGAAATGGACTACATTTATGAGGGCATGGATAGGGCCAAAGAGGCCATTAGATTCATTTATAGGGGAGTCGATAAGTATTGCCCCATTTGGGAGATCATTGATAGATGATGGCGCCTCCAGCTTCACAAGCCCCTACACACAGCTACATATTTTCTTAATCTAGCATCGAATTCCACACTTTTGAGTGGGCTCTACACAGTCATCGAGTGGAAGTCTAATTCTCGTGTTGGAGCACAAATAGTCACTAAGATTGATATTTTCAGACTTGCACAAGGAGATCACTTTGCAAGAAATATATGCAAGGCTACTCGGTCGACGTTGCAGCCAGGTAAAAAATTTATTAAGGGCATAATACTAGTTTAAAAATTAACACTTTTCCTTTTTTATATTACTATTAAATATTGAAACTTACAGTTGGACAATGAGACTAATTTTTTTCTTTTGTTCATCTCCAAATGCATGGTGGGAGAGATTTGCTTCTAAGGTACCAAATCTTCAGAGGATTGTGGTTCGAGTGTTGATCCAACCATGCAATGCTTCAAGTTGTGAGCACAATCGGAGTATGTTTGCGCACATACACTCCAAGAAGCGCAATAGATTGTTAGTGCAAAGGTTGAATGGCTAGTTTATGTTCATTACAACCTCCGCCTTCGCCAAAAACAGACGTTGAGTGTTGACTTATCGCCCATCACGTTAGAGGAGAGGTTGTTCCACAATCAGATTGGATCATTGAGATTGAAGATCCTGTCTTTACTGATGAGGACCTTGATTAGGTTGACCAGGTGGATAGAGTGGCAAAGGTAGTAGCCATGGCAGAGGAGGATAGAGCACGAGCAGACACCAAGGATGTTGATGTGGGTGTCACTGAGACACAAGCAGAGATCATGGTTGCATCATCATCCAGGTCTTATCTTAGATGCCTACGTAGGAGGGCTCAGTGATGCAAGCTCCTCTGAGCCATAGACTTCTAGCTTTTGTTTTGATATTTTTTTGGAATTTTCGATGCCATGGATTTCATATTCCATGAGTATCGTATACATTTGACAACATTTATATATCTAATTGTCTTACTACTTTTATTTCCTTTAGCTAAAATTTATGTTAATACTTATGTAATTGATGTATGTTTGTGTATGTGATCAAAGTAGTTTCTATTTAATGAGGTTATTGTGTCTTTAAGGTTTATTTATTAACTGGCACATAAAACAAGTTTTAAAACCTTAAAAAATCTTTGAATTACTTGGGTTTTTCAATTTTCCAAGTCTGGGCTTTGAGTCTAAGTCCGAGTCAAAAATCAGTTTTTTGAGCCTGAGGCGAGTCCGAGTCTTGGAACTACGAGCTAGAATGTGGTGTGATTCCAGCCAAGAATCACCATTGGAGCTGATTTGAAGTTTTAGTTTAAGTTTTCCAATATGGACTATTTTGATGTGTTTTAGCATTACATTTTGTTGTGATTCCTTTTTAGATTGCAAGAGTG
Organism: Sequoia sempervirens; assembly: GCA_007258455.2. Classification (NCBI taxonomy): domain Eukaryota; kingdom Viridiplantae; phylum Streptophyta; class Pinopsida; order Cupressales; family Cupressaceae; genus Sequoia; species Sequoia sempervirens. The sequence continues at coordinate 27,689,308 of VDFB02358134.1, read as the reverse complement.
TTGAGTGTGGATATTGGAGTGGTTTTTAGGGGGTCGTACCATTGTTGCTACCTATTGCAACTGTAGTTTCAGACCTAGAGTGGTTTTTAGGGGGTCGTACCATTGTTGCTACCTATTGCAACTGTAGTTTCAGACCTACATATGTCTAATATACCTTTCCATAATAGTGATACACTATTTTCATGAATTTTGGTGTGAGTACGAGCTATTGTTTGGGTGCTAATGTAGTTGGTGATCATTTTGGTACATTGGAGGTGGCTGGGTGAAGTTTCCTAAGTCATCTATCTCACTGTCCAAACTACTGCAATGTAGTTTCAAACTTGTAGCAAACTTCCATTTGCCATATTCTAGGGTATAATTGTTATTACAATGCTAGGTGGTTAGTTTCCTGAATTGAAGGTTCATTTGGGGTGTTTTAATCAGCTTCATATCACATTAATATTTGTAACAACAGATATATATTTGGTTTGGAAATGAATTGTAAGAGCTAGCATTTTAACACTGGGAGGTAGTACCACCAATGATCTTTCTCTTGTTACTTGCCCCACTGATGAAGGGAAAACAACCCTAATTCACATACAACAATCTGAAAATGCAACTTAGAAATCGCTTAAATCAACACCAAAAATCTGCAAGTAAGGTCTCATGTTTCTCATTCAAAAACTCATGAATTGATACAACAACAAAGCATAACTGAAGTACATTATTTTGCAGCCACATAGGCTGATGAAAAAACCATTAAAAAACTGAAATAAATCTGTTATGTAACAGCAAAGATCAAATGTAGAATGGTCCCCTACAAGCTATCCTCTTTCACCTCCAAAACCACAAGTAAAACACCTCCTTGGAAAACCCATGCCCCATTTGGAGAAATAATCATAAAATAATAAAATTACTCAATGCTCACATGGCCTTCACATGGACACCTAAACCATAGCCAATCAAATTTGGTCAACTATGACAGCTTTTGATTCCTGGTGGCTCTGACGACTCCAAATATGAGCATGCACCAACATGCAAAGTTGGTGGCCCAACATGCAAATGCATGCAAAACATGCAAAAGATCATGCAAGAACATGCATGAAAAGTTGTCCCCACCTAGAAATGGACACCCCAAAGAGAATATTCAAATTTAAATGCCTTGGAAACATTTATCTTAGCATATTTCCTCCAAAAATTGCATTTACATATCACCACAAGGGAAAATCAAATTATTGCAAATTAAAATATTTATTTTCCACACCTTAGCTCTTATTGAAAACAACAAAAATAAAATAGCAATATTTTTGGTGATGCAAGATTGCTAGTAACTTTAGATGCGCTTGCATTAAACACTCGGGGTAAGAAAATTTTTTTGAATATGGATTCACAAAATGGAGTTGAGTGGTAGTACCACCTTTTCAGATTGCAAGCAATCCTCAGCAAACTCCATCACTAAATTTGGTGCTTGCAATTGATTCTTTTTTCTCCTCTTCCAACACTTAGCTAGAACAAGCAAACCTCCTCTAACAACTCTACACCCCATTCTTCTCTCCTCTCATGAACTTGTATCCACCATGTACCATCCTCCTTCACCATATCTCCTTTTTCCTCCCTTCCTTCTTCGTGGGATCCAACCCACCACAAACCGCCTCCACCAAGTTCCTCTTGCACCATCATCTACAACCTCTACACACAAATATGCAACATTTGTATACCCCTTTGCAACTACTTCATTTTCCACTACAGCAATCTCTCCTTTAAATGGTAAATAATAATCACTTCTAAACTCAAAATCAGAATTCACTTTATTCTCCTTTGTTGCTCCAACATCACCTTCTTCATCCTCAAAACCCTCCATATATGCAACTTTGCAAGGTTGTTTGAATTTCTCCCATGTATTCATGTCCTCCAAAGGACCATCATTTGTTGCATCTCCTTCTTTATTATATACATTGAAGATAACATTAACAAAATCTTGGAATTTATCTTCTCCCATTTGCATCTTCTTATCATCTTCATCCAACATTTGCCTCTCAAATAGCCTATCCAACATCCTCATCTCTTCTTTCAACAAGAGATCATCCTCTTCCTCCCCAACCCGCTTGTCAAATTTATGACCATCCATGTTCACAACTTCTGATTGCAAACCTTCTCCATCTGCTTCACATAATGCACTCCATTCACACGCTATCTCTACAACTTGTGCCTTGTCATCTTCTCCATTTGTGTGGGCTACCCCCACATATTCTTCCTTGCATTCAATCCCTACCAAAGGGCTGCAATAATTTTTTCTTCCTGATCTTCTCTTCGCTGTCCTCTTTCATGAGAACGTTCTTCCCATGTCGCTCATCCCACGCTTTCACTTCCTCTTTAATCTTCCTTTCCAATACATTTACTTCAGCCTGGAGCTTTTCAAATTCTTCACAGTACTTCCTATTTTCCATTTCTTCCCAATATTGTTCCCAAAATAAAATTCTTACGGGCCTCCTCAAGACCCATCCCATCTTCTCAACTACTGCAATTTCCTCTTTCCTCAACTCACATCACATGCTCTACAATCTGCAAAGACATTTCCTTCACAATTTCCTATCTCTCAATTGCTCAGAGCTTCTCTCCTACCTGCAACAATCCTTTTGAGTTTTCCACAACCACTTCCTCTTCTCTACCTACAGGTCTTAGTGTAGACTACCTCATGTTCCGCAATCTGTCCACACACTCAAGATCACGGGCTCTAATACCACTAATGAAGGGAAAACAACCCTAATTCACATACAACAATTTGAAAATGCAACTTAGAAATTGTTTAAATCAAAACCAAAAATCTACAAGTAAGGTCCCATGTTTCTCATTCAAAAACTCATGAATTAATACAACAAAGCATAACTGAAATACATTATTTTGCAGCCACATAGGCTAATGAAAAAACTATTACAAAACTGAAATAAATCTGTTGTATAACAGCAAAGATCACATGTAGAATGGTCTCCTACAAGCTATCCTCTTTCACTAGAATCTAGTTCCTTCAGCTTGCAACCTTCATTAGAAATCAATGCTGCAATCAAACCATGAAATCACCAATATTCTTGCTGTTATAGCACACCTTCAAACCTGCAACAAAAATGTATTCTTGGACTCTTTCAACCCTTCTTCTACTGAAGCTCTCAAGCTCCCTTCACATGGACTTCACTAACTCACTATCTTCCAAAATGTGGAGCTCACTAGCTCCCAAAAACATGTGTTTCTATGCAAACAAAAATATGCAACAATGGAGTCTTCAAATCCTCTCTTCAATCGAGCAACATCTCCCCATCTCACCTGCAAAAACTCTCAAAGCCATCTTTCCAAATGACAAGGCCTGAATATATAGATTTGCGAATGAGAAAAACCACTAAGATTTTTCAAAACCACAAATAAAACACCTCCTTGGAAAACCCACACCCCATTTGGAGAAATAATCATAAAATAATAAAATTACTCAATGCTCACATGGCCTTCACATGGACATCTAAACCATGGCCAATCAAATTTGGTCAACTATAACACCATTGACTCCCGACGGCTCCAATGGCTCCAAATATGAACATGCATCAACATGCAAAAGATCATGCAAGAACATGCATGAAAAGTGGTCCCCACCTAGAAATGGATGCCACAAAGAGAATATTCCAATTTAATGCCTTGGAAGCATTTATCTCAACATATTTCCTCCAAAAATTGCATTTAAATATCACCACAAGGGAAAATCACATTATTGCAAATTAAAATATTATTTTCCACACACCTTAGCCCTTATTGAAAACAACAAAAATAAAATAGCAATATTTTTGGTGATGCAAGATTGCTAGTACCCTTAGATGCTCCTGCATCACCCACTGAATAAGTGGCTCATTGGTTCTCACTCACTGCTGAAAAGCGGAAGAGTTGCTTTTGCTTATTGTATTCACTCACCACTGCAAAGTGGGGGAGTGGTTCTTTCTTCTTGTATTCACTCACCACTGAAAAGTGATAGAGTTGGCTTTATATTTCTAGTATTGTATGAGCCTTCCAACTGAAAAGCGGCAAAGTTGGCTTTACATTTCCAGTATTGTATGAGCTTTCCCACTAAAAAGTGGAAGTGCTAAGGTAACCCCCACTAGATTGTTAATGTTTGCAGCGTCAGTCTCCACTTCCAGTGATCTCCTTGTTGCAAGATAATAAATTAAATAATAGCTAAGGCTATTTAATTTATATAGCAATTGGATAAGATCAAGAGACACATCATTAATATTAAATGGTGATTAATTATTGAAAAGACTCGAATTTATAAAGAAACACGAATTTCTAAGAGGGCCGACTTCATACTTATTGTTATCACGTCCTTTCAAAGTGGGCCAACTTATGATGTTGGAGAGACGCATCCTCTCCTCCTATCTTGTATATATACACCTTCATTGTATCTCATTTGGCATCGATTTATTCATCTTAAGTGCGAATTTATATTCAAGGTAGATCAAAGTTATACAAGTTCAAGTTCGGCATTATTGGAGGCTGAGATTTCATCAGCGAATTGTCTCTTTGTATTTTTGTGTTGCATCATACCTTGATGCTTGTGTTTAGGCCTTCATATCGGCCTCTTGTAAGGAGATCATTATTTTGGTGATACAATATATAAGTGATATATTGTTGTTGGGTTTTTCTCCCTCTAGTGGAGGGTTTTCCCAGGGTATCTGTTGTGTTGTGTACCTGTTTTTGAATTAATTTTTGTGTCTCTAATCTGATCATAAAACTAACATGGTATCAGAGCGGGTGTGAAGAAGATTGTGATCAGATTGCTTATTACAGCGATACTCTTTATTCTCTTTCTCATTGTTGTCTATCTCTATCTCTTCGTCAAGATGGCGAAAGGAGAAACAATTATTGCTTACTTCATGAGGATTTTGGAATTGAGAGATCATTTCTCTACAATTGGTCTTGTAGTTGATGACAAAGACTTGACCATACTTGCTCTTAATGGTCTTCCTTCATCTTGGGAGTCCTATATTCAAGGAATCAGTGCAAGATCAAAACTTCCTAAGTTTGATCACTTGAGGGAAAACTGCATTCAAGAGGAATCTATGTTGGTAGTTAGAGGTGTTGGTCAAAGCTCAACTAATGAAGACATTCATGTCCTTGCCTCTCAATCTTCAAAGAAGAAAAGGAAAGATGGGAAGAAAGGATACTTCAAGAGGAATCAAGATAAAGGAGCTGATGGTGCTCCTGCATTTAAGAAGAAGAGGGACCTATCCAAAGTCCAATGCTTTAGATGTGATAAGTATGGTCACTTTGCTAAGCATTGTCCAACCAAGCCTAAGCAACAGGCCACCATTGCAGATGTTGATGATGCCTCTCCTCAAAAGGACTCGTGTGAATATTTGTTCTATTCGGCATTGTCGAGCAATGTACCTACCAACACCAACACTTGGTTGATTGACAGTGGTGCCTCTCGACACATCACTGGTTTTAGGGAGCATTTATCAAGCTTGGTGGAGAGAGATTCTACTGAACAAGTCATTATTGGAGATGATGCCAGCTACTCAGTGAAAGGAATTGGGACTGCCACTCTCCACTTGGATTCTAGCATTACCCTTCAATTGAGTGATGTTATTTATGTTCTAGGCATCAAGCGTAATCTTGTTTCCATTTCAGCCTTGGAAGACAAGGGGTACCAAGTTGCCTTCTCAAAAGGCAAAGTTCTTGTGTGGACAAAGAATTCCAACTTCAAGACTGCTCAAGTAATTGGAGTTAGACACAAGAGCCTCTATAGGCTATGCACTCACCCTCTTCAAGCATTAGTACATGATTCTTCTGTTAATGATTGGCAGCTTCAGGTTCGTCCTTCTAGCCACGAATGAAGACATAAGTTAATCGGCTATTTATTATATATGAGATATTTAATGTGAAGGGACACTTCACTTGGCAACAATGTAATTCCTAAAAGGGCCGACCTCCCTTGTATTTAATATATTTTTAATTATAATATTCTTCTCTACCTTGGCTGACTTTGTACATGAAGAGGTGCGACCTCTCTCTCATTGTGTATATATATGCAAAGTCATTTCCATTCCTTCAATATCAAGAAAGTTCGATTTATTCCTTCATTCAAGTGCGAATTCCTTCAAGAGCAGATTGCGAATTCCTTCAAGAGCAGATTGCGAATTTTCTCTAAGTGCAGATTTAGATTACAAGGAAGAGCAGATTATCATCTGTTGTTGCATCTAGATTTGATGCTGGATATTGGCCTTGTATTGGCCTCATTGTAAAGAGAATTATTGCCATTACTTATATATAAAAGAGAGATCTTTGTTGCTGGGTTTTTCTCCCTCAAGAGGAGGGTTTTCCCAGGGTATATGCTGTGTTACTGTGTCTGATTTTTGAATTAATTTTCTGTGCACTGATCTGATCACTAATTTAACATCTTCAAGCTTGTGTGATCTTTGGCATCGAAAATTAGCTCACCTTCACTTCCAAGCTCTACCTATCATGGAGAAGATGGTCACGAGCCTTCCAAAGTTCAATCAAGAGCACGAAGGTACTTGCAGAGGCTGCGCAATGGGTAAGAATACAAAAGCTCCATTTCATAGTAGAGAAAGTAGACCCAAATGAATTCTAGATCTCATTCATTATGATTTATGTGGTCCAATGTTTGTTGCTTCTTCAAGTGGTTTCTTGTATTACATTCTTTTTATTGATGACTACTCTAGAAAGACTTGGATTTATTTCTTGAAAACTAAAGAATCTGAGGTATTAGAAAGGTTCAAGGAGTTCAAAGCTCAAGTAGAGAACCTTTCTAGGAAGAAAATTGAAGTCCTCACCGAATCCTAGAAAACATGACTCCTAAAGAAGCCTTTACTGGGAAGAAGCCAGAAGTGAGTCATATGAGGATCTTTGGATGTCCAGTGTATGTTCATGTACCAAAGGAAAAGAGGACCAAGTTGGAGCCTTCTGGCAAGAAGGGGATATTTGTGGGTTACAATGAAACATCAAAAGCCTACAGAATCTACGTTCTAGGACAAAAGTTGATCGAGATCAGTAGAGATGTCACATTTGAGAAAGATGTTGCATTCAGAAGATCTAAGGGCACTCACATGGAGATTGATAGTGAAGAGTCTCCTCAGGATATGGAAGTTGACCATACTCCTGAGATTTAGAGGGAAACTTCAAAACCAAAGGAAGATGATGATCCAGATGTGCCCTTGGAACCTACTGATGGGCCTACCGACATTGTGATTGGCAGAAAAAGACCTCTTTGGGCTAGGCAGACGATGCAGGAGGCAAAAAGGTTTGCAGCACCTAGAGGAACCTTCAAAGAAAGTAAGAGATTGCATAAGTTCTCTAGCTATGTTGCTTTGATGAGTCAGATTATTGAGTCTAAGCCTTCCAGTTTTGAGGAAGCTTCTAGTCGACAGGTTTGGAGAGATGCTATGACAGAGGAGTATCAGTCAATTCTCAAGAATGATGTTTGGGACATCATTCCTAGACCCGAAGGCAAATCTATGGTATCTTCAAAATGGCTCTTCAAGATCAAGCATGCAACTGATGGGAGCATTGAGAAGTACAAGGCAAGATTTGTGGCAAGAGGGTTTTCACAAAAAGAGGGAGTTGACTATGAAGAAACATTTGCTCCAGTTGCTCGCTATACTTCTATCAAAACCATCATTGCCATTGCTGCATCTAGAGGATGGAAGATTCATGAGATGGATGTGAAGACAGCTTTTCTGAATGGTGTGATCGAGGAAGAAGTTTATATCGAGCAGCCTGATGGATTTGAGGTACATGGGAAGGAGTCTCATGTTTGCAGGCTGAATAAGGCCTTTTATGGTCTTAAGCAGGCTCCTCGTGCATGGTACGAAAGGATTGATCGTTACTTGTCAAGCTTGGGCTTCTCTAAGAATGATGTTGACTCCAATCTGTATTTCAAGGTAATTGATGGTGTAGCATTAATTTTGGTTTTTTATGTCGATGATTTGATTCTTACTGGAGAAGATCACCTCATTCCTTAAATGCAAGAAGGAGTTGGCTTCTGAGTTTGAAATGAAGGACCTTTGGCTCATGCATTACTTCCTTGGCTTAGAAGTTTGGCAAAAGTCAAATGAGATGATTCTAAGTCAAGGGAAGTACACCATTGATATACTTAAGAGGTTTGGTATGATGGATTGTAAATCCATGTCTATGCCTATGGAGACCAACCTACATAAGCTTAAGGAGGTTGTAGCTAGTTTAGATCTTGTAGATCCCACGATGTAAAGGCAGTTGATTGGATCATTGATGTATCTAGTCAACACTAGATTGGATATCTGCTATGCAATGAGTGCACTCAGTCAGTTCATGTGTGAACCAAGGCAGATACATCTTGTTGCAGCAAAACATATCGTGAGATATTTGCGTGGCACAGTTGGATATGGGTTGAGATATTCTTCAAGTGTGGATTTGAAGTTGCATGGTTATACTGATTCTGATTGGGCAAGATGTGTCACTGATTGAAAGAGCAAGTCTGGATGTTGCTTCAGTTTGGGGTCTACTATGATATCCTGATGTAGCAGGAAGCAGTCATCTGTGGCATTGAGTACAGCATAGGCAGAGTATATTGCAACTTGTGTGGCAGCTCGAGAAGCAGTGTGGCTTCGGAAGCTCCTTGCAGGATTGTTTGGGCAATCAATGGAGCCTACTATCATTCATTGTGATAACCAAAGCTGTGTGAAGCTTTCTGTCAATCCTGTGTTTCATGACAGAACCAAGCATGTTGAGATCAATACCATTATATCAGAGATATGGTATTGAGGAAAGCAATTCAGTTGAGGTATATCAGCATTGATGAGCAAGCGGCAGACATTCTCACCAAGCCTCTCTTCAGGATAAAGTTTGAGTACTTTCGAGACAAGCTTGGTATGGTGGAGAATCAAGCCCTAGCTGAGAAGGAGTCTCAGTATCAGCGATCTTCATTAATGCATTTCTCTTTGAGAGATATTTGAGGTGCAATCCCTTGTTAATGCATTTCTCTTTTGAGATTTGAGGTGAAAGCCCTTGTTTACACCCTCTGGGAGAGCCATGGTGGATGTCATGTGTGTGACTCCATGAAAGCATCACAAGAGAGAGTCTGTGATGATTTTCTTGTACTCGTGTTTCACCCTCTGGGAGAGCCATGGTGAACGTCACGTTGAGGTGACAACATCATGTAAGTGATGAACACTTGTACATACCATACATGGGTGTAGCCATTATGGTTGATATCACGATGAGGTGATATCATTTCTTTTCCACATATGGTTGTAGCCATTGTGGTAGACATCATGATGAGGTGATATGTCTTGTGCAGTTGGAAGTGTTCTCCCTAGCTAAGAGGGAGTGTTAATGTTTGCAGCATCCGTCTCCACTTCCAGCAATCTCCTTGTTGCAAGATAATAAATTAAATAATAGCTAAGGCGATTTAATTTATATAGCGATTGGATAAGATAAGAGACGCGTCATTAATATTAAATGGTGATTAATTATTGAAGAGACTCGAATTTATGAAGTGACACGAATTTCTAAGAGGACCGACTTCATACTTATTGTTATCACGTCCTTTCAAAGTGGGCCAACTTATGATGTTGAAGAGACGCATCCTCTCCTCCTATCTTGTATATATACACCTTCATTGTATCTCATTTGGCATCGACTTATTCATCTCAAGTGCGAATTTATATTCAAGGCAGATCGAAGTTATACAAGTTCAAGTTCGGCATTATTGGAGACTGAGATTTCATCAGCGAATTGTCTCTTTGTATTTTTGTGTTGCATCATACCTTGATGCTTGTGTTTAGGCCTTCATATCGGCCTCCTGTAAGGAGATCATTATTTTGGTGATTCAATATATAAGTGATATATTGTTGGTTTTTCTCCCTCTAGTGGAGGGTTTTCCCAGGGCATCTGCTGTGTTGTGTATCTGTTTTTGAATTAATTTTTGTGTCTCTAGTCTGATCATAAAACTAACATAGATAAGTGGATTACTTTCAGATTCATTGCAAGTATACTTGTAATCCTAACACCATATGCTCTTACCTTGCCCAATCTGGGATCTGGGCAATCAGAAAGTGGAAGGGAAGTTGTTACGCTTTCATTTACTTTGAGGCTAACTTATTTTTTTAGAAAAAAAATGAAGGTTGTTATTACAGATACATGGTACAGGGGTCCTTAGAGTACTATATTTTCAATCAATTGATAAAACTTCAAGGCATGCACACATCTTTAACCCTTATTATTGCTTCTCTTCATACAAGTATGTCTTTGGGATTTGATAAAAACAAAAAAATCTGCTACAATAAAGCTTGTAAGCAAAATATAGTGTTTCACTAAGTTTCCAAGATGAAGGGTTGCAAGGGCAGGTTTCCAAGATGGCAATTTTTTTCCAAAATTTTGGGGATGAGAGAGAGAGAGCGAGCTTCATCATTAGGACTTGCTACCCTTTAATGTAGCTCTCTTCATAGCAACAAGAGTCTTTGGGTTTGTTTGGTTTTTTGAAATTTAACTTACTTAGTAGGTTGATTTTGTTCAAGTAGATTGCAATTGAAAATTTGAAAACTATTAGTATCTACTTATCATTTATGCACTATGTAGTATGCACTATACAATGCAATGTAATTAGTGATAGTGACATAAATGTCAAAAATCTGCATTTCACAATTCATGAGCTAAATTTCATTTTAATTTGCTTTGCATATCTCTATGCTATTAAAATGCCATTAAAACATCAGAGAGGTAAGTAATTTTTTGGGAAGAACTTTCCATAGACTTTGTCCTTGGACTACTACAAACTCGAAGAGGTTATGATTCTATCTTCGTAGTTGAATATAAATTTTTGAAAATGGTGCACTTAATTCCTTGACAAGTGTCAAATGATGCATCGAAGATTGTAAATTTGTTTTTCAATGAAGTAGTCAGGTTACATTGGTTGTTGTAGAGTATCACCTTGAACAAGGATACTAAGTTTTTGAGACATTGTTGGTGTACAATGTGGGAGAAGTTGGGTACACATTTGAATTCCAGTTCTGCATATTATCTATAGAAATATGGTAAAATGGATGTTGATAACAAAAATCTAGGTAATCTCTTAAGAAGTTTCATAGGAGACAAACAAATGCAATGTTATTCTTTGTTGACACAAACTGAATTTGTATTCACTATCTCATGAATTGATCTACAGGCAAGACAACATTTCAATTTTTTTATAGGTTGTCCCCTAAAGATGTTATAGATCTATTGTTGATTTCATATGACAAACATGTTAGTGCAGATGTAGAAAACTTTGCAATGCATGCACAAGTTAGGATGCTATTAGAGAAGTGTAACACCAAATATAAAGATAGTGTAGATAAGCATAGGAGAGAGAAGACTTACTTAGAGGGAGAGTTAGTCATCTAGCACACTTGAGAAAGGAAAAGTTTCTTAGGGGCACTTACAATTAGCTAAAGCCCAAGAAGATTGGTCCTTGCAAAGTGTTGTGCAAATTTTCTAAAAATACTTGACATTGAATTGCCTAAGAGTTTAGATATCTCACCAATATTCAATGTTGTTGATCTATATGATTATCATGAAGTTGAAGATACTGCAAATAGCACACTATTGCTACAAGACCTTGATTGGAATCGAAAATTATCTGAGATGCAATGAGATGAGATAGACCAGATCTTGAATATGTGCCTAAGCAAGAAAACCAAATGAAAGAGTACATAAAATATCTTTCTTAGATGGCGGGGAATGGAACCAAAGGAGGATACATGGATTATCAAAGAAGTAGGGCAACTTGGGTGGCTGAAGCAACCTTCCTCACTTCCTTAATTTTGTGCACTCAGCTCAACATTTTGGTACCTAGAATGTTTGATGCAAAAGCATCTCAAGGATTGAGCAACCTTGCCTCATCCAAAATTATTTATTTCTTGTTTGTTTCTTTTTGCAAGTATTTTGGATTGTCATAGTTACCTGTTGGTGTACGTTTTATCATCCACCGAACACTTCAGAATAAAATGTCCAAAGACACTCTACCCTCTCTTGAAAAATCACCGCGTATACTAAGATTGCGAGAAAATCATATGGTGATTCCAAGGTTTCTTTCGTCAAGTCTTGACATGTGGATAAGCTCAATGGGCGTTGTGATTTGTTGGTAATACACAAAGGGACTTACGTTAAAGAATTCTTCACAAGTTCGGGACTTAGATGGATTTATCATTAAAAGCTTCTTCAATTGGGACTTTCAATTTAGATCTCGAAAAAAAAAAGGTGCAAAAAGACAAGGGTTTAGAGGATCTATTCTACGCCTAGGAATTTGAGAGACAATAAGGAGTAGGTGAAAGGAGTAACCACGCTTTGTTTCGCCTCCCTAGGACAACTATGCAAAGTGGGTGCAATCTTCTAAGGGTGTGATTATAATTTTCAAGTCTCAAATGAGACCGAAGTTAAGAACCCACAATTACAAGCTTAGGCTAACTTTACGCATCGAATGCAAATCATCCATTCGAAGAAAGTATGAGGAATATTTCACCATTTAATCTATACGATCAATCTCACATTCACTTAACCAACATTCAAAAGCAAATTCTACTCAATTGTAATCTAATTCTAATTTATCTAACTCCAATCTATGGTAGAAGAAGTTATGCAACCTTGCTTACTATTTGACAATAAAAGTTATTCGAAGCAAATCATGCAAAAATAGTCTCAATACAACAATTTCATATACTGTCTCCACACAAATGAAAGTGAGAGATCACCAGTTTAAATAGAGTTTTCAAAATGAAATGAAAGGCCCAAATTAAAACAATATCAACAGCCAAGATTAATACAACTCAACCCTAATTAGGGTTGCCCAAAATAACACCAATTATCAATCAGTAAACAAGCAGTAACAGGCAATGAAGTGGCAGTTGGAGCTATCCTCAAGGGAAGGCATCCCTATCTTCTTGGGCAGCATTGTGCTCAATGAATCTGGACACAACCGTGACAACTTCCTCCATCATGACGGGCGGCATCATGCTAATCCTGAATTCGAGTCCATCCAAATCCTCGGCACATCTGGCGAAGGTGCTCTCCCAATCTGCCTCCTGTCTCACAAAATCATTCTGGATGCCCAAGAGATTTGCCACTTTTGTGAACTCCTGTTTCAAAATTGGTCCAGTAGCAGAGAAGAAAACCCCCTGAACCTTACGCTTCAACCTCTCCAGCTGCATGTCGTTTTCCCGAACAATTTCTCGGTCAAACACATCTACAAGTATTGTATAAACCTTCTCCTAGATTTCTTTCACTTGCTCTTCAACTCTGAGCCCATCCGTCTTCACCTTCTCCAGAATTTCTCTTCGTATAGTCACTGCCCAAAACCAATGGTGAAAATCATAAGCTGCTCCTGCAGCAATCACCTTTCCTTCAACCAATTCATCCCTTGGAACGCCCTTCAGGACTTTGAGGCATGGAATGAGCCTCTCTTGAATGTTTGGAAGACAGTCCCAAGTTTCTACCATATCAACCAATCTAGAAAGAAAAGAAGAAGTTTGCCTGTAGGCAAGTGCCAATTTCTCCATGAATGAGGCTGCTTTCGTGCCTTCGTTTACCATCCATTCCTGGGCCTCCTTGGCCGTGACCATTCCTTGCTCTACATCCTTGGCTATCTCCTGCAAGGAATTGAGAAGAGGAGGAGCTACTACACCACCCTGATTGAGTGGTTGGGTCAGATGTTGTATGTACTCCTTCAGGCATTCGACTTCCCTTTTATATTCCTTCTTTTTCGCCACTTCTTTTTCCAATCTCGCTTTGACAGTCAAGACGGAATTATCCAGCTCTTCCACTTCTTGGCCTTTTATTGTCAAGCCAAGGTCTATAGTGGTTATGGCGTATTCTTTGGGAGTGATCTCATCTTGTACCTTATCCACTGTGGGTATTGCGATATGTAAGGAATGGCCGCCGCCTTCGTCCCTCTGAATGGTGGAAAATTTCTTGGCAGGTTTCTTAGTAGCAACCTGTTCCAACCTTGCCAAGAAATCCGCAGTATCATCCTCTTCTTAGCCTTGCACTGGTGCCTGAATCTTCATTCTCTCTATCAGCCAATTTGGAATGGTAGGCTGCTCAGTACCATCTTCCTCCTGAACATTCTCTTCATTTGGAACATCCAAGACTTCTCTGAGGGCGGAGATCATTCCCTCTTCGAAGTCATCATTTCGGACTTCCACTTCATTATCTGAACCCAGTATTTCTGTGCCTGTAGGAGATGAGGGCTCATCGTTATCCAACTGGATTGGTTCATTGTTCTTTTCGTGAACTGCAGAAGGTCCAATCATTTCAACCAAGGATTCGTCTATGGTGGCCACCAGCTCATCAATATTCTGAGACGCCGCGGAACAAGATGATCCTATCCTTTGTCGTTTCTGGACTGGCTCTGTACTTGGAACTACTTCTTTCCTCTTCTCACCCATTTCGACCAAATCATCACGATGGGATGCGCCAGCATTGGAGGAATAGGACTCCATCTCGCCCAATATATCATACATGAGCGTTATCTTTTTCTATCTCAATTCCTGGACCTGATGGTCAACCCACCACTGAGAGTACTTGATCACTGGTCTCATCAAGGTTGCCAAATCTGAGTGCTCAGGCTCTAACCACTTCACGGAAGGAAGAGGTAGGCTCTCCTCGAAGCGCGGTTGGATGTAATTTCCATCGTCCTGCAACTGATCAGGCACCCGGCAAAGTTCATTGTTCTCATGAAGTCTACTGGCATTCTAGACCATAATCTTCTCCTGACTTCATATTCATCAGCGGCATTCGCCCAGAAGTCTTCCAATTCCACTCTATGCTTATATCTCCTCCCATCCACTGTCTGGATATGATGATGTGAGTCAAAATTGGCCCTGGACTTATAGGCTGTGAATGGGTACCACTGGATTTCCAGCCTAGCGCTCTCAGTTGCTTGTGCTGACAGATAGGATTCTAACATATTCCCAATGAAGAATGGGAATGTAACAGCCGCCTTCTTACTCGGCCTCAAGATGTTTTGGTATTCTTCCAGCTGCCTCAGGACTTCAAGCAGGATCATCCGATTTGTCAGATAGATGGACAACTTGTAAGGATTTCCAGTGAATCCCTGGATCCTGACATATGTAAATTTTGGAAACTGGATAAACCAAGATCCGTATATACTGATCAAACTTTTCGCCTCATGACTCAGCCTTTGATGCGTTCCTTCTTGAAGTGTTCTTGTGATGTACATTAAGAAAGCATCATGCACCCGCCTGAAATGAGATTTCTCCCTTACCTGGAGTTGTAGGTAGCAATCATAAGGCCTGAGTTCATTTTCTCCGTTGCCAACCTTGCCTTTGCAAATCAATCCTGAGTATTTATATGACCTGGCCAATAAATAGACAATGTACGAGCTCATGTGAAAAGACTTAGTCTTTTCCAAATTGATCAACTACTCGTGAAGATTGTCACTTATCATTCGGGACCAATTGAACATCTTCCTTATTGGTGTTCTAGGCTTCTCCTTTATTGATGTTCTAGGCTTCTCCAGCCATGCCTTATTAATATTTGTGGCGCATAACTCGGACTGGCTGTCATACAAACTCTTGGCTTCTTCCTTGGCTTTGTAGGTAGTACGGGAATGTGTTGGGATGCCAAATGTTTCCCGAATTGCTACTTCACCCAGGTGAGCCAAAATTCTTCCGTCAAGTGCAATAATCTATCTTTTCTGAGCATCATAATGGATGGCACATTCTACCATCAATTCTGCACAATCCATAGCAGGTGAGAATCTAGCTGCTTGAAAAATCCCTTTTCTCACCATTCATCTGGCAATTGGTGTAGGAAGTCCATCATGTCCATGTACTCTTTTCTTGAATTCTATGAAGTCAACATGTCCCAAATCGGTGTCTGCAACATTTTTCCACTTCAAATTTATTTTCGACTCTCGCTGTGTGCCTTTGTTGGCGAACTTCATTGGCGCCTTCTTCAATGATTCTCCTATCGCGGTCATCAACATGTAAAAATACTAACATTAATACGAAGACTTTAAAATATAGTTCAATCTCGTGCCTTGGGTTCGAAAATTTTACTTTCAGCTCATTAAATAATTAAACTTCAACGAAAAAGCAAGCTGAAAATGAATTTTAATTGAAATTTTAGCCAGAACTTAGCCAAGATGAAAAAGACAGATGGAGAAATTAATCCAATCGAACTCCAAACCTCAGGAAAGAGCTTTTGGCTGCAAATCAGATTTGAACTTCGAGAATTTAATGAAAAAGCAAGTAATGAAGTGCATTTGTCTTGCTAAGAAATTCGACTTTCAGCCAAGAATTTCTTCACTTTGAAAAAAAAATTTGCTTCTCAGCATAAAATTATTCCTTCCTCTGGGAAAATTGATCTTTCCTGCTGAATAATTGATCGTCTTATAATTTTCTTACAACTTCGAGAGACTAACTTCTCTTCAGCTGTGTTTGTGAAAAATGAGTTGCCGAAACCATAGTCCTAGACGTGTGGACACGGCCGTGGCCGCGTCCAAGGCTGGACGCGCCGCGTCCAGGCGAGTCCCGACCCCTTGGCGCGGCCGACGGCAGCAAAGGCCAAAAAGGCCAAAACAAAATAAAAACAAAGTTTTTTAATATTTTTTTTTTAACTTATATTTTCTATTTCGCCCTAAAAGCAACCTCATTTCATTCATTTGGCAAAATAGGAGGAGAAGAGAGCGCAACCAGCAAGTTGTTGAAGACAAATCCAGGTTCATATATCATTTGGGGAGCTTCATACTAGCAAGGAGGTGCATTGAGAGCTCATTACCAGTGATTGGGAGGAGTTTACATTGCATTCCAAGCCAAATCTAAGAGGTAAGTTCGATTTTAATTGATTTTTTTGTTTTTTTTAACAAATAATTCATTGTAATTTGTAAAATCACTTTTTTTTGAGTTTGCATATTTTTTTTACAAACCCTACTTGCAACTTAAATAATTTTAGAAACCCTACTTTTGCAGCCACATTCATTTGCAAATCAAACCATATTATTATTTTCACAATGTCTCAAACCCCAGTCAGAAAAGACCCTACTTGGAAACATGCTGAAATCTTTCCCAGAATGAAAAAAGGAGACGCCAAATGTTTCTACTGCAAAACAATATATCATGGAGGCATAAATAGATTAAAATACCATCTTGCACGCATACCCGCCCATGATGCAATGGGTTGCTCTAAAGCACCTCCTGAGGTTGTACGTGAAGTGCAAGTGCAATTAGAAACTTTTGAAATGCAAAAAGAAATAAAAAAGAAACAAAAGCAGGAGTTGGTGAGTGTTGGATTTGGACAGGGACTTGGTGCTGTTGGAGATGCTTCTTCCATGCCTCCATACCATCCTAGTGCTAGTGCTTCTGGTAGTGCTTCTGTTTCTGCATCAGCGATGCCTATGCATACTCCTAGTGCTGGTGGTGCTGCTACTGCTAGTGGTAGTGGCAGTATTAGCATTGGCCCTAGAGTTCGTAAATCTAGGGTGGACTCATTTTGTACCACGCACTACTCTGAGTTCTCAACCGTCGCTTGAGAGCATGGGTTGGAACAAGGACGTACATGATGCAGCCAAAAAGGCAATTGCAGACTTTTGGTACTACTGCACCATTCCCTTCCATGTAGCCAGGTAATTCTTTTTCGTTTAATTGTTTTAAAATTTATATTTAAATTTTAGAATCTAGATGTATCTCATTATTGAATTCAAATTTAAAGTTAAAACATTTTCATTTTACAATACTTGTGTAACTTATTAATTTATTTATGACATGTTATAGGTCACCTTTCTGGCAAAACATAGTTGATGCCATAACCATATGTGGGGCAAGGTTCAAAGCCCCTAGTGAAGATGAATTAAAGGGCCCACTTTTGATTCAAAAGGTGGCAGATGTGAGAGCACAATTAGAGGAACAGCACAAGCAGTGGAGCATGATTGGTTGCACCATTATGACTGATGGTTGGACTGATAGGAGAAATAGGACGCTGCTTAATTTCCTAGTTTCCTCCAGAGGTAATTGTACTTCCTTCAATGGATTGGAATTTGAATTTTATTTAGTGATTAATAATTTAATATGGCTGATTTATGTTTTTTAATTTATTGAATAATTGGTTTTGCTTATTTTTTCAGGTGACACCGTCTTCATGAAGTCCATTGACGCTTCTTGAAGAGCACAAAAGATTTACTGAGAGGGGGGGGTGAATCAGTAAATCAATCACAAACTTTTATTTCTTAATCTTTTTCAAACTTATTACAATCAACTTTTTGATATGAATCAATTTCCCCAAGTTGACACAACTTTATTGAAATAATATTTTTTCAAAGTAGGCACCAACCTACAAATTTACAACAAGATGATTTAGTAGAATGTAGCCTACAACGAACACCTAGACCTTTACAAATTTAGTAGGCTCCTACCTACAAGGAGCACCAACCCCTAGTGCAAGGCACCAAACCTTGTCTTGATGGATGTATGATAGCCTTCAATCTGATCTGCACATTCCCAACTCTCCAATCTGCTCTATGTGATAAATGATATCACCCTAAGCCCACACAAGGAGATGGGTATTTAGACTGAACTGCTTATCCTATAACAACCTCACAGCAAATATGATATGGATAACACATATGTATATTATTCAATGGTCTCACACCTTTTCATGAAAAATCACAACTAAATTTGCATCCTTTTTATCTGCCCCATCAAAACAATTGTCTACTTTTGTCTTCTCTTTATTATTGTTAATTAAATGTGAGACAATGGTCATACATTGATTCAGCCTCCAACCAATTTCAAAGACTTTCCTTTGATTACTTTTCACATAGTTATTGCTTTTAGTTATGACGTCCTGTGTTTGTAAAGCACCTCTTAAAAAAAAATCTCTTCATTTGTATTTGCTATGCAGCAATAAACATGTATTTAATTTTTAATTGCACATAGAGAGCAATCGCACCTCTATAGATCACCATTTCTACGTCTTTTCAGCTTTACAAAAGATTATTGAGAAAGATAAACGCGTCTGCAATGATTACGTCTTTTAAGAAAGACGCGTCCCTCTGAGTCTTGTATTAATAAATTCACAAATTATTAAACACGTCTTCTGGAGAAAAGTGCGTCCTTCTGAATCTCGATTAATTGCAAACTAAACACAATCTTTTAGAATCACTGATTTGTATCTCTTCACATCGTACTAACAAATCGCACCCTTTTATTGAATGAATGAGATTTGAATTCATAACAAAAATGTATTTGCTTCAAATAAACACCTCACAATCAGGCATTTGTCAAGAGATTGATATTCAATTTTAATCGAATATCTTAAATTCTTAATAATTTTGAAAAGCATCTTAACCCATATCCTTTAACTGCCTGAAAGTCATGAAGACTATATCTCTGTTTTGAGCCAGCATGTCGATCAGGTCTGAAAGTGTCTATATCTCTGTTTTGGACCAGTATATCAATTATTTTGAAGATTCTTGCTCAGAATTTAAACCGACCCTCTCAATGTCTTTGTAACTTTATACTTTGTTTTGACACTATCTAAGATATCATCAAAAACATTTTATTCCAACACTGATTCTTGACATCCACGGTTTGTCCTGACATCAATGACAATACTTCTAACACTTCTGCCCAAATCAAAAATGCCACATACCTGTGTGAGGCTATAGAGGAGGTGATAGTTGATGTGGGGGAAGAGAATGTAGTGCAAGTGGTGACAGACAATGCAACAAATTGTTGTTGCTGGTAGATTATTGATGGAGTAGATTATTGATAGAGAGGCACCCTACTATATTTTGGACTCTATGTGCCGCCCATTGCATTGACCTCATGTTGGAGGATCTTGGGAAGCTCCCATGGATCAAAACATGTGTGGAAGCAGCAAAAAACATATGCAAATTTGTATACCACACATGGGTGCTCAACCTTATGAGGGAATACACGGGGTTGAGGGAGTTGTCTCGTCCTGGCATCACCAGGTTTGCAACAAATTTTATCACGATGCAATCCTTGATTCGGTCAGGGGCAGTTTTGAGGCGCATGTTTACTAGTGAGGAGTGGTCTTCCTCATCCTTTTCTACAAGCACTACAGGGATTGCTGTGGCTGATTGCATTTTTGATGAGCAAGGGTTTTGGATACCAATGGACGAGATTGTGAAGGTAAAATTTAATTAGTTATTATGTTTTAATTTTTAATCATATCTTACTTTTATTTGTTTATTTTCATTCACACTTATTTGTGAAACATGTTTGCACTTTGCAGTTTATTGAGCCCTTGCTAGTTCTCCTACGAGTTGCAGATGGGGAGAAGCCCGCAATGGGCTACATATATGAGGGCATGGATAGGGCCTATGAGAGCATGGATAGGGCCAAAGAGGCCATTAGATCAGTCTATGGGGGAGTTGAGGAGAAGTATCGTCCCATTTGGGATATCATCGATAGGAGATGGCAAAACCAACTTCATAGGCCCATCCATGCAGCCGCATGTTTCTTGAATCCGGCCTTCCAATTCCGCTGTGATCTCCGTGCAGATAGAGAAATTCTTAGTGGGCTCTACACAACAATAGAGCGGATGTTGCCCGCTGTTACTACACAGGTGGTGCAGGAGATAGATGCCTTCACTAAGGCACAAGGAGACTTCTTTGCACGTCAAATGTGCAAAGATAATAGGACAACATTACTACCAGGTAAAAATATATTTAAGGGCATAATTTTCATCTTTTTATATTATAATTTATTATTAAATGTTGAACTTGAACTTGAAACTTGAAATGAGATTGATTTTGTTTCTTTTTCTCATCTCAAATAGCTGGTGGAATATGTTTGGTTCTAATACACCGATCCTGCAAAATATTGCCATTCGTATATTGAGCCAGCCATGCAGTTCATCTGGTTGTGAGCGCAATTGGAGTATGTTTGAGCACATACACTTCAAGAAGCGCAATAGATTGACAGTGGAGAGGATGTATGACTTGGTATATGTTCATTACAACCTTCGGCTCAGATACAGGAAGCTTTTTGACCATGACAAAACCCCGATCACTCTAGAGGAGGTTGATCCACAGTCTGAGTGGATCACTGAGACTACAGATGCAGTCTTTAGTCACGAGGACCTTGATTGGGTGGACCTGGCAGAGAGAGAGGCCAAGGTTGTAGCCATGGCTGAGGAGGAGGCTAGAGCACGAGGAGACATAGATGTTGTCGGTGAGAGGGGCATGGAGACTCAGACACAGGCAGAGACTATGGCTGCAGCTGCAACATCATCCAGGACCTTTAGACGCCTTCGTAGGAAGGATGCTGGCTCCACTATGCCATAGGGCATAGAGTCATAGACTTATAGCTATTGTAATACTTTTGATATTTCATATTTGTATGGAACATTTGATGTCATGGATTTCATATTCCATGAGTTTTGTATACATTTGACTAATTTTATATATCTAAGTATGCTATTTCCTTCAGCAGCCAACTACAATTTGTGTACTTTATACTTATGTAATCGTTGTATACTTGTGCATGTGATCAAATTTGCTTTTATTTGTGTTGTATTCAATAAAGGGTGCTTGAAACAAGTTTTAAATCCTTAAAAATCTCTAAATTTCTAGGGTTTTTTCAACTTTTTTTCATTTTGTACGCTGCCAGTCCCCGAAGTTGCCGGAGTCTCACGAGTTGCCCTCGGAAGTCTAAGCCACGTCCGAGTCTCATTACTATGGCTGAAACTCATTATAATGCTGAAGAACTTGATTTGTTTTAGCAACTGCCTCCTCTCTCAATTTCGATTTCTTTTCTCTTCTTCAAACAGGCAAGTTTCCCATATTTTCAAAAAAAACTCCATGGCGAGCTTATCCAAGTAAATCTCTTTAATTTTCAAAAAAATCGATTTTTGGTTAGACATTTATCTTCGATCTTCTAAATTTTGAAAAAAAACGCTAAATGTCCAATCAAATTTGATTTTCCCAAATTCTAATTCATGGCAAATTTAATTTTGCTCATAGATTTTATCTTTGTCCAGCGTAATTTATTTTCTTCCGATATATCTCTGGCAAACTTTATTTTGTCCAAGGCGTTTTAAATTTCTGAGTATTTGGAAATAAATTATTAAAATATTAAAATATTCATTTTATTTCCAACCTGTTCATTTTGGACCCATGGCTATTTTGATTTTCTCTCCTTTTTCTTTGGCTAAAAGTTTATTTTCCAAATTTATTCCAATTTTTGTCTAGCCAAGTTAAAATTCTAGCCATCTCGTCAATAAATGTTACGCCAGATCCTCACTTTCTCTTGCCATGGTAGACTTTGAATTGTGTTGGGCACATTTTCTTATGCCAAAATCAAATTTTCTCTTGCTCGGGCAAATTTCTCTAGGCAAAGTCTGTGTCTGGATGTCTTCATTAGGCGAAATTCCATGATACTTAGACAAATTTTTATCCCTTCTGGCCAAGGGGGGACTTTCCTGCCTCTTTGCCATGTGCATTTTTCTCTGTATACTTGGCCAACTTCATCAATTTTCTCTAGGCATCCATACTTAGGCGAATTTTTTAAACTCTCTTCTCTTCTCATGCTAGGCGGACTTCACACTTCATTTGCCATGGCCTAGGCGGACTTCTCCAAGTCCTTTCCATATTTCATCAAGGCATGGCGGACTTTCTCAAGCATTTGCCTTCCACACTTAGCCAAAATTCGCATCTCTCCCCTTTAAAACATTAAAATACTTAGCCAAAATTTCAATTTTCCCTCTTTATAGGCCTCCATACTTAGGCAAATTTCGGATTTTTACTTCAAGGCATCAAACACTAAGCAAAAATTTTAATTTTTTTCCTTTCTTATGCCTAGGCGGACTTCCCAAGTGTTTTGCCAAGTCAAGGGCGGACTTCTAAGTGTCTTTCCCATCTTCCTCAAGGCTTGGGCGGACTTCACACATGTCTTGCCAAAGCTGGGCGGAGTTTGAAGGGTCTTTGCCAAGGTGGGGCGGACTTTGGAACCTCTATGCCACGTCTCTTATTTTAAGGGCCAACCTCTTACTTTCCTTGCCATCTTTCCTCAAGGCTTGGGCGGACTTCTAAGAGTCCTTGTCATTTCTCTCCAAGGCATAGCGGACTTCAAAGAAGGTTTGCCATTTCTCTCCAAGGCATGGCGGACTTTGGAAGGTCCTTGCCATGTCCCTTAAAAGTAGGGCCAACCTCCTCCATGGCTGAACATGTTCTCTTGATGGCAAATTCTCCAGACTTAGACAAAATTTTATCACAGATTTTATGCCCTTTGGTTGATTTTTGGTGATTTTTCTCAGATTTGATTGATTTTTGACTGATTTTCTAGATTTTTGCTTGATATTTCAGTTGATTTTCTCAGATTTTTGCTTGCTTTTCCATGCTTTTCCTGATTTTTGCTCTTGATTTTTTGATTTTCTCTTTGATTTTTCAATGATTTTAATTTTTTTAGTTGATTTTTGGTTCTAAAGATGGAAAGTTGACTTGTTGACTAGGGTTGACTTTCTAAAAATAGAAAAAGCAAAATCCCTATTAAATAGGGAACTCTATTTGGTCCAAAAATGCCAAAAATGAAAAAGCGAAAAAGCAAAAAAAGCAGATTCCCTAAAAATTAGGAAGTCTCAGAATTGGCCGAAAGCATAGGCGATCCTCGTCTCTCAAGCCTTTTGAGCACTTTTGTGACATTTATGCATTGATTTAAGCATGGATTATTGACTTTGCTCGGACGACTCTCAAAAAGACTGACTTGAAACTCTAAAGGAAGTGACCTCATGAAACCGTTACACGGAGACAAAACCCTAAAAACTACCAAACTACTGGGGGTCCCCATTGGCAATGGGGCGATGTGTGAAAAGATCATAACATTACCCTCAAAGTCATAGGCAATATTTCCACTATGTGGTACCACATACAGATCATGGGGCCTCCAAATTGTAATCACAACATTGTATTGGGACTTTAAATATGTCCATGTGTCAAAGATTGTATTGGTTCCCCTCATTCTAAATTGCAGCATGTTCTTATATTGAAAAGGACCTATTTTAGGACATTGTGCCAATATTTGAATTGCATGCCAACTATAACATTCTATAATTGGACATTTGTCCAAGGGAAGTTAATAAGAGAGGTGTCGTCGAGATTCAAAGCTTATATCAGGCCGCACTTAAAGAAGGGTTCATTTCACAATCATCAAGGGAATGTACCCTATCCTAAGGACGAACAATGGCTGAAATCATTTAATTCAGGTCCCATGATTATCAATACATGTGCCAAGGGAAGTGTGCTATGTTTTGGGTGGCATTGCCTTATTAAAACAAGAACTCTCTATGAGAAGATAACAAGTTTGTTGAAAAAGGGTAGAGCAGGGAGGGGGATAGAATTGATCAGAAGATCTGATATCCAGAACATTGTACCCTTGGCATGTACTCTTGAGCCTAAATTTTTGTAAACTCATGTCATATCAAAGCATTACATAACATAACAGTTTTGCACCATCTTCTATTTATATTCAGCTTCTATTGGGTACTCTTGCATTGAGTTTGTGTTTTTGTGTTTGGGCTACATGACTAGAGACCATTTTTCATTAGACCCTCTATCTGTGACTACATTACCTAGTGCTTGCAATAGTGTCCAAAATTACACTAGTCATCTACTCCAACTCTTCTTCACACATCATCAGTCTACAGTACACTAGGGATGAAATTTCTACCTCCTTTCTCCTTTCACTTGTTATTCATTTCCTAGCTTAGTGTTCATTAGCTTTAAGTTATTAATCTGAAAGTAATTTATGTATTTTTGTTATTTATCAGTAGATTACATCAGATTAGACTAAACTAGATAAACACATAGAAAGAAATTAAAATCTAGACTAGAATAACACCTACTCTTTTTCTTAAATCTTTCATATGGTAGACCCAAATTCATACCCATATTTCTAATAGGTTGAGTTAAAAACCAGCAACCTATCCTGTTTCAAGAATGTTTTCCTTTTACATCCTTTCCAACCATTAATCTTCTTTCTCTAACTTTGTGCTTTTTCCTTTTCTCTTACCTATCTTCCCTAGCCCTATCATATACATTTAGTTCCTATTTTCCTAGCAATTCCTCGCATATTAGATTTCTGATTTGAATATTTCATACCAGCAACCTCCTATTTCCAATTAAAAAATAAAAACTCTTCTCATTCAATTCTTACATTTCCTTACATCTTACTTCTTTCTTGACCTTTACCAAATAATAGGGCTCCCTCATCACTCATCCTTAATTTGCAATCAATAGTTCACCTCTCACACACTTCAATAAATCTTTACAAAACTTGTCTTCTTTCTTCCAAACCTCCATTCAATCACATCTACTTGCACCTTACTCTTCCTCCTTGCTTTCCTTTCCCTCTGCACCCTCCTGAGACCTCTATTTGTTCTCCCATGCCCTAGTTCCACTATTGCTACTTCTAGTTCATTACTGACCTTAGCCATACCCTGTCATGTCCCCAATTGGGACCTACTTCCAACTGAGTGGAAAGAGCATTTTTAAATGCTAAATTAAAATAAGACTAACATTCAAAGTAATATTGAGTAATAAATTTAAATTTATATATTAATTCTGGCCAACTCCTTTATAGTTGGCACCCAAATGATATTCGATTTTCCTTATGGCCGACCCCTTGGTTGGTGATCAAGTTAGTATTTAGAGGAGTTCGCTGGCCTTGTTTCCCATTGTGGATTCTGACATGAGTCTTTTGGGTTCTGCCTGAGACAAAAACCTCAGCGAATCTGGACAGAGTGGGACGATACCCATACTCTGTGTTTGTGGTTCCTACATGCTTGGACATGACTCAGTGATCCGGGTTCCTTTCATGCTGCGCAGCAATTGGAAGACAAGAGGAGCTGGGCACTACCACAGGGAAGAACAGAAGTTCAAATTCTGGAAGTCACTGCGTATATCTGTGTGTATATCCGATACAGGGTTGCCTAACAAAGAGCCATTCTTGATACTGTTGCAACACTAAGCCCATTTCTGAGCAGTGGGATCAAATTGTTCTAATCTGTATGTTCATAAGACTAATCTGGAAACTCATTGTTAACCATTGAACTTGCTACTCATTATTCAGTGATATCCATAGTCTGTGTTCATTCGATACAGTGAGTGAGTACGGTTGGTATATATTATTCTGTAAGTCTTGGTTGCTGTTGATCTGAATTGCATATCGGAATCTGAATGTTATATTGCAACTATCGGGCATATCACATTGAAATCTGAGTTTGGTATTAAATAGAGTAATGCCTGAATTTGAATGTTAAACGCTGATTTTTGGCCACTTATCATTCCTTAGTCTTAAGGCACAGAAATTTGGAGATCTGACACTAATTTGCAGGGCAGACTAGAGATAGGCATCTTACATACCCTTTCACTAAACTATTGAAATGGTGAGCACAAAAAAAATATTGCAGATTACACCATTCTTGCAGATAAAATAATACAGAAATAATATTATTGTTTTTGGATGGTTTACAATGCATGATGCATATGCTTATAAAGCATTGGTGGAGACAGAAAGGTAGGTGCCTTTGATGTAATGTTCACTAGTATTGAGACAGTTTTTATTGGTAGATGTGAGCTATTGACTGTGTTGTTCTCAGCCATTAAAATTAAGTTTAGTTTTTGGTGTTTCCCTTATGTTATTTTGCAGTGTATACAACTAAAGGGAGAATGTTAGGATAGATGTATCACACAGCTTGCAAATCATTGTCATTATATGTTGGGATATTATTGTAATGTTGGAAAGTTAGCTAAACATGATAACATTTCAATACTGTTCATAATCAAATCCATGAGATTCTCGTATGCCACTTGAATTGTATGTAATGATGTATGTAAGAGGTGTGTAAAAGCATCTATGACCCATATAAGAGGTATGCAAAGCATCTATGACATTGTAATAGCATTGATAAAGGAGGTTACAAATGTACCTGCAATGGTATCTTTGACCACCTATTATTAATCAAGTATAATAGCATCTTGTAAGTAAAATGAATGCTAAACAAATTGGAGCACCCAAGTTAGTGGATTAACTCCTTGATTATAGGAGTCTAGGAATCTGAAGTGGATCCATGGATTTACCTCATGGCTTGAGTGTTAATGTTATGGCAGCTTCAGGTTCATCCTTCCAGCCACGAGTGAAGACATAAATTAATATAGCCTATCGGCTATTTATTTATATGTGATATTTAATGTGAAGGGGAGCTTCACTTGGCAACAATGTAATTTCTAAAAGGGCCGACCTTCCTTGTAATTCACATATTTTAATTGTAATTATATTTCTCTATTTTGGCCGACCTTGTACATGAAGAGGTGCGACCTCTCTCTCATTGTGTATTTATACAAGGTCATTTCCATCCTTTCTATGATCAAGCAAGTTTGTTTCTCTCCTTCATTCAAGTGCGAATTTTCTCCAAGAGCAGATTGCGAATTTCTCTAAAGTGCAGATTTAGGTTTCAAGGAAGGGCAGATTATTATCTGTTTTGCATCTAAAGTGGGTGCTGAATACTGGCCTTGTGATTGGCCTCATTGTAAAGAGAATTGTCGCCACTATTTATATATATAAGAGAGATTTTTGTTGCTGGGTTTTTCTACCTCAAGAGGAGAGTTTTCCCAGGGTATCTGCTGTGTTATTGTCTGATTTTGAATTAATCTTCTGTGCATTAAATCTGATCATTAAAATTTAACATTGAGAAGATCGCTTGTAGTTTTCAGGGGGTTCCTTGCCTATATATAGAGGCCTTGGCATAGAGGTTTTGTTTGGTTCAGTGAGAGTATGCACAAGCAGCTTGAAGAATGTCGTGAGAAAGTAGCATGGAAATGGATGTATGGTTGTAAGTTATTGTGACAAGTTTCCAAAGCAGGGAGATGCAGCCAGTTTGATCACTAGTTTTGCTTCAGTGTTGGAATGTTGCAAAAGATGCTTAACACATGTTGGTAACACTATTTCAGTACAAAGAAATGCTTACTGTATTTTTGACCATTCAACATTGGTAATATTGTAACTGGTGCTGATGTTGCAGTTAGGTTTTTCCCCAAAAGGGTTTCCTAGGATAATTGTGGTGTTAAGTGTGTTCTTTGGTGTGCTATTTTATGGTATTTGCTGTTATATTTCTGATATAATGCTGTTATAAATCAGATTTAGATCAAATTTACTGCCGATCTGTAACGACCTCACATTGCTCTTCAATTTATCAGTAATTTTGTAACAAAAATCATAAAGGAACTCACTAGAAATAGGGATTCTATGTAAAATCTTAGCAGCCAAAATGTCATTAATACTTTCCATCCCACCAAGCAGCAAGAACTGTTCCACATCCACTGAGTTTTTTCTTTTTTCTCCATTGGCTTTATTAGATAAGAATCGTAAGAGACAATATACTTGAGCGTGACCTTGCCCAATTAAACATGAGAAAATCCATCAACTGTGTTGTTTAAAAGTTTCCAACTTCTTAAATATAATGCTTTTGTTGCCAAGATTTCTAGTTAATTACTAAAGCTACAGTTTAGTAATTTAGTTATCTACAAAACAAATGCATTAAGATGCCACAGTTGAGTCTTAAACCACAGGGTTGAGACTCGGTGAGTACTGGAGAGTACTCAAGACAGGAACTGAGAGCAGTCTTAACAAAGTCTTGCTGAGTCAGCTGAAAAAATCAGAAGGGAACAGAAAAACAACAAAATAAATTTTGAAAAGCATTACAATTAATTCTTATATATTATATATTACAAAATTCTGATATTCAGTCAAGTTTTTCTTGCCAAATCCAAGTCAAAATCCTTATCAAAATTCAGCTTGCAGAATACTTTCTAAGTTTCAGTCTCAATGATGTGTCTCAAACAGATGAATTTGTTCCCTAAAACATTACAAATCTTATAGAATCTCTAGTTACTAGAATCCTAATCCCAACAATTATCATTCCCGACTGATATGAACCCAATCTGGAATCTAGGAATATTAGAGAAGGAACCCTACAGCCAAAAACTTCAGATCCAAAACTGATATGAAAAAAATAGCAGCAGCCTTATCTTACAACAAAAAACTGATTTCTCTGTAACACCAGAATGATTCCTCTACAATGGTGATCTAATTGAAATAACAGAACTATCCTTACAATGGCGATAGGTTTAGATAAAACAGCAACAGGATTTAGCTGTGAGATGGTAGTTTCAGTAACAACAATTAATGATCGTGATTTTGGCATCAAAGGACCCTTCTAATCAGCATAAAACAGTATTAGTTAAATATATTAGAAATCAGAAAATTAAATGCAAATTTTAAACATTTTGCTCAGAATAAATGGGGTAGATAGTCCACTCCATAATACACAAGGGTCAGACTTAATAGTCTTACCCAGTCACTAAGAGACTATTGTAATGTCCGCTTCCTGGAGTAGTCTGAAATTCTTGTAGGCTAATATCGGGCAATATCAGGAAATAATTGATTAATTAAATAAAGTGGTCCAATAAAGCAAACTTTACAAACGACTTTAAATAATTTTATAAAGTGACTTAAGTGAATTAAAAAGAGGAAATATTAAAAGTCACTTTATAAAGGTGCTTTAATGAAATATTTTAATCAGGAATTTAAAAAGGCTCGTTTGCAAAAATACAAAAGAGATTTTGGGAGCTCATTTGCTGATGCTTGTTTTATTTTCTCTATTGTGGAACAAAACCCTAGGATGAAAACCCTATGGGAAATCAGTTTCAGTGGTGAGATATATTCCCTAGCTGATTGGCACGTGAAATCGCACAGGTTTCAAGCTTGAATCAAATGATTGAATAATTTGTGAAGTCTTGCAAGCAAGACAAATTATTGGAGTTTGGAAATATTGGAAGAATTGACGAGTAGAAATGGAATGCCATAGGCTGCAGGAAGACATCCATTGAGCTAGGCATGATACTTCATTGCTAGGTGTGATACTCCATTGTTGGCATGAGACTTCATATTGATGGTGTAGTCGGCCGTACCATAAATAATTAAGTTGTTAGTTGGCCAAACAAATAGTACACAAAACAAGTAAATAATACTTTGTGCACGGCAATAGATTAGTATAAGTTGTAATCGGGAAACTAATCCCCGACAGTTGGGTGGTTATAACGAGTCGTTGCCGACAATTGGTGTCCTCAACCAACATCGGCCAGCTATATATTTGATAATTCAATTGTAGTCAAGGATGATACATTCTAATTTATAATGTACTTGCTATTACCTAATGAGTGAATACAATGCTATATTCTATTATATATTCTACTATACATTCTCGTTTACTCTATGTGCACCGGTTAAACCACTTAGCGAGTAAACATTTGGCATCGTTGCCAAACTGAACCCTCGTACACATCACACAAACGAGAGAATGGCATCATATTGGGTTAGCCAGCTGAAGAGCCGATACAAGCCAAAGAAGATAGAGAAGACGCTTTGACGAAGGATCTCATAAACCTGTGGGATATCTTGTTGAGGCAGCACATATGAAGGGAGACTCTCAAGTGAGAGATCCCTCAAGCAGTCATCTGGTACAACTTGAGTGTCAACCCAGAGGTCGACCACCTCCTCAATAGATTACCAAGGCTGATTGCACGTCACTATATTATATTGCAAGACCTTCGGGCTAAGAGAGACCAAGAACTACGAAGACAACAGATACTGCAACAGTACGAAGAGAGGAACAAACAGTAGGAGAAAGAGCTCGACACCAATCATAGGCATACTCCCAAAAATTAATACTCGTACGTCCAAACAAAGATAAGAGTTGAGTTCCAAGCAGCCAAGAATCATCTGAAGAACGAGTACGAAGATCACTGAGATTGAGAGAGCAAGAAGACCGACGACAAAGACTGGAACAAATCATCAAAGAAACAAATCAAGCTCTTGCCAAAATAAACGAAGACCTTGTTGAAATAAATCATAACGTTGTTGAAGAAATAAACCAAGTAATGTACATAAAAAACAATGAAAAATATAAAGATGATGAAAATGAATTAACTAAGGAAATTGAAAATAGTATACGACATATTCAAGAGCTGTCCATATCAGAAGGATCGAGAATTGGAGGATCCAAACCGAAGACCCCCAAACGAAGGGAGTACAGGAATGAACCCCAAGGTTCTCAGAGTGTAGAAGACATTGAAAGTGGACGTGTGGAAGACTAGTATGTGGCCATGAGTGCAAGAGAGGCACTGAAACATGTCGAGAGAAACAATCCAATCAGGTCCAACGCATAGCGAGGACATCGGGGAAGGAAGATGGTAACTCCGCCAGCAAGTCTAAGTGTTGAGAGGCAAAAACTGCCGAAGTTCACAAGGAACAGGTCGAAGGATCTCGCCAGGCACTACAAAACTTGTGAAACTATATGGATAGCAAATGAGCAGGAAGACATAGACTATTGGTTAAGAGTGTTTCTAGTGACACTTAGAGGAATAGCAATAGACTGGTACATTGAACTGGAAGTAGCATAGAAAGCCACATGGGGAGCACTAAAAAGAGCATTTGAAGAAGAATTTAGGCTTCTAAGAGATGATAAAAAAATTGTGGCAAAAATTTACAATACTAAACTAGGGAAACATAAGAAGTACGAACTTACAATCGTAGGCTCAAGGAGTTGTTGGTGAAATTAGACTCAGTCGGCCAATGGATTGAAGAAGCACTGGTTCATTAAAGAGCTGCTCCCGTCACTAAGGAAAAAGATGGCCGTACCTCCATCATCGTACGTCGAAGCCTACAATCGAGCAATGGACATAGAGAGTGAAGACAAAACATCTTCTCGAGGAAAGAGGAAGATGGATGATGATGAGAGTACAGACGATAGTAACAATGGTGAGTTAAAGACCGTCCAAGCATTGAGAAAAGATATGATAAGAATGACAAAAGAGCTAAAGCCTAAGAAGGAGAACACACGTGAAAACAGAGAGTTGTGATGCACCAACTGTAAGGGGGGAGGTCACACAAAGGAAAATTGCCCGAAAAGTTAATTTTGTGATATCTGCCAAGTGATGGGATGCTCCATCAAGGTATGCCCATACAATTTGAAAACAAGAAGCATGCAAGTGCTCTTCACACAAGGGGAATAGCCAACCCCTCTGACCACACCACCGAAACCCCAAAACAATACTAATACATCCCCTAAAGGTTATTGTAACAATAGAAGAGGCAACAACAATGGATTGAGAAGCAGAATATAGTATGACAACAAAGGCAGGCCCATGATACAGTGCCAAAAGTGCAACGAATGGGGTCACTTTGCAAGGGAATGCCAAAATGGTCAAAGTTCGGGGGGAAGACTATGTAAATGATGTAGACTGGGTGACCACGAAGACACTAACTACCCCAAGCAAAAAGACATCAATATGATAGACGTGGAAGATCGTGAAATATTCCGAGCCAAAAATTTTTTAATTTTTGAATGCAAATACATACAACATGCACCCGTTAAGGTTAGATGAAAACCCAAACGATGCGGAATGAACTCTAACCAAGAATGTACACCAGGATCCCGAGTTGGGCAAGGTGTGAGCATATGGTCAAAGGATCTTATGCATTGTTGAACAAGCAACTCTAACCAAGAATGTACACCAGGATCCCGAGTTGGGCAAGGTGTGAGCATATGGTCAAAGGATCTTATGCATTGTTGAACAAGCAACTCTAACCAAGAATGTGTCCAAGGTGGATGATCATATGGTCAGAGGATCCCTATCACTAATACTGCTGAAAGAAACCTCGATGCCAAGCATGTGCTTTCCAACCCAGAATGGGAATGGAGCTACCATATGGCAGAGATGCTACAACTACAATGCAATACAAATGAAAATAGGCGGCAAGCCAGCCTCTTCCACTTATTCAGTGGGCATTACAAAACATGAAGAACAAGATTAGAAGAAATGCTGACAGTACTACTGTTCAACTTATAAGATGATGTAGATTGCCTACAAGAACAAGGATCAGAATGCTCATCAATGGCTGCAACACTGAAGGTGACTTCCACAAGACTTAATTTGACTTCTCAACACCAACCCTTCACCAAAATGCAATTTACCCAAGTCTGATATGACAGACCAGCAACTTGAAAGACAGAACCAGCAACATAGAACACTACCAAAATACTCATATCTCACTCATAACTCACCCAAATCTCATGAAATAAACTGCAAAGTGATTCTAAGATGATGGCGCCCAATACTGAACCACAAAACAGACCCAAACTGATATATATTTTTTTGCACGGAATTCAAGACAAGTATAGAAAGGTACGGCCCTCTAAGAAGGGCGATTTTCTCCCTAAAAAAATCAGCACTCAATGAAAAAATATGAAACTTTCCAAACTTGGTCGCCCCTAGCATAGAAACTCAATGAATTAATACCCAGAACAAGAACATTTTTGTTTTTTGATTTATGAGTGAAAATAACTTCCAGCTACACTGAAACAGCAACTCCAGAAATTGATATAAAAACAGAACTGAACTACAAAGCATTAGCTCAAGCTACTACAATGCAAGAACTCACTACAAATCCACTCAAACTACAACTACTTCATCACTAGTTGCTATCTCTCAAGCAAGAAGCAATGCCAAGCTAGGAGGCATACATTCCTCGAAGCAGTCCCAGCACCATTCCGGCAGCATAACATTCCTGTAGACAAAAGATATCCAAGTGAGGACCCAAGGCTTCCTTTTATAATTTTGGGAAGGCCCTCCAAAAGCTTCTAGAAACCCTAATTTTCAAATTTGAAATAACCCCTTTTCCCTCCAAAGATGGCGTCCCTTTTCAAGCTTTTCACTTTTGACTTTATACATCCCTTCATAACATAGGCGTCCACCCTCAAGCATCAATTTTGACCTTAATAAATATAAATTTACCTCAATGAGGCGCCCACCCTTGAGGGCCACTTTTTAAAACAACATTAAGTTATAAGCCTAGGCCAAGGGGGGAAAATATAACATTATTTGAATAAAATGAAATTATCTCTCCAACTACACCCCAAGGCCAAAATTGAACAATTCCAACTTAACTGACAGCTGAGGGAAGCCAACTGAACTGGAACCAACCTGTCAACTGCCAAAAATAGAATTTACTAAAAATAGTAAATTCCAGAAAGTGCTCGAAACGCAAAGCCAAACACACCACTGCGAAGCTCTCTGAAAACCCAGAAAGAATCCGCAATTCAATCACCAAGACTCGACCAACAACAACCACCAAAACAGAAACCCTAATTTCACCTTCCGAGTAGCCTACGAATCTCCAGAATAGGCCAACGGTCAACTGAAAAGATCATGCTCGAGAAGGGGACATTACAGATTGGAACAAAGAGGTATTGGCAATCACTAGAGCACAAACAAAGAAAGCCATCTACCCAAACCCTCATATGAAATGCAACAAATTAAGGAAGCCAAAGCAAAAGTGGAACAAGCGATGGCTAAGAAACGAAGAACCCATCAAGAGACTCCAAGTACCTCAAGGCAATTGGAGTCGGAAAAGAATATCCTACGATAGGTATTGCAAACCACCGTACCCATCAAAGTGACCGACCTTCTCCAGACTATGCCACAGTTAGGAATGGCAATCATGAAAGTAGTCAATGATGAACAACGCCAACAACAAGAAGGCTAAAGGAAGGAGATGGTAGCAGAACCATCACTCGAGGGTGAACAAGTCATCGACCCAATGTTGTTGACAATAAACATCATGAAGGGACCGACGATCGTGCAAATGGAGATCGAAGGGAAGAATCTAACAAACACGATCGTCAATGGAGGATCAGGGGTCAATGTACTACCCAAAGACACATGGAAAAGTCTCGAGAAACCTACGCTCTAGCCACCGGCATTCCAATTGGTGGCACCGACCAACATGGCATCAAGCCACTGGGAACACTGATGGCGCAGAAGGTGACGATTGGGACACAACCATTCTTGTTGAACTTTGTAGTCATTCCACTGCAAAAAAAGGCATACAATGAGTTGCTCAGAAGAAGGTGGCTAGTGGCAACCAAAGCAGATCACAACTAGAAAAGAAACACACTATCCATAGAGAGCAATGAAAGGAAATATGTAATTGACTTCTAAAACTAAGCAATCAACGAGGAACTGGTATCATCGGACTCTAAGTTTGAAGGAGAATCAAGAATGGAGGAAGAAAGGGGAACTATAGAACTGAATGATGAAGGTATCTTGGACCTCCAAGAATTCTTGGAGAACGAGATGAGTTCAGTCAATGGACTCTTCCACTAGCAGATGGAGGATTATGAAGTATTTCAACAAGATTACAATATGCTACAAATTAAAAAAACTGAAGGGGAAAAAGAAGACAAAGCATTGACAAGCCAAACATTTCCTCCAAAATACACGGAACACAAAGGAGTGGCCAAAGTAGATGACACACCAGCACACAACTTTGAAAAGGATACGATGATCAAGTACAAAGAGCCGAATATAAAGAAGGTAAATCTAGGAGAAGATAATCCTCGAACGATTCTGGTCGGAGACGACTGGAGTCCAGTACTAAAAGTGGTGACATTAAATTCTTTATAGAATACAAAGATGCCTTCACAGAGACGTACAACGATTTGAAGGGTGTGCCTCTTGAATTGTGCGTGCATAGAATTCCATTAGTACCTGGAGCACAGCCCGTACAGAAGAGACCATATCGGATGAATAAAAACTATGCAGAAAAGGTGCAAGAAGAAATTGACACGATGTTAGAAGCAAGGATCATCTTCAAAGTTGAAGTTAGTGGTTGGGTGTCACCGATTGTGATATCATTAAAGAAAGAATTTGAGCAAATTCGAATATGTGTGGACTTCTGAAGCCTCAATGCTATGACTATAAAAGATCTATTCTAGATCCCATTCACCCACTCAATACTGGAAGATGTGGCAAGTCATGAAATCTACTCATTCATGGATGGGTTCTTGGGTTACAACCAGATAAGAATAGCTGAGGAAGACAAACTGAAGACGACGTTCATAGTTGAAGAGGAAGTCTATGCATACAATCAAATGCCATTCGATTTGTGCAATGCTCCAATGACCTTCCAAAGGATAATCTTACACATATTTGACAAGATGTCGGTAGGGAACTTTAAGGCCTTCCTGGATGATTGGTTGATCTATAGTGACAAACAAACACCCCTGAAGGCTCTCCAAGAATGCATGGAGCGATGTAGAGCGGCACAACTGGCACTAAACCCAAAAAAGTGTTGGTTCATGGTGCCTCAAGGAAATTGCTCGGACACATAATCTGTATGGCTAGATTGAAGACCAACCCAGATAAGATATGAGTGATTGTACAAATGGAACTGCCCCAAAATATCACTAAGGTAAAATCATTCCTCAAACATGTCGGGCACTATAGAAGGTTCATCAGGAACTTTTCTCATATTTTGTATCCCTTGTACATAGTCACCAGGAAGGGGCAGCCATTCGAATGGACAGAAGCATAGGAAGTGGCCTTCAAGGAACTAAATGTACAGCTAATCAGTTTGCCAATCTTGGCATACCTAGATTGGAACAAAGAATTTCATTTCCATCTTGACGCTACAAATTATGCAATCGGAGTAACACTAGCACAAGTGGGCGTACCAGGGTTGGATCACCCGATGTTCTTTGCTAGTCGGTTGTTGTCAAAGGAAAAGAAGAATTGTAGTATGACAAAGAGGGAAGCACTTGGGATAGTGTACGCAGTACAAAAATTTAGGCATTACTTATTGGCAACTCCCTTCACATTCTGCGTGGACCATCAGGCCCTGATGTACTTGGTCAACAAACCCATCATTCAGGGGAGAGTAAGTCAATGGCTTCTGCTGTTGCAGGAGTTCACATCCACCATAATCATACGACCAAGGGAGAGTCACATCATTGCCGACCAGCTATCAAGAATCTAGTCTGGTGAGCCACCCGAGGGAGTGAATAAATACTTCCCAGATGCACACTTGTTCCAGATAGCAACACTACCCCCAATTGTGTTGTTGCAAGAGTTCACATTCACCATAATTGTACGACGGTCGACCAATGAAGAATCACATCATCGTCAACCAGCTATCAAGAATCCAGTCTGGTGAGCCACCCAAGGGATCGAATGAAGACTTCCTAGATGTGCACTTGTTTTAAATAGCAACACTACCCCCTTGGTATGAGAAGATTGGAGAGTACCTGTCGACATCATTTTCGAGAGAGATGCCACTTGCAGAACGAAGGAAACTAATGCTCAAGAGTAAAACCTTCCAACTCATTAACGGGTTGCCATACAAGATGGGATCAGACCAAGTGCTTCGGCGATGTGTCATGGAGGAAGAAATTCCTGTCATATTGAAGGAGGCACACGAAGGATTGGCAAGAGGACATATGAGGCCAGATGCTATAGCACAAAAAATCTTATTGGCAGGACTATGGTAGCCTACCGTACATACAAATGCTCGAGAATTGGTAGTGAGATGCGACACATGTCAAAGGGTCGACAAACCTTTGAAGAGGGATTTCATGCCACTATTTCCATCTCAGCCACAAGAATTGTTAGAATGATGGGAATTGGATTTCATCAAGCCATTAAAGGTTAGTCAATTACACCAATGCAGATATATATTTGTCGCCACCGAGTACTTAACAAAGCGAGCGGAGGCTCAAGCACTATTGGATAATACTGCACTGAGTATGACGAGATTTTTTTATGAGCAAATTGTCACAAGGTACAACATCCCAATTCAAATCACCAGTGACAAAGGGGGTCACTTCATCAATCACATCATTCAATTGATGACAACATAGTTCAAAATCCTTCATAACCTATCTAGCCTGTACTACCCAAGAGCAAACGATCAAGTAGAATCAACCAACAAGGTACTTGTCTCCATCATCCACAAGTTGTGCAACATCAAGGCGGATTGGGAAGAAAAATTACCTGTCGTACTATGGGCATACCGTACGACCTACAAGGTAACCACCAACCATATACCATTCTAGTTGATGTACGATTAGGAAGCAGTAGTGCCAGCGGAGTACATGGTACCGAGCTTGTGAATAGCAATGGAAAATAGACTTGGCGATATGGAGAGTTTGAAAGAACAGTTGTTCCAGTTAAACAAGCTCAATGAATGATGAGTACTCGCACAATGGGATATGGAGGCAATGCAAAAATGAAGAAATTTTTGGCACAACAAACACTTCCAGCAAGCAAATTTCCAACCAGGGCAATTAGTCCTCAAGTATAACGGTTGCAACAAACTAAAGCCCAATAAATTCAAAACAAGGTGGTTGGGGCATTTAAAATCCAAGAAGTTGGGGAGAACGGAGCAATCAAATTGGAGAGATTGAACGCAACTCTACTAAGTATACAAGGAGAGAAAGGAAGAGCCAATCGAAAACAATATGCTCGGATATGCAACCAAAGAGGATTGGCAAGTAAGGCAGAACAAAACTATAGAAGAATAAGAGTGGGGGATAGCCAAAAGCCAATATGTACTAGACGAAGATTTGACGGCACTAGGAGGTGAGAAAATGATTGAAGTAAGATTGGTCAGAAAAAGAGTCGAAGGAATTGCAATACCTGGGTTGCATAAACACTTAACCAACACCCTGTTTGGAACGCCTGCAATCTGGAGAAGAGTATGGGGCCACTGGAATTCCATGCCCCTTATGAAGGTGAACGAAGGGGATATCTATTGTATAAATTATATGAAGAGGCAGAAAAAGAAAGACAGGCACAATCAGAGAAAGAAAGAAAAGAACAAGCAATTCAAAATAGAGAAGATTCAGAGGAAGATGACAAAGATGAAGATGACTGGTATACGAAAAAAGGACCATGTCTTAAAGCAATAATAATGACAAAGGACACATTCATCTCCTTGTTCAATGAATACAACCTAATCAAGTACATGAAAGAAAATAAAATGAAGACGTTGAAATTGGTGACCTCGGATGGGCTATGGCAAGTCATACCAAACCCAACTGGACCACCAACGATGAATGGAGAGAATGTCACTTGGTACCAACAATATGGTGGAAGGTATATTGATGGAAGTTTTAGAGGTACGGGACCTACCCCATTAGTTGATAAAATTTTTGATTTGAAATATATGGGAACATGTTGCAAAGAGTGTTACAAAAACCCTCCTTTCACGTGTAAGTGGAGATATGCATCAGAGGTAAAATTTAGAAAAATGACAAAATAAGGGGGCAAAAGAGAAAAAATGAAAATGAAGAAGAAAAAATGAAAAAATAAAAAATAGAAAAAATGATGAAAAAAATGATAGAAGTGGAAAAATTGGAAAAATTAAAAAATCAAAAAAGCATTAAAATACAAGGGAGATGAAAAAATATAAAAATAAAAAGAAAAGGTATTAAATTAAAAAATAATAAAATATGGACAAAGAAAATTAAAGCATGGAAAAGGGTGGAAGCATCAATAAAGGTTGTACGACCTAAAAGAAACCACCAATATATACAAAGTGTAAATCGTACAAGGGTCATTCGGCAAGGTAGAATCACTGCACAAAAGAGAAAGTAGGAGGAGAACAAAAACAGCAGCAAAGGCATTATTGTACAGCAACCAAGAAAGGACAAAAATTGCACCATCATAAGGCAGAATTCACAGAGCAGCACCATACGATATTCAAGAATAGTATGACGATGCAATGAATCTTACGGAAAGAACAAATTAGAGATGCAACCATACGACAAGATTTCTAAAGC
Source organism: Sequoia sempervirens (assembly GCA_007258455.2). Taxonomy (NCBI): domain Eukaryota; kingdom Viridiplantae; phylum Streptophyta; class Pinopsida; order Cupressales; family Cupressaceae; genus Sequoia; species Sequoia sempervirens. The sequence continues at coordinate 27,649,597 of VDFB02358134.1, read as the reverse complement.
AATAACAGGCAAGGCTACATCGTACGGTAACCAAGCTGCGATGCACGAGGATAAATTCACAACGTACAAGCGGAGAAGTCACACTATCGTATATCGTGAAGGTGAGGAAATTGAACAAGAGTTGAGTCAAGGGGTCGTATGGCGAAGCAAGGAGGAGAGGGTTGTACAAAGGAAAAGGAAGGGAATTGCATTGCAGTGTGAAAAATCAAACACCAAGACACTATATGACCAGGCGAAGGGAAGGGCACAGTACAGCAGGCACAAAATGGAGATAGCATAACAATGACACTGTACGATAAAGAAAGGAGCTTGTATGTAAAAATAATTTTAAGGATAGAAAAAAAAAACATAGTCGGACGGACATTGCAGGCCAATTCATCTGTACGATCACACAATGCAAAGAGGAATTCAAATTGGCGACGGTTATAGCAACCGCCCAATTTTAAGAAGCATATTTAATCAGCACCCAGTTTGGAGAAGACATTTAAATTTCATAGGGGAATTCACTATGAAAAAATGCCTACAGCTATGGATGCAAGCAGAAAAGGGAAGAAAATTGTGCATTACAGGCCAAAGATTGCATCAACCAAACAAAGTAAAAAGAAGATGGATGTGGAGGCTGGAGTCAATACACTCACCTAGGATAGCTTAAATGAGAGCGAATGCAAGCAATGGTGGGAAAGCACACAGGACGACCACGTCCTCAAAGTGGCCCCTCTAGCATGCCTAGGTAGACAAAGCAGTATTACTTCCATTGTTTAATGCTCAGGAATTCGAGCCATTTCTCAAGGTAATGGTAAATAATTACTATAGACATGCACACAAGTCAATGATAGACTACAGAGGGTGCATGGTGACAATTCATATTGGTCGCTCAACTTTCGGGATTCCAACGAATAGTACAACGGTGAACAAACCAACCAGCAAGTTTACCCAACAGCATGAGGCAATGGTGAAGAGGTTTTGCAGACTCGACCTCACCCAACAAGAAAGAGATAGCATTTGGAATGTTGGTAACCGAGGGTTGAGGAAACACTTCCTCACCACACCAGAGTGGAAGTGCATTATGGATTTGATGAATTGCAGGCTAATGGGGGCTAGCTGAGCTTTAGACATTGCAATTTGGATGATTGAATATATGATAGAGCTCAATATCGGGAAGGTGTATAATTGGTCAAGGCTGTTGTCAAAAAGAATCAGGGAGTTTTTATCACAAAAGCATAAGGCATTTTACATGACGCATCACGCAATAGTTGTTCTATTAGATGCCATCCATACACAAGTCCCCACTAATAAATGGGGAAGGTTTCAGCCGATGACTCACATATACCCAAGGCTTCCCACGACATGCTAGTGGACATCGTTGGATATTATCACCGAGGGAGAGAAGTCATCTTAGTCGAGGAGAAAGAGGAAACAAAGGGAAGCATCGGTTGACGAAGATGCATCGGTTGACAATGGAGAGGAGCCCATCGAGTTATCTTCCTCAACATCGACCACCACTCCACTGACAGAGGAAGAAGTATCGTTGGCAAGGGATGTGAAATCAACACCATAGATGGACATTAACGAGGCAATTCGAGTGGCACTACCACCCCTATAGCCAACAACCTTTATACTGCCAGCACCACCGATGACCATACCAGTTAGACCATCAGCAGTACCAGTTACACCCTCAATGGTAGCATCACTTGCACCATCAGTGGTAGTGCCAATGCCAATTGAACCATCAGTGGTATCAGTTGCCCCATCGGCACCAACAACATCGGTGGCAATACCAGGCGCATTGGCAAGACTACCAAGTACATCGGGAGGTTTGGCCATTGCATTGTCAAAGCTACAAGCACCATCAGCAGGCCCAGGAGGACAACCAGCCTCACGAGGAGGACTATCAACCTCATCAACTGAACTGCCAACACAACCAGTGAGACCGCCAAGTGCACCGAGAGTAGCATCAGTCATGGTTTTTGCACCTTCAAATGGATGGCCAATAGATATTCCAACACCAACCAATGTAGCGCAGATAGATAATTTGTTTAACACACTCGGCATACCATTGGAGGTTCCAGCATTTCCATCTCCAAGCCCTTTAGGAACTTTGGCTAAGGGTTTAGATCAAGTGTGCACACCCATGGTGATTGAGGGTGCAGATCCTCAACAAAGCTTTATAGCCATGTTGACGGAGGAAGAGGATGCATAGTAGGTCACAAGGTCGAATGGTGCAAAGCCAAGGCTAGCACAAGCACATCTACTAGGAGTAGTATAAGAGAGTGGGGGACCATCGCAGAGACAGGAGCCTCCTAGGGCAGCGGAGGGATTAACATCACCCAACCCACCAAGCGAAGAGGAGGAAGAGTCGAGCAGAATGAAGGGGTTGGTACTTGAGATTTCTAAGCCCAACACGTCAAATCCTCTGGGGACGGTGCAAAGGTAGATCGAGGAGCTCCAGCCCATAGCAACAGTCATGCATGAAGTTGGAGAAATATCTAAGCAACTTAACATCGGCCAGTCTCCATTGATAGCAAAGGAGGTTTAGAGGATATTGGGGTTTGTCCAGACAAAGTGTGAGCAGGAGTTTGCACAATGCTTTACGACAAGAGGATGGCCTAGAGTAGAGAACCCGGCTATGAGAAAGGCGTGGCATGCAATGAGACCCTTGATGGCAGAGAGAGATGGCCAACTAATTGCAGCCCTATTCGGTATAGATGCAACCTTCAAAGATGTCTTCTATAGGATGAAATGGCAGATGGCAGCCACATACAACACGGTGCAGGGAAAGATTGAGGCCCTCCAACTGGTCTAGAAGATACAGGAGGAGTGGGCTGACCATATGGAGAAATTCCAAGTGCAACTTGCTCAGCAAACTCAGCTTACTACTGCTGAGAGAACCAGAACATCGGCCTTAGAGGCCAAGGTGTTAGAATTGGAGAAGGAGGTGGAGCAAAAGATAAGGGACACGGAGGCTTAACTGGCAACAAAGGGGAAGGAGGTGGATCAGGCCAAATGACAGGTGATGGAGGTTGCACACATGGTGAAGGTGGCTGGAGAGCGAAAGATTATGGCAAAGCATCAACTATGGCTACGTACAAAGGAGGTTTGTAGGCCATGAAAATGACAATCACCAATTTCTACTCCGACGTCATCCATTCATCCAGGGACGTCTTCACACCCTCCCTCTTCCCAGTAGTTATTTTTGTGTTCCCATTTTGGTCATAATGTTATCTGGAAGATGACTTGTTTTGTGGGGGGGATGATGTAGTTGGTTGTACCATAAATAATTAAGTTCTTAGTCAGCCAAACAAATAGTACATAAAATAAGTAAATAATACTTTGTGCACAACAATAGATTAGTATAAGTTGTAATCGAGAAACTAATCCCTGACAATTGGGTGGTTGTAATGAGTCTTTGCCGACAGTTGGTGTCCTCAACCAACATCGGCCGGCTATATATTTGATAATTCAATTGTAGTCGGGGATGATACATTCTGATTTATGATGTACTTGTTATTGCTTGATGAATGAATAAAATGCTATATTTTGCGCAATCTCTGTGTGATTACTATGTTTCGTAATTGCCATTATATATTCTGCTATAAATTCTTGTTTACTCTGTGTGCACTAATTAAACCACTTAGAGAGTAAACAGATGGCGAGCTAATCTTTCATTGCTGGTCAACTTTGTTATACCAGCTAGGCATGACAAATGGTGAGTGATTGTGGTCTTTGAATGGCTTGTTGCTGAGCGCTAAAACTGTCCTAAGCCTAGCATGGGAATTTATGAGGGATTGTATCAGCTTTTGGTGGGACATGAGGCAATGCTACTGACCAGCAGGTAAGACGCTGTCATTATGGAATGTAGGGTGAGCTGCAAGGTGAAATGTGGGGTCTTCACAGTAGTTTCCAGACATATACTCAGGTGTTAACTGCTGTAGCTGCTCCAGACTATACAAAGCTGCCATTATTCTATATTTTCCATCCTTGGCTAGGCAATATGAGCTGGAACTATTCCTGTGCACTCAGAACTGCATCTTCTTGAGGTTAGAGCATGATATGCATATCTCTGTAGTTTGCAACTTTGCTGATTTGAACAGCAGACTGCAATATTCATTTTCTGATTTCTACAGTCATTTGAATGTATGTCAATTGTTTGTCAATTTGCCTCTTCAAAATCTGTGAATGTTAAATTGAAGATATAAATGAAAATACACTTTGATGTATTGGAATGAATTACTCAAAGCCTGACATACAAAAAATCTCTCATAAACAATTACATATAAACTGTTTGACGGAATGCCTGTTAATAAAAATTGTGAAAATTGCAAATTATTGGTCAAGAAATTGGTAGGGGTTCTTACAATTATAGACCCCTGTACAAAGAATTTACCAAGACCATGGTCCTTTTTAACGCCTCAAAGCCTATTCTTAGTTCGTTATCCCCTCTTGGTTCTTGTGCCTCTCGCAACTTAAATGATTAGAGTTAACAGAAGAGAACAACTAAGTGGCATGGACATTCAGGTTCATTAGCTAACAAAAAAAACGACTGTCAAAGTCGACTAACTGAGATCAAATACCAATCACCAATACTAAATCAGGTCATCTAGGTTTTATGATACATACCATCCTGCAGCAGATGAAAGAATCATTCAATGCTTGCTAAGCTTTTTATAGAAGTCAAGAACTTCAGGATGTGCTTTTACTTTTGACGGATCAAATCCAAGGAGTCTAAGCCCATCTAATTTCTTCAACCGTGACAGGGCTACGTATACCATGCCACACCCAAATGCCTTGCTAAGATCTGTTTCAATTCTGTCCAATGCCATTCCTTGGCTCTTGTGCACACTTAGAGCCCATGCTAAAATCAGTGGAACTTGCTTCCTCTTAGCAGCTACTATAACTTTCCCATTCTTATCAAAACCATGGACCTCGTAATACCGGGGTTTTATAGTCTTTAATTGCTTAAGACCTTGAAATTTGACAACTGGCCAAAGACCTTTGCGTATAATGGCATTTTGATTGGTTTGATCGGTATCTAATTGGAATTCCTGAACTACACCCTTTCTTCCATTCACCAAGCCACCTTTTGTGTCGATATTATGTGTGAGAATCACTTGAGCCCCGATACAGAGTGAAAGCTCCTTGAGTACAGGCATACTGTCCAGTTGAGACATTGCGTACTCCAGACCACTATCCTCCGCGTAGAAAGTGAACATTTCCTTATCAAGTTCCCTCAGTTTCTGTTCATTTTCCCTTGTGACATCAAGCTTGTGGGGATACAATTTTGTGAATGTTATGCCATCATCAAATTCTGGTAGTCCTTGGCAAGGTCTAAGCATTTCAATGCTTTCAGGGCTACAGATGCCTCGTCGGAATTCATTCAACATCTTCATGAACTCCGGATCTGACTGTCTATAAATTTGGGTTAGCTCTGTCTGCATGTCAAAGCATTTATCCCAACAATCAGCTTTAAATGCGAATTCTTTTTCAAGATTTGGTGGATTTATAGGAGGAAGCTGGCCAAAATCCCCAGTCACCACCAGCTGTAGGCCTCCAAATTCTTTACTTGTTTTATTTTGGCTACTAAATCTTTTCGCAATGCAGTTCAATTTGTCAAACAGATCGCCGTCAATCATACTTATTTCATCAATAACAAGAGCTTTTGCTTTTCTCCATCTGGATTTTGCTGGGCTACGACTCACCTTTAACGCCAATTCTTCCACATTACCCAAACCCATACCAATTCCAGCAAAGGAATGTAAAGTAGTTCCCCTCAGGGCAGAGGCAGCAATGCCAGTCGATGCTGTTACGAAGACAGTTTTTCCCCCATGAGCTTTTTTAAGAATTCTTATGCAGTGCCGAAGCAGACTAGTTTTGCCTGTTCCAGCTGCTCCCGAAAAGAAGACAGATTGTCCCTTTGAGACGGCCATTAATATTTCCTTCTGTTCTTCTGAGAGATCAATCTGACGTAAGTTTGTGGATTGGTTCTCTTTCCCAGTACTAAGGTTTTTTTTTGTCGTGGCATCTTTCTTTCTAGTCGGCTTTACATGATGGGTATCTCTCCGCTTGGCCTCATTAATTTCAATTGACTTCCCACAATGGATATCTTTATGGTGATTTTCAGCAGGGAGTGTGGGTGGGCATTGAGGTTTGGGGAATCCTACATTACCAGATGAAAGGTTTTGGGAAGGCCCGGCCAAGTTGCTCAGTTTTGATAAGCACAAGTATGTTATTCTGTTTATAGGAGTATTGTTAACGATGTGCGTGAGCTGAGTCTCAAGTAAATGAGGGCAGAAAACTTTCATCTTCAATCGTATTTCATGAATTGTTCGAACGCATATTTGAATCTACAGAGACACCAGAGTGGAAAATAAGTGTATACCTCAAAGCCAACAGTCTTGCTCCCTGCTTCGGCTGCCTGAATCCATAGAAAGACGGATGCCTCGAAGCCAAAACAGCCTCTACCGCCTCCCGAAGTGATGAGGATTTTACAATAATAAACTCTCCTTAATTGGAAGATTATACACACTCATTTAAAAGGTTACACTAAACAAGTGACGTTAATTTATATACATGTGTGAGAAAGAGTGTTTAAGAGTTTAAAATTATTGTTTTCCTTCTGGCATTAATAATGTAATAACATGAAATTTTTACAATTTATGATAATTATGTAATGATAGTTTTGGATTTTATTTGGGAGATAAATTTTATATCAATGTTTTGGATCATATTCCATGATTCATCATAAATGTTTCTCTTTTCTAGTTCTAACTCATCCTATGATGGATCATTGTGTATGATCTAAAACATTGATGTAAACAACTATCACATAATTAAAATCCAAAAATATAATTACATTGCTACCAATAATGTAGTCATATTGGCTACATCTTTGTTAAGTTGTTCAAAAATATGTCAAAAAAATTAGACTAAAATATTTGTATCAAGATATGTATTATTACTCGCCTTATGTGTCACCATACAATTGGTTGTTTCTTGTCAATTACTTGTGAAAATGGATAATTTATGTCCATTTTTAGATAGAAACATAATAGTTACTAGTATTGTACTTTACCATTAATGGATAAAAGTCAAAAAGGATCTCATTGTTGCGCCTAGCCATAGCATCTAGTGGAGTGTATTCATCTATTAGATCCTCTCCCCTATCACCTTCTAGGCATTCATAAAAATTTTATAAAAAAAAAATACTAGATGTGTAAGGAGAAAATTTATTCCAATGAGTTTTGAATACATTTTAGAGAGCTTGGAGTGGTGTAATGGTGAAATTTGCATACCTATGTCATATTCTACTTTGAAGTAATATCTTAATATAATTATATAGTGAGAAATGATATGATTTTATGTGAAGTTGAGTGCATTCCCCTTATTTTTTATCTATTTACATATACACATATCATGCAATAATTATTAACTATATTCATTTACCCACACTCTAATATATTAATCTTATATGTTTGTTTATAACATATCTTATGCACTAACCTCCATTTAGTCATTTACCACTTGGTTATGACTATTATTCCACTTTAAGACAAGCTCATGGATGCAAAGGTGGCCTCATAATTGTGAACTTGTCCCCTTTTCAAATTGAAACATAATTCAAATTTGCTAAACTAACCCTTTTACCCTTCTACTTTGAGCTAACTAAACACACTTTTGGTAGGATTTAATATTATATGCTCGTATTTAAAGGAATTTAATGCATTCATTATAATCATCACCTAATTATCAAAAAATAAAGTAAAATTAAGTGTTCAACCATTCTAGATAGTAATCATTAATGACAACTTCAATTTGGTAAAACAAAAGAGTAAAGAATCTACATACTTAAGTGTTTGCCTATTGTTTTTTATATTATTCAATTTCATGAGATTGATCAAGGGCCACAAATCCCTCATGACTCAATGATATGACAACTTAACAAGGTATTTATCAATACCATCAATCCCCAAATTCTTTAAAAAAGGCAAAGAAAAAGATCACATTCTAAGTGAAGATGTAGGACACAACTCTACTAATTGCTAGGACAAGTTCAAAGCATAGGTACAAAGTTATGGTCATGGATTTTCCCCAAACTACAAAATTAACCTTTGACAAAGTATAGATCAAGTGCATAATTCCAAGTAGCTCATTGATAGAGGTAGTATGTTCAAGTGATAAAAAAAAATCTAGAATATTATCCATTTGGCATCATTCTTTGGTTATCAAGCTAAGTATCACCTTTCTTGTGCAATTTTTAAAACACTATATCAATTTATCAACTACAACTCAACTCTCAATTATATTTAATTAGCATAAACTAATTATTCTTATTCAATTGCATTTATTTAGTTAGCCTAAGCCTCCCATTAAGGAAACATTGTTCTCCTTTTCATTTTGATATGAATCTATTTGATCTTACACATTGCAACCTTCTTTTGAGGTTCTCGTATCTATATTTTTTGAGATTACATCTTAATTTCAACGATGTAAATTTCCTTATGCATCATTGTACTTTATTGATATATTATTTGTTATTAAGGTTTACATATTTTATTGTGAGATATTTTCACACATGCTACCCATCCTTGGCTACCACCTTATGAATTCATTTTCAAATTTGGTAACCTAAATTGATATTTTTTATTTTACAATCTAAAAGTAGGCATTTGACCTTTATTTTCCTATCTTTTTTGGTCACCTAGGAGTGCCCACCTAAAACCTAGTATGGTCCAAATCAATGATTATTAAATCTATTTTGATCCTCATAATGAGAACAATGGGGACTATGATCATGTTGCTCATGTGGATACTCAAGATTTAACAAATGAGTTTGCTAGTTTGGTTGATGTGAAATATATTATGCAAATAGCTCAAATATACATTCCATGATATGTTTTCAAGCAAATAATATGGGCCTAAAGACTTTGTAAGTGATTTTGGAAAGGCTTACTTCTTCCAGAGTGACTAGTGCATCTATCCTTACCCCTACCATAGATCACTCTTCCACCATTACTTCTTTTGTTACCATTACTCATCCCCATGGAGGTATGGCCACCAATATACCACCATTTAGTACCTATCTTGTTTCCACTTATCCTCCACCTTATGGACTAGCTCTTAGATACAGTCATCCCATGAAATCTACTTCTATGATGAGCCATACTTTTTTTGGTTCCCAAGTCAACAAATGCAATGAGTCCTAAAGAGTAGCCACTCTCTCATATTCAAACTCAAAGGTTGATGTGGCCAACGAACAAGATTCAATCAAAGAGATTGAAATCTTCTACACTTCTGGCTCTGTTAAACTAGGGAGGGTAATCCCAATCAGTATATTTATAGATACTTGTGTGCCAAAGTACCAAAAGCATTGTAAACAAATGGTTCTCCTCTAGTTGTTTGAAAGACACAGTACTCTAAAGGCTTGGTTGACCTCTACAATAATGCCTCATTTAAACATGAGAGATGTGATTCATTAAAATGAACTCAACACACAAACAAACAAGGATTGATAAGTAATATGATTTAAATTTGTAATCAGTTGTTGAATCAACCAACAAAATGTAACATGAATAACCCACTTAGATCAGTGCTTCATTCATTGGAATGGAGTCAACCTAAACACCCACATAATCTGATAACAATCTTCAAACCTGACATTATATGAAGCTCTGAAATGTTGCATTATAATATTTCAGCATAATATCTTGACCACTACTTCTTATCAGAATCCTAGCACTAAGTTTAATACAAATTTACAGCCATATTTAAGTATCTACATTAATTTTTTGAATTAATAGACAAGAACAAAGCCACACATCTATCTAAAACTGATGGAGACAAATAAGATAACCTTAATTATATTATTCATAACTTGCAAAACTAGTACATAGGAGAGTAAAATGACCTTGAAATTGCACTATTCAATATTATCTTGCCAGTATTGCAATCAAAATTACATAGATATCAATAGACTTCAACCTAAAACAAAACCTCTGAAATGTTCTATATTCAAATTACAGTATACTTTGTGACTAATTTCAAAACAACCTCCTTCAAATGAGGCAGAAAAACAACACATAAGGAGAAAGAAACCCTAAGTGGAGATAAGAAGAAAACACTTGGCATATTCAGGTTCATTGATATGCAACTGTGCACATTTGCTTGATGAAGACTCTTGAATCTACTTTCAAATTCACACTTCATGCACTTGCAATAGAAAAATATTCCCTAGGCTAAAAAATCATCATTCCTCTTTGTTCTTCTGTTGAAAAATATACATTTTCCTGCAAAAATATTTTACCCCCTTTGTTCATTTTCACCCAGCTGCGTGAAAATGGAGTTCTCCGTAAAAACTCATCTCCAGCAAAAACACTTTTGCACTGTGAATAAAATATTCACATTACAAAATTATTTCACGTTCCTTCCTAGCAATATTATTTTCCACTTTACATTTAAAATGTTTTCCTTAACACTCTAAAGGCACATTTCTATTATTATTTAAAGATTATCTTTAAATAATAAAAGCATTTTGATTTTACTCGATTAAAATGTTTGCCCCATGCCCCTTTTACTTTTCACTTCATAAAAAAATTACATTTTTAAAAGAAGACTTTTAATACTACATATTCTCAGCAAACCATTTAAAAGTTTTAGAAAAACCTTAAAAATCTTTCACCTGGGCCCACCACATTCGTTACCTCAACATTCCCCAACACCATTGCACATCTTTCATTTATTTAGAATAGCTAAAATTAATTAGTGATGCCCGAGATGAGGAGAACAACCATCGCACATCTCCAATTCATTTGGGAAAGCAAATATTAAAATAGCGATGCCCGATATCATGTTCTCTAGCAAAGAAAGTTTTAACTCCCCTTTTTATCAGTTGCAAAAGACTTTACCCATCATCGCACATCTCTGATGGAGGACAAAAGACAATATAAAATCAGTGATGGGTGATGAAACCTTGCTCCATCACTGATTGAAAGTGGAAACAGTGGCATGTATTAGCGATGGGCGATAGACATAGCAGCCATCGCTAATTTCTAATTTGTTTTTGTATTTCAGACTCAAAACTGCGATACGCAATGTGCTAGAGGAGAATTTTGAAAATTTATTAAAATCTATCCTTTGTTAAAAAGATTCAATTAACCTACCCAAATGAAGACGCGTCGCTGGAAAACATTGCATCTCTGATTTGTTGCTTCATTTGCACTTCAAACTGGCCATGGGCAATGAGTTTTGTCGTGTAATTATGAAAGCCATGAAAGCCACCTCTGGTCCAATCAAAAGAAAGAATTAAATTTGTTTGTCCTCCAGAACATTTGAAATACATTTCCAATTTTACCTAAATGCATTTTTCATATATGTATAATGTTTAAAAAGTTCAAACATATTTTAAACATAAGTATTTGAAACTTTAGAAAAAATGCAAATTTCAATTACGCTTGTAGGCCAAATGGAGAAATTTCACTACACATAAATGGTGACCCTTGGAGCCTAGATTTTTTGTGTGCAGCCATAATCAATTATTTAGAGAAAACCCATTTCCTCAAACTTCACCCAGTCATCAAGAATCGGGTACCTCCTTTGTAAGTTGGCCCTCGAGACGTGTTCACTGCAACAAAAGGTCATTAAAATAATGTATCACATGACCTTTTTTCTTGATGAAAATGGAGCTATAAAGGTTTTAGACCAAAAAAGGAAATGGTTTTTCCTTAGATTTTCAAATTTTGAAACTTTTTGGAACACCTATTTTGGCCATGTCACGATCAAAAAATGATTAAAAAACCCATCAGAACTTATCCTGGGAGCCTGAAACTGAGTAGGCATGTAGACACTTGACCCAAGAACACAGTGCAACAAATGGATCGACAAAAGGAATCCTCAGGTGAAATATATTAATCGACAAAGTTAATTAGGCATTTCTGCAACTGCATATGTTCATAACCAATCAGGGCTCTCAAAGTCACCACTTTGAAAAAATATCAAAACAACTTCTAGGGGGCTTCCATTGGACACACTAGGTCATTTGGGTACATTGAATATGTATGCAAGAGTGATTCTCTTCAATCCAAATTCGTCAAAATATATTAAGGGTCAAAGATGACCACTTTGAAGCATTTTTAAAATGCAAGTGTAAAAAGTGAACAAATTGCATTTGCTTTTGACGTGGTAAAAATATCAAATCTGATCATGAGACTCTGAAAATGGACCAGGGAGAAAATGAATATAGGGAGAATGGAGAGCAACAATCCTTTTGACATGACGAACATCCAGTTGCAAGATATCAACTCAAATAGGAGGCCACTTTGTAAGATTGACAATATGCAAACAACAAAAAAGTTTTAGAACCTTCTAGCTTCGCTTTCAAAACATTGTCAAAACTCATCATGGGAAGCTAAAAATTGGAAAGCATGTTGCATATGTCAAGTAAATGAATCCACCAAGGGGTTTGGCTTGAAAATCAACAGGCTTTGAATTGTGACCCTCCAAAATAGGTCACTTGGGAAAATTTTGTAGGTGCACTTCTGAGTGTGCAAAGGCAAATTTTTCAATATGGGCACTTCAAATTTACAAAATTTGAAGGTTCCATCAACTTCCATGCCTCTTTATTCCACTACTAAAAAACCCATAATTACCCCACTTATGAAAGAAAATGTACAACAATAATATGCATTTCTATATAACCCTCATCAAAGAAAAATATGCAAACAAGTATCCATAATCCAATATGTAAAATAATAACAAGCATACCAAAATTAACACTAGATGTACCCTAGGAAAACCCTCTTAAGAGAAAAAATAAATCTTCAAAAGGACTCACACGATCAATGTATTGTCTCAAGAACAAGATTGTAATACACTTACAAAGTTTCCATGTAAGTCTTTTGAAGCATAATTTGCACCCTAGTCACATTCCTCCATGTGAACAATCAAATGAGAATCATGTAACTACACATCTCAACCTAGTATGTTTCCTCTTCTCACATATGCAACCTACAAGAGATGCTCAATCAACCTTAGTAAATAAGTTAAAGGTTACACAAGTCAACCTCAACAACTACTCATGTACTTACTTTTATAAGGACAAGCTTTGACAAAGTCACTAAGTGGCACTACATAAATCATGTGCCTCTAAATCATGAACTTAAAAAACCATGACCATGCATTAACTTTTTGTTAGTTTTCCCAATTGATACTATTTTTTCCCAACATTAAATAGTTTTCCAATGTGAGACCCACATTAAATATTTATCCCAATATTATATATAAAATAAAAGTGGCCTTAAGAATGTTTAGCCCATATGGTATCCACATCTCTAAGATGATGTTATAATAAAATATTTATTTTTACATTTTTAGTATTATTCTTACTATGCAAGGTGTATAATAGACCTTTCCCAACATTCTCCAACATGTTGTATACATTGCATAAGGGGTCATAATTAAACCCAATCATCAAGGAAATAATTCCTATATATAACATATACTATCTAAGCATTCATGTGCTCCATCAAGATTCATGGAACAATAACCAAGGTGACAACCATATCAATTAAGAACTCTATCATCCTCCATCATGTCAAGACATAAAAGATAAGATCATATCCAATCATGATGACGTACTAATTTTCACATAAGTGTATGAATCCCACCTCATCATGATATTCTAGAATATAAACACCAAATCTAATGGTAACAAATAGATCTAAGTAGCTACCAATAACTCACCAAAATAGCCAGAATATACCAAGACTAGTTGCTAACACATTCAACTAACTATACATCAAAACCAAGGTATACTCATCCTAATAGGTAGACCATATGCCATTAACATATCCAACCCAATAGATGCTCATAAGTCCCTATATATACACTATCCTACACAAAGAAGTCGTAAAGGACCTCAACACCATAATATAATATGAACGTCCAACAAAATAACATATTTATAACATGGAACTCTCATTATATGGGTAATTTGAGATCTGAAAATGATCAAAGAATCCATACATACACTAATATCACTCACAAGAAATGTATGACAAATGTCATCAACAACATCTAGTACCACTACGCTACGCTACATAACTCTCTCACCACTACGCTACATAGCTTTCCCAAGATATATACATCATAAAAGAAAGAGATTAAAGAGCCTCCATGCTATTTCCCAAAAGGAAAATAATGAATTACAATAACAGTAAACGACTACAAACATAATGATTATAATGGCTCTATGTCAAACTCAATTCTAATGTCACAATGACATGCTATCAAACAATCAACACATTATGATAATCAAATACTTAACAATCCACTTGAAACTTTAACACTCCCATTTCTCCCAGGAAAGCATTTACACCATTCCTTGAATACAAAACAAATCATGAAAAAAAATTAGAACAACAAATGTGTATGAAGACCTCAATAATTCTTGATTATTTTGATCAAAGAGCATTACCTCCCAAGGTTGGAGACAATATATCTTGCAATATGAGTTCCATATTTTCCACAAATCGGGCTACAAAAACACTATCATGAAAATGACTTGCAAGTATGTACTACACCCATAATAGACAAAAACCCATTTCCCCATTACAATACTTCCCTTTTATAGATTTTCCACTTTGAATTTCTTGCACCCAAATCTTTAGAATTAGCATTGAGTTCCCTTAAAAAATGATTGAAAATTATATTTTAAAGAAGAGGGAAAGCACTTAGATTGACTCCACCATTGACACCTGACATAATGTGATCCCTCTAATACGCAAAAAAAAGTCATCTAGAATGTACCTTCGCATTTTATTTTCCTCTTATTTTGTAATTGAAGTTTGTGTTCCATTTTGTTTTAATCTCATGCAAATCATTTACCTACATGTAAAAATTAACTTATTGTTGCATTTTCACCCTAAGTAGTTTCCCTCACTAGAAGTTAAAAAATAATTCTAACCAAGTGTTTTAGCCATTTGAACATTCATTTTTCCATATATTGGCATTTAAAATTATGCATTTAACTTGATATTCTAATTGGAATTTTAACTGTTAAACCCTAAAAATCTTCTTTGAAGCTAGTTTGACATTTTGTTAGTAACCCCTATGCATGTGTATATTTGGCCTGCAACTTAATTCATTTGCATTATCATTCTTCATTTGATGGGTTGATCATTTCACACCATTATTCAAATACCTCCTTTGCACATACACCAGATCAAACTCTACTTGGCATAGAGAACTCGTTACAAAACATTCCATTTGCATGTAGAACATGTTCTAACTACACATTTCATTTCACTTTTTTCTTAGAGTTTGTTTGGTAAGTCGATGCAAGTCATTTTCATGTGTTTGGATCATTTTAGACGTTTCTTGAGGCTCGGAATTGTTAAAAACCCCTTAAAATTTTGGCCAAATTGTGAGCAACTCTTCTAGCAATATTATAAATAAGAAAACAACATTATATAACTTAAAAATGGCCCCAAACTTTCTCCACAAAAGTATACACCATTCCAAATCTACTTGAAACCTTCTCTACAAAAGTAGACACCATTCTGCCACTTCTTTCAATCTGTTGTAGGTTGTTTTTATTTTTGCTATGGTATTTTATAAATGTTGGGTGTGAGAACTATTCATTGGGAACCCACTTAATCCAAGACTTATAACCTCCATATGAGGGTTTTACCACACTCGATGGTGCCATACACATTCCAACCCAATCTACATTTGAAAACCAATAAATGACACTACCATAGATCAAAGTCAACAAATCAATGACCAATAGAATCTTTATCATAAGTTTTTAATATAGTGTGGCCTCATTTTGGTTTCCCAACCCAAAATGGTGATGTTGCACCATTCTTCCATGTGTATATGTTCCAAAGTGATTACCCAAGTTAGTGGTGATGATGACCAATCACCTCCCATCATATATGCTAAAGCACATTGCAAATTTGAAGAATGAAAGCAAGCCCAAACTTGCAATATAAATGAAGGTAGCAATACAATATCATCTTGTCATGAGAAGGGGAACCATTCATTAAAACTTTTAAATTTACACATGGATTAATACCCCACTCTTCCTCCAACATCACGAGTGCAATGCAAAGGCTTAGCACAAGTTTGAATAGAGATAGGGGGCCTCCAAACCTACATTATCTCGCTAGCCACAATGCTTATATTCTTAAACTTTGGAAAAAGACTCTACCATTTAAATTTTTGATAACTCATGGGAGTTAGATATTAGGGACTATTCAACACTCAAAACTATTATTTTCCACCTCCCCCACATTTTAAAACATTAAAAACTATTTAAAAAACTTATTAAAAAAGGCCATTTAATTTCTCCACAAGTCAAATGATAGAAGCAACGTCATAGGTATAAAGGATATTTGGATGTTGTAAAATTTTGCAAAAGGTCATGATTAATTATGTAGATCTTTATTCTTCCATTTACACATGCACATAAAATCAATTTTTGAGACTTCCTTTGTAAACTAAGCCCTTTAGTAGGTGATTTAACAAATTTTTGGTTCAAACCATGAAACTTCTCCAATCATCATGAAACTAGAACTAAAGGTCATTGATAACAAACAAACAATTGAGTTGTCATCAAATTGGAGAAATTCAAACTTTTTTAGGGGACCTTACAAACTCGCTAAAAAATGATGACATATTAAAAATACCATCAAAACTCATTCGGAAACCACGAAAATGGGCATGCACACTCCTAATGATTTATCAAAAATTCTACCAATCATATTTTCATTACAACCCACGAATTGGGAGATTTTAATGCTATTAGGTATAGGATAGCTTATCACCATAGGGATTGAAACTACGCTTTATCACCAATTCAATGACAATTATTCATTGGAAATTCATCAAATTTATAGGTGTCAATAGTGGCTCTTGTTTGGGGATGTATGTCCCTTGTGGCATAGCAATATTCTAGAAAATATCCAGGGTGTAGATCATGTGCCTAGTCCATCAAATGCTCTATAATTGTTGCACTACATTGCATTGTATCCCACATTTTAAAATTTCATTTGGTGGCCCAGGCCCTCAAAAATGAAGAACCAATATCATCCTCTATCAAACACTTCATTCTCTAATGATTGACCCAAGTCTGATATGAAAACACAATCACAAAATGCTTATTCATTAACATTGTCATTAATATTTTTAAAGATATTTATATTTATCATTGCCAATGTTATCCCTAATTATATGAGCTTTATAAACATGTGTCAACTAAAACATATCACCATTTATAACATGCATGACAAACCTATCAATTATGTCATGTACCCATAATCACTATGACATCTTACCTCACCAAAAATATTGTCGTGCTCTATTAAATGCTTACCTAGCTAAACTGAGAATTGGAAACATTCATATTCCATCAAATAGCTAGCATCATGAAATTTGACCTCAGCCTTGGTTTGCACATCAAACTTGAAACTCTCATAAACATTGTGTTCAATAATTCCATCTACAAACATATGTTCTAATTTATTGAAGTTAAATTTTAGATTTGAGGCTAATAAATCATATTGAATAAGAACAAAAGGATAAGATGTACTCATTGAGGTATCATGTGAAGTCTACCCCAAATGTGACATGATCAATCATTTTGGGTGATCATGAATGAAAAATGTTCATACATAGGCGTTATTTCCGTTTGTGTTGTAATGTGCTTACATTCAACTTGATCTAAACATAATATCTCGGTCACATTATCATTTGTTCTAATTTCCAATTCAGGCTTGATGACAATATATGACCACTTTTGTGAATCACAATATAACTCCATATGAAACACATAAAAAATAAGAGCATATGTTTTGGGATACTTTTTTGCATCGAATTTTCTTCCCCATGATTATTCACAACATACTTATTGTTGCAATGGAAATCAAAATCAACTTTGTTTTCCAACCTACCATTGTGAAGACTTGAATTATTAACAACATCAATACCATCATAATCATCATGATCAATCAATAATCTATAATTAAATCTTCAATTTTGTTTATGTTATCAATAGATAACAATATTGGGGGCAACCCCGCTGGCCGAACGTTTGGCATGGTTGGGCTAAGGCTTTGGGTTTGTCCCATGTAGGTCCAAGGTTCGATTCACGCTGGCCAGATTCATATGGTGGCAGCTTCGTGCAGCCTTGGGCTGTCACCTCCAGTGGACTAGTCTCGCCTCAGCTCGCCTCCTCTATCCCCCAAAACCTGGCAAAAAAGTAAGACTGGGGCAAGGGTGTTGGAGCCCGTTGGGCTGAGTCGCCGGGATACCACTAGGTAAAAAAAAAAAAGAAAAGAAAAGATAACAATATTGATCCATGCTTTGTAGGCTCATCATAGCATTCATTTTTCTCACTTACAACCAAACATATACTCTTACTGACATCCACACGTACATACTCCTCATTTGAAGAAAAATTATTTAACTCATTTTCATAAGAGCAATCATAATCAACAAATAATTGATCATACTCACAATCACCATGATCAGTAAGATAAGGAAACTTGACATCAGTCTTGTCATCAGATTTCTCTGCATAAAGGTCTAATTCCCTTGCAATATCAACATATTCTAAATCACCATGGTCAAAGAATTTTTTTAAATGCTTCATGTTATCAACAGTCACTAACGTTGACCCAATATCCATTTTTTTCCTCATATCATTTTTTTTCATTAGCCAATGAATAAATGTTTTCATTAGCATCCACATTGATAAACACTTCATATAAGGAAAAGGCCTCCATTTTCACCTCATACAAGTACTTATGAACAATAGAGGAACACCTAAATCCACAAGTATCATATTCAACACCACTAAAAATCTCATCATTGTTAACATTACAATCAAGTTCCTCATATTTAATATATAAACCTTTGTCTTCAAGAGCATCATTATTCACAAATTTAACATTACCAATTGATCAAAAATCAAGGCTAGGCTCTAAATACTCACCATATAAATTTTGTTCACTTACATGTGAATATATTATTCCATCAAAATTTGCATCATTGCATTCTTTATCTAAAGAAAATATTTTTGAATCATCTTTATGGAAGAATTCATAATCCATAAAAAATGATTAAGTTCACTATCATCATGGTCAACATCACAAGAAAACTTATCATTACATAAAACATGCTTGGAATATTCAAACTGAATACTTAAACATTCATTTTCACTGGGATCATCACTAAGTTGTGATGAGGGCGCAGCCCGAGACTTAGAAAATAACCCACAAACAAGAGAATAATTTTATTATTTAGAAAATGGAGCTTCTTACATGCAGAGGATCTCAAATCCTCAAGTTCTACAACACATGCAAGTTACAGAAAGCTACATAATCACCCTTTCGCAATATGCAAGCTTGTCCCCAAAAAGTTACCCAAAAATTAGAAACCTGCCCATAAATAGAGCTCCTCTTTAGTTTGGAGCCAAAACAACATTCAAATTTGAGTTTAGGCGGTTTGGCGCCGAAAAATTACAACTTGAAGTTCAAATTTCAAAAGAACATTTGTAATTGTATCTTCTAGAAAGTGCGCCAACTTCCCGGGGCCATAACTTTTGATCCGGGACTCGATTCGCAAACCATTTGAACCGTTGGAAAGGTCTCGAAGTCAATAATGCTTGAAATTGCTATGCCGATTTTGGCAAGTCTCGAGGCCATTCGGGAACTCTAAGTGCCTCAAATCTAACTTCGGAAGATTTTCAGTCAAATCTGGGAAACTAAAACTGCAATATCTTTCAACCCAGGAATAGAAAAAATAAAACCATAAATTGGGAATTTCATTATGATGAAAAGGGTATCCAAAAATGTAAAAACATCTAAAAACTGAGAAACTTGAAATTTAACTATTTTTGGGTGATGCAAGATTGCCCTTACACCACTGGATGCTCCTGCATCAAGTTGCAATGGAATATTTTCATCATTTTAATTATCAACATAATCACTAACTTTATAAATTGATCCATTTCACTAGATATCTGAGCATACTATATTCTCCTTATAAATAGGGTTGCTACAAAGTAAAAAATTCATTCATCTATTTTTCTTCATTATATCTTCTACCCTAACTATCAAGAGCACAATCTTCATTTACGAACATTTCATCCATGAGTTGATCATAAACCTCGCCTTTACCCTTGTAAGATGCATTTTCCTTTCCTAATATATTATCTTCATCCTCTTACATTATGCCATTACTTTGCTCACACCTAGCAATGGGAAAACTATTATGACTTATTGTAGACACAATTTTCTCTATATAATCATGTCTAATATTCTCTAGAATAGTAATCCATTTAGGTATTTGGTTAAGCTTACAATATTTCAATTCATTAGATATAGCTCTTAGACCTAATTCTAAATCTTCACAAAATAGATCAACACATATTGAGTTCTTAGGTATGTAATATTAAAGGATTGCTAACACAGTTTCCATAGATATTGCATGAAAATCATGTGAGGATTCTTCTTCATGTATCTTCATAATAAATAATTCTTTGGACAACAACACATGATCAACATTATTCACATCCTGCTCACATGCTACTTGAAGTTCACTGTGATTTAAATGATGCAAAGATGAGCTAACTATAACAACAATATTAATGTTATCTTGATATTCATTTCTATTTTCTAATCCATACATTTCATTTGCATTAGACACTCTAGGATAACCAATAGTTACAAACAGGATGTGTCCTTTCATCATTGAATATCTTAAGTTATTTTCAATATCAACACTCACCTCACTACTTGTAGCCCTTGCACATATAGTCATGATTCCTTTCACAAGTTTACACCCCCAAATTGACATTTAGACCAAACTAAATTTAGTTATTGAATATTAAGTCTATCTTACTATTTACCCTAGGTTTGACCTATTAGGGACCTATAATCTTCATTTTTTGCATCATTTGTGTAATTATAATCTATTACTCGATAAGTTGCATTTAAGGTGGGGTGTTGGTGTGAATTTGTAAGAGTTGTTGATGAACTCGAGCACCTAGGATCACCTACAAAATAACCAAATTAGGTGGGAGTTATGCCTACTTGGAAAATGCCAAACATGTGGCATAACCTACTCAGAAAGAGACAGATGAGTAGTTTTGTGAGGTGGCATATAAAGCCAAAAGAGGGTGTGAAAATCAACCACCCAAGTGTGAGTGGGAGCAACACATGTAATCGATGGATTACGCCACATTTCCTCACATGAACCACATCTCCTATAACCTAAGGTATGCTTAATAATGTGTCAGAAAAATAATATTAAAAAACCTACACTAACACCCACCCTTAAGCATAGCTTAGGTGGGTGAAAGGATGAAATAATGCAAAGATGGGTCTCGACTACAAGGCCATGTAAGGTACCCATGTACAATGATGAAACCTCTCAAAACATGAGAAAGAGAAAACCTGTAGGACGAAACTCTCCGCAAAGAGAGAAGAAGAGAGACCATATAGTCCCCCAATGTAGAATCTCCTGCATTGTTGGTGAATGCTCGACACAAGAAGCTGAAGATGATCCAAGATTGTTGAACACAATTTCTCCCCTTAGGAAGAAAGAAAACCAAGGATGTATGCAAGATATCTTCCCATTCCTGAAAGGAATATGAAGGAAGAATGTATGATGTCTCTGAATTCTATTTAGGTGTGCCCATGTCGATGCTAAAAGTTGTCACCATCAAATCAAGTGTTCTAGGCCACACTGCAGAAGATGACAATCTAGAACCTAGAGGAGATGGATGTAGAACAAAATCTGAAGAAAAAAATATCTCCTCTGAAGACAAGTGTGCCTCCTCCAAATGTTGCTCAAAAGTATCCACAATCACGCCAAACAATGATGAATGATCATGTGGAGAATGAAAAAGAGGATACAAAAGTTCCTCCACAAAAATTGAAGAAGAATCAACTTCATCAAAGAGGAGATGGATGTCATGAATAGTGTCTCCCAAGTCTGAAACATGAGACTCCATAAATAAACTTGCAATGTCTGTCAAGTAGTCATCTGAAGTAGCTATATCTGGAAGACAATGTGTATCATGTTGCACTAAATCACAAGAAGCCATGAATGTAGCAACACAAGTATCTTCAGATGCAACAGTGGATGAGGATGTGATCTCAATAGGAGGAGGAGAAGCGGGAAGAGAAGTCTCTTTGTCAACTAGACATTCAAGACATTTATTATACTTAAGCTCCTCTAAAGTATCATCATCATAGGGTATATTATCAGCATCATCAAGGGGAATTAAACAATCTGCAATAGGATCATCTGGGAATGGAGAGATATGATGGTCTCCAAAAATCTCCCAAATCTTGGTCCAAAGTGTGTGTGGGCACTCAATATGTGAGATCTCCACATAAATATCAACACCAATATATGTACCAATTAATCCTATAATGTGATCATTATTATTACCCCAAACTGATTGCTTCCAAGGTGTGTCGGGTTCAGGTATGATCCCATAAAGGTATGGCAAGAGCTTAAGCCACCTAAGATGTGTTAGGATGCCATTCTTCCAAGACTCATAATTATCCTTATTCAACATTATCAAAGAAGGATGACTAGAAAAACCCATGATACCTCCTCAAATTACTCAATCATGATCCCCCCAAAAAAATATAATGGTGGCACTTTATAATTAGTACATTTACAATTCTAGATTTATTTTCCAGAGTTTTACAATGTCCAAAATTAGACCCAAATATTGAAAGTATAAAATAATCTCAAAATAAGAACTTCAAAATAGCACCAATGTGTAGTTCTTGGAAAAATATCAACTTTCAAATAAATAATCATCTCGATCCGAGGTCATATGTGAAAGTTATAGCCATTTGAAGTTCCAAAAATGAGAACTGTCCTTTAGATCTGCTGATAAAACTGATTTTCTAGAAAATCCGGATCACTTAAGAAAAAATGGATCACACCATTGCAAATCCTGCAAAATTCTACCCCAAATCAAAAAAAAAAATCTTTGAAAAAAGAGCTCGTATGACTGATTTATGGCCCTCCAAATATTGACTACAAAATAAAAAATGCAATTGGAGAGGGGGTCTACTGAAATGTTCTGGTTTAGTTTCTGCAAAATATGTAACCTGTATACAGAAACTAGCAATGACCCAGATGATTTTTTCTACTGCGAACAAAACCCAGATGGCAGATTTTCTTTAAAATATACAGAAAATGTGGATCTAGTGTAAAAAAAATGCCTTTGGAAACATAAAACGACCCCAACAACCAAAAAATGACATGAAAAGGTAGAATCAGCTACTTTAGACAAGAAAAGGCATGCTGCAACCTGCAATTCTAGTTAAAACACTCACAAATCTCTCAAATTTGAGACGGGGCTTGCAGATCTTACACTCTGATACCATGCAAGAGTTGTTGATGAACTTGAGCACCTAGGATCACCTGCAAAACCAAGATAAACCTTCCACATGAGAGAAACAAGAGATAAAATTCCGGAATATAGTGCAATAACAAAATGATGTTATTATCACACACTAAATGATACAATATGCCTCAACTCTCCCTTGAATTGACTGAGTTAATATGAACTCATCTGGACTAGATAGGAGGGAGAGGTGAGTGCAGAATATATAGCAGAATATGGGTAAATGATTCCAAGAGGGGAAATAATTCCCAAATAACCAAATTAGGTGGGAGTTATGCCTACTTGGAAAATGCCAAACATGTGGGATAACCTACTCAGAAAGAGACAAATGAGTGGTTTTGTGAGGTGGAATATAAAGCCAAAAGAGGGTGTGAAACTCAACCACCCAAGTGAGTGGGAGCAACACATGTAATCGATGGATTACGCCATGTGTCCTCACATGAACCACATCTCCTATAACCTAAGGTATGCTTAATAATGTGTAGGAAAAATAATATTAAAAAACCTACACTAACAAAATTAAGTATTTTACCTATCTAGTTCACTAGTAGGTCCTATTCACATGTTTAGTTTACTTAAATCCTAGGGAATATTTCTATAAGTCTCAGGTGTCATGTGATCGTATCTTATCTTATCATGTCATTTAATTCTTGTGTCCTAGTTTATTTAATATTTTTTTATGTTAGTTGTCTTATTGTATGAAATTAAGACACTTGTCACAATCTTGTTTTATCTTATATCTCAACCTTATCATATCATGTAATCATATTGGGGCTTAATTAAATTCATTATGCCCATAATCAAACAATATTTTCCTCTTGTTTTTCTCTTGTGGAAGGCATTTTTTGTTTTTGCAAGTGATCCTAGAGGCTTCAATCCATTGATGACTCTAATAGTAACATTGTTGTTATTAGTTAACAATTTTTTGTGTTTCTTTGATTATTTTTTTTATGTTTTAATTTATATTTTCACTTATCTTTTGACCTATAATATGCCTAATCAAAGTCACCATAATTATTATATGTCATGGTGCACTTTAAATAGTACATTACATAAAGTTCTACTATTTGTGTTCTATGTTTTTTGGTTGTTCCCTCACTAGATCCACCAAGGTAAAAAATACCATGTGATGTGTAAGAAAATCCTTATTTTTGTTGGTTATCTAATAAAAATCCACCAAGAGCATCAAAAACCTTGTGATTTTTGGGGTATCCTCTTATTTGTTATTTATTAATGAGTTAGTCCATGCATTGGATACATTGTCACCTTAGCCTTATGTACCTTGGTGCATAACATACGTTGCTATATTAAATGAAGGTTTCTCTCCTCAATTCAACATAGCTAATCATCACAATAAATCCATCATCCTCATTTAATTCATAATCATATTTTTTGCATCCATCTCTTAATTTTTTCTTTATTTTCCTCTATTTTTACTTTCATTTGAATTGTATTCACATCTCTTCTTTCAAGAGCTTATTTGTGTGGTTTTTTTATAGATAACCTCTCGAGGGGCATCATTCATCCCTCATTTAGCTAATTTTCCATTGTTTCTTCCACTCGAATGGGGCATATCATCAATTTCTTCATTTCTTCTAGTTTTTTCTTTGCTACTTTTATTCTCTTTGAAACAATATTACTTCAAAGACTATCTCAAAGATGGAAAATGTAGACAAATAATTCATCTAAATCATCATTAGTTATCGACTATTAATTATAGTTATTTCATTATTAAATATTCTTTAATTATTTGTCATTATCATTATATCATTAATCATTTAAATAAATAATTATTAATTATTTAATTAATTTAAGCTAATTATCTATTTTGAATAAATAAATAAATTCCTAATTATCACTTCACAAGGTAACTCATTTGTCTAAAATTAGCAACTTCCTCATTTAATTATCTATTTAATGACTTAATAAAATTTATTATTATCCTCTGATGAGTTTGAAATGAAAAATTTCCTTGTAATTTGCAGTTGACTCACTCACCATCTCAAGTCAACTCTACAACCAGTTGAGCTATTTCCTTCACCACCTCAAGTTAACTCCACAACTAGTTGAGTTATCTCTTGATCCCTGATCAAATCTCCACCATCCACCTAGTCTTTTAAAATTTTAGATTTTTTCATTTCATTCATGTCATTCATATCATAAATCTTTTAAGTAAAATCACTTTATCATTTTTATTACTCAAATATATAGTGTTATGCTAGTGAGTTGAGCATCCACATCATTAAAGAGAAAATCATTTCAATATACTCAATTTGAAGTTTGCAATTGGATTTAAAACTAGGATTTACAATCTTTTTGTTTTAATTTCTTGTTTTATGTTTTAATTTTTAATTGTTCACTCATATAGATATATAAAATTTTAAAATACTTAAATTTAAAAAAATGGAAGGCCAAATATACCAAAGGTGCAAGGGCTTATGTAGAGTAGGGAGGATAAAAGGGTGATTGTACAAATGCATGGCTTATTATAAAATGTATGTTGGCCATATGACTCTATGAATTGCATCTTCTTCGTACCAAAAGAGAAAAAATAGTACCATAAAGTAAATGAGGGGACATAATTTTGTAACTTATGATTTTTAGACACATGGATTATGTAATACCACTTAGTGGTTTTGTATAATTTTTTTTATAAAATAAGCATATAAATAGTTGTTGAATTTGACTATCATAACCTTTGGCTTGTTGGCTAAGGTTTATTGAGAATCTCTTGTAAGTTGTATATGTGAGGAGAGGAAGCATGTATTGGGTTGTGGGTTACATGATTTTTATTTTCTTGTTCAAATAGAGTTCAATTAAGGAGCTCGACGTTTCAGAAGCTTTGTATGAAGACTCTACAATCATATTATAATACTTGTTCACAAGATTTAATATATAGAGTGTGTGAGTTCTTTTTGAGGTTGCATTTTATTGTTTGATGGTTTTTCTAAGGTACACTTTGTTTCATCTTGATAGAATGTTTGTGTATTCTTTTACATTGTGGATTTTAAATACTTGTTTGCATATTTTTCTCTCATGATTTTGTGGATATAGTTTATGTGAATGCAAGATAAACGCTAGCTAAACATGAATAAAACACACAAGGATTAGTCATATTAGTAGGTTAAATCACATTCTCTATGAAATACTTGGAGATATAAAGCAAATGAAAACATGAACACAAAAGCATGAAATATCAAACAAAGCATGCATGAAATCCTATCTAAGCACTCCAAACCTCATCCCATAGGGGGATTGGTGCCAAATTGATGTGGAATATGACCCTTTCCCAATCCATTATTGAATAAGCTTCAATATTTTGATGCAAAGTGATGGATTTGATGCAATAAGATAGTGGATTCAAGCTCAAAAGATGAAAATGCATGTAGATGTGGGTGAAAAATGTGTATAGTAAGTTTGCATGAAAAGATGGATCTCAAATGGATGTGGTAAATGCCAATTTCCTTCAAAGATAATGAAAACAATTGGATGATTGATGGATGAAAATGAGTATAATGCCTTTGCATGAAAAAGGTGGATCCATATTCAATAAAGGAAGCCTCTATTTATAGGAAGGGTTGAAGAATGGGTAAATTTGGGCAATGTGGGACGAAAATGGGAATCAATAGTGTCACAAGGCTAATGAAAGAAATAGGGATATGTGTTCACACATGTGTGAGAACATTTTAGGAAGAGGGATGTGTAAGAGGAGTTAATTCTTATGTGGCTTGTGTAAGAGGGGTGTAAGAGAGAATTTAGGGAATGTGGTTGAGAATGTAAGGGAATGTTGGTGAGGATGTAAGAGGGGTAAATTCCCTTGTAAGAGACAAGATGGCATGTAAGAGGAATTGAATGCCTTTGTAAGTGACATTAAAGACATTTGTAAGAGGCTTTTAAAGCCTTTGGAGGGAAAGTCAACAAGTGGGTTGTTGAGAGAATATTCCCATGGAATATCCATTTGTGAGGAAAATGCCTATTTATTTAATTAGAAGAAATTGATTTCATGTGCAAGGGGGGTTCAAGGTAGAGTTAAAAGCTAGAGGATTTGCTAATGAAGATTAGCAAGTAGTTTAAGGTTAATTAATCTAGAATTAATTAATCTTAGGTGGGTTAGGGATTTAGAAGAATATGGCATTTAATTAAATAAATAGATTTATTTAATCAAATGAGAAGACATAAGGGTTTTAATTAAATGATTTTCATTATTTAATTAAATGGAATGAGAATTAGTAAGAAAGGGGGTTAATTAATCCAATACAATTAATTATTTGGTTAATGGAAGAAAATGATGATTTTATTTAAACAATATGAATTATTTAATTAAATGGTTAGCTAGAGGTGAAGTG
Source organism: Sequoia sempervirens (assembly GCA_007258455.2). Taxonomy (NCBI): domain Eukaryota; kingdom Viridiplantae; phylum Streptophyta; class Pinopsida; order Cupressales; family Cupressaceae; genus Sequoia; species Sequoia sempervirens. The sequence goes on along the minus strand of VDFB02358134.1, from coordinate 27,621,823 downwards.
ATGTTAATAATCAAATTTAGATGCATAATATTGATTAGGACTATTTAAGTGTCTATATTTTCCCCCTCTTTGAAGCGAGGTACCTGTTACATTGGTTCAAAGATTGACACTCTTCAAAGTTGATGTTGCCGCTAAGATCAAAATTCAAAAACTTCTTATTTTTTGGATGCCCTGCTATTGCCCCAATGGAAGGAATTACATTGCTACACTACCCCCTTGGGAGATTGAGTGGAAATTTCATTTTTTGGGTTGAGCTCATGATAAAGATTCAAGATCAATTCAGCTCAAAAAGGACTAGAAAGCTCAGATGTCTGGTGTAGATAGATTTGATGATGTATAGATAGTCATCAGCCATGGATAGCCTCATGTATATTTTGATATATCACACGTATTCGACACTTGGATATAATTATTAGTAAGGGTAGAAGAATAAGAAGAATAAGATGGATGGATTAACCATTGATTGCGAGATTGATTCAGAAGTCCAATAAGTCTATGATTTCTCGAGACTTTATTAGATATGGTGATGAGAGATGATGATTTTCTTGTCCAAGGATTGGGACATGAATGACACACTATTCCTTATGTTTGATAAAACTGATAGACATGATGCATCAAGGTATGGACAACTAGGATGGCATTATATCTAGTGTGATGGACTTTGACTCAACAAACAGATAGGAGCATTCTTGTTCAAACCTGACATACAAAAACCTTGCTACCTGATGTACTTTAGAAGCTTCAAACATCTCTAACCAAAACACAAAAATGCATAACCTAACAATGTAATAGTCAAGAAGTTTCCCAAAACACCCTCCATACACACTTGACAAAGAAAGTATTCGCTAAAGTTACATTACAAGAACATCCAACAAGCACAAAAAAAAAGCTAATGATCAATGCCCCATTACTTTCTCTCTAAATCATTTTGATAGACATCATCAAGAGGTCATTGGAATCAAAGTAATAAAAGAGATCATAAGAAAAGATCAAAAAAATAAACAAGCTAATGTTCTTCATACCTCTAGCCAAGGGAATTGTGTGTGAGGTTAAGAATCCAAAGTGATATCCAAAATGATTCCCATTGTTAGAAAGATATATCCCAGGACATGCATTGTACATGATGATGATGGGTGATTGGTTGTTTGAAAAGGCCATTGATATAAAGTTTATAGACATGTTTGCTAAGAAAATCAAGAGTTTTATTTTGCATTTAAAAGTTTGTTGTTTTGATTTTGATTTTGCATTTGAAGTTTTCTTTTGCTAATTGTTGAGGTTGTTTTTGTTTGTTTTGCCAAAGGATGAAGGTGATAATTGATTTAATATGGATGATTGATTATTGTGGGTGAAGAAAAATGAGACAAATGGATTTTATCAAATATTTGGACGTTTTTGGTGTTTTCTACAATGTTTTGAGGCTTTTTTTTTGGATTTTTGGGTTGTTTTACAAATGTTTTGATTTTTAAGTTTTCAATTTTTTTTGTGTGTTTTGAGATTTATGAATGTTTTTATGTTTTTGTGTCTTGGGAACTCATCAATGATGGCCTTGCCTACGTTTTCAGAGACAACATAGTTCAACAACCATGTTTTTTACTTTCTCTGATTTTTGACCTATTTTGGATTTTGCTATGATTTGGATATTTTTGGATTTTTTGATTTTATGAATGTTTTTGGATTTTTTGATGATTTTGCAAGTGTTTTTTGGATTTTTTGATTTAAACGATACCTAGATCACAATTTTGATATCACATTGTGAGATGTAGGACCTAGATCGAGAGTTTTTCAAAAAATGAGAGTGCAAGAACCTACCCCCAATGTCTAGCAATGTTTCATAACACAATGGACAAGTCAAGATATTGGTTGGAAAACCATGTGAAGAATTTTTATAAATGTTATCATGTAATAGGATTATGAGGACAACATGGGATGTACAATAAATACCATGTCAAAATTCTTTTAGTCATGAGTGAAGTCAAAGTATACATCGAACCTTTGTCAAGATCAAGATACCTTGGAAGGTCTAGATAAAGATGGATTGGATAAATGGATAGAATATTAGATTTGGCATGAAGGAATATGTGTCCATGTTGGCGAGCCAAAAACTCTAAAGTTCCCCACAACATGTTTCTTGTCATGCACCAGACTTCAAAGGGAGTGATGCCCTTTAATGCCTTATGTGGAACTCTATTTTGAATGTGAACGACATAGTTGATATATTTTTCCCAATATACAGGTGCAAGGGAGTGAGTGTGGACCATGCAACCAACCATCTCTTTTAGGTACCTATTTTTCATCTTAGCTACACCATTTTTTTGTGGTGTGTAGGCAATAATATTTTGAGGATCAATCCCTTCAAGAGTATAGAATTGTTCAAATCAATGGTTCAAATATTCTCTACCATTCTTAGTGTGGAGAATCTTGACACACTTTCCAAATTACTTTTCATCACGATCCTTAAACTCTAGAAATCTATCAAATACTCTTGCTTTGTGTTAAAGAAAGTAGACCCATGTATATCTAGAATAGTCATCCATAAAGGTGAGAAAATAACGATCCTTACTGAAAGATAATGATGGAAAATGATCTGCCAAGTCACTACCTACCAATTCAAGGACTTTTGAATCCCTCCAAGCCTTACCTTTGTGGAACTTGTCCTTAGGATGTTTTCCCAAGGCATAACCAGAACAAACACCATAAAAAAATTGATCAAAGGAAGACCTATGATCATATTTTGTTTGTTGAGTTGCTGAAGATAGTGGTAGTTGAGATGACCAAACTGCTTATGCCATAGTTTTCTCATAGAATTTGAATGGGTGGCAATGCAGTGGAATTTGAATCAAGTACAAAATGAGAGAAAGAATATAAGCGAGACTCATGATTGGCCTTACCAACTGCAAGGAGTACATTATCTTCAAGATTCTTGATGCTGACACAATCTAGAGTGAATTCAACTTTTCTACTATTTTGAGTGATTTGGTAGATAAAGAGAAGGTTGGCTTACAGATCTGGCACATTGAGGACATCCTCAAATGTACCATTACCAATATCAATTGAACCCTTCCCAATTACATCCAATGGATAATCATCCCCGATGAGAATGTGGGCAACATCAATTGAATCCTTCCTAATTACATCCACTTGAGAATCATCCCTAAAGAATGTGGGGCACAATTGAAGGCTCCAATAAAGAAAAATATTCTTTGATGGAACCCATGTGATGTGATACACCTAAGTCAAGAATCCACTATTGTGAAGAATCAACAATAGCAACAAGTGCAGTTGCTTTCCCTTTACCTAATTTGGAAGAAGGATTAGAGGATTGTTGAGAAATAGAAGAAGGCAGATTAATGTTATTCTTTTTAAGATGTTTTAAATCATCGATCTACTTCTTATGACAAGAATTTTCCTCATGACCAATTTTCTTGCAATAGCTACAAGTCAACCATTCCTTATTTTAAAAATTCCCCTTTAAAGAGGAGGAGTTGGAGTAAAATTTTGTTGTAGAAGATGATTGTGCCTGGTCTTTTTGATACTTCTTGAATGACTTTTATTTTTTGTCAGGTTTCCCTAATTCTTTCTGACCCTTTGGTTGACCAACCATAAAATCTTGTGAATGTGAAGGCTTAAGAAGACCCATGGAAAGAAGCTTTCCTTGTTCTTGCAATAACATTTCAAAAAATGAAGCAAAATAAGGTGTAGTGAATGTAGCTCCCATTGTCAACCTATGAGTGTGAAAGCTAGAAACAAAAGTTGCATATTTAGGTTCAAATTTTTTGAGAGTGCTATGGACAAGTTGAATATATTTCTTCTCTAAGCCACATGATTTACATTGTTCTCTAAGGTCATTGACCTTTGTTAAATAATCCTGGATGTTGTCAAAAGACTTTGGATCAAGACTTATTAGTTCGTTTTCAATTTGATAACCATGAACTTCATCAGTTGTACCATACATAGTTTTTAATTTTTCCCATGCATCATGTGAATCTTTACAAATTCTTCAATTTGAAACATTATATCAAGAGAAACTAAACTCCTTAGACAACCAAGAGCTTTTGTATGTTCAAACATGCAGAGTAATTTTTCCTTATCATTTATGGGTTTAGTTACCTTCTTTTCAATATAAGGTGAATATCCTAGTTGCATTAAGGAATTTGATGCATTTTGATGTCATGTGTTGTAGTTGTATGGAATTAGCAATAGAAACTTAAATGCACCCATTGTGAAGGAAAAATAGAGCACAAAGTAGAAGAGATGTATAAGCACAAAGACAACAAGAGACCCCCCTTCTTCACTCAATCAAAGAACCCCCAAAAAAATTGATTTAACACTTTATATTTAGAGTAGTTGTAGAGTTTTGGGTAGGTGCATGGAGATGGGTAGCCAATTTGTGGCCACTTTTAAAAAAAGTTTTGAAAAGTCATAACGTGAGCATGTTATAACATGCTCACATTATGACATGTTAAAAGCAAAAAAAAAAGTGAAAGTCATTCATTCTGCATTTCGACTGGCTTTTTGTTGTGCTCACAACCAAAACCCCCATTTTTCGCACCCGCGTTCTAGGAGGAGGAATTGTGCAAAAATCTTCACCAAAGGTTGCTATTTCTTCACAAGGATGGTGCCACGATGAGGTGTGAGAGGTAAGGATTTATTTTTATTTTTATTTTTTTGAATTTGTTAGTTTTAGGTTGTATTTGATTTTTTTTTTTTGAATTTGTAGAAAATGCAAATCAACCTGCAAACCCTCAAAATCCTCAACAAGAAGATCAACCAAATCCTCAAGAACAAAATCAACTACAACAACAACCTCCTCCACCAATCACTCAACACCCTCCTAGCACTTAACAAAATTTGATGAGTGAAATTGAGAACAACAAAAAGAAAATCGAGAATTTAATTAGTAGGTTGAGTGATCCAAATGGTTCAACCGCAGGAAGAATGACCTTAGCAAGTTCATTGAAAGATATGTTAAAAAATGTAGATTCAATTAGCAAACAAATAACTGGATGACAAGATAGGAGGCAGGCGGCTAGGGCTTATTATGCAGATAAACTATCATATAAAGATGTGAAGGATTTAAAAATGAAAAAAAGGTGATTTATGCTCATTATTCACTGATCCACACACAAATCAAAATCTTACCCTCAATGCAAAGAGGTTTCTTATTCATTGGTGCCACCACCAACAGATTAGGAACTATTTTTATGATAGGTGGTACATGGTCTTTGATTACCCACCATGCAACAATTGTGAAG